>OZ037965.1:0-600000 GCA_964035675.1 Fomitopsis pulvina | reverse complement strand
ACTTATGAGTCACCCTTCAAAAGATCAGATGATTGGCACTACATGTGTAATTATACTAAGTCCAGACCATATGTGTTTCAATCGATTATCACTACTCTTCATTGCCCACCTACATCATCCAGCAAGATCCCAACATGCCTTCTTCATCTGAGGTAACCTCAGTCCATTGTAGTCTAATGTTAGTTTTGATTCCAACTTCATGCATTTTTACAGGCACTATCACCCAGTCTGACCACTCCCCTGCCTGACAAACTGATTGACAAGGTGGATATGGAGTATGAGGCTCTCATTCAAGAGGCCATAGCTCATGAAGAGGGCTAAGAGGCTGGCTCAGCTCGAGCAGGAGGAACTGGCAGAATATGTGGTGATGACATCAGATTACCAGGAGCACCAGTGGTTCCTGGATGGAGCTCTCTTAGATAGCCCTATGGACTGGCAATATGGGTACTGGGACATTGTGGAGGCCTGGGAGGAAAAGAGAAGGTTCAAAAAAGGATACTATATCCCAAGCACACCCTTGATGCCAACCAGTCATATACTGGAATTCAACAAGGAGATGAAGAATGAGATGCAGGTAGAAGAGCATGAGGCATTTGAAGAGGTGGTGCTCAATGAGGAGATAGGGGAGAACTAATCTTATAGAGTGCTAGTAAGTCATGCAAGCAACTGTCTATGATTCAATAGCAGTCTTACCTTGTGTCCAAGACATTCAAAATGTTCATGAGACATTTCAAGAGATCTTACAGTGCTTGAGTTTCCTCTACTTGCTATCTGGAACAGTGATTGCTATAGATACAGTCTGAATGTGACATGATGTACAGGTTGTTCAAATCCATTCAGATTTTCACAATACCTTACCCTTCCCTACCATATACTGTGAGCTCACATGTACAGATTGCTTTTCTACATAGACCTAACAGTGGATTGGTCCCAATCCTTCCATCTTGCCCCAGGTCCTCCCTTTGGCCATTTGAATGTGGACGCAGCCATCTGTGTGCACCTGTTAACTAATCAGAGATAGTAAGGAATTGGTTAGCCCAGTTGAACAAGTAACTGCAACTTGTGTACCATCTGGAAGTAATGCCAGAGACATTTTAACTGGTCACAGAGAATACTCAACTCATCTCATGGACTTGTCAGGGACATTAAACAACAGGATTGATTCATCATCTAATTATTGACAGTGATAATGTTTCCCCTGCACTCACAACACTAATGGCTGCACATAGAACTCCAGGAGGGGGAGTTCAACCTGCGGGGGTAGGATATGACAATTGGCCAAATCACTTGCCCAACCTGCCCATTGGATTCACCCCTTGATATAGTAGACTGGGATCTTGTCTTGAGGGTCATAGTGTGATGCTGGTCAAGTGGAGCAGTTGTTTGGGTACATGTCAGCAAACATCTGGCTGCCTGTGCAAAAGGCCTAGAAGTGATGCTCCCCAAAGATGTCAACAAGAATTTCTTGAGGGATTTTAATGTGGAGCTGCCCATCCTGACCTGGCCTGCAGAGGAGGGGCAGTGTCAGAACAGTGTTGTCTCAAAGTCATCCACTCTGGGAAAAATGTCAGAGTGGTTGCAGAAACTGACAGAACTGAACATAGACCTTAAACCAAACATGGCCCTTGACAAGGCAATCCTTTAGGTGTGATAATTGGTGCCATAGTGTACTGGCATAGACAAACCCAGTGTTCAATGAAGGCTGTGGCTCCAATGCATTAATTTCCTCATGAAGAGCCATGAAAACCTCTGGTTTTAACTGCCTGAGCTCAGTTGCCCTTCAGGACTCCCTAAGGACCTGACAGGAATGGTGGTGGGCACACTTCTATTTCTCAGATTAGTCCTCAGCTAAAACAAGAAGATTTTGATTGCTTACCACTGTATAAAGTTCCCCTAGACTACTTCTCTTTAAATTGATGACCACAATATGACTTTGCCCTGAAAATTGACAATCTCTTGAAATGATGGCATCCTCAAGGTGATTCTGCAGATAGCAGTGCAGGATCCTTGCAATGGTGTTGTCCACATAAACCATGCTGAGTATCAGGTATAATTGAGGAGACTGGCTGTGAGGGTGGTTCTGTGAATGTAGCAAAGCAACTGAGTTGTTCAGTGTTAAGTTATTGTGTGGGAATAACAGCAATGCATGTTTTAAATGTCTCCTTAGAGTGGCCTGAGAGGAGACAAAGAGCTGCTCATTTTAAAACCACCTTTCCAACCCAATAACTAACCAGGCAAGCAGTGCAGGCACTCCTCAAAATCTGAGATAAGATACATATAATAGGTACAATGATGTCATACACATTATATCTATTCTACATGTCCAACCCTCTCCACTAAGAAGCTAACACACTTCAAGGTGAGAACCCACACATTTGGGCTTTCCACCACAACAGGCTGCCACCTGCCATGCATCCTGGTCAGGGAGGCATTGAAGTGTCGAGGTGACATGAATGGCAGATCAAACATGCCAGACTTCATCACACACATCAGAGGCAGTGGTTGTGTGCTGAGAGCATACTCATGAATGTGTGGTGTTGACCTGATCTACAAGTACTTGAAGACTGGCATGTGCTGACATGGGAGGGGCACTGTGATGACATCATTATAGCTTCTGAATGCACTGATCTCTGCATCATACAGGAAGAACAATGCTGGAGGGCAGTTGACATTCGGCATGTTTCTTATCCAATGGTCCCACCTATTCCACCCTGGAAAGACCTGTTCTGTAATTGGCTATTGCAGCTTGATTTTGATCTCCCAGGTGGCATCATCGATCCAGCCCATGAGAGGCAGGATCATTGGACTGATGTTCTCCTAGTATACATATTGAGCTCTCTTAAAATCATCACAGAGATTATATGATGTACCTCAAAGTAGAACAACATCTCCACCACCACCACATTCCCCATCCCCTCCTCCTTGAGACATTGTGGAAGCCGAATGCTCTGGTGCCACTCCTTGACACCACCAAGGAACAGTGCTTGACCTTGGATGACCTCACTGGACTTCTCCAGCAACTTCTCAAGCTCAGGGCATGTTGATTCCATGTCCCTGTAGCTTGGCTGGACATTGCTACAAGAAGGCATGCAATGGTCAACAGGACACTATGATTGGCAGTCAGTATCAAACAGATACATGGGCATTATTATACTCACCATGTCCCAGAGTATACTCATCTCTATCTCAGTGAATGTCACCACTGTGAAGTGGCAGATGCTGCTTTGGAGCAGGCATGGTGAGGGCAACTGGCAAACTTGATGGAATGTGGGGAGGAATGTTGAGAACGAGAAAGTGATATCAGGGTGAATTGCAGGCCATTGTTGGGTTAAGCATTAATATGCCTGGCATTCAGCTAAGCTTCAAAACCCTTTGAGGCCCTCAAACACCCCGATGTTTTTGGCAGTCAGCCCTCCTTCAAGCACCACCCTTACCCCCTGCCACTGTGGGCAGGCCTTTGCACACTTGCTGCATCTTCAAACAGCCTCAAGCATTGCTCAAGCCCACCTGACCTTTGAGCATTCCCACTCACCCTTGAACATCCTTGAGTATGGTCCGAGCACATTGGGGACCCATCAACTCTCAAATGATGGCATTGGAGTCTGAACTCCTGGGAGAGCTAGTCCACTCCGGGAGGCCACTGCCAAAGGAAGAAGCATGGTAGCTAGATGTACCATCTCCTGGCAACAACAACAGAGGAAGCCATGCCCACCCTATGGCATCCTCCCTGATGTGGTAAAACACATCTCAGGCCTCCTGACCCTCCCACTCCACTCCCGCACCTCATGCCCCTCTTAATTCACTTGAGGGGATCTTCCTGCTGACCTCATCCTCAAGTGCATTTGTAGACATGCCCGCCCTCTAAGGTAGTGTAGGCACACTTGCACACATGTATATATACTGTACATATCTTCCCTGAATAACCAGAGAAGTTTACCCCCCGGAGTCAGTCTCTCAGCTCCCCCGTCATTTGAAAAGCTTAGTTGAGTTCACTTGGAACTCCCCTTGTTACCTTGTTCTCCTTCACCAAGTCCCTCTTGTTTTTGTGCCCTCAATGCTCGACCCTCTCACTCCTCTTTTGCAAAGTCTTCCATCCACCCAAGCCCTTGACAACACCCAATGGCCCTTCAAACATACACCGCAACCCTGCGAGCATCCTCCAAACAGGACCCTTCACCCCAAGCACACCCAGACATCTTCAAATGGCCCAGCACACTCCGGGTGCACCCCTGCTAAGTATCTCACTCTCTCGAACCTTTCTCGCACACTCAAACACTTCTTCAAAGCCTTGAGTGACTTGACGTGCTCTTGAACATTCTGTATTCCTTTGAATGTTTGGCACACCCCTTTGAACATATTACCTCCTCTTCGAGTGTTAGCACTCTTCTGTTCGGCCTCTCGGGCCCCTTCACCTGTCTCAAAGGCTTCCCACATGAATTGAGAGTCTTGTCCTTACTCAGGGCACCCTCGTACTAGACCACTGTAGGGTACTCAAGTACCCTGACCCTCATAGCACCCTCTTGCCCAGGCTCCACATATTGATGTTCCATCTGGTATCGTGCAGGTGTGTCTACAAATGTGCCCAAGAATGAGGTCAGCAGGAAGATCCCTTTGAGCAAATTGAGTGGATCAAGAGGTGTGGTGATGCAACCAAACAAGCCTCTAAGCACAGGAAAAGAAACCCCAACACACCCTCTAGAGTAAAGTAGGTGTATTTACACTTGTGTATATATATTGTACCTACTCTCCCTAATAAACAGAGAAGTCTACCCCCCCCAGAGTCAGCCTCTCAACTCCACCAATCATTTGCATAGCTTAGCTGAGTTCATTGAGAACTCCCCTCTTGTTTGCCTTTACCATGTCCCCCTCATTCACGGGCTTTCAAAGCTCAACCCCCTTGTTCATCTTTGGCCAAGTTTATCACCTTCTAAAGCCCTCGATGTTCCACTCTAGTCCTTTGAACACATGCCATGACCCTTCAACTGCCACCCAATGCACTGCCCCCTCTTGGACACTCTCAAGTGACCTCGAGCAAGCAGGCACTCTTTGAGCACACCCCACGCTAAGTAACTCACACTCTCGAACATCTCTTTGCACCTTTGACTGTCCCCACATACTCTCAAACATTCTGTACTCCCTCAAATGTTCAGCATGCCCCTTCAAACATCTTCCCTCTTTCTCAAGCATTTGTGCTCCTCAGTCTGGCCTTTCCTCTGCCTGTCTTAAAGGCTTCCTGCTGATGCAACCAAAAGAGCCTCGAAGCACAGAACAAAAAAACACTAACACACACAATACCAGGTGGAACACCAGTATGTGGAGCCTGGGTGAAAGTGCACTAAGAGAGTCAGGGTACTTGAGTACCCTACTGTGATCTAGTACAAGGGTGCCCTGAGTAAGGATGAGGCTCTTGATCCATGTGGGAAGCCTTCAAGACAAGCAAATGAGCCCGAAAGGCCAGACTAAAGAATGTTAATGCTCAAAGATGAGGGAGGGATGCTCAAAGGGTCATGGTGTGCATTTGAAGGGCTGTAGTGGAGCATCAAGGGCTCGAGAAGGCAATAGACTTAGTGAAAGAGGAACAAGGGGGTTAAGCTTTGAAGGCTCAAAAATGAAAGGGATGCTGCAAAGGGGAACAAGATGACGAGGGGAGTTCCGAGTGAACTTGACTAAACTTTGCAAATGATGGTGTGGGCCGAGCCCACCCCTCCAGGCCCAGAATCAAGCAAATGAACACCTTTTGGAAGGGTTCCTTCCAAGAGTCACATAAGCTCTGCTCTCCCTCTGGAAGAAAGAATGCGAGCTGGAAGAAAGGTCACACACTTAGTTGCTCAGCTCAGACAAGACGTGGACAGCTATGATTCAATGGCAAACTACTGTCTATAATATAGAGCATGGCGGAAGGTGACTGGATTCTACTTCCTCATCCTCACCCTCGTCACCTAACTCTCCCCACTCCGGAGGAGCCATCTTTCCCACTTGATCAAATATGAGTTGCACAGTGAGCCCTGAATGCAGGTCCTGGAATAAAACACCCTCAAACAGCTGGTGATGGACAGACTGGAGATGAGAGTTCACAGCAATGAGCCCTTCCCTGAGACAAGCTATCTCCAGACAGAGGAGACTGAATGAGTCACAGAATTCATGCCAGGTGGAAGCCAATTGCCTAGAGAACTCCTCCCAGCCATCAGTTGACACCCAGAGGGAAGACAAGAAGAGCAATGGGTCTTTGTAGAGAATGAGGGAAAGAGGACTAGTGTTGTTGCAGCAGGGCTAGCCATGAGCCGGCTGGGAAAAGCCACGGCTGCATGCCGGCTCGGCTCGGCTTACACCAGTATGGCACAGCTTGTGATTGGCTGGGCTTGAGCTGTGGCTTCCAGCCGGCTGAGCCGCAGTTACTTATATACTAATTAACTGCCTGTGGTCATGCTTAATAATTTCTAACTGAGCTAATAAGATAGATACAATCTTTTCTAATATCCATACAATATCACTATACATCAAAGGGAACTGATATATGCCTCAAATCATGTAGTGTTGCTGCACTATAGTGGGTCATTTAGTGTGATAAATTATATTCAACTACCAACTACTCTAATTTACATACATCACACACCCAGTGCTTGTGCTGGGCCTGCCTGGCGATTATCCTGGGGACAACATTCAGGTGCAAAAAACCACACAGCGCATGGAATGTGCCCCGCATGTGTATTGTCCATCCATGCAAGTGCTTCTGAGCTCCTGCACAAGTCCTCACTGGAGGACACAAGGCAGAGGGTGGGACCGGCACCTGTGCTGGGCCTGCCTAGCGATCATCCTGGGGGTGGCGCTCAGGCACGAGAAACCATGCAGGGCACAGAATGTGCCCCACAGGTGTGTTGTCCAGTCCGTGCGGGTGACTTTGAGCTCCAGTGCAAGTCCTTTCTCGAGAACGTGAGGCAGAGGGTGGGCCCAGCACCTGTGCTGGGCCTGCCTGGTGATCGTCCTGGGGCATGAGAAATCATGCAGGGCAGGTTCCGTGCCCTGCATGTGTGTCATCCAGGTCGCACAGGTGCTTCTGAGCTCTCGCACGAGTCATTGCTGGAAGATGTGAGGCAGAGGGCGGGCCCAGCACTTGTGCTAGGCCCGCCAAGTGATCGTCCTGGGGGCAGTGCCCAGGCATGAGAAACCACGCAGGGCATGGAGCATGCCCTGCTTATGTGTCATCCAGGTCATGTGGGCATTTTTGAGTTGCCACACACATTCTTGCTGGAGAATGTGAGGTGGGACGTCGGGCCCAGCATCTGTGCTGGGCCCATGTCGGCATCAATGCTAGTGGAGTCAGTGAGGAATGAGGAGAAATGTGAGGTGAGTCACTTACCTCGCACTCGCTCTTGATTCACAGTGTTGCCATTTTAGACTAGCAGCACGCATCCTCATTAGAGGACAGGAGGAGGCGGACCAGGGTGTTACGGTGCTGCGCAAAAGCACCAATGACAACGACCCAACCTACAACTAGGAAGGGGTTTCAGGTGTTGAATTTGGGTTGGTTGGCAGTGACAGCCCTTCAGTAGGTGTCGAGGTCACTGCTGCTCAGTTCTACCAAGTGGGTGGTAAAAGAGATTGAGCTTGGGGCTACTCCCAAGCAAACTACACTACTATATATACAGAAACATGCTCTGCATCGCCCTCAGTGTCCTACAGATCACTGAGGCTAGCCGCCTACATCACTATACACATCAGCAGCATAGCCTGCACCTCTCTCATCCCTGTATGTCCCTCCAATCCCCTAAGTCCATCAAGGGGGGCAGGGGAGATGCGCAACTCCCAGTCCCTTCATCGTGTACAAGGTTCTGGCCTTACTTCACCATCGTGTGAAGGTTCAGTGTATAGTAACGATAAATAGAAAGATAGGAATGAAAGTTAGAACGTGTCAGGCATTGAGATGTCAAGGAAGAATAGAAGACGACATGGCCATAATGGAAGTGTGATAAATAAAAGAAGAGAAGTAAAGAAGCAGTAAGGTAGTGTGAGATGAGGGAAAGGCAATGGGATATCCCCAAGGTGTGTCCAGATGTCCTTAGATGTCCCATATCAGTATAGTACAAGTTGGGGATTGGATAGGGTCGACTGCTGATTAGTAAGTAAGAGGAAAATGAATGAGTAAGCGAAAGAGAGTGATAACATGGTGTAAATGAGTAATGTGAAGCGTACATGTCATGTGATGTGATGAGTAACTGTCTGTCATCAAGACAATGTCAGTAAATGCATGCGGAGTACCATCATCCTCAAAAGGAAATTGGGTCTGTGCCCAGATGGCCTGAGGTCCATTGTAACAGTGAGTACAGTTTGAGCTAAAACTTGTGATAGACATTGATGTGTTTGAAGGGAAGCCATGTATGTGATAGGCTGGGGTGATTGAGGCAAAGATTCTGAGGCTGCAGGTCATTGATGAATTACACAAGCTCTGTTGTAAATCCTGGGGTGTTGTGTCACTCTTGAACTGTCACCAGGGGTTGGTGAGGAGCAGGAGGATACTTAGCTATCTTGATGGTGTTCCCAATCTCAATAACCTCCAGTGGGGGGGAGGCCAGGTCATCATCATCTCTGTCCTCTTAAGAATTGCCCTCCATGTGCTCTGAGACCTGTCGATCTCTCTGGAACATTTCATAGAATGTCATCTTCTCTTGACAAGATACCCACTTGATCATTTGTGGGAACTCATCTCAGTGATTAGATAAATGCCATGCTTTCTTCACCAGGTCAATGTGTAGCCTCTCATACATCTCCATGTTGTAGTTATCTGTTGTTCTGAATTGGCAAATAGATTGAATGTAGTAGAGGAGTGAGTGGAACTTGAGTATATTGAGATTGTTCCATATTCCCAGTGCAACTATAATTTGCTTATTTGTATACACTGTGTCTAGTGCATCACACATGTACTGCAGTGTCATGCCATTGTGGGTTGGATACTGGGCAAGATAAATGAAATCTAAGAGTGCATGGAACATACAGTGCTAATTTGGGTATCTTTCTGATAAGGCAGCCAAGGAGAATGCATGCCATGTCTTTTCACTTCTTGCCAGAGATTTGCACCAAGGAGAATATGTCATTCTTAAAGTGATGTATGCCAAAAGCAGGTGAAAGACATTGCAAGTGTCAGTCGAGCTCTTCAGGACTCAGTAAATCTTGACACCAAGTCATGAGGTGTTTGAACACTCCTTGGTAGAGTTGGTGGAGGATGTCTAGGGTAATGGAGATGTGTATGTTGGCATAAGGGAGGTCCAACCAGAATGGCTCTTTGATTGCACCATTAATGTCTAGCTCTATGCAGATCACCTCTGCTCTAGACACACTGTGGTTATCTTGCCATGCCTGCTAGATGATGCTCTCTGCAAGCTGTGATGTCCTGGGCTCTGTAGGTAGTGTTGCTGCAGCTCCAGCTCTGAGCTGACTTAAGCTGGCTGCTGTAGAGCCAGCTGGTGGCTCCAAGTGGCTGGCTGAGCTGACTCCAGTCACACTGCAGGTGCCAGACTGCCCTGGTGCACTGCTGATGTGACCAAACAAGACTCAAAGTGTGGGAAAAGAAACCCCAACACTCACTATACCAGGTGAAACACCAGTATGTGGAGCCTGAATGAAAGCATGCAAGGAGGGTCAGGGTACTTGAGTACCCTAAAGTGGTCTAGTATAGGGTGCCCTGAGTAAGGATGAGATTCTCGATCCACATGGGATGCCTTTGAGACAAGCAAAGGGGCCCGAGAGGCCCAACAGAAGAGCACAAGGGCTTGAAGAAGGGGTAGCTGTTCGAAGGGATGTGCCAAATGCTCAAAGGAATATGGAATGTTCGAAAGTGCACAGGGTCATTTGAGATGTCGAAGGAACATTTGGGAGTGCGAGAAAGGTTCGAGAGTGGAGATACTTAGTGAGGGTGTGCTCGAAGAAGCGCTGGCCCATTTGAGGATGTTCAAGTGCATTCAGGGTGAAGGGTCCTGTTCAGAGAATGTTCAAAGGGTCACAGTGTATGTTCGAAGGACTGTGGCAGGGCATCAAGGGCTTAGAAAGATGGTGGACTTGGCGAATGAGGGACAAGAGGCTCGAGAATGAGAGGGACACTGCAAAGGAGAATAAGTGACAATGAGGGGAGTTCCAAGTGAACTCAGGCTGTGCAAACAATGAGTGAAGTTGAGAGACTGACTCCAGGTGGTAAACATTAGGGAGAGTAGGTATGGTATATATACACTACTGCCAGTGCTCCTACTCTACTCTAGAGTGCAGGTGTGTCTACGAATGCACCTGAGAATGAGGTCAGCAGGAAGATCCCCCTTGACCAAATCGAGTGGATCGCAAGGTGCAGGAATGGAGCAGGAGGGCCAGGAGGCCTGAGATGTGTTTTACCATGTCAGGAAGGCTGCCCCAGGGCAGGCATAGCTTCTCCTGTCATTATCACCAGGAGACAGCATGCCTAGCTACTGTGCTTCCTCTGTCAGCAGTGGCCTCCCAGAGTGGACTAGCTCTCCCAGGAGCTCAGACTTCAATGCCATTGTTTGAGAGTCAATGGGCCCCCAACATGTTCGAAGGCCATCTGAAGATGTTCAAAGATGAGTGAGAGTGTTCAACTGTCTGGTGTGCACAAGCGATATTTGGGGGTGTTCGAAGGCTTGACGAGCATGCAAAGGCTGGCTTGCAGTGGCAGGGGGTAAGGCTGATGCTCAAAGGAGAGCTGACTGCTTGAGTGAGAGGTTGAAAATGGTGGGCTGTTCGGGGGCCTTGAAGACTTTTGGAGCTTGGCCAAATGCCAGGTGTATCTACTCCTTTGCCCATTGCACCTCATGAGTCACATGACCACAACCCTCTAACTTGCAACTGCTCAATAGCAGTTGCACTTTATGTCTTGTGCCTGGTTGCCACTACCAGGACATGCAGGTGGGCCCAGCATCAAGTGCCTGGCCCACTGTTGGTGACCACCTGTCCTCCAATGAGGATGTGCTGGTCCAAATCAGCAATGCTGTGAATCAACAGCAAGCATGAGGTGAGTGAATTACCTTGCATTTCTCCTCATTTCCCACTGACTCCACTAGCATCGATGCTGACACAGGCCCAGCACAGGCACTGGGCCTGCCATCCTGCCTCACATTCTCCAGCAAGAATGTGCACAGCAACTTGAAAATGCCTACATGGAGTGGGCAGTACACCTGCAAGGCATGTTCAGTGCCCTACATGGCTTCTCATGCCTGGGAACTGCCCCCAGGACAATTGCCAGGCAGGCCCAGCATAAGCACTGTGTTACAAGATGCTTAGACAGATTGATTCTGGACTTTTACATAGCGACATTATGATACCGCGCAGAGTGCACTGACAGTTTCTTTTCCTTTTCTCTTAGTCATACCTGAGACGTCCACCTACATCATTGGATGTACTCCTTATGGAGGCAGCCGCCCAAGGACATCCGCGAGCAGCTAGGGGACAACCCTTGATCTGTCACTTACAGTACACCTTCTTCTTCCTTTGATTATCTTTCTTCTACTTCGGACGAGATGGGGTGGGCACCCTGTTCCTTACGTATCAAGGGCCTTTCTTCTAGCCTGAATCCCACCATCGCACATTAGCATAATGATGGACTTCTACGTTACATCTCTCCATTCCCTTTCATCTTTAATCTACAGTTTATTTATCATTCTTCCTTTCTTCTCATCTTCTATTTATCCTTACTATACGCCGAACCCTTCACATGACGGTGAAGGTAGGCTGATCACAAACTGACATCAAACCTTGGAGGAGGCCTGGCAGTCGCTGATGGCTGGAGGTAGTGAACCCCCAGGTTTGCAGAACATAGGAACTAGCAGACGATTGACAGTAATGGTATGCTGCCTCCGTGGTACTCGCAGCTGGGGCTAGGGACATCTACTATTGTCTTCAGAGGTTGACTGGTAGAGTACTAGAATGGCCAGTGCTTATATATAAGCAGTAGTGGACTAGGTCGAGCCCTAAGCTTGACCTGACTATCTTTTGGCTCGATAGGTCAGCGGTGCGAGAACTCGACAGGGATCCAGCCCTTGTCATCAGACCAGAACCCTTGATCGGCGCCCGGGACCCCTCCCTCACTGCCTTCAGACTCCCCTTTGCTGAGTATTAGTGCCTCGTCACCGGCGCTAACATCGAGTGTTGTAGCACACTGGGCCTGCCCTCTGCCTCACATCTTCCAGCAATGGCTTGTGTGGGAGCTCAGAAGCACCCATGTGGACTGGATAACACACCCACAGGTTTCTTGTGCCTGGGTGCTGCCCCTAGGATAATCACCAGGCAGGCCTGCCCTCTGCCTTGTGTTCTTGAGCAAGGACTCATGCCAAAGTTCAAAGTCACCTGCTGTCATGAGCTGAAACTGTTCGACTCATGGACATGATAAACTCTGCTCTGAACTTCAGAGCATAGTTTATCATATCCATGAGTCTGAAGCTCACTATAATGTTTCTCATAATTCTCTGATTTAATTTAAATTTATACAAACAAGATAAAGTAGTTATGCCAGTAGGTTCACTCAGAGCCCAGTCACACCCTGATTATGTAATCCACCAGGAAGCACCACAGACCCCCATCCACAACCCAAGAAAGTATTAAGCTACATACTAGCCAAATGTATAAACATTTTGCCATTGGTTCCTCAAGCTAAAACAGGGGAACAGCACTGCCACAGGCTGGATGCATGAGAGAAAATGTGGATGTACATGGAAAGGGTAGTGAGCACTATATGCCATTGGCCAACCAGGGAGACTAATATGGAATAGTGCATTGAGCAGTATACACCATTGGCTAGTCAGAACTAAAGGCTATGTAGAAGGCTGTGCAGGAGCTAGGAGTGCTTACTAAGAGCTGAGTAAGCATGAGTCAGCAGGATACATAAGTTAAATAAGCATGAGTCAGCAGGACAAATCAGGAAAAGTGAATGATAAAGCAGGTACTAGTTAGCCAGTTCAGAAAGGTATATACACCCCCCATGTACGTACCCCCAAAGCAGCACCCCACCTGGGAGTAATATAGTTGAAGTGAGCCCAAAGTCTAAACATGTGACTTGAAGCCTTCAGTTACTAACTTGGTAAGTTGCTCAGTAAGCTGCATTAAAGCCAGCAAAGCTTGACTAAGACTGCAGTGTTGAGCCAGTCTTTTAGTCTTAGTATCATTCTCAAGTAAGCAGTCAGTGTCCCTGCTTACACAGGTATAGTCATTTTCCAGTCAGTCTTGCTTGAGCTAACAAGTGGTAGTTCAGGTAAGAAATCCATTGAGATTTTGGCATAGTTAGTTAGTCATATTCAGAGCAGTCAGAGCTAGTATTATTTGAGCTAACAAGTGGTAGCTCAGGTAAGAGATATATTTAGGAAAAGCTATTCAGAGCCATCAGGAAGTAAAGTGACATATTGTTGACCTGGTAATAAGACTGGTGACCCCTTAAAGCTGTGATAAAACACACATAAAAACTTCTCAGACCTCCCACAACTGAATAACTGTGATAGCCTAGTATTATTGTCATACCCAGTGAACCTAACACATTCTGACTTGACACCACACAGACTGGACAACACACCTGCGGGGCATGTTCTGTGCCCTGCATGGTTTTTTGCACCTGGATGCCACCCCCAGGATGATCACTAGGTGGGCCCAGCACAAGTGCTGGTCCTGCCCTCTGCCTTGTGAGGACTTGTGTGGGAGCTCAGAAGCACCTGCACAAATGGACAATACACATGCAGGGCACATTCCATGCCCCACATGGTTTTTTGCATCTGAACATCATTCCCAGGATGATCGCCAGGCAGGCCCAGTGCAAGCACTGGGCATGCAATGTATGTATGTTAGAGTAGTCGGTAGTTGAATATATTTTATCACATTTAATGACCCACTAGAGCGTGGCGACACTACATGGGTTGAGGCATATGTCAGTCCCCTTTGATGTATAGTGATATTGTATGGATATTAGAAAAGATTGTATCTATCTTATTAGCTCAGTTAGAAATTATTAAGCATGACCACAGGCAGTTAATTAGTATGTAAGTAACTGCGGCTCAGCCAGCTGGAAGCCGCGGCTCAAGTCCAGCCAATTACAAGCCGTCTTGTGTAAGCCGAGCCAAGCTGGCATGCAGCCGCGGCTTTTCCCAGCCGGCTCGCGGCAACACTATCTCAAACCTTGTTCCATACTGTAACTTTGGGCACAACAGTTATTGTCAAATCATTAGAGAATTGCAAATGCAGTCAGACATGCTTCCAAAGCCATGCCACCTTGCCAAAGCACCACTCAAGCACCTCTGTCACTCCATCTGCCATACACCGCTTCCATTCAGTGCCCACAACAAGACCTTTATGCCATGTAGCACCAAAATGCTGCTGCTATGCTCAGCTGTAGCTACTATAGACATTATTGCAGTGGATCATGGCAATACTGGTGAGATGTGTGCAGTGACAATGTGAAAGTAACACAATGGTGCGAGGGCCCGAAGTGGCGGCACTGCATGGCAGGTGGGGACACGAGGAGCTCCAGTTGGCGCGGCTTTATAATCGTCTTTCGTCGTGTTTGTGATTCTCTAACGTTTTGACAATAGCTGAAAGACATACACACCAGTCTCCTTTTCTTCCTTTTTTCCACTGTGGTCTAGCGGCAAAGGCCCGCAGTGGCCAGGCGTCTTGAATGTTTGCCATAGAGAGTCAGCTGTCACGCGCAGTTGAAGACCAAACCTAGCCACAGTCCATCCATTTCGGGAATCAGGGGCGATCGTGAGCGCTAGACGCGTCGGTGGCTGTGGGCACGCTCAAGCGGGCGAGTGTGGACCGTGAGAAGAGCGGGCATCCTATCAACGAGAGCGACTTGAATTCCCCCGCCGCACGTCTCCTGCCGGCATGCGGAGGTCTGTTTACATCTCCCAAATCATGGGCAATTTCAGATGGATGCGGTTGTCCACCGTCGCTGCAATCATCTTACCGGTCCTAGGTCAGATGCAGATCCCCCTATCTGGCACGTCGTTCCCGCAGACGACCTCCAAACATGCCATCAACTCGGAGCTCTCCAGGTTTGTTACGGGCCTCATGGAATCATCAGGGATACCGGGAATCTCCCTAGGCGTTGTGCATACCTCCCATAGGGCGACGCCGGAGGTTGAGCTCAAGTCGTGGGGTCGGAAAACTGAGGACGGCGATGGTGCGGACCTGTCCCCTGAGGTGAGCACCTGAATTCCCCGTCCTCTCTCACCACTGTATTGCTTGCTCTGGCGCATTATCTCGATAGACAGCACCAGCACTCGCTTTGCACCAATGCAATCATCGAGGATCCGAGACACTGGCGGGCATTGCTGAAAAAGCTGTCCTATGATGCCTCTACGATCGAAAAGAAACCTCTTGCTTGAATCGCATGTACGATTGTATCAACACTTGTCTCGCAAACGTCTCTAGCGGTCTTGCATATTTATGCTGACGAGACTTAGGCGTTGTTTGTCCTCGCTTCCTGCTCCAAGGCATTCCTCGCAAGCGCAGTCGGCATCCTGATGGACGACTTTGCGCACGGCCGGAACGTTACCCCTCTACCACTAGGCGTCGAGACGTTTGACTGGCAGACCAAGGTCAAGGACATGCTCCCGGACGACTGGGAGCTCCAGGATGAGTGGGCGAACGAGAAGACCAGTCTCCGTGATGCTCTATCGCATGTCACCGGTATGCCAAGGTAATCTCCGCTGCTCACCTCCATGCCACTTCGAAAGACGATCTCGCTCGACAGACACGATTATTCGTATGGCCCTGGCGATACTACTGAAGGCGTCGTGCGGAATTTGCGAAACCTCCGTCCAGCATACGAGCTCCGACAGAAATGGTCATATAACAACCAGGTCCGCCCTCTGCGTTTTGGAATTTCGGGAACTTATATCTATAGTACTCTCTGTTGCCTCTATCATAGATGTACATGTTAGGAGCGTATCTCATATCGAAATACAGCAATGGTGCGTACATCGACTTTGCTTCTGAGCGGCTGTTCGCTCCCATGAACATGTCGCGCACAACCTTCTGGCCGGATGAGGCGAAGAAGGACAGGCTGCTCACGCAGGCGTGGACTAAGTTTGGAAGACTCATACCGGACTGGTTCACGAATGACGTGGCGGAAGTTTCGGCAGGTCCAGGTGCGGTCATCTCGAGCGCTGAGGACATGGTGAGTGATGCCTCTTTACGTTTCAAGTTTCAATGCGAGGCGGGGTATGCTGATGGAGATGCGGAATGTAGACCAGGTGGCTCGCAGTTCTTCTCAACAAGGGTGTAGATCCCGCATCAAATACGACCATACTCCCTCGCTCCGTCTTCGAAGAGATCACAACTGCACATGCTATCCAAATAGGTGTTTCTGCCGAGCCCGAGCTATCTATACAGGGCTATGGTCTAGGGTGGTGGCGATATTCGTACCAGGGACACGATGTGAGTGTATCCCAGCTCTCGTCCGTTCGCCATGCATTTACGGCAGCACATAGCTCATCACTCACTCGGGCGGCATTCCCGGATTCTCGACCAAGGTGGCGTTCTTGCCTGACGATGGGCTGGGCATCGTTGTGTTGGCAAACGCAGATGAGAAGGCGGCAGCCAATGAGGCGATCATGTATCGCATCGTGGAAGATGTACTGGGCTTGAAGAGAGTCGACAGAAGCGTCATCGTTGATGCCAGGTCAGCTGAGGCTTGTTATATTCTTCCTGCAGACCGCCGCTAACTCTGCCATCCTCGAACTCAAGCAGTGGCAAAGCTGTGTTCGAAGCAGAAGCCCAACGCATAGAAACCACGAAAGTCGAGGTTGCCGAATACGCACCGGAGCCCCTCCCGATAGACCTCGAGGCCCTCGCAGGAACTTACCACAACGCTGGCTACGGCGCTTTTATCCTCTGCACCGCAAACAGCACGTCACACCACTGCCTCAACGTTCTCGCCGACTTCAAGCCCTTCATGCGGGCCGCGCCTTTCCCGTCGCCGGTTCCTATGCGAACCGCGCTCGAGCTGTATGCCGTCTGGCCACGCATGTGGTCCACGCACCTCAGGCTAACGCACGCAACGGGGGCGACGTTCGCACTGCAGTTCACGGCGCTGTTTCCGGATGGGTACGGGAAGAATGGGACGGCGTTTGAGACGAGCGAGACGGGGGAGAGCGAGGGGACGACGGTGGCGGTGCTTGAGGGCGAGGGCAAGCTGGCGAAGGTGAAGGGCTTGGCGTTCATGATCGATGCGGAGGCGGTGGAGGCGAGGAAGAGGGCAGGCGCGAAGGGTGCAGTGGAGTGGGCAGACGCGTGGTTCGAGCGGGTTTGAAGCGCAGTCCTCCATAAGGAAGGAAACTCTGTTGTATCTCGCAGCGCGTGAGGTGATTCCACTACAGCGCATGCTGTTCGCGGGGCTCTTCTTGTGCCTGCAATTGACGGAGGCCAAAAGGGTTGAATTGCTGCGCCCCGACTCCCGACACTAAAGGGACACTCCGCCGTATGTATACACTTGACTGCTAACGGATTCGACTTCGTGCATGGTGCCACCTCCGAATCGCGAATGCTGCTCATGCATGCATGGCTGCACGCCCTCGGTTAGACTTTCACCGGCGGGTTGGGGAGAGTGTCTATTGTTTCTCTCATTGACCTCGCCCATGAATTTACGGCAGGCACACGTAATAACCCATTGCATGCGCTAACGACATGCAGCAGTCCTGGACAGCAAGGAATATTACTGGTTCTGAATGTGGCCTCTAAACTTGGATAACGCATTGTTAAAGCTTCCTGTAAAGTTGTCCGCGATCACACCCTGCGTGACACAGACTCGGAGTGCCGTTATCGACCGCAAACCTTTGCAAAGCGGCTCACTAGGGGAGCTCTAATTGGGATCCCAAGACTAAGGACTGACATCTCCGGCTACTTCGCAAACGAGAACGCGGATTCTCCGCAGCACACGATAGGCATATTGGCCCATGTCAGTCCTTCAAGATGCTAAGGTTGTTCAAAAGGCGCGATTATCTTGCACACGTCAAAAGGCAGCACAGACCCTAAGACAACACAGACCCTAAGACAACACTGGCACCTATACAAGTCATACGACCCCTCCTTCGAATTGGATATATCATATAATTTTGGCAGGTGCTGAACGGGTAGTTGTGACTGCTCCATGAGGTGCATTGAGTCTGTGCGCGTGCTGACGTGCGCTTCAAGTCGAGATGTAGGTGCGGCAGCCACGACACCGTGTACATAAGTACATGGGTTACTAGTACTGCATGGGTCGTAGCCTTAAAATTCGGCGTTGGGCCCGAGTTGACTGAGTTTGGCAGTAGTCCTGCAAGTTCTCGTGGAACATCTCGACGCTTGCATCTGGCAAGGCTTATCCGCGCAAGGGCCATCAGATTAGTCTCCGTTGCAGACCACAATGATAGCCGCAAGCGTCTATTCGGCTCAGCGTCACGAGGTCGACTCGAAAAGGTACGCTGACAACTTTGAGGATGACACGCCTGACGTTTCCAAGTTGTTTCTCGTACGAGAAACGAATTGGACACGTCAGGCGAAGTAAGTAAGTACTGTGTTTGACAGCTGTCTGCATATCACTGCAATGTACTTAGCAATTTTCACTGTCAATCATGTCGGAGTACAAACGTTAACTTACAATCGCAACCGCCGAGCGTAACTTAGCATCATTCATTATGGTTCTCATCGGCGCTCGCAATGTGCGTTCCGACCTGCTCCGACTGGTACTTAAATGACAAGGTGCCATCCGCCATTAACTGGCATTAAGTACATCAATACGCAAACAGCTGGACTAAATTGAAGACTCCAGTGCCAGCGCTTACGTTCAATGAAACTCAACCACTACTTCTCGAGCCTGAGCCTGAGCCTGAGCTATTCGAAATACTTGAAGTATTGTTTCCGATTCCTTTCAGTCCCTTGATATGCTGAAGTTGATAATACCATTGTGGTGCCGCAACTTCTACCACGTACAAATAGCAGGGGCTCCAACGGTGCCGGTTGAAGATTAAGCTAGCATACCCAGCAAACGAGCCCCTGCACGCGACTCGGACCTCAGGCCATGGTGCGGATAGCCTCCCTGTGGTCTTTACTCTCCGACTGTGATTGTCATGATTAGAATCGGCTTCCGAGACCTGCAGCCTTGAGAAAGAAGAAATCCCAACGATAAGTTGAGCAATCGGGAGCTGTGTACTGTCGCATTGAAGTTGAACCTTGATATCCACTGACTGAATGACAGGGTCCGAGTAGATGCCTACGAAGTTGAACAACGCAGCTTATTTGGAATGTCTCTACACACTTTGCAGCTCTGGGGCATTGTAGGTCAGTGCCCGAATTGTGATAACTGGTCATTGGTTTCTTTCAATGAATGTACGAACTCAGAGCATCACATCGGTCTGAAACTGTGGGCCGAGTTGTAGACGAGATTGTGCATGGATTCGTCACTTCAATTCCGTGCCTGGCAGCACCATCCACGTTGCGTCGAGGCCCGTCTGACTCTTATATCTCTGGCCGCTTTCACGTCAATTGCAGTGCGTGAGCCCTGCTGCGTCTCTTTACCTGCTCTCGAAGTATCATCATGACTATCCCTCCAGTCCAGGCAGCTGCACTCTTCGCGGTAGTGTTCTTTATGTTCTATGTGCTATCTTGGCGCGAGCGGCGGACCCACAACCTACCACCCGGACCCAAACGACTCCCCCTACTGGGTAACATCCTTCAGTTTCCATCAGATGGCCAGCATCTAGCCTTCATGCAATGGGGGGCCAAGTATGGTGAGTGCATGCACAGGTCTCATTGTTAACTGAATGGCTGGGGGACTGGATATCGCAACAGGAGATGTCATTTATGCAGAATTCTTCCACCAGCCGGTCGTAATACTGAACTCTGCTCGAGCTGCCTTCGACCTCGTAGAGAAACGGAGCACGAAGTACTCCGAGCGGCCGCGATTTAGATTTCTCGTCGAGATGTAAGTCTCTTCTGCACGTTCGCAAGGGTCGCAGGATGCGTTGAACCCGATGTCGGTTGGCAGGGTGGGCTGGCACGGCAATGTTGTATGGGCTGAATACGGGGACAGATGGCGGCAGCACCGGAGGTGGTATCGATCTGCATTTCTGACTAGACAATCCCTCGACAACTACCCGCCGCTACAGCGGAAAGAAGTGCATAAGCTCATGCTCAACCTGGTGCAAGACCCTGCTGGTTTTCGATCTCACCTGAGGAGGCGGGTACATAGGCAGCTGGCTATATGCTGTATCCTGACTTGTGAACTGATAGGCTTACATTCACTCTGATGCTGGAGATTGGCTACGGCTGTACAGTCACACCCGCCGACGACGAATTCCTGCACATGGTAGATAATAACCTCACGCTAGCGTTCCAAGGCACGGGCGCGGGTAGTGCCTTGGTCGACTTCCTCCCTATCCGTGAGTGGATCAGACCTATACCGAGACTCAATGCACTCATTGACTGTGCCCTGTCTAGTCGCGCATCTTCCTACATGGATGCCTGGGGCAGGATGCAGACGCACAGCTTCAATCGTGCGGCCAGCCATAACGGCGGCGGAAGACGTTCCATATGCGAAAGTCAAGGATGAAATGGTGAGCTGGTGTAGCTTCTGATCATAATGTATGTAAGTAACCAGTTTCACCGGAACAGTCCACGGGAACCGCGAAGCCGTCTTTCACGACAGCGATGATTGATGAATGCACTCAGAAGGGACATCTCACCCCGGAAGATGAGCGTCAGATCAAGGGTGCTGCGGGTACGCTGTATACAGGTGTGTCTCTCCACCGCAATCTGTGTGCAATCCCTCACCTACCTGTCTTCAGGCGGCACAGACACGGTATAGCGTTGATATCCCACATCACATAAGTACGCTCATTGATTCAGATGGCAGACGCTCACACCCATGGTCACATTCATTCTGGCCATGGTGCTCAACCCCGAGGTCGTCAAGAAAGCACAGGAGGAAATCGACCGTGTGGTCGGCAATGCGCGGCTTCCTGATTTTGGAGACAGAGATTCGCTCCCGTACATTGATTGTATTGTCATGGAAATATACCGGTGTGTTTCGGCTGCCTCTCTACGCGTACTTCCATTCCTTTCTGAGTATCTTCTCAGTTACTGCCCGTCTGCCCCTCTCGGTGTGCCCAAACGTCCACGTTGTATACACGAGCTTACGCCTTGCCTTAGCCGTTCCGCATCGTGCGTCAGAGGATGATGTGTACCGTGGCTACCACATTCCGAAGGACTCTACTATACTCCTCAATGCATGGTGCGTAATTCCGTCTGTTCCCCACTAATTTCATAGTCGACTTCGCGTAGGGCGATGTGCAGGGACCCCGAGGTGTATCCCGAGCCAAACGTGTTTCGCCCCGAACGATACCTAAATAGAATCGGAGACAAAGATCCTGGTTTGTCAGACCCGCGGAGGCTGGTCTTCGGCTGGGGAAGGAGGTGCGTTCAACACACACTCACGTCGTTTCTAGATATGTAGCACTTATCCTGCTATGTTCTAGGATATGTCCTGGTCGGCTCCTCGCCGATGGAAATGTCTGGCTTGTGGTCGCTAGTATCCTTGCGACTATGGACATTCGCAAGGCGCGAGATGCACAGAGAGAAGAGATTACCCCTACTCCGACCTTCACGTCAGGAGCTATCATGTAAGTGTTTGCTACCCAGATGAGGTTGCCGCAGATCAACATCATGATGGACTTCTCCTCAGCCGTCCGGGGCCTTTCGTCTGCGACATACGGCCTCGCTCGGAGAAGGCTCGAGAGCTGATACTAACGAGTGCCAGCGCAGATGTTTGAACGTGATGAGTCATGCTTATAATGGATTTCTTCATGCAGCTCGTCTATGAGATCTGCATGCTAAGTAACGCACGGCTCGGTTACTTGTACATTAGGCAAACGATGATGGCATTTCTCAGCTTCTTTCGGGCTCCGGAATTCCAGGCATTTACCGGAAGCACTGTGACCAACCCCGCCAGAGTTTTACATTTCCGCTGACTCGGCTGTTAGACGATGATACAGTGAATGCACTGTCTGCTATACACCCTTCGGACAATTCCATATCTGGCCCTCCGGACCGAAGCGAGCAGTACACGGCACAAAGCAAGGTGCCATTCTCATTGATGCCTGTCGTGCCTGGTACGCTCACTCCGAGCAGTTCGACCTGAACTTCCAGCGCCCGCATCTCCGTGCTCAACTGCAACAGGACTTCAGCTGTCGGCGTCCTTTATCAGTATTTCGCGGCGAACAACTAAAGCTGACATGCTTGACTGCCATCCACAAGGTGAGTGTGGCAGATACAGTGGTATAACGTACGTGTATCACCAGCACACTAACGACTCTCCGCTGTATCTCTATCGCTACATCCTCTCCCATCTATCTCCACATCCAACCCGAATACCATACAGTCCGGAAAAAAAGCCCGATAACCAAAAGTCTGTGCGTACATCCTACTAGGGATACAATGACGATAACTAACTCAAGAGCAGACGGAAGATGAGGGTTTGTGCAGTCGCGAACAAAAAAGAAACCGGAAGGAAGAATGACAAGATTATAAGGTTAGTCTGCGACGGGCACCGGCGTGGCGGCACGAACGAATGACGCGAGGGAACGTGGTGGAACTTGTCAGAGTCGACAAAGAAGAACGGGAGATTTGGTGCGGTGAGGGAGGCCCACTCTGTTCCCCAAAAATCTCAGTATTAATTTTTGGCGGAGTACGGATAACAGATTACCCACAAGTTCACAGGAGGAGGGGACCGCGTAAGGATCGCATCATGCGACGATACATGAAAATGCGGCGTTGCCGTTGGTGTGGTCGTAGTCCGCGAGGACCTGCGCCTGCGCTGACTCGGACTCGGCTTGGGTATCGTCTACTTCGACAGGAACAGGCGCAGCGATGTCGAACGTGAAGAGAGTGTCCATTGTGGGATAAGAGTTGTGGATTGGCCTGCGGGATACAGCAAAAGGGGGCCAAAGAGTGACCAGGAGACGACTCAAAGGTGAGGCTAGGCGGGGACTTCTGAGGACTTTGTTGCCATCCAACCGCGGGCCTTCACTTGCAGCTTTATAGAGAAACTGGTCTGGCTGTGCTGTCAACGCACAATAGTTGCAATGCATTTCCCTGTGCCTGAGCATGGAATAACGGAAATAGACATTGACGTGCCTTGTTACGAGCGTCGCGTATCCGTGGTGGCCGGGACGAACAAGGTTATTGTGTAGGTGTCTGGTACTTGTGCTCATAGTTCACGTGCTTGCGCTTGCATTCTTTGAGTAATCAAGAAGAGTGAGCCCGCTTTCACTTGCGCCTTCCTCACCTTCCCGTCTGAGCACGACATCCTTCTGCACGCCAGTAACCCGCCGCTCATCGTTCGCACAGGAACAGATATGCCCCATCTCGTACTTCGCCCAGCGCACTTCTGTTTTCCTCATCCTATTGCTATTGTCTTCCTTCGCGCCTCGTTATGGCCGCCGGGACCAAACACGCGACATTGATACTCCCACCGCACTGCAAAACACAAAAGGAACGTTGCGATCAGTGTCGCCCTGGTCCTTGTCGGCATCTCGTCTTCTTTTTGTCGCATACATCCCAAGTGCAGCCATGCTGCCTCACAGCGTGACGTTAGAGATGCCTGGATTGTGCAGGCGACCAGGGGTGTTAATTGTCTTTAGGTGACCACGTGACCGCGTAAGGCAGTGACGCGCGCGAACGCAAGGGGTTCCTGGGGAGCAAATGCTCCTCTGAGACTCAGAATACCGCGTGCTGAGAGATGCGCAGACCGATGGCGAGGTGTAGACTGAAGTGGCGTGCCCTGCAGTGGGCGCCAACTCGCGCTTGCTGGGCCGAGCATACAGTCTGTCTTTGTCTCCACGTCGTCGCACAATTCCCCTGAATCTGGTAGCCATCGGCATGCCGACAAAACTGACAGCATTCTACAATGGCGTCAGGCTAAAGCTCCGGGTCGGGGTTGCACAGCAAACAAACATACAGCGATGCACTCGCACTCAAGCAACCAAGCGTACCTTCTATCCTCTTACTGCCATTGCACGTCTGGACATGGTGGTCCCAGCCAAAGCTCGAGTATTCGGGGCTCATAGAGATGCTGAACAGTATTACAGCCACATCCCCGTGGTTTGTGAATGATACAGCACTGCTGATGCTCGACAAGTGTGACATTGTCATGACTGTAGTATCAATAAGTAACGTACCGGAAGATACACAGAACCCTTCTTCCTTAGCGAGGACTGCCCACTCCACTACACCCTTCGCGCTCGCGCTCTTCCTTGCCTCCACCGCCTCCGCATCCATCATAACCGCAAAGCCCATCACCTTCGCCTTCGCCAGCTTGCCTTCGCCCCTGTTTCCTCGCCTCGTCCGACCAGAAGGTCGTGCGCGATATGTTCATAGGCGCGAACAGTCGCTCAGAAGCAAAGTCGGTGTAGGCGCCATTGGTGTATTCAGAGGTGAGGTATGCTCCCAACATGTACATCTGCGACGGAACCAACAGAGAGCAGTATATGTATGCATTCCCAATATCCTACAGCGTGGGGGCGGACCTGTTTGTTGTATGACCATTTCTGTCGGAGCTCGTATGCTGGACGGAGGTTTCGCAGATTCCGCACGACGCCTTCAGTAGTATCGCCAGGGCCATGCGAGTCAACATCTCTGTCGAGCGAGATCGTCTTTCGAAGTGGCATGGAGGTGAGCAGCGGAGATCACCTTGGCATACCGGTGACATGCGATAGAGCATCACGGAAGCTGGTCTTCTCGCTCGCCCACTCATCCTGGAGCTCCCAGTCGTCCGGGAGCATGTCCTTGACCTTGGTCTGCCAGTCGAGCGTCTCGACACCTGGTGGCACAGGGGTGACGTTCCGGTTGTGGGCGAAATCGTCCATTAAAATGCCGATTGCGCTTGCGAGGAACGCTTTCGAACAGGAGCCGATGTCAAACGATATTTTAGCGTGCACGCACTTCAAGTTCAATCGTGTCGTACAGCCATTGCAGTGTATGAAAGATCCAGGAGTGTCCGCTAGTGTCTCAAAGGCTCGGACTACTGCCTCTGTGCGAGCAGACTCCTGCCCATCTGCTGAGGGAGTTAGGAGCCCATCCGAGAGTTCAGTTCAGTGCTCAGTAATATTTGTGACTGGACTGCGGCTGAGATGTGGCTGTTCGGATGGGGCCCCTACCTCGCCTTTGAGGATGGGTTGGAGCCTGCTGTGCGAGGCGAATGCTGTCTACCGAGATACCAGAGGTTGCCAGCAACTCAAACACTCACATCAGGAGACAGATCCGCATCATCGCCATCCTCGGTCTTCTAACCCCTTGACTTGAACTCAACTTCTGGCTTCGCCCCATTGGAGGTATGCACGACGCCAAGCGATATTCCCGGAATGATGGATGACTTCATAACGTCCGTAACAAGTCTAGAGAGCTTTGGGCTTATGGCATGCTCGGAGGTCGTCTGTGAGACGAATGTCTCAGACAGAGGAAACTGCGTTTGACTCAGAACCACTAGGGCGGCGGTGGACAATCGCATCCGCTTGACATGTGGGGGATTCACTGGCAATGGGGGCGTGGTAAAATCCGAGTCATTCACGCTGATGGATACCGCAGCCACAGAAGGTCACAGACGCGTGTACTTAGGACCTGTCTGATTCCCGAAATGGACAGGCTGTGGCCGAGTTCGTGACTCTTCCCATACTTGACAGAGGGTTTGTTTAAGGCTTTTTTTCAATCTAACCAACTCATCTTCCCCTCCATCAACATAAGGGCGGTGCTGACCTCTTTGACAGCTTCCGTCCAAGGTATGGATTCGGGGTTACACATCCCCCTGTCAAGACTACTGCGAGGCCGCCTCACAATGTTCCTCGGAACCTGATATATGAGGACCTTCGTCATTCAGGGTTCGCAGGTCCTGACCTTAGCGCGTGTCGTGCGACGACGTGCCCAGCCAGGATGCTCATGGATTACTACTAATCTAGTTGTCTTGCGGTTAGATGGCAATGTCAATCATCCATCCGACGTTCTGTCTCCTGCATCTACACGTCTCGCCACGTCCCGGCCTCCTATCAACTTCGTCAACCCTCGGCAAAAAAACCCCAACACTACCCACTACCATTAGTGGATAACCTATCATCTACAACGAACAGAATGTATGAATTAGGTGAATAAGGACGGTGTACGTGCGCAAAGCGGTGGTATGTATTGCGCAGATGAAAGCGTTACTGCGAAGCGTAGAACGAAAGCAGATGGTGCGTGCGCTCGACGAACATTGGGATACTGGAGCGGCTGGATGCGTCATAACAAGATGGCCTAGTGTATTTGTTTGCGATGAGGATAAGGTGAGTGGTGCCATTACGTGGTCTGGCTCGAGGGATGAGGAGCTGGGGTACGCGGGCTACCTGGAGCACGTCTCGTTAATTGCAGCTGGGAGCACAACACAAGAAGCGTACGTGTCGTGGAGAACTTGAATGGCCCGAGGCTCATGAAATCGTGCAAGATCCACCGGCGTTCCCGTTGGAGGTGTCGTAGTTGACGAGCACCTGCGCCTGCTCGGTCTCTAGCTCGAGCTCGGCGGGGACGGGGGAAGCGATGTCGAGGAAGGTGTCCATTGCGGTGCTAGATGTAAGCTGTAAGGTGGCGCGAATACTACAGCTAGCTGGAAATGCGCGTCTCGAATCCCCCAAGGTGCGTGTCGACTTCCTTTCAGGCCAGGGAGATACGCCTTTATACCAAGACGCCATTCAGCAGAGACAAAAAATAGCTCACAGCAGTGCGACACCGGAAGCCGCACCGACTGTCTGTCATCTTTGGCATGGACTTTGATTCTCGCGTGTGAGACGGAAAGCGCGAGGCTTGACGCGCGTGTTATTGTTCTCTCGACTCCTCATGTTCGCATTGCTCGGCTGGATGCCGTTTACAGGCATCCTGAAGGCGCGTTGCGCGCTCGGGCAGGGTGAGATGATTGGGCTTGAACAAAGCGGCTGCGCGACTGGCCTCCTCCTTTTCAGAGGTGGCCGTATGACATACCGTTCGCGATCAGGGGTAACTTTTGTCCCTTGAATGTTTTGTTCATATATAGCCTCAGAGAGGGGGCTCAGCTCAGTTCGCTCATGTCGGGTAAAGGTCACTCGCCTGTGCAGACTGCAACGCGATCCGGCGGGAATCACCAACATGTGCACCACTAGCGTCAATCAACATGACACCCAAGGCGGCTTGCAGTGCGTCTCACTCTCACCAATACAACATTTTCGCCAAATCAGGCTTGCGTTATTGTCTAGTGGGAGATCACGTGACCGCGTTGTGGCGGAGCGAAGCGACATTGATTCAATGATTGCGTGGTAGCAGACGAGACTGTCATCCATGCATCATATCCAACAGGCGTCTTGATGATAATTCAGACCACATACTGAACTATATTCTGCGCGAGGATCACAATAAAAACATGGTTTCATTGTCGGTGAATGATCTACAGTATAACGTGTTCCACGGTCTTGTGAAAGTAGCTTGAGGCATCCCCATACTGTAATACTCCAAAAGACTGCACTATTATTAAGACGAAGACTGCTACGGAACAGGATACATAAAGCCTATACGATCACGGCATGCACAGGGAGCGTCAGCAAAACACAATACAGTGATACACACAGTCAACGACTTGGATGACACACAGAACCTATACAACAGACCACAGTCATCCGTCTGTGCCGTGCTGGAAATTTTATTGATGATCCAACCCACCCAAATCAGAAGTGAATGCCCGGAACCACAGTCTTCAGCGGAGGGACGAGTGCAACCAAGATCCGCGCGCTCGCGCGGTATGGCCAAAGCACGACGCCCTGCGCACACTCGAACGCCCGTCGCTGGAGACCAGGTGTGGTCACCTGTTGCCGCTTCGAGTTGCCCCCACTCCCGCTCCTGCTGCGGCTCCTGCTCGTACTAGTCGTCTTGTGACGCTGCGTGTTCGGGGATGTCGTGGTGATATCGTCCGCCGGCAGACCCGTCAATTCTCCACGTGTCTCCTCATCGGACACGTACGTCCCATCCGAGTCCGCGTCCGCGTCGGCTTCCCCGTCTGCGTACGGGACCTCAGGGATGGTAGCCAAGCCAGGGCTTCCGTTCGAAACGACACGCCCATTCTCGTGAAGTCCGTTCGCATTGAGGAGGATACCGTGAGACTGGGACGCAGCCTGCTGCACGGGGGCACCCGCCCTCCTGCCGCCGCCAACATACTTCATAAACTCGTCGTCCGACGCTCCCAACGCCCACACGATCCTCGGCATCCGCAAGACCTTCGCCGCCACCAGCGCGACGCACGCCCACGCCCGCGCGTAGTACGACGGCGGCCCCGCCGCTGCGTTCCGCCGGAGCGCGTCGACGTCCATCCGGCGATTCTGCTCAACCTGCACGAGGCCCTTCTCCAGGAGTGCGAGCCGCGCGGCTAACGCGACACGCGCCGCGTCCGCCTTCCGCTCGCTGCGCCGCCCGCCGCGCTCGAGCTGGCTGAACGCCTCGCTCAGGTCGTCGCACACCTCCTGTAGGTGGCCCGCCAGCGCCGCGCGCTCCCGCAGCTTCTGCATCTCGCGCTCGAGGCTCTCGAGCCGCTTAGTCACTTCGTGCGCGGGCAGCGTCACGTTCCCCTCGAGGTCTCGCTCGTGTACCGGCACGGGCGGGTAGTGCACCGTGTCGTGCAGCGCCTCGGTGCGAGCCTTGATGCGCGAGACCAGGTGTGTCCAGGGGCGGATACCGGTCGCGAGCACGAAGAGCGTCGTGCTGAACCAGGAGAGCGAGTCGGCCTCGCCGAGCGCGGTGAGGACGTACTTGAGGAAATACGCGCCGAGTAGCGGGGTGACGGCGGTGAAGGCAAGGAGGAGAAGCTCCTGAGTATGGAGCGCTGTCGCTGCGAGCTGGGCGGTGGGTGTAGGCTCGCCAGTGCGTGGGCACGCCGGGGTGCGGGGCCGGGAGGCCTGGTAGAGCTTCCAGGGGACTGGCGGCGTGAATAGTGAGCGACGTGAACAGGGTAGCTGTGAGGGGACGGAGACGGAGATGGGTCGACGTACCTTCGACGAGCTGGTGCAGGTAGAATATGAGCAGAATGATGAGGAAGAGGTTCTTGATGTGGTCCCCGCCCGTGAGCCAGTTGCCAATGGGAGAAACGCACGCGACAATGATTGACAGGTCGAGGTCCGCCCAGGATGTGGAAGACCGTTCGCGGGTGGATGAATAGCTGCGCGTTGACTGGGCCTGTGACCACATTCGAGGGGATCCCGCCACTCCCTTCCCCTTCACAGGCGTCCTTTCCTCCTCATCTTCGCTGTCAAATTCACTACCTTCTTGGTCATCCTCCTCCGACAGAACGTCCCGCAGGGGCGCTCTCGCGAGCCTAGATGACAGGGACGGAGACTGTCTTACATTCGAGCCCCCGTCGGGCGTTTGAGAGCGTCGGGAGGGACCTGCCTGCGTAGCATGCGTACTCATGGGTGGTCAAGGGTAAAAGCAAAGACGTGGTGAGAGTGAAAGAAGGGATGCTCGTCGCGTGGAGCAGGCGATCTGGGCTGTATTTCCGCCTGTTGGAGTGAACGTTTCCGCACGGACCTCAGTGTTGGTATGCGCGAGGCATGTGCGTGCACTCTGCGTGTCCTAGTCGGCTACGGCAACGTCCGTTTGCAGCAAGGATGTTATGACGAAATTGGGAAATAACGGGGTATATGCCGGTGTCGGTCGTGTGAGCGAGTGTACGTCCCTTCCCCAATGCAAGTGAATCAGTGTTGTTTGCACTTCAATTGTGGACTTTACCTTGTCACGGCTATATGTTCACCGTTTGAGCATATGACTGCTTAAGTCCGATGTCCAATAGTGAGGGTGTACGTTAACAGTAAGACGTCTGGTCGAGGATACTCGATTCCCGTCGTGACCAACGTGACCCTCTGTGACCCTCTGTGACTTTCCAAAAGTCCACTCTGCCAAACCGGGGCATTGACCTCTGCTCTTGTTCCGCCGGTTCAGCGCTGTGAGTCTTTCTCAAAGACTGGACTAGACCGTCGAGATGTTTTCGAACACGTGGAACTCAGTAAGCCGCAGCTCAGCGTGCTTCCCGTCAACCATCCAGCCAAATTGTACAAGGGAAGGATCGTAAGGATCCGATGTACGTCTAAGTGTGGTTCGGGTCTTACTTGTCGCTTACCTGTACACGTCCATATAGTAAGCGCTCGTACGGCGAATACATACTCACTCACTCACGTGACCTGTCCGCCGCGAGACCACCAGTGAGTGCCCTGGACTGAATTTGACGAGTGGCCGGTTCTGGGCTCAGTTACGGTGAACACTCATGGTCCTCAACGTGCGCTCTTTATTGCACTCTGCTTCACGAGACGAACTTGCACATCCTGCAGCGGAGTGTCCCAGGAGAACTGGTTGGGATACTGTCTATCTTCTCCGATGCTGTAGATCGCGTGGTCGACGTTGTCAACAATCGGTCGATCACTCTACGACCTTGTTTGTCCCCATTGTGTTGATGCCGCGAATTACTGGTGTAGCAGCCGACCTGACAGTCCCAGCTTTCAGACAATATGTAGGAAAGCAGATGCCATTTCGGACACAGCGATTTTGTGGTGCACGAAACCATAGTCGATCTTCACCGACTTGTGAACTCTGGGATGATTTGCATGAGTCTGGCCTTTCAGCAATTGCATAGGTCCCTTTCCAACTAGGTTGGCATGTGGAGATGAAGATCATGCATCATGGTGATGCTGTTCGCACCAGATGAAGCCGCTCTGAGCCACGGCTCGACATCCACCAATGTTGACTGTGCTGCAGTCGCCCAGAATCAGAATCATACAGAGTCCTTGCTAACGCTGCGAGTACCCTTGTAGGCAGTGACGTTGCTTCCAAATTGGTGCGTTCTTATCTTATTCACTTAGGGTTCGCTTAGGGCCGGTTCCTCTCCTGGAGTGTTTACATGCGGCATCCTACTCTTGCAAAGACGCCTCGTTTGTAAGCCTGAACTCTGACTTTGGGAGACGAGGCCATTTGCTGTTCCCCTTACCATATAAGCACAGCGGAGCCTGTGGCTGGGACGCAAAAGCAATCCACCTGCTTTGATTTTGAGATACAAAATGTATGACAGTACAGTCAAGAGATGGCCCAGCAGTGAGTGTGACCGGTCACAGTATACTCCCTCAGCAGTCGAATGCACGCACGGGAGACATGAGCTGATGTCAGACCGGCGGATATTTGGCCGGAATTCGGTCTCAAATTGTGAGCATTGAGACTGGATTTCAGACACCGCTCCTTGACCCTGAACCACCACCATCTCCTGTTAGCGCTCATGCCTCCATCCTCTACTCCTCAATCTACTCAGGGCACCTCTGCCGCTAGAGGTCGCGACTCGCCTGTAGTCGCTGCCGCAGGTGGTGAATACACCAATAAACCGCCGTCCCGGGCACTCTCTCGAGAGTCATCACTGGGATTGTACGATTTCGACGCCCCGCTATCGGGCACCCAAGGGCCTGAGCCTCCCACTGGGAGCGCTGCAGTGCCCACCTCTTCAGCCGGCTACCCTCCTTCGGAAGGGCATGCTGAGCCTGCCAATGAGTCCACCATGGACACTGCGCTTGACTTCCGTCTTGCCAGTGTGCCAGAGGGGACACAATTCATGCCAGACAGCGCACTGCCCACTCAGGTGAGTGCTGCGCCTGCGGCCTCATGTTTGCCTGCGGGCGGCGCTAATACAACGCCGTTCCCACAGCCTGCCCCCCACGTTCCCACGGCGGCGCCCCTGTACTGCCCCGAGGACTTCTTCGAGGCTAAGCCCCAGGTTTTCCGGGGCACCCTCGCATATGCTATGGAGCACGATGACTGGCAGGAGAGTGACGCGGTTACGGTCGCCGCTCAGTCCCTTGCTGGAATTCATGCCTTCCTACAGCAAGGCAAGGATGCCATTTGACGGGTAGTCACTCGGGACCTCGATGGTCGCAGTGATGACGCCGACGCCCCCACGCTATGGGAACACCCCTGGCAAACCTTCGGCAACGCCCTGACGGACCTCGTCTCGGATGCTGTCGAAATCTTCGGCTACTCGCAGGCGGTGGTTATGACCCCCCTGCAGGCAGACATGCGGCAACAGATTCTTCTGCTGACCAACGAGTGCGATGAAGCCATGGCCCTCGCCTGCCATCGTGCATTCCACGAGAACGCATACTCGCAGGCACACGAGCTCATTGAGCAAGCGTGCAACAAATTAACGACCCGCGTTGACGCAATGGAACGCGCAGTCATGCGTAACATGAGTGCGACAGTGGCGGTCTCCAGCCGCCTCGACGCCTCGCTCACCTCCTCGACGGCCCCTTCCTTTGCGAAGGCAATGGCATCGTCGACAGAGAAGCAAAAGAAACAGGTGCGGATCGAAGATCCAGCACCTGCTGACCTTAAGGGCAAGAAGCGTGCCGTCGACACTGCATCCGATGGCCGCTGTACCCCCTCCAGCGCCCCGTCGGCTGGGAAGAAGGCCCATGCGTCTTCCCCCAGCCCGACAGCCACTACTGGCCCCGCCTTCACTGCTCCCCAGAGCGTGGAGGACTGGGCCAAACTTCAACGAGCCTCGACCATTGGGTCCATGGCCCCGCACATCGCCCTCACCGACACGCTTGCGATCGCAAAGGGTCTCGAGCAGTTTGGCGTGGTCGAGGTCGGCCCTCCCCACCCTGCTGCCACCACCTCTGGACCGGCTGCCACTAAGGCGACCGACCCCAGGGCCCGCCCTGGCGCCAGTAAGGCTGCCCCCTCGCCTGCTCCCATGCAGACCCCCATCGCAGGCCTCTCGAACCCGTTCGGCGCGGGCTTCAGGACGGTCCCAGCACCGGCCACAGCCGCTCCTGCCCCCTTCCAGGTGGTGCAGTTGAAGCGGCCAGCGCCGAAACACGTGTATCAGGGCCCGGCCGCGAATCTCACGCGGACCCTGATGCTTCGCTTCGACAGGGAGATGGACGAGCTCATTACGTCCGACTTCCTGTCGAAAGCCACCATGGATGGACTGCGCCTGGCGTCATCTACCAACCATGTGGTCGAAGTTGGCCACAACAACGCACGCACGGACTACCGTATCAGGTTGTTCGCACACCCCACCGACACCGAGATCGCGCAGATCACCGAGTCGTTACGAGCGGACCTGCCCGGAAAGATGTCCAACACATCCACCGAGTGGGTCCTCGAACGGGCCCAGCACCTCACGATGCTCCGCATCAAGGGGGTGCCTCTCTACCACACTCCTGCCATCGGCGCCCGCCAAGGCACAGAGTACTCAAAGGCAGACTACTGGCATGAGCTCTTGCGCTCTGCCAAGTCCGATAAAGCGACTCTCGGATTTGTCGAAGTGGCCGTGCCCTTCAGCAACACCCCGGGCGCTTCGATCTCGGGCTGCAGTGGCTCCGGGATCATCCAATGCTACGTGCGTGACACACGCAGCGGTAGCAATGCCTTCTGCCTCGCCCGCCAGCCGGTCGAGATGTGGGGGAAGAAGTACTCACTCCAGGTAGTCGACTACCAGGACAAGGCCAGGCCCTGCGCGCGTTGTTGGCGCTGGGGACACGTCGCGGCGAGGTGCACGCAGTGGTCGGACTTCTGTCCCCACTGCGGCGAACCCCACCTGCTTGAACACCACGAGGAACTGTCGTCCTGCTGCGTCCGCAGGCGACTGGACCTCAAGGTGCACACCGCGTGGTGCCCAGACGCCCATGACACATGTCCTAACTGCGGTGGCAAACACCGAGCGGACAACCGGGAGAAGTGCCCGTACTGGCGACGGTGCGGCGATAAAGACTTCTCGAAATGGCTCGCGGTGCACCCTCCAAAGGTGTCGTGCCAGGCGGCCACCAAGGCAGCCCCTCAGCAGAGGGCCAAAGAGCGCGCCCGCTTCACCAAGGAAGCAAAAGCGAAAGCGGCCGGACTCCCCGTAGAGGAGGGCGAGGCATCTCACACCTCCCGAGTGCCCGAAAGGAGCGCCAGCGTGGTGTCCTACGGCGACGAAGAGGGCGAATTCCTGAGCGGCAACGAGCGTGGATCGGCAACACCGGTCCCCCGTTCCGCCAGCGAAGCGCCTTCCGAAGTCTTATGATGGTGAGATAGTTGCCTTAATGAGTAACAACCTCCCTGACACCCACCGTTCCCCCACAGAGCACGAGTCGTTTGCGGGGAGGCCAGCCGACGGACCGCTGTACTCAGAGGGTTTCAGCGGCCGTTATCACAAGCGGTACTTCAACAGTGCCGCCAATGAGTATGTATATTTCGCTATACGGGACTCGACTCGATGGGGGATGCGTGTGCCACCCTATGACCAGCCATACGATGATGTATATATTAAACATGAATCGAATGGGATCGTGCATTGGACGCTCGAGGACAAACCGCCCTTGGGCAAGCCAGTGAGCTACTCCCCACCGTCCGCTGCATCCCAGCCGGCGTGGGAGATTCAGTGTGCCAGCGCCAATGTGCAACGTTCTTCGGAGAACACGCACATGCTGCTGGAGAAATACCGGGACGCCGATGTGGTCTGCGTGCAGGAAATCTTCTGGGGACGGATTAAAATGGTCATGTCTTCCAAATCTAAACATGGGGACTCCTATGAGGAAACCGTGGGACACCGTAATTTCCGATGCTTCAGCGCATCGGCAATTTCACGAGTCGCAGTCTACATCCACAAACGATGGGGCCCGGCCAACCCGCAGCTGCTTACATCAGCGGTCACGCACCGTGATGTGTTGCTAGCCTCATTTAACACACCACAAGGCCGCTTTGCATTCCTAAATGTGTACAACGACAGCGATTCCCACGAGGCAGTCAAATACCTCGAGGGCATTGCCCACAACCTGCCCGAAATCGCATTCATTGCGGGGGACTTCAATCTGCGCCATGCCCGGTGGGACAGAGAAACGGCAAAGTGGGGGCGACAACCGCCACACATTGCCGAAGTAAACTGACTTCGCGATCTGATGGCAACATTAGACCTCGATCTCGTTAACGCTCCTGATGGCCTGGCAACTTGGCTGCCGAACAATGCCGGAGCGATCCCACGCACGCTGGACTTACTGTGGACCTCGTGGCATCGGGAACCCAGCAAGTTTGCGGTCAAACCAGGCCACTGGCACAAGAGCGATCATGCGCCGCTGGTCTGGACCATGGAGATCGCGGACCGGGCATCTGACCCTGAGCCGCGTATCCCCCGTGTTGGCCCCCTCTCTACCAAATTCTGTCAAGGATTGGCGAGAGCGATTGCCCAACTCCCCCGCACCTTCTGCTCCCCGGCTGACGTTGAGGAGCGATGCGACCAACTCGACGCCGTCATCTCCACCATATGGAAAGCGACAGTGGCGGCCCCCAAGCCCACCAAACGATCTAAATCGTGGTGGAACTCGGATTGTTCCGACGTGGCTTTCAGCCTGCACAACATCCGTTCCGAGCTGCGACCGAAGCGGAAGCAGTTCCGAAACCTAGCCAGGCGTCTACCTGACGGGACTTACCCCCCCGAAACGCCAGCCATCGGCATCCTACGAGCGGAGATCTCAGATCTCCGCTTGTATGAAAAACAGGCCCACGGTGCACTCAGGTGTGCCGCTCGGGCCGCTAAATGCGCATTCTTCGATTCTATCCTCAAGAAGTCACATCACGCCCTGATCTCGGACTTCGTCCAGTGGACCAGGCCGCGGCGTACCCAGGCCAGCCACCAACTAAAGATGGCTGACGGATCCCCTGTGGAAAGCAAGACTGACCTTCGGTCTGCATTCCACAATCAATTCTCACCAGCCACCACACGGCCGGTTGACATGGCGTTTGCTGAGGAGATGACACAACTCCCCGAGCGATCGTTCCCTGAGTTCAGCACTGAAGAAGTACACGAGAATCTGCAGTCCACCTCCAACACGTCAGCCCCCGGGCCTGACCACGTGAACTGGGAGTGGGCAAAACGCATGGCCTACTGGGTCGAGGAAGTGCGTGACCGAAACGGCAATGTGACGGACACAATCTTCTGGGGCAAACAGGTGATGGAGTTCCTCCGCTGCCTGTACAATGCCATCATACGCTTTGGGGTATACCCGAGTGCCTTTAAGCGCTCGATGACAGTAGTTTTGCCGAAGCTGGGCAAGACCGATTACACGGTTGCCAAATCATACAGGCCCATCTGCCTGCTCAACGTCTTTGGCAAACTGTGGGAAAAGATGGTGGCCAAACGGCTACAGTTCGATGCCCAGAAATGGGGCATCCTCCACCCGTGCCAGTTCGGCGGCGCTATGCAACATAGCACCACCGATGCCGGCATACAGCTGTCTCACTACGTCCATGCGGCGTGGGACAACAACCTCATGGCATTGGCCCTGTTGGTCGACATTGCCTCGTTCTACCCATCTGTCAACTATGACATGATGGAAGCCATCATGAAGAAGCAGGGGTTTCACTGGAGCCTTTGTGACCTCATGAAGTCCTATTTGCGAGGGCGCATGACGCGTTACATGGGCCCCTAACTGGCCCCACGGCCCGCACATCTGGCTAGAAGACGGGGCCCAATACCTCGAGATAACGGCCAGCATCAATGTACGATACTTGGGATTCTTCCTGGACCCCAAGTTATCGTGGAAAAGCCACGTGCGTTTCTATGCTGCGAAAGCAGCTAGCTCCATGGTGGCGATGGGAGTGCTCGGTAACTCCGTGTGCGGGTTTACACCCGCCCAGAAGTGACAATTGTACGTCGCTCACATCATACCGCTCATGTGCTACGGAGCTCAGCTCTGGTGGCACCCTGGGTGGAAACGTGTCAAGTGGATCACGGGTGAGCTACAATGTGCCCAATCGCGAGCCACTCGATGGATCACGGGTGCCTTCAAAACCACCCCCATTGGGGCCATGGAGACGCTGGCCGGCCTCATGCCGGTTTGCATCAACATTGACCGATACATGGAACGAGCGGCCCTGCGGGCCCGTCTCATATCCGAACAACACCCGCTGCGGGCCATCCTCCCCGAGAGGTGGGCCAGCAGCGAGTACAATGTGACCTTCCCCCTGCGCAACCGGCATGGGCGGAAGAAAATAGCCGAGACGCCAGTGGGTTACATTGACGCCTTAGGTAGCACCAGCAACGAGGACTTCGACGTCCTTAACGCGGCCACCCGGCCTGGCGACCGACTGTGCGACCAGCGCAGCCAGTCCCGCGCCCCTCATCAGATCGAATCATGGTACTTCCAAACTGGGAAGTATGATGACAAAGATCCCACCAAGACCCACCCACCCAAGCACTCCTCAGAGTTCCGGGAGTGGTTCTGCTCCGAGTGGCAACCCAAGGCTGATCAGCTGATGGGCAACCCCAATACTGTTGTCTTGTGGACCGATGGGTCTGCCAAGATGGAAAACCGACAGCTCGATACCATGCGTACTGGTGCTGCCTGGATTGTCTCCCGTCACCAGGACACACTTAAATCCGGCAAATTCGGGGTGGGCAAAGCGCTTAACTCAGACGCTGAAATGATGGCCTTGGCGTCTGGATTGCACCATGCGGTCCAGGCCGCTGAACCGTCAGACCGCACACTTGTCATCTTGGCTGATAACACTGGAGCCATGATGAAAGCGCTCAAGCCAACCATCGGGCCGGGACAGCTTGCGTCCCTGCTCGCCGGTAGGCACCTCACCGACTTCCTCCAGAACCGCCCGGACCAGAAAGTCATATTTTTGTGGGTTCCTTCCCACATGGGCATCGAGTTCAATGACAAAGTCGACGAGCTCGCCAAAGAGGCCATGGAACATGCGCCCCAACCTGACTTCGTGTCGTACTCTTATGCCCGGTCCAAGGGCCTGGAGCGCATGAATGCTGCATGGAACGCCCGGTGCAATGCAGGCACCGAGAGCGGACCAAACCCTTACATCGGCAGGCGGTTCTGGTGGCACAAACAACTAAAACCGAACCATGTCCGTGCGAACAACCAGCTGTTCAAAGCCTTCGGCGTTGACGGCTGGAATGACAAGGCCAAGGCAGCCCATTGGGTGCGCCTTCTGACCAATCACTTCCCTTGCAGGGAGTTCCGTGAGCAGTTCCACCTTCCAGGACCGCAAGACTGCCCGTGTGACAATCTGGTGCCGTTCCCAGACACACGCGAGCACATGCTGTTCGAGTGCCCCTACTGGATTAGGGTTAAGCACACCGAACCCCGTGTGCACGTGGGGCCACCCAACGAAGACGACGAGTGGCACTCATGGTACAGCCGCATGCAGGGGGGCTGGACGCCCCTTGATGTACTTGAGTTCATTCACATGAACCCCATGGCGGGAACATTTGCATGGACAGATCTAGTGATGCAAGTAATTGCGGACCACAACGCAGGCAATGAGCATTCCCACACCCATGCCCGACTACATGCCCACACCACCTGGAAAAAACTGCAGTGGACGGCGCTAGAGGACCACATGAAAGCGCGAGTCCTGACCATCAAACCGAAGCATGATTTCACAGGGTGGCACATGCCGACGTTCAGTGCACAGCCCCATCCCCAAACAGATGCGGTTGGCGAAATCCTTGAAAGCGGGGCCCCCACCAGAGCGTGGATACGGTCCATGCACGACAACGGTGGCTTGGAGAAGTTCGCCACCGAACTCTATGAAACGTGGCGCAGTGAGGATCGCGAGGCTGGCAACCTCCATCCTGACAATGAGTCGTCCCATGACGGCGACTCGGACGGCAATGACCACGGCGACCCAGATCCGGAGGACGGTGCAGACCCAGATCCAACACCTCAGGCGCCGAGCTTCCCACCCGATCCGGGCGAGCCGGTTCCCTTCCCGACTCCCTACCAGTCATCCCAAGTGCCACCCGTGTTTGTGCGCAGATTGGACGGCCCCCCACCGCCCGGCTTTTTCCCCGGTATACAGGGCCCTTAAGACTATCGGTCCCACTTCGTTTGCGTTCCATACTCTACATGTACCTATGTCGTACGGAGTCTAAACAAGCAGATTAAAAATAAATAAAAAATTTAAAAAAAAGACTGGATTTCAGACCGCCGAATAGGGTTACCAAAAAAGGAAGATTTGAATTGAAAACTGGAGCATATTTACCTGGCGAATATCCGGTCGCAATGGTCACAATTTGAGACCGAATTCCGACCAGATATTCGCCAGTCTGACATCAACTCATGTCTCCAGTGACGGCGTGTGCATTGGGTAGTGCACACGTTCACATCACGACATCCGCAAGGCTACTTATGATCAAGGTTCACTTGCCTGCGATCGAGGTTGGATGTCGCAGACAAATGGGGTCGGGGTCCTAGCGCAGGTGTTGAGGATCTCTACTTTCTCGCAGAACAGGAGTAACTCGCCTAATTGAGAAGCTGCGATCACGGAGGACTCGAGCCTGTGTTTGCAACATAAAATGCTCAATTGAATGTTCTTGTCTCATACCCGCGAGAGGCAGATGCGGACTTGGAGATGCATATGCAAAGAAAGGAGGCACGTTCGAGGGCACTCTGGTTATAAGGGCTCGTGTCTCTGAGGCTCAATGGTGATCGTGACAGCAGAACATCAACAGTACGTTAGTGCTTAACTTACCTACATGCGCGGACGCCTCGCAAACACCGAGAACACTTACTGACGATGTCGTTGGCACAGTACAAGGGGTAGAGGATGCAGAGCAGCCACTTAGTAGCCACGGCCCTACAATCGAGGTTCGACTTACTAGGTCTTGCGCTTGAAGGCCTCGCACTTCAAGAATACCAATGTATCGATCAGACAAATGTAACCTACTATAATCACTACAGTAGATAGAGCTACTATAGTTGACTCCCTCTTTGAACCGATTTCTGCTGTTTTGCTTGCAGCTCCTTCAATTCTTCACCGGAAGCCGCCGGACTTGAACGGATACAGGCTAGGCATTCTCTTTTTTAAAGACTATGCACTCTGATCTTATCCGGGGTATGTCTTTCTGTCCTCGGATGTCTTCCGGTTCGTCGAGTATGCAAATGGACCAGTGTTTGAAACATCAGTCACAGACGTCACACCGGCATGCTCCGTCCAGGGGGTTCGGCAGGTTCGGCAGCCAGCCATCCGTTCAGCCACAACTCCGGGCGCTCAGTGGCGGGGTTTCAATTCGTCACCCCCTTCAGGTCTTCAGTGTAACACCAGTTGAGGAGCACCATTCTATACTAGCACTGTATCATATCTCTCCACAGAAAGTACATAGATAGTAGCTAACAAGTACAAATAGCTTATCCACTGAACCCTTTTTTAAAGGAGCAATGGGATCTGACCCGATACGAGGATCTATCCTCAAGCGCTCACATCCTTGAGTGCAATGACGAGCTAAAAGGGTGCACCATACTTTATCGCTGGCATGTACACAGAATCTGACTACATGGGCAGGATCAAGAGCATGAAAGGCAGCCGCAAACCAAGATCTGGCCTAATCCGTTGAGCGGACAAGCTCCTGCATCCGAGTTTCAAACACTGGACCCGATTCAAAGAGGGGTTCAATTATAGTATGTCTACATAGGGCCCGGCCTTCGCGGACAATAAAGGGATCTACAACAACAAGAACGACTCCAAGAATCCGAATGGTGTTTTCTGATGCATTTTGTAACTTCGATAATCGATGCTTTGGTCGGGTTTCTAACTAACTATTATTGATCAGATAAGCTAAGTAAGTCAATAGACAAGGTGTCACACCATAGTCTTGACCTTGCTGTCACCGTAATCAACATGTCTTCCACTACCTCTATGCACTCTTATGCGTTTCATCATTCTGAGATCTCGAGCACAGACTTGTCTTACTGGAGGCGCTGACGTAGATACACTGTTAATATCGACTGGGGCGCTGCGTTCATTCCTGTTGTGCGACTCACAACCGTATCTCCGAGGCCTTTGGAGCGCCGTTGTAGGCCCGCGGGCTGGCTCTCCCAATCCATCCGAGGCCGTCCGTGACGAGCTGAGTGCATAGTTTGTCATGCCAAGTGATGGTCTAAGGTGCTATACGTAAGTCTTTCCCCAGTTCTTGTCATACGGTCAGTGTATCCGACATATTCCACCATTCAGTACTCGCTACCTTCCGCTCATGGGACAGGATATAGACAGTTTGCTCGGACTCCTTCGCTGCATTGCCCACACAGAACTTGCCTGCTTGATGTTTGATGCTGTTTGCCCCGACGGATCTTTGCCAGTGTGCCAGGAAAGCGACTCAGCCAAGCGGGGTGAGGGACTGATTAGGAATGCATTGGGAAAGTTGCAGGGAAGTCATTCCGTTTGTACCTGAATCCGAGGCTGAGCGTTAAGTACAGTCTTACAAGCCGGTGTGCTCAGTTTCCTCATTTTCGTACCTGCTGCATTCCTCATCCCAACATTCTCACTGGCTGTCTTTCGCACACGCGATTCAAGACGTAGACAGTAGAGACAGAGCGCGCCCAAGCTATGCCTTCATAGGGTATTGGAAACCGCTTATGCAACACGAGTGTGTGCTCAATTGTTCAGTCAGTTCTGACATTAATGTCTACTGGGACCGATGATCTGGTCTGTCGTTGCGCTCACATCTTTCCATGAAGCTGATGTACGGCCCATGCAGAGCGCGTTGCTGTCGAGAAGGAGAGGATTGGGACTCAGACTATTCATCGAGTGCGCCAATGATGGGTACATGGTAATATAGGACGTTCACCTGATATGTCAAGATTAAGCGGTTGACATAACGGCGCCACCGCGCGCATCATTTCACTCACTACCGGGCTCCAGGAGTTGGCATTTGCAAGGATGGCGTAGTCTCTGCCTCGGCGCGCCATAGAAATATGGAGATGCTCCAGAGTGAGTGCATGATACAAGCTATACTGGGCTGGCACGCGTAACTCGAGTGACTCGCCCTGCTATACGTAACCACCCAGCCATCAGACTTGTTTCAATGACGAGAGTTGTAAGCGAACGAGGGCTCATCCGGAAATGGTGATATGCAACCTCTATTGCTGTTGCCGTACTGCGCTGCCTCCCTCCCGTACATGTCTGTGAATACAACCTGGATGCGCTGGTTCAACACGAACAGCAATCACATTCAATTCGTCCCAATAAGCTGTCCAGTCGACATATTGTGACTCGAGATGCCACCGGACAAGCCTGCCCGTGCGACTGCCACTGGATCGGTATAATGTCCCAGCCGGCGACGGAGCACGCCACAGCCCGACTACTTCTCAGAACATTCATCTTGTGTAATGACTTCCATGTCCTGAAATTGTGCAATGAATCCTTCATGGGCTGACATGCAGGAGAACACGCGGGCTATGTTTGATGGAATTGCCGGCCACGCACATGGCGACATCCGGCTGAGGGCAGTATAAGTGCAGGGTGAGTTTGAGCCCCCCTTCCTCAGAGTCAAATTCTCTAACCAAGCCCCCTTGCATACTTGCAACCCAACATGTCGCGCAAATCACTCCTCGTGTTTTGTGATGGTACTGGAATGGACGGGCTCGTCACAGGTGATACACTTAGTACACTGCGGTATCGAGTTGCGCTCATTTCCGGCTGCTAGAAAATGGGACTACCGCCGGGAACGTCAGCGGAGGCCCTGGGACATACCCTACAAATGTCACAAGGCTCTGTATGTCAGGCCGCGGCGAACGAGTGCAGGTTACTGATATCAATCGCCCTGTCTAGCCCGAGCTATTCAGCCGATGAGGACAGAAGGGTAGGATGCGTACCGCATAAATGAGCATCAGCATTCTGATCATGACACATTAGGGACGTGAATATCCCACAGATAACATTTTATCAGAGCGGTGTGGGGTCCATCGCGGGTTTCGACGGTCAAGGTCTTGCGGAAGACGGCCCCCTCAGTAAGTCTTGGATCTATTCTGAAGACGGGCTATGAGATTCATCGCTCCAATTCAGAGACGTACGGTGTCGCCGTAGGTTTGTACTTCGTGTAGACGTCACAAATACTGCGTTGCTGACAGTTGGGGGTCCAGCGAGCAAAATTAGGGACGCCTACTGCTTCATTGCCCAGAATTATGCTCCAGGCGATGATATATGCATATTTGGGTGAGTCGTGTGCACTCTCTGGAAGGCTATTATGTGCTCAGTGTCATTTAGATTCTCAAGGTATGCGTCAGCTGCGCTGTTATAGGTTGATCGCAGCATCTCACGCATTCCACAGGGGAGCTTACACCGCCAGGAAGGTAGCCGGACTGATCGTGTGTACTCATACCTCTGTTATCTCAACATGGGCTGATTCATCAAAATTTCAGAATCGCATCGGCCTACTGGACCGCCAGGACTTCCATAAGTTCTTCACATACTGGCTTCAGCTCAATAACGATGAGAAGCCCGGCCCCCCGTGGCCCGCGGCCCCCATTCCGGTCAAGTGGGATCTCAGTCCTTTCTGGTAGCAACGTTGAAATCCTAAGTCTAATCATACTCAACAGATGCGTGGGTGTATGGGATACCGTGGGGTCCATCCTAACTCGGACTTTCAGTCCCATCATTGATACGCTCAGCATTAAAGACACCAGTCTCCCCGCGAACGTTGAGATTGCGCTGCATGCTGTCTCAGTTCAGGAGAACAGGAAGCCGTTTATGTGCACGCTGTGGGATATTCCTGGCGTGGGGCCTCGCTCGGGCCAGGTACTCAAACAAGTGTGTTACCCCGATTTCAGATGCCGCGAACTTTGCTCATCTTCTCTAGCGTTGGTTCCCTGGCGCGCATTCCGATGTGGGCGGAGGCTACGAGAATTCAGAGCTTGCGGACCTCGCTCTGTTCTGGATGGCGGTGACTGTTCACAGGAATCAGCGTTGATGTAGGGAATGCTGAAAATGTTCTTTCCGCAGGACGAGATCAGCAAATTCATTGCTGTTGATCTGGACTACGTACACAAGTGCCGCCAGCCCACTACGACGGCGGACTGGGGAGCGCATCAACCGCACAACGCCTGGGACGAAACAGGTGCTGCGAAGTGGCTCATGGGCCACAAGACTCGTTTGGAGGGTAAACAGATCACAAAGGACTCTGATTTCCACCTTTCTGTCGAGGAGGCACCGCTGGATCTCACCGACCCCAACAAAATGATTACCCGAAAGGACATTGAGGCAGAGTTTGGACCCTTGAAGTATGCGGAACTGGGTTCCTTTGAACAAGCGCGTCGGGATGATTGGAAGCAGCCTGTGCGTATTGGTAACATTTACTCCGACTCGGGGGGGTGCTGAACTGAATTACCAGTCCCTCGGGGGTCCGCGTGGCGCACTGGGCCTGGATACGCCGGAGGGGTTCATTGACAGAACTAATAAAGGACAATTGTCCACTGATAGCGTCGGCATCCCTAAACGGCCTGCTGCATTCCGGGTTCGTAACGTTCTATCGGGAATGATGCTTGACCTGTCCGGTGGTATCCAGTACGTTAATTGTGCACAAGTCCACTGTTCATGTATTGACCCTGTCTTGTAGCGGTAATCCAGTCGTGAACTATCAACCGCAGTACGAGAAAGCACAGAAGGTGAGTTCCTAATCGCGCGGGTTGTTGCCATCTGACAGCTGATCCCATACTAGTGGATATTTGAGCCCACAAGCCAATACTGGACTATAAGGAATGCAAATACGGACGGGGCATACCTGGGTTTCCCTGCAGATGTCCAGCCGACAGCGGGCCAGCCAGTCTATGCCGATAAGGCTGCTATTTGGACAGTCACGGAGGTCGACGGGACCTACGATGGCCCCCCGCGCATCGAGTAAGCATACCAGTGCCACTCTAGCTAGCAAGCAATGGCTCATGCGTAAATCAGGTTATCACTTGCCAATGAAGTTGACCTGGTTCTTAGTCTTGCAGACGACGCGAAAGCCAACAATACTCCCGTAAGCCTTCGCCATTACGACTGTAGTATCCTGCCTCATCCATTTGGTTGCTTACTCCACAGATATGTGTTTCATCTCGAACGGACTCAGCGGGCCAGCAATGGATTCTGGAAGATTTTCTGCTCCCTTACCAGGGAGACATATCTCCCGGCATATATACCATCTTCAGCTACGAATTCAACACGGCTCTCCATCTTAAGTGTGCATGTCTGATACATTTGCGTGTGGTGGTACTCATTGTGAATTTTCACAGCGATGATGGGGACATCGTGATCTCGCAACCCGATGGCAGCAAAAACCAGCAGGCGAGTCTCACGTGAAATGGCCTGTCTCCGTCTTTTAACATGCTTGAGCTCTTCCAGTGGGTGGTTGAGGCGGAAGGGCCTGCCGGTTACAGAATCTCCAACCTTGCCAAACGCGACGTCTACGTCAGCTTTGCTGACCCCGGTGATCCGACTGAAGGGACCAAGACCATGGGAACGCGGATCTCCGTTGAATGGAGGGTAACACTGGCCTACGCCGATGGAGACCTTAAGCTGTACAGGCAAGTCGAGTTGCACATCACATGCATCCCCAAGTGACCGACGGTATACTTCACAGGATTGCCCTGTCCGGCAACCCGAGTCTGGTCATGGACCTCCAAGTCTCACAGGACACCGACGATACGCCAGTGAGTACCTGGATATCCATCATTTTCAGACTCGCCGCTCACTAGCGTTTCTGGAGATTGACGTCGTCGTGTGGACTGAAGATGTCAAGAACCCCAAGGCGGGCCAGTCGTGGACCTTCCAGCCAGTGTTGCCCGTTGGTTGAAGCAGCAAGGAATGTAGGAGACCGTGAGGCCAACATCGCAGCTGCTGTACTTCTTGAGTTTGTGGACCACACACTGTCGCTCTGTTTGTAAAATATGATTGACGTCAGATTCTACGTCGAGAACTTATCAGAGGACGGTGCGCCACCGGTTTGGCTTGATTCTGGTTATCAGCCGTATGCACATAGATCGAGGAGAGCAGAGGACGTATGGCCCCACAGGCAATCACACGTTCGTCTGGAGTTTGTGATGAGATTCATACATACTCCCATTACTAGGGCAATATCAGGCTACTACATAATGTCCGAGTTTATAAGAAACGAGAGCGTCCATCACGTCGCGTACTAGTATATTGATACAAAAGGGGAGGAATGAACGACGCGTCACTTCGTAATGTGGAGTCCAGGAGCAATCGGCGAGTGCTTGTGAGTGCTTGACCACTACGTTCTAGCATATAATCAGTCCAGACAATCAGTCCAGACAATGTCAAGATGCGCAAGATCAAGAGCTATGAAAGAAGAGCGATCACCTCAAGGTATGACAATCACAGTGCTAGTAAGGTGATTTGAGTGAGTATGAGATGGAAGGTGGGAGAGGGAGCAAAGTGACATACCGGCGGCGAGTCCCTTTCTCAACCTATGATGCACAGCTGGAATGTAATCACTCCTCCGCTGGCCGGCCCACCATCGTGTTCAAGGTCCACGGGAATGTCGGCCTGTGGACCATGTGTGGCGGCGATGGGCGAGTCTGGCACCGCATATGCTAGCCAGGAAAAGCCGGCGAAGTCGTCCATGAGAAGTGGAGATGTCCTTGAAACGGCAGAGGAGAAGAATGAAAGGGAGGACGTCGAGCGACGTCGAGAAGAATTCGTTAGCGGCCGGCGCGTGCTCTTCGTAAATATTCGGTTCGTGTCAGTGCTGGGGGTGGCGGCTGGAACCGCCCCAGGTTTTATGGTCGTGCGGCTTCACCGCAGCGCAAGGAGAGATAGGAGGCGTCGTCAGGCGCACAGCGCCGTCTATTCTATGGCCGGCGGGAAATGCGCAGTGGGTGGAGATGCTACAGGACGGTGCTTACTGTATGGCTGGAGGCACAACAACGCTTACAGATGATCCCCAGACGAAGTTCAGATTCGGGAGCTAGGCGGGAGCGGATAACATTGTCTGTGATCGCACAAGACGGAACGAGGCGCTGCTCGAGGTGGACAACAATTAGCATCGTGGCAGAGGAGTGGCCTGGGGCTGCGCGCATGCGCCTGAAACTCGGGAAGACGCGTTGGCGGCACTCGACTGAGGAGACGGAACTTGAGTCATGAGTCGCAAGGAGTCGCTTCGATGCGTCGACAGAGGGCTGGGGCGGCATCATGGACGGATCAACGTCAAGGTGCTCAGAAGATGGGAGACAACAACGTCCAGGGAACGACGTCACCAGATTCGCGGCAAGATAGTATTTTATTGTCGCCTGGCTTCCTACTTCCAGACGGCCCCTACGGAAAATCCAACGCAAGGAGCACGTCGAGCAGGATCGCTAAAAACTGGGCTGTGATTGTAACCAACAATTCTCATTAGAACATATGCCAATATTCATCCAAGCCTACCGAGAGCTCGCTTCGCCCCCTCTTCGGCGCGCAGTTACCATCCAGGTCGGTACTTACTCTGATTGCACGGAGTTAACTTGTCGGCTTTTCGAAGAGGGCTACTCGCCTGTCAACACGGACATGAGAGAACACATTGTCAGATCAACGCCGTCTTGCTAAACCGTTTGAGAATGCGGATATAGAGTCAACTAGAAGGCGCGGCGGTTGTATGTGGAGCGCGAAGACAATAAAGCAACTAGACGCCAGTCGGTGAGGTTGGGCGCTTTACGAGACAATAGAACAACCACACTCATATACCGTGCCACCTCCACGCACTGTCCAATCTTTCCCTGCTGTCTTCTTGCTCGCCCTGCATATGATATTGCCTATTGCGCGCAACTTCTGAAAGTTCAACAATAATGACAGGTCGAGTGAGTAGATCCTCCCAGACCACTTCGGTGAGATCTGCCTTTGGTACAAGTGAGGTGAGGTGCCTTCTATCTCACGACAGTAGTGTACTTACGAAAACGCGGTTCGTTTCGTTTGTTCTTCCTAGTGTACAGTTATCTGTACCGTCGCCGCGGAGGATGAAGTCAGCAATCTGCCACTTGGCGGACTGGATGGCCTAGTCTCGGTGCCTACGTCTGCACCTCCAACATTTCCATCTCGTGTAGAGTTATCAGCGGTGAACATATCTTTTATGTTGGAAATAGCAAGGTGGTATATGAGTGGTGAGCAATCTGCTCCGCACGATGGTATAGGTAATTGATCACATCGTTTTCTACTATAGTTACGGCTCCTTACAGTTTGACAAGACTCAACCTGTGCATGCCACAATGATCAGTGCCGGACCGCGTCTCACCAGCAGCTGGAGGTGTGTTTGTTCTTCAAGACAGGGAATCGACCTGAGTTCCCCGATCAGGACCAACTAATGGCAGTGCTATAGACTATCTGCCATGGTGACATTGCTCGCTCGCTGCATGCACCCGTGCTTGTACAGTGAGCCTTGTATTATCAATCTGGTACAACTGGAGCTCAACGCATTCTCAGGCCTCAAGTCGACGTGTCTATATCGCCATTTCAGGTCCAAGATCGTTATACTCGGACAAACGAACGTCCTCCCTCGTATTCGCCGATCTTACTGTCAGTCCCTGGTCAGTCCCTGTTTCGATCGCCTTGTTCTATGAGCGAGCCTGACTTCCTCGATATCAGCTCACGTGCAAGGACGAGTTCGCTGAGAAATTTTCTTGGGACTGGCTCTTGCTTCTTTGCTTCCGCTTTAGGGCTTGCCTTTGGGACCTGTTTGGCCTAGCGGCGGGCCATGTCGGCACGAGTTGCCAGGCGCGTAGCCGAAGCCATGGTAACCATGTGGTACCTGCCGGGATCTGCCTCCGTGGTTTCCAGATTTGGACGAAAGACAAGGTAACGCCTATATTTGGAAACCGATGTGGCGTCGCCTATCTGTGGGCGTTTGCCCACAGGGTGCGGATGATGGCTGCCGAGGGACAAACAAATGGCCGAATCTGTACACAAGGGAGAAGAACGTGGCCGAGTATTTCATGGACGCGGGTCACGACGATGGCCATTCAGCAATCACCCGTTTTCACATTGCGTTACTTGCCCTTCCGCTCCCGCTCCCGAGCTCTAGTCTTGCCGGCGCTGTCTACTGTGCGATACCCCTTTGCTGCGTCTGCAATCGAACTCTGGAGCGCGATGGATGCCGAACTGGCCTCGTGGAGTACGCAGCAACAAGCTGCGACCGCACTCTCATTCGTTGGGTTTGTTCTGGTTAGCATTCCCCTTTACTGGCACTTGGAAGGTATGTGGACGGTGTTGTGTGTGGAATCGTGGTACTGACCGCTACGGTAGCGTGGAATGTTGGATGTGTGCTCTACATTTTCTGGTGCGGCACCCAGTGCCTCATCCAGTTCATCAACATGACCGTCTGGAGGGATAATGTCATAAATTGGGTCCCGGTCTGGTGCGATATCGTGACGCGCTTCCGTCTCGCTACCTCCATTGGTATTTGCACGGCTTCGCTCATTATCAACCGCCGCCTGTACAAGATCGCCACCATCTCTGCGGTGTCGGTCACCAACTCTGACAAGCGGAGGATGATCTGGGTAGATCTTACTATTGGTCTCACTCCCTCAATTTTGGTTGTCGCGCTATGTACGTTCCTCACCGTCTGCGCCTGCGTCTCGACTAACTGATTCTGGGTAGATTGGTTTATCCAAGGCCACCGCTTCGATATCTACGAGGGTTACGGTTGCCTCTTCGAGATTGCGAACACCATTCTCTCCTACTTCCTGCTTACCGCGTGGCCCCTCGTCATCGGTTGCATCTCGGCTGGCTACTGCGCAATGACCCTCCGTGCCTTTTTGAAGCGACGCAAGCAGTTCAACGAGCTGATGTCGAGCAACAAGAACCTTACGTTCAACCGATATCTTCGCCTTATGGGTCTTGCAACCATCGAGATCGTGTGCACGGTTCCTCTTGCCTCGTGGAATATCTACATGCAAGCGCAGTCGCCGCTCTACGTGTGGGAGGGCCTCGACAACCTTCACTACGACTTCTCCCGCGTTGTCCAGTACCCGTCAGTTATCTGGCTCAGCAGCTCGCTCACCAAGCCGGCCATCATATTTGACGTGTGGGACATCATCATCTGTGCCTTCATCTTCTTCGCATTCTTTGGATGCGCTGAGGAGGCGCGAAAACACTACTCAAGTGCATTCACCACCGTTGCGAAGCGTGTCGGTGTCTCAACCAGTTGGCTCTCGCGTGGCGGCTCCGGCTTTACTGGATCGTATGGGTACGCTCCCCTTTGTTCATTCAAATAGCAGCAGAAACTAAAACCTACTGCTGCAGTCTCAATGGCTCAAAGCCCACCACGAGCGCGCTCGGCCGCATCACCATCCCCACCTTCGTGCAGAACAAGCGGAGGATGTCCATGGACTCGTTCTCGGACAGGCTGTCAACGTCGATCTCCATCGGCGAGGACACCCCCGTCGACGATCTCAAGGTCTCCTATTCTCCATCTCAGCACTCTGGCGGGTCGAGCACGTACGTTTCCTCGCCCATCTCGGCGAAGGATAGCGAGAAGGTACCCGCGTTTGTCTTCCCCCCGCCGCCCTCGCCACCCGCGCGCGTGCACGACCCGTCTTCGCCAGCGCGGTCTTCGCCCCCAGACGTCCCGTCATCGGTTTGCGACAACACCATCGATATGGTATAAAGACATGGAATACCCCCTGTGAACTCTGATTCGACGAAAACCCCGCGATATCCTCATTCACCCCATCTCTTCCTCGTGTACGCCTGTCCGTCTTGGATTGTCCAGATTCTCTCGTTCGTTGGCATTACTAATCCACGGTCTCCGATATGAGGGTTGGTCCTCCACTTCACACTGTATTGATAGCTCTTTGTACCCATCGATCCCCGCCGCGTCGCATACCCATTCGGTGGCCCACTAATGATATTCGTATGTACGACTACTACGTTAGCACTTTAGCACACCACCGACAACTGCTGTATCACGCTTGCTTATGGTTTGCAATAGACATGACTCTCCTTGAGTGCCTGGTCTGAAGATTCTGAAGGTGTCCTGAAGATCCCATGACCAGACTGTTCATCACCGCCCACATGGTCAGAACCAGTCAGCAGTAACTCCGGCTGAGAACCACCTGGGTAATGTATCACAGATGAATCATCCACTCGTCAGCCTGGCGTGTAAATCCTCGCTGATAGGCCTTCGTAGGTCGTGGTGTTAGAGTGGGAGTTTACAGGACACCTTCGCCAACCTTCCAGGCATCGCCCATCACAAGTTCAGACCGTACAAAAGTTTGCTCGTGTCCGGGTTCCCCTCGTGCCACCACCCACCATGTCGACACGTACACTCACTGCGAACGAGCTGACTAGATCCTACGCGGGCTTGGACGAGAAGGTCACAGATGCGCTAGACCAGCTGCCGTCGCAAGACCAGTTGCATCCGCATGTGTACGCGGAGGAGGATCTGTTTGAGGAAGGGGCGGTCGACGCCGTCTACCAGGCGAAGGCACGCATCCTGAATGCCGCGGTGCGTGAAATTGGGATGGGCAAATACCAGGTGCGTGGAGGCAAGTTGATGATGGCAGAGTGGAGAAAGGTGTTGACGTGCCGGGCCAGTGGTATCTGTTCGTGGTAGCAGGTTTCGGGTGGTTCTCGTGAGTCTTCAGGGTCACCCTACTCCTTCCTACTCCTTTCGTCCATCCGCTGATCTGCCGCTGCCCATTCCAGCGACAGCGTATGGCCAGTGGGTCCCTTCTTGAGTGCCTGGTGACTACTAGCATCTGACATGATCTGCCAGCTTGTCGCGGGTCTGGCCTTGAATCCTGTGGTGGCCGAGTTCGAAGTTGACAGCCAATGGCTCTCTCTCGCGCTGAATATTGGTCTGCTTGCTGGTGCGGTCTTCTGGGCTCTGGGATGTGATATTTGGGGTCGGAGGTGCGTTCCCATTCGTTCGATGCCGATCGGGTATTCAATACTTCTGCATGCTAGGTGGCCATTCAACTTCACGCTTTTCGTCGCTGGTGTATTCGGCCTTGCCGCAGGAGGCGCTCCCAACTTCGTCACTCTCGCTTCTTTGTTCGCTGTCGTAGGCTTCGGTGTGGGTGGCAACATGCCCGTAGACTCCGCAGTCTTCCTTGGTGAGATCGAAGGCCCTCACCTGTTATTGCTTGAATTGACTCGGAATGATAGACTTTGTACCGGGAAGCCATCAATATCTCTTGTCCATCTTGTCCATTTGGTGGGCAATTGGGCAGCTCGTTGCGAGTTTGGTGAGTGAGGTGGCCACGGCCGCCCGCTGGGATATCACTGAGCTTCCCGTAGATTGCATGGCCTCTCATTTCGAATCTCTCTTGCCCCGAGGCAGCAACGACTTGCACGAGGTCCGAGAACATGGGCTGGCGCTACCTGCTCTTTACACTTGGCGGACTGACCCTTGTACTCTGGGGCATCCGCTTCTTCCTCTTTCACCTCGAGGAGAGCCCACGGTACCTCGTTGGGCGTTGTCGAGACGCTGATGCAGTAGCAACCATCCACAGGATCGCCGCTTACAACGGGCGTACCTCGAGTTTGACAATCGAACAGCTCACCGCTGCTGGCGAGCGTGCGGCGGAAGCAAGCAAAACCGCTGGTGCGGTCAATGGAGATAACTTACTCAGCCAGACCTCGGTGTGGACTCCGGATCACATCAAGAGCTTATTCAAGACCTCACGGTTGGCGTGGTCCACTAGTCTGTTGATTTTCATCTGGGGCATCATCGGTCTCGCGTCTACGCTGTACAACAGTTTCTTGCCATATATGTATGTCTTCGAGTTGCTTTCCGTTGACGGTCTAAACATGTTCATGGAAATCAGTCTTGCCCACCGCGACGCAGGCTACGGAGACAGCTCGTACTACACTACCTACCGTCAGGAAGTCATCCTCGGTGCGATTGGTGTCCCAAGCGCGCTCATTGCTGGCTGGGCAGTCGAACTACCGCGCGTTGGACGGAGGGGCACTCTGGCGATCTCGGCGGGCGAGTACTTCCTTACCTGACGTGCGGTGGCATTATTCAACGACCCCCCGCGAAAGACAGGGCTCACGGGCGTCTTTCTCTTCGCGAGCACCACCTCACGCACCTCGAGCGCACTGCTGGGGTGGAACTGCGGGTGTGTAGGCATCTTGCTTGATAGATGAGCGCTAATAATGGGTGGCATGCCTTGTAGCTACGCATTTGCGAGTAATGTGTGTGGTTCTGGTGATTCGCTGTGCTGTTGCTGATTCTCTTGGTTAGATCATGTACGGTGTTCTGTATGCTATCTCACCCGAAGTGTTCCCGGCGAAGGATCGCGGCACCGGTAATGGCTTGACAGCTACGGCAACTCGTGTGTTCGGTATCATCGTGAGTGTGTCACAATGTCCGATCTATTTTGCCAGCTCACAGCTGTGCCAGGCCCCAGTGATTGCGATGTACGCCAATCTAGCGACGGCGGTCCCGGTCTACGTTTCGGGGGCGCTGATTATGGGTAGTGGGGCCATTGCGCTCCTTCTTCCCTATGAGCCGAGGGGGCGAACGTCGAGTTAAGCCAAGGGCAAGGTAGGTGAATAAAGAGCGAAGGTTATGATTTCGTAATCTCGCAGTCTGCTTCTTGGGGTCACCATTCTGTGGGCATAGAGCTGTAATAGACGTGTCACGACAATCGTGATGTCTTCCTTGCTTTCCAATATCTGTGCAGACCCAGCATTGTCGCGGTTGTGGCCCTGTGTGCCCAGTCCCGATGATTGCTCTTCCATATGCCCGGTCTTGCTCAATTACGCGAGGATTTATGAATATATGCTTCGCAGTTGCAATTTCAAGGACGAAGACTATTACTCAAAGTTGACGCTGGCTTTGCTTCTCGCGGACTTCCGCTAGGAAGCGCGTTCCGCTTAGCTTTCAGTCAGCTGAGGTACAGGGCTCACGGGTACATTTGTCTATGGCTTGCCAGTGATCTCGAAATCCACACAATACAGGGAACTGCTTCGATACTTCTTCGCAGTAAAGGCTCCACGTATATGATGAGTTCGCCGGTCAAACCTGTCCCGCGCACCCACTCAGTCTCGCTCTCGCTGAGGTTGCCATTCTACAAAAGCGAATAGCTCGACGAAGAAAGGTGAGGATTACATCTGACGGGTGCAAAATTGAACTCACACGGCGCTCCTCTGCCAGAGAAGGAGTATCCCACCTACTACACCGTGGCGCGAATAGGACACGTCCTAACTGCCTAGTATGCTGCGCTTGTTCAGTGTTGCTATAATACTAGTATCAGGTCTGGTTGCCTGGCGATGGTCTGCTCTACAAGAGCAGACCATGTCCTTCAGCGGACTGAGTATCCCGCCTCAGTCAGTGGTAAGTCGCTCAGGGGACGGTCTCCTCTCGTATGCTGACCCTTTGACAGATCATGGATCCGTTCTCCTTCAACGTGATGGGGACAGACGGCATCTTCCGCAAGAATGCGTTCACCGAGTTTCTCAACCCCACCGACTCTGCACCTCCGTTCTTCCAGATATTCCACCCAGAGTTTCTGAAAGTGCTAGGCGACAAGCCTTCCATACGCGCCATCGCTTCAAAGCCAGGGACTATATTCGCCCACGAAGCACCTGTCTGGAACCCTGCCACAGACGAGGTGTTCTTCTCCAGCCATTGTCTCGGTCCCAATGGCTGGCGCGACTGCAGCCAGAACAATTTCATGTCGAAGTTCAGCATGCAGGAAGTCAGAGATGCCGTACAAATTTCTGAGGACGAGACAGCACCCTTGAATGTCGGCATTACTCAGGTAAGAGGACCATGGGTGTGATACTCGATGCCTCTTTATGAAGTTTTCAGCTGGACATTTCCAGCATCAGGCAGAAGACCTGGGGTGCAACAGGCCCTTACAAGTCGTCACTTCTTTTCATCAACTCGGGTAATGGCGACCATCCTTCGTCGCTGGCACTCGTCAACCCCCTTCCACCCTACAATATTACAGTCCTTCTTGACAACTACTATGGGAGGCAGTTCAATTCATTGAATGACGGCAAGATACATCCGAAGAGCCACAAGATCTTCTGTACAGACGTGACGTGCGCGCCTTCTAGCATCATCTGTACTGTTGTCAGAGTCAGAAATTGAAACGGATGCAGATATGGATTCCTGCAGCACTTCCGCGCACCTCCTTTGTTGCCAAACCAGATATACCGTTTCGACCCCGATACAGGTAACGTTCGGGTCGTATCGGACGAGCTGGTCAGGCCTAACGGACTCGCATTTTCTGCCGATGGCAGGATTGCATATGTGTAAGTGTGTTCGTAAAATTCACGTTACCGTCAAAATGAAGGTTGCATATCAGCGCTGACACCGGCGCCGCCATCGGATTCCACGGGAGGAACCAGACTCAGCCAGCCACGATGTATTGAGTTTGCACTGTCTCTGCATGCTAGTCGTCTGACCCTTTGAATCTCGCCGCAGATACGAGTTTGACGTCGACCCATTGACCCAAGTCTTCAAGAATCGCCGCGTATTTGCCTACATCGATGCGGGCGTGCCCGACGGTATCCAGGTCGACAAGCACGGTAATGTGTACTCATCTTGTGGGGACGGTGTACACGTGGGTTTCGTGAAAACATGCGGCCCTAGACGCGGAACGTTGACTTTTCGACTGGTATAGATATGGAACCGGGATGGCATACTCATCGGGAAATTCTTCGTCGGCAAAGTCTCTTGCAATCTAGTCTTCGCAGGCGACGGACAGTTGGTGATATTAGCAGGGGACGAGATCTTCCTTGCAAGCATCGCAACAGGGGGGACTAACTTGGCGTACCCGTGAGGATACCAACAATCAATGGAACGTAAAGCTTGTGGGCCCCGCAAGTCGTCGATAGACGGTTTAGCGCGGTGTCTTAGGCTTATAAGGACTCACTTTCAAGCTTTGTTATACGTAGATTATGGCAGACACAATATGGACTTTGTAGCACAAATGAATAAAGAGAGTTCATCTGGATCCATATGGAAACGAAATCATGACTTCAAGTCTGTTCAGTGGGGTGTCATCCATGGAGTGTCAACCAGATGGTTGTTTGGCGCTGTTAGGATCCGAGGCTATTGCCACACAAGGACAAACATCGCCTACGCGTCCCGCCAAGCACTGGCACGCGTTAGGTTCGAGGCACGACTTGTTGCTACCTCTGGCCAGCTTCCGACTCCGCTTATGTAGGTCCACTTGAAATCTTAATAGTCTGAGACTGATATACGACAAACTAGCCACACGAACATGGCGTCCTCAAAGGCGAAGATTGACGTCGAGGAATACCTTACTTTAGCTATATCTGGAACTCCGGCGGACCTTCACCCAATTCTCGAGTCTTTGCGAAATTTGTACAGTCGTAAGTGCGTAGCCCTTACCTTAGCGCCTCCGCAGCACAGTTGACGCACGCGGAATAGACTATGGCATCAGTTAACAATAAAGCTGTTCGAATTCCTTGACCACCCATTGTCAAGGCCATACCGGGTGGATGTCTTCGACAAGTTCGTTCGGGATTTTGACTCCAAGTTGAATCAGCTCCGACTGGTGGAGATGGGGGTGAAGGTTTCGAAGGAGATTGACAGTATGTCGTGCGCACATTCCTTCATATGCATGTGCTCATGGTGTCCGTGCCGCACAGACCCACAAAAACACTTGGAGTTCCTGACTGACCTGCTTTCACGCGTGAACACAGAAAAGTCTCCGGAAGCGCACGTACTCCTTCTGGCGAGCATAGCTCATGCCAAGCTGCTGTACGGTGACCTCGAGGGCACGAAGACAGATATTGATGGTGCCCTGAAGATTCTGGACGAGCTCTCTAGCGTTGATAACTCTGTGAATGCTGCGTATTACGGCGTCGCCGCTGATTACTACAAGGTGGGTTTGTATGTTCTTAAGTTCAATGAGAAAGGCGCATTGTCCGTCGCTCGTCGAGTTCTAGGTATCAGACCCTGTCAAATCCTGACCAGTTGCGCATGTGCTGATGAGGTGAAACCTTGTCTTCCATAATGCAGAACTATGTGGTCGGCCTTGAGCACACAGATTTTTCGCTCAGCCGGCTCTTCATACAAGTGGCATATGATGTCTGACGTCCTATTGATCTTTTAGACGAAAGGGGGCTACGCCGCCTACTACCGCAACTCTCTGCTCTACCTGGCCTGCATCGATCCCGCCAAAGACTTGACGCCGGAAGAGCGCCTTGTGCGTGCGCACGACCTTGCAATCTCGGCCTTCCTGGCGGAGACGATCTACAACTTCGGTGAACTCGTGAGTCGTTCATGTTCGAGCCTCTCCGACGTGCTCACGGTGACTGATCTCAGTTGATGCACCCGATCCTCGATGCGCTGGACAACACGCCGGTCGAATGGCTCAAGAAGCTGCTCTTCACTTTCAACGAAGGGAATATCGGCAAATTCGAGGGGCTGTCACCGCTGTTCCCTCAGGAGGTACGCAACTAGTGGCAGGCCCTATGACGTGCTCACTCACGGTGCCATCCACTGCAGCCGATCTTGCAGGAGAACTACTCTTTCCTTCGGCAGAAGATCTGCCTTATGGCGCTGATCGAATCGGTCTTCAAGCGCGGCTCAAATGACCGTACGATGTCATTCCAGACCATCGCAGAGGAGACGCGACTACCTCTAAACGAGGTCGAGCACTTGCTGATGAAGGCGCTCAGGTACGACCTTGTGTCTTGATCATAGGAGAAGTGAGGCTGATGTGAGATACTCATAAGTTTGAAGCTGATCAAAGGGTCCCTCGACCAAGTGGACCAGAAGGCGTACATCACTTGGGTGCAGCCGCGAGTGCTATCAATCGAGCAGATCGGGCAGCTCGCCCAGCGACTGGCTGCGTGGGGAGAGAAGCTACATAAGGTGGAAGAGCGGATTGCACCCGAGGTGCTGGTGAACGGTTGAATCCACATATGTGTACATGTGTATTCAATCCGCATTTCTCACTAACCTTGCCGCAAAACAGTGTGTACGTTTCTTAGGTTCTTTTGCCCTCGGACGGACCCTGCGTTGCATCTTATGGTTCCGTAGGGTCCTCTACGTTCTAACCTTCTGAATGGCTGCTTCCATGGTCAATGACATCTCGATGTGTCATCGTCCTGGGACTAGTATCATGAGCACCGCCAGTAAAACAGGGATCTCTGCGGAAGTGCTCGCCTTCTCCCGGTGTATGATCTTCTGATGTGCTCCGCTGCTAGTCAAGACTTCTAACAATGTGAAATGTCCTAGGGTCGTCATTGGACTGTAATGAATTTTGCAGGTCTGACATCGCGTGCAGTGGAACCACACATATGGCGTGTCCTGGGGTAACTCCGGGGTGTAGATCACAGTTGGAAATTACACATTACACATCTGCCAATTTATTTTACTATTTTGCGGAGTTGCAGCGATTAACCTCGCCAGAGCTATCTTGCACTTGGCGTTCCAACCAGTCTCAACATAGATTATGCAGGCACTCTTCTTCATGAATAAGGTACTATCTAGCCGACCTTTCCCCCACATTCTAGCTCTACGAATGTTGCTCCTGGCAGACCAGTGGCAGTGGCTGAAGCTGATTGCCATTTAAGTCGTGCCAGACGGAGTGGCCATGTATGGTAATCCGAATATGGCATCAAGTACCAAGCGAGTTCAACCACAGCAGCTCGTGTTCAGTCCTCGCGGACAACGCATGCTCGGTCGCCCCTGCCTGCTCTCCGCGTTTCTGTGTTCTGGCTAGCACGGTCCTTATTCTACGGTCTTCGTGACTCAACGTGTCTGCAATCCGCGCTCGACTCGCGGCCTCCTGCACTTCATATTATTAGCCTCGCGGCATCGTCAGATCGTCCAGTGACGACAACGCACAATCCGGGGAAGAGGCACTCTTCTTAACATCCACCGTAATGGCCAATCCGGTCGAACGTGCGGCCTTACTACCTTCAACCTCGACCTTCTCGTTCAGCGCGCCGTTCCCGCTTCCCGCTTCCGCCTCGGCGTCCTCAGCGCCGTCACCGTTCAAGCAGCGGCGAGTTTCGCTTGCTTTGCCTTCCTCGCCACGACTGTTTCCCGCATTTCACTTCCGAGACGACACAGGCGTCGGTGTGTATTCCGGGGATCCATCGTCAAGTCTACAGCCGGAGAAGAAGGGCAAGATGAGGAGAATAGAGAGTGGTAGCGACCGCCCCGACGAGGATGTCCTGCAGCTACCATCTGAGAAGAAGATCAGGAAGAAATGGACGGCGGAAGAGACCCAAATGCTTGTGGACGGCTGTAACAAGGTGTGTGCAACCCTCCTGATACAACTGCTTGCCCTTCAGCTCACTCGGTCCAGTGGGGAGTCGGTAACTGGAAGTCCATACTCAACGACCCTCAATTCAAGTTCGATGGTCGGTCTCCCGTAGATCTCAAAGACAGGTATATTTCGTTCGTCTAGCTCGATATTCTACCCACGGTGTGGGCTGTTTCCGCTGGCTGTATACTGCATGGCGGGGTGGCAGGTCACCTCATACTTGCTGCAACAGCGCTCCGTTGGACAGGTTGTTTGAGAGGTTGTTTTATGAGAGTTTTCCATGCTGAGACAACGCGTCATTGTATTTCCGCGATTCGTGGCGGGTGTGCATACACTACGTGCGATCTGTCGGCACACTGTCACAGGTCTTCGCCACCATCCTGCTGCATGGCAATAAAGGGCGCGTAGTCGTTTAGCCAGACATAACCAGAGCGCTCTATGATCTGATTTGCCACGGCCAAGAATGTCAACCACGCCATTGCATATACTGGTCGTATGGTCATCTCATCTTGTGCTGACCTACCTTCTGTCAGGTTCCGGACATACTTTCCAGACGCCTACAAACAACATTATCCTAACGCGAGGACGCATTTATCTTCGAAGATACGCTCTGCCCTGCCTGATGGGTCCTCCATCTTTGAAAAGACGCGCAGCAAGAAGCGGCGTCCCTTCACTGAGGAAGAGGACCGCGCACTAAAAGCTGGTTACGATAAGCACGGGACTGTTTGGGCTACGATAGTGAAGGATCCTATCTTCCAGGAGCAAAATCGTCGGTCGACAGATTTACGGGACCGGTTCCGGAACGCGTTCCCTGACTTGTACGAGGCGGCGGGGTATAAGCCTCGTGCCTCCGCTAAGAAGAAGCAGGGAAGCACAGTAGGGCCACTTCGTGCGGCGACAGATGACCAACTGGCATCGCCTAGTAGTTCAGCCGGCCCCATCAGGAAGAGGCGGTACACGACTCAAGGTCTTTATCGTGGTGGCACGAAGAGTGTCCCCGAGAGCACGACTTGCTCAGAAGACGAGGATAGCTCTGACGGGGAGGAGGATGCGTTAGGTATAATGGGGAAGGATGGTTCGCAAACTGCACCCCCCGAGGAGATCCCGGCGACGGTCGGGTCGGAAACGTACTCCACAGAGGTCGACATGCAAGCCGACACATTAGCTGATTCATCATCCATCAACGACTTCATCCCGGGCCCAGCGTTGTCTGAGATAACTGATTCATCCCAGTCACAGGCGTGGACTTCAGGTCTGGATACACCATTGCATTCGGGGCCCTGGGCGGCGAATGCTGCATCGCCCACATCCTCAAATATCTCATCCGAATACTTTTCCACCCAGTCCCCTTTCCACCGCCGACCCGAGGGGCCGCATACCATGATAGGCAAGTCTGCTTGGGGCCCCCAGGACTGGCTCTCAGCGAATCCCCGCCTTGAACCTTCCGCAGCTCCGAGCAGCAACTCATCTTTCCTCGGTGGCGTGTCCCCGACACCGTCATCTCCCTTCTCATTTGCCCAACTCAACCATGGTGTCCTTGATCGCTACGACCTCTTCCCGCCATCACTCGCCCACGATTTCGCTTCCGAGGCCGGTATTGGCGACACCCACTCGACGTTCTCAGACCCAGACATGGTTCTATCGAGCAGCTTCCGCGGATTCACACATCACTCGAACTATGCCGGAGATCTCATTTTCGGTGCACGTACGCATCAGCCACAGCAACCGTTCGAGTATGGGCTTGGATTCGGCTTTGGGAGTGCGGGGCTTGGGCTTTCCGGCGTGCAGCAGCTTGGGCTGCCGCTTCACTCGCACACGCCCGCACTGCCAGGTATCGATGAAATTGAGCTCACGTCGATCACATTAGACGATCAGTCGGATGTCCCCGCGCCTATGGACGCCGTGGACACCAGTACTGCGCCAAAAGGCGACACTGCAGCGGGCATGGATCTAGCTTCGTTCGGTCTGCCATCGCAGACGCTCGACGAGATCGTCGGGCTAACGCTCCCGCATGAATTCAATGCTACGCCACCAGGCACGCCGCAGACCACGTCGCGGTCCATGCGGTCCCATTCCCACCTCGCCTCCTCTCACAATCGCTCCGTATCCGTGCCGCCTTCCGAGCATCGCTCGGCAGTCCCCCGCGCCCCGCAAACCCAGCTCCTGAAGCCTCGGCCGCTGCATGCGTCGCCACGGCCGTTCCCGTTGATGGATGTAGTGCCAATGCACGCACCACCGGTCGAAGGCATGTCCATGCAGCTCCCACAGACATATCAACCTGGGCCGTCGTATCCAGCCGATGGTTGGCGGCCGCAGGGCGACTTGTACGACCTGCCTTTCCTCGACCTGCACTACTACTCTTCGCACCACGGCATTACGGGAACTGGGATGGATGACGGCGGGGCTCCCAACGTGATCAAACCAGACATGGACATCGCTCGTCAAGGCCAAGCGTTGGACCTCGCGCAAACTTACACGTCTACGTTAAGGGGCGTGTTGCCGCCGGTGCTGCCGCAGCACATATCGATGATGCCGCAGAGCGCTGCGAGCACCCCACCCGTTTCCGCGCGGATGGTGCCGATGCATCATCGCGGTCAGAGCGCGGTGTCTCCGCAAGATCTCCTACTCCGCAAAAGTAACGAAAACAAGCGGAAGCGGTCAAGTTGGGACGGCGGTATTCATTGAATCCAACTGACTTGCTCGTGGATTGCGGCCTCCAAGATTGGTGTGGATAATGCTGACGATACTTCGCCGTGGGACGGTCTACTTGTTGTTATGTGTTATCGCATATTCGTCAAGTTATTATAGTGACTTTGCATGGTACTTCTCGCTTTGGATACTCATTTTCTCCTCTGCAACCATTTCCATTTGCCTGTGTAACCTATCCAGTTGCATCTGATTGCTTGCTACGATACCACTCATCTATTAGTGTGCTCTAAACATCGATGCAAGCGTTTTCACAGAAGTCAATTCACCTATGCAATCCCGTCGACAGGAAGTATTTGGTATCGGCGTGGAGCTTGTAGGGGCTACTTGCACCATGGCTGGTCTGCATTGAGACCAGCTAGCTAGTCTTGTACGTGACATGATATACCTAGTACGCAACCGCAGTCGACATATGTACAGGAGGATGCTGACATTGCAAGGCATTCAACTTAGCTTGCTCGGAGATCACGTTCAACGTTTGTAATCAACGTCGAAAGCAGGCGTAACACTTGTCAAACTACCAGGCAATTGTGCACCCAGGCTATTACTGTAAGTTGCATGAAGAGGATCACCAAGAGTCTAGTAGTGCTGCACATACATACTTATAGACAATACTTTGGTGCGACAATACCTGACACGATCATGATGGCAACCTCGATGGTCCAGCTTGTGCGCTTGCAGACGTCTGTGTGAAAGACCAATGTCCCTGTGAAGACGGCTCTACAACAATGGCTTGATTGATTGTATCTTCTGCAGGGACCAAGTACTCGATGTCCTCATAAAGATGCGGGAAGAAGATTGCTAGCATATCGTCCGTCCTGCAGGTGGGTCGCCGATAAATGTCATCGACTGTTAACCGACAGTCAAGCAACTTACTTGAAAACGAAGTCCCCTTTCTGGACTTTCTTCGCAGGCGCGTCAACTGTATTCTTACCCGATGCCAACACAAATGCGGATACATCCAGCGTTCTAGCTGCATTGTCTTTTGTGTATAGCGACTGCCCTTGTCTGGCGGCAAGATCTAGGATATTCCTCTCTACGGTGTCTTCGGCAAAGTAACAATACACTGTAACGTATGATTAGCCAAACATGGGACGTCAACCACATGTGCATACCTTCCGTCGGCTTCGTCTGGCCCATACGATCAACCCTAGCAATAGCTTGTGGAGAAAATAAGCCTCGTATATACATGGACGGGTACAGCACACGGACCCTGAAGCTCGAATGCGTGATGGACAACACTCTCCACGAGGAACACGCGAGACGCGCAGGTTACGTTCAAACCCGCGTTCTCTCGTTCCCTGCAGATCACCCAAATAAGAAGTTCTCAGTGTTTGACATAAACAAGAATGCGCACCCATGCAGGAGCAGCACAGAAATGTTCGGGTTTATTCGGAATTTCTTTGCTGTATTCTCTTTGCCTCTCTGCTGATCAATTCGTAGACACGAGATGCCTGAACGATCCATTAGCACACCGGCGGCTGAATGATGGTGGCTAATGTTATAAAATTTACCATTACGGGTCAAAGCATGCTGGATAACTGATTGATGCAGTCAGTAAGTATCCAGTTGTAGATGGATGTACTTGCTATGAAGTGAGTCCGCCCAGGCAGAAAACACAATGCTTTTTGCCTCAGGATCTGTGACCTTCAGATACAAGAGATGTCGGAGTAGATTGTCGACCTTGCTGCCGTAGCTGCCGAGTGATTCCATAGTCTGGATGTCCTCGAATACTCCAGGATCCATGTAATTGTATTCAATCTGACGTCGAGACTTTGGGACAACCTCGTTGTTGCGAATCAGAGGCGGCGTCACGGGCACAGAGTCTATCTTGGATTTCCGTATCGAGAAACGTTGCAGCTGGTCGGTATTGATGGGAACTCGACACACAGGGCAGGCCTTCCCTTCTCTTCGCGAGAGCCATTCTTTGAGACAGGTCTGTGATCGATGTGATGCTGAACCACGCTCCAAAGGCCTACGCAATCTCGACATACCTCGCAGAACACATGGGCGCTGGGGTCGAAAGTAAGCACATTTGGACTTCGTGATCAGGTTGGCGCAACGTACCAAGGGGTTATATAACCCCGTGTGAATTCGCATCGGCAAAGCACGCAACAACGCTCTTCATTTATTTCGCCGTCTTGCTGAGATTGTGCCAAATGGTCTAAGTATCGTTGGCGAGCCCGTCCGGCGTTGATCTTGGTCTCTAGTGCTGTCCGATCTTTGGTCTTTTCAAGGAGCGCGTCATCCACTCCGCCTTCCCAGTCAGCTTGGGCGATGGTGTCGGATATTTCTTGCAATTGTCGGAAATATCTGGACAGACTATCAGTATGCGCCTTTTCATTCAGGGTCGGTTGCCTACGATATCCGTTCATTGAAGGCTCTCCGCAGGTGTGTCAGGTCTGCATGCAACTTGTCCATTAATTTATCTGCGACACACGGCTATCAGAACACGCACAACAGAGTGGACTGGTGACGCACTCTGATCTGCGAGTAGTGTCTTCAAGCGAATGACAGCATCTCGAACGAGGATCTTCTCAGGGTCTGTATCTTTCGAGATTCGTGCAGCGACGCTGTTAAGGTCCACGATGACGGATCGAACGGCCCTACCGGGGTCGAAGTCTTCCTGTAGTACCTTACGTTCCTCATTCAAGGTCTGCAGGAGCACTTCATGCTCAGGCCGCTGCTCTGCGTCCTCCAACTTGTCCAATTCAATCGCATCGTCATCAACTTGAAGATTTGCTACCTGAGCTCTTTGAGCCGCCTTCGTGCTTCGAATATGCGCCTCCCGCACGTCGTGGGCGGCAAGTAGGGTACGCTCTGCTGTGAGAGCTTCACGACGATCGGCAAGCAGCGCTGCATAAGCCTGTAGATACGTTTCCGCTTCTCCCTGCGTCTCGAGACTACGAGCATACTCTTGACCGTCTACATTATCCTCTTGGGAACTGAGAGGTTGTGTGAGCAGTTCAATGAGCCTCGCCCTCCACTTCCATATTAAAGCGGACTGGGCGTTCAGTAAACCGTCAATGATCTCATGAACCTCTCCGATCTGAGTATTGCTGTCAACTGCTGTCGCAGTCTAGATGCCTGATCATGACCCACCAGATCAGCAGACCTGATGCCACCCTGCTCACAGTAGGGAACCTTGATGTATAACTCCGCCTCCTGTAGTGTCTTGTTCGAAATGTCATGATCTAGATGGGCCATCGCTTTTGCGGCGGTATCCTCAGTTCCTGAACATCACTCTTTCAATTGGGCATCGCTCGCAAAGGGTCGCGACTCACCCTTGAGCAATAGACGCCTGAGACCTTCCGCCCCAGCATAGGCCTTGTTCTCTTGATCGGCGTGCCCCTCTCCCAGGACATGGTACACGTCACCCTGGAGGAAAAGCACCCTATGAAGAGAGATGCGAGCGTCTCGCAGGCGATTCTGCAGACCAGTTCTGTGTGCTATGTGCTCCTCGCCTGCGCGATTGTGCGGCATGCCCTCGTCACCCGAGTCCGAGTCATCTAGATCCGACAGATCTGACTCGCTGGGTGCACGTCCCTTGCCCTTGCCCTTTCCGTTGGATGCGTCTGCAGAAGGGTCAGGGCGGCGTTGTTCCCGAAACTTAGCTGCTTCTGCTTTCAACACCGCCCCTTTCTTTGCATGCTCCGCGAGTGCAGCCTTGACGTCCTCAATGAGTTTTTGCGCTTCCTCCTCTGCGGAGATGAGAATGTCCAATGCGACACGGTAGCGATGCACATCATCTTCCTTGTGTTGCTGAATTCGAGCTATGGTCGCCATCAGTTGGACCTGATGTTATTGGTCACGAGTGACAAAGCGGATGCAGGTGTTGGCACCGCACCTTGTTACGACGATCCTCCATAAGGTTCCTCCAATTCTGGTCCCGCATGCCCTACAAGACGTTATTTGAGTCTGGATATCCCACCCAGAGCAATTTGGTTGATCACAACAGCATACCTCAAGAACCTCTTCCATGGACTTAAGCACGCCTGTCTTGTGTGACCGGTCCAGGAGCTGACCGACCTGTGGGTGCGTACAGATGCCACGCAGCCTCCGAAGCCAGTGGCGCAAAACTGCCGTGTCCACTTTGCAATCGGCCCTCACGGCAACACCCCGAGCATCCAACCCCAACTCAAGCAGCGCGGTCTCGAAAGTCTGGTCATACACCTGGTCATGCCAATTTCAATAACCTCTGGTCGAGAACGACGGGCAGACTCGTACATGACGCTCGACTCGGCCGAGCTCAATTGGGACTAGATAACGGGTTTGCTTGGGAATCGTGAGCTCGTCTTTCACTGCAGCCTTGATCGTCCTGAAGGAGTGGCCGTTAACCTCTCGCGCATGAACTACCTGCAAAGGACTCACCTGATACTATACTTGCGGAAGAGAGAGACGAAATCATTGATGTAAGGGGGCTTGATCAGGCGAGACCACGTCCGAGCATGACTCGTTACTGGCTCTACACGCAAGAATCTGGTGATTGGTCAGCGTCACAGTCATATCTGTTCGTTCGCAGGCCATTGGACTAGCATTTAACGCACCGGAAGACATGAACAAGGTCGGATACTTGGGCTCTCGCTGGAGTCCCTGAGACCGCAAATGATGACAGCCGTGGAATGAGGGAAACCATTTCCCTAGTAGGGGGGTCAGTATCATACAAGGGGTCATGGCGGCAGCAGGTATGCACTTACTCAGCTTGTCCTCCACCAACCATCTGAACCTCATCCATGATGACTCTGTACCATTCACACATAATCAGTGGACTTCGAGTACGCTCGTTCTCAGCATACAGAACGTTCGCCCGTCTCGGCCGAGTCGGCGGCGCACGTGCGACACGCAGCTCATGCTGCAATACGTTGTATGTCGTGATGCAGACATCGAACGCGTTGACGTAGGAGCACCAGTCTTGCACATCGTCATCATCTGGGTCCTGCTCTGCTGGAGGCGTCTCGTCCGCGTCCATGTTCGCGATCGTGTCCACGGTCTGCGAGCGCTTCCTTCGGCCTCTAGCTGTGCTGGACGCACGGGTGCTACTTGTGCCAACTCGCCCGGCAGCCTTAATCTTCTTGCTTCTTTCCTCACGCAGTTTCTTTATTGCCGCCTCAGTGATAGGGACAGGTACTTTCGCCCATCCATCGTAGACTAGCACTTTCAGAGAAGGGGCGTGGAGGGCCAGTTCGTCAGCCCACTGCTGAGCAAGAGAATTGGGCGTCACAATGAGCGTGGTCTGAATAGACAGCAATCTGGTCAACGTTCTATGGATGTCGGGTAGAAGAGGATCTTACCTTAACCTCTTTCACGTGGACCTTGGCTTCAGGATCCCATCTCTTGTTCAAAGGTCCACGCCCGATAGATGGGTTGAGTATAATCAGTGCAATACATTCTAGCGTTTTGCCCAGACCAGGCTCTTCTGCGAGGATGCCACCTAGCGCAGCCGTCTCCTCTTGTGGCCGTTCACGAGACAACATTCCTCGTACGCGATTGATATACCAATTCTCATTTCCGATGCGAACTTCGTCCCAGAGTAGAGGCAGCTCTTGTAACGCAGATAACGCAGGAATTACGTCGCCTGATCCATCAACTCGTTTGCCTTCTCGCGCTAGCATCCAAGCAACGCTGCGACGCTGAAAAGGGAGTAGTGTAGGGACTAGGCCCTCAGGTTGCATATACTCTTCTTCTTGAAGAGAACCAAATCGCGGGGCCGAACCGAGTATCGAGTATAGCAGCGGGATGTCGACCGAGCCTTGGAATGACTCAGGCGGAGACGAGCTATAAGGGAGATAATGCATTAAAACGCGCCGCTGAGCATCCTCGATGTCGCTCTGTCGTCCCTTGTGCGAAGGTGAACATAGTCTTGTCATGTCTGAGTATATCAACGCGACCTCCACTTCGACACGCAGAGAGAACGGCAGGATTGCATGTTCAACAGGAGGTACGGTGGGATCGTGCGTGTCCATGTAGAGACGAGCAAAGATCTCTGCCCTGCCATCCCTAGCGAGTGCTTCGAACGCAAACAATAGATTGGAGACATGCGTGGACCGAATGTCATAATCCGAAGCCTCGGCATCGTTGAGCACTATAGGTAGCTCGAAAACGTACTTGTTGTCTGGGTACACGCTGTATACCTGCAGCACAAACGAACGCGCCTCTCGAGAAGGCTTCTTCGCCTCTAAGCATACCTCGCCAAGGTCGATCGTGTTAGGCTCGTCTTTGGGACTATGGGCCGCCAACCATGAAATGGCCCGTTTCTCTGAATCTTCTTGATAGTTCCGCTCCTGATCTTCGACTGCGTCTTCATCACCATTGTCACTCTGCTGTCTGTTCTCTTCGGATGGTGGAGGGACGGTGGATGTGAACTCGAGATTGAAAACGTGACGGTATACCCAAGTCTTTGCGCGGGGCACAACAGCATGCGCCGTCACTCCTCCACTCTCCGGACGCGCACGTTTGCGAGGCCCTGGCTCAGAAGAAACTGGACTCGCGGCCCGTTTCTTGCCCTTACTATTTCCAGTGCTTGATGTCGACAGGAGGTACTCCAAAGAAGACAAGTCGAGTCGCGGGACGCCGACCGCGCGAGGTGCAGTTTCCAGCGTGATGGCGTGCCGGCTGCGCCCAGTTTCAACCATGTGAGTCTCTACGGGAGTGCAGGAAATGGAGATAATATGGAGGAAGACACACTATCTGTCAGACGAGAAAGAGAACAAGTAGGTTGTAAGAAGTCATAAGAATGGAGCAGCCATCCGTTCAGCCACAACCCCGGGCGCTCAGTGGCGGGGATTCAATTTATCACCCCCTTCAGGCCTTCAGTGTAATGCCAGTTTAGGAGCACCGTTCTGTACCAGCACTACATCATATCTCTCCGCAGAAAGTACACAGATAGTAGCTGAGAGGTACAAATAGCTTATCTTCTCAACCCATCTTGAAAGGAGCAATGGGATCTGACCTGATATGAGGATCTATCCTCAAGTGCATACATCCTTCAGTGTAATGATGAGCTAAAAGGGTGCACCATATTTTATTGCTGGCATGTACACAGAATCTGACCAATGGGCAAAATCAAGAGCATCAAAGGCAGCTAAAAACCAAGATCTAGCCTAATCTGTCGAGCAGACAAGCTCCTGCATCCTAGTTTCAAACACTGGACCTGTTTCAAAGAGGGGCTCAATTATAGCATCTGCCCTCCTTGTTGCACAGACATTGATGAAATATCCCCTCATTTGGAAACAAGTGGGGTGGAGTCTGGATTGCAATCAGCAATAGGCTGTTTAGCTGGAACAATGCCTCTGCTTCCCCTGATTGCAGTCCCCACCCCCCATGCAACCACCCTCCTGCTTGAAATTGTGATGATGTGTGATGGATGCTCTCTGAGTTTTTGAAACACCACTCTAGGGAGATTCAGACCAGGCATTCACTTTTCATTGTGAGAGTGGTAGGATCCGAGCTGGCCCAAGCAGATGTGGCGGGTCTGTCCGGATTACCTCCAGATGCAATCAAATTGCGACAAAAGCGCATGCAGGAAAAAGTACACTTTGATGCATGTGTTGCTAATCCTAGAGCCTACCTGTCACTCAGCTATTCTGAACCGAGGTCAAAGCTTCATACTCTCGCTTCGGCACCCTACCAAACGCTATCATGGAGACTCTATAAGGTGAGTCAGTCAATCTGATTATTGTTCATTACGCCATATTAACGAAGCATAGCTTAGTGCAAAGATCGCACAACTTCCGCCGGAGAGACAGACCGCCGAATTGTTGGACCCACGGGACCTCTTCAAAGATGAAGAAGAGAGGGATGAGTACAAGCAAGGCCTCAGGCAGCTGATCGACACGGAGTCTTACTGGGCAAAGAGGCTGGACCTGGCCTCTCTGGCACGGAATCGAGATAGCTGGGAGAAAGGCTGGCACAAAGCACTCAAGATGCTGAAAACATCTGACACGGTGCTCTATGAGATGGTCAAACTTGGGGTTTACATGCTCGAGAGGGATCAAAGGCACTTCAGTCACCTTGGTCACGGGTTACCAATACAACAGAAGAAGACGACCAAGATCCTGAGGAAGGCCTTTGCGGGTCAAGATCTGGAAGAGTTGTGGATGGTGGTAGAGACGAAGGAGCAGAGGCAGCATCTTTTACACGCAATGGAGATTGCTTGCTTCGTCAGCACGCTCAAGCAAGATGCTCGAGTATTGTGCCCGGAGATCGAGCTTGCACACCTCATGCAAGAAAAGGGCGAGGTGACGATCAGGCTGTTGAAGGAGTATCTTGTCGCCGAGGACGCATACGATGGCCCACAGGGCATGCCATTCCAGTTCCCGAACGAATGGTGGGAGCAGCAGGAACAACCGGCGGCAGCGACGTTTTTAAATTACCGGCAGATGTTTATCTGCTTAATGGTTGTCGGGAACAAATTCATCGGTGCGCGCACCGTCATCGATCCGCAGTCTGCATGCTCAACGTATATTGTACAGCTCTATTCATTGAGAAATTGATAGACTCTCTTTTTGCTGATCTGACGGCTGAGTGTGGGGGAGTCCAGAAGGCACGCGATGCCCTGGAGTCGATCAATCGGGATGTCATAGACCACTTCATCAAGAGGATGCGGGCGGCCCCGAACAGGCCACAAGTGCGATGCGAGAACTGCGAGCGCGGCCTTGAACAGCTTGGGGAGAACGTGCGTTTCATGACATGTAGCAATTGCAGGGCGAAGTTGAAGTTCAATATCCACTACTGCTCAAAGTGAGCGTGCAACTTCCCAGCCTCCCGATGCTGACGTCTATTCAGGGAGTGCCAACTGCAAGACTGGCCTGCGCACAAACAGTACAGCGGCAAGGAGAAAGTCTCGAGAGAGCTGCGAGGAACCGCTGGAGACATATTCTGGGCCGCGCCGCCCGAGCTCCCTGAATACGTCCGCGGCATCAAACTTGGCCCGGACGGGACTGTTCCTATCAGCAGCATCGATCCAGGTACACCTGAGTTCACCCGCTCCGCCGCCTTGCAGCGCCAAGTTGTCCTGCTTGCCTCCGACCCGGAGGCGGACTACTTCCTCTTCGACGTCCGCAACCAGCCCGTGCGGTTCGAGTTAGAGGCACTATCGGACCAGTACAAGCTGCTCTTCCGGCTTTTCCGTCGCAGCGCGATGTCCGCGGCGGACCAGGAGTGTCTCCCGCCAATGGGCGAGTTCTTGCTCAAGCGGATGGCGAGCGCCCCAGGCTTGAGCAGGAGGTTAATTATGAAGCAGCTGGTGGACGAGTATGGGCTGGGGACGGTGAAGAAGGTCATGGCAATGGAGAAGGTCTCGGAGAGGAGGGGCGATGGGCTGACGTTCTTGGAGGCGCAGGCGAATGAATCGCAGGTGCTGTCCCCGAGATACACGAGCTTCAAGAACCGATAGTGTGGGCCTGACCCAGGTGAGATTATGTCCAGGCTGTGTGCGAGCACGTATAACGTCAACTGACTTGTTGCCATAGACACCCACTGCGCAATCCGCCAACGTGCCAAGATGCCCCTGTAATGCATGCGCCCCGATCTTGTACCATAGAGCGTTGCTCCGTTGTGCGTGTGCTCTTAATCTTCTATGGACCAACCAACATGTCTTGAAGCTTGAAGCCTCAGAGCTAACCGTGAAGGTCGTGACACTGCTGTCCAACTCATGTAAGTATTTCATCGCTCTATGAATTAACTCATTTTCTCCCATCTACCTACAAGATTGTTGATCTCCGTTCTGAACCTCTACTGCCCTTGTCTTCACAGAGACCAAAGACATCGATAGCACGCTGAGATTACAGTCCATGAGTCCAATTACAAACCGCTGTCAGAGTCATCTTTGTGTGGATGCTTCCACCAAAGCAGCACCTAGCAACGCAATCCGAAGCGATATGTGCATAATGGGTATACAAGTAATTCGATAGCAGCTTTGCAGAGCGATAAATGTATCGTGCATCCAACACTAGAGCATGGTCCCGGATATTGAGCAGAGTCATCGTACAGTTCTTCAGCTCTCTGCTGGTTCTACCACAGCCTCTATCTGTGGGTGAGAAGGCTCGGTTTCTTGGCTGGCCGCCGCCACGGGCTGGGTCTCCTCCGCGGTCGCCGCCACGGGCTCCTCATCGGCCTCAGGCTCGGCGGGGTGATCAGTGAGCTGCCAGATGCGCACCCTGCCGTCGTCAGACGCGGTCGCGACACGGTCGTTATCAGGGGAGAAGCAGATCCGGGTGACGATGTCCCTGTGCCCGCGGAGCCGCGCGACGCGCGTCCGCGTCTCGGTGTCCCATATCGACACTGAGTAGTCCTCGCCGCCCGCGGCGACGAGGCGGCCGTCTGCAGAGAGCGTCAGCGCGCTCGCGCACTCCGCGCCGCCCTCGATGGTGTCGAGCACGTCCGCGCTGTAGGAGTCGGCGACGCGCACGGTACCCTCGCTTGAGACGGACAGGACGCGCCGCCCGTCCGCGGAGAACGCGGCCATCCACACGGACCCCGAGTTGTCGATCGTCATGAAGTGCTCGCCGGAGACCGCGCTGTACACGCGCGCCGTCCCGTCGTCCGAGCTCGTGACCAGCCGCCGACCGTCAGGCGAGAACGCAACCTCGTAGATGACGCCGTCGTGCGCGGAGAGGGTGTGGATCGCGGACGCGTCGGCGGCGTCCCAGAGCCGGGCGATGCCGTCCGCGCCCGCAGAGAGGATGCGTGAGCCGTCCGGGGAGAAGACGACCGCGAGGACGAGGGCGTCGTGGTCGGTAGTAGACGCGCGCTCGGCGTAGGTCTCCATGTCCCACAGCTTGACAGTGGAGTCGACGGCGGCAGATGCAAGCGTGCGTCCGTCGGGCGAGAACATGACGCAGTTCACGAAGCCCTCGTGACCGCGCAGCGTAGCGAGGCTGTGGCTCAGCGCGACGTCCCAGATGATGACGACCGCATCGCGGTAGCCCGCCGCGAGCCTTGTGCCGTCGGGGGAGAAGGCTAGGGCGCAAATGTAGTCTGTGTGCTCGTCGTCGCGGAGCTCATGCAGCAATCGATGTGTGATGGCATCCCACACGAGGATGGAAGCGTCTTCGTATCCAGCGGCCACGCGACTCTGGCTGCGGGAGTATTCCAGGGCACAGATCCCACCCCTCCGACCATCATTCGACTGTGCGGGCATAGGCATAAGCGTAGGATCGGTGTCAGCAACTTTCGCCTGTAGGTCTTGCCCCGGGCCAGAGCTGGTGTCGCCTCCGTTGGACGTCACGAGAGCGAGGGTATCTAATGCTTGCGCCAAGGATGGCTCGGAGGGGCTATCCACCGCAGCAGGCCCTGCAGTATTTTCTTGGCTTACTTCACTTGGATCGTCGTCCACAGCACGACCCTTTCCTTTGTCAATCTTGGGTAGTCCTATCACGTTGAATATGACATGAGCCAGAGACGTCGGGACGCCATCGCCTTAGACTGACGCTCAGAACCGTTTACTCCCTCAGCAACTTTAGCAACCTCCGCAGACCTGGAGATATCATCGGACATGGTCTCTGATCTATGGCTGTCAACCAGAAGCGCAACGACGAAACATGGCATGCTTACCTTGGGTGGCAAGGTCACGATACAGGCTACTAGCGGGGTAGCAGAGGCACAGAGGAATGCTATCGATGGGAAAGTGGTATCAATAGAAGAGAAGGGGAACATATAAGTGGGAGCGACATGAGGCGGCGTCACCACTCATCGGATCTGATGTGTGGTTCGCAGCAGGCCGAGCCTGCACAAGACTGGTGGAAACGTGGCAATGTGGCATTTAGCTGTGCCCGCGCTGTTATAGAGTACATAAACTTTACGTAACCCACGCCCGCCACGCCCCTGCCTTACTGCCACCGTGACGGTAAATACTTAAGTACAGGTGTGCGCAGACGGATCGTGAATGCAGTCTAGCGCCCAGCCCGGCAACTCCACCGATTTCACTATTGCGCGATATCGACGCCAGTTCTGGTAAGGGAGGTAGGAATCGTACCTGTCGCGCGATGAAGGCTGGGGACTGAAGCCAGATCTCTCGTTAACTTTGCACTTGTGCGCCGCAACGACGCGTTGTCCCGGCGCGCCTCTGTATAACGGTGTCCCTCATGCGCATGTACAACCAGCTGTGCCCCGCCATTCCCGCTGCAGCGCAAGCACCCGCGTTCGCTCAAAAGCTGACACAGCATCCTCCCCATCTCCCTCGCGGGGCGTTCTTGCCAGCGGGCACACGCGGCCATGTCAGCTATGTGGCCGCGTCGTCTATACTAGCGAGCGCGCCCCACTGTCGATGCCACCCGCTGCGCGCCACACAACCACCCACGTCCGTGCAAAAGCGGAAGCGGACCTTTCCCAACATCCTCCTTATCATGCCCGTCCCGCGTGTTCTCGCCAATGCGGACATGCACGAGCACGCCAGCGACATGCCCGTGTTGCTTACGCTGGCGAGTGTGCCCACCGTGCCCACCACCTGCAGCCGCCGCCGCGTCCGCTCAACAGTGGACGCGGTACCTTCCCCCCCATTTCCTGATGGCGCGTTTCCCCGCGCCCGGACGCGCGCGGCCACGTCAGTTATGTGGGCGTGTTGTTCACACTGGGAGGCACTCCCCACCGAGCTTGCTGACCACGCGAGTACTGACGTCCACTTTTGAGTGGACGCGGCGCTTTCCTCAACTCTGGGTGGCGCATTCTCACTGACGCGAACATGTGCGGCCACGTCACTGACGTGGCCGCGTCGTTTGTGCTCGCGGATCCGCCCCGTTGTGCAGGTACCTGCTGCAGTGTGTGCCTTGTAGCTGGGATTAGACACATAAAGCTTTGCTATAAATACTTAGCATGTTCCCATATGACTAGGCTGGTATTGTGTGTCTGACTAGATAGGCCATGTATGTTCAACCCGGTAGCCTAACGCAGCTCGCACAAATGACAGGTAGTAGGTAGCACAGACAGTCAAATCAATTAAATTTCATTGGTAAAATACAGCTGTAGACCACCTATCACCTGCTTGCCATCATGTCAAGGCAACAGTGACTGCAGACTGGACAGGACTTTTGGGGACAGAGGGAGGGTGCACCAGGTGATCAAGGCTGCACAAGGTGACATAAGTGTGTCCCAAGTAGCAGACCCCTACGTCAGTGTATACAGGTAGGAGTGCAAAATGTTATCACAAGTTGAGATTTGAGCTGAGCCCTCAGGACAACCATACTGCACTTTACATCGCAACGGCTCTTGATGCGAAATAAACTGGCAATAAACTATACAATTGAGTTGTTGACTCCATTTATTGTCACTGAGGGTGAAGCCCTAATGATGAAATAAAAATGTGTGTGGTATATCCAACCCACGTCATATGTCCATTTCGGGATGCAACGGTGCTCACCAGGCCACCTGCCGCGCGGATATAAAAGGAGGTGATTCGGGGTCTTAGAAGACATGAAGCACCTTCTCTCAATATCAATATCACTGTAACTGGTGTTGACGCACCCAAGAAACCTCATGCAGCACAAAGGTTATGAACACTCCAGTACGGCGCTGCCAGACGATGTGTCTAACCAGTGTCATGACAGATTCACTGGGTTCCGGTGGTCCAAACCTAAATGTCATTTGGGGGGGAAATGACTCCCTCCTTCATGTGCCGATGAACGTCAACTTCGCTCGGAAGGGCGGCATCTTTGCTCTCGCGTACTCGCCAGCTGGTAACCGGATTGCGGCCGGCTTCGAGGACTCGACAGTGATTGTGTGGGATGCCGAGAGTCGGCGACTATTACACGAGCTCGAGGGCCACAACGACTCCATCTGTTCGCTGGCGTTCTCGCCGACCGGCCAACGGTTGGTAACTGGTTCCAGGGACAACCTCGTCATCATCTGGGATGCTGTTCGCGGAGAGAAGCTCGAGACGCTGCAAGGCCACGAAGGCTTTGTGAACTGCGTGGCGTACTCGCCGAATGGCCGGCTGATCGCCTCTGCGTCCGTCGACTCGACAGTAAAGCTCTGGGAGGCTGAGAGCGGACTGGAGCGCGCCACTACGGACGAGCATGAGGCGATGGTGATGTACGTCACGTTCTCACCAGATAGCACGCGCATCGCCTCTGCGAGCGCAGATGGCGTAGCGTACCTGTGGGATACTATCGATGGCGCCAACATCGCACGCCTCGAGGGCCACGAAGATGTGATCTACACCGCCGCGTTCTCGCCTGACGGCCACAGGCTCCTTACGAGCTCGGAAGACGGGTCTGCGAAGGTGTGGGGCACGATCTCTGGCGACGAGCTGATGGCGCTGCGCGAACCCACGGGCTCGGTCTTGTCCGCAGTCTTCTCCCCGGATGGCCTGAAGATCCTGACAGTGGCATGCAACGGCACCCTGAGAGTCTGGGACTCGTACAAGTCCAACTTGCTCGACACGCTCGAGGGATTTGCGAAAGCGACCGCGTCCTCGCCAGATGGCAAACTCGTGGCGGCCGGCGACGAGGAGCACACAGTGTCGGTGTGGAATACGGAAACGAAGCAGTGCGTAAGGGTTTTCCACGGGCACACTGACAATATCAGCCACATTGCATTCTCTCCGGATGGCAAGTGTGTTATTTCAGCGTCGGATGACGGGATGGTGAGGCTGTGGAAAGTGGATGAGCCCTTGCCTATAATGGCGCCAGTGTGAGATGGGAGGACACAGTACAATGTTCGAACCCCGACAATACGTGGAAAATGGCACTTAGCAGCAGGCTCCTAGAACCATCCGTTGCTACAGCGTTCACGTTCCTACATACGAGAAATGAGTTCTGTGCTATGTCCGAATAATAGATCATGTGCTACATCCTAAAATAGAAACCACAGACAATTTCCTAATCAGTCGGTTTTATCTATATTGGGACAGTGAACAGTGGAAGTGAATGCTGTAGGACGGCTGCCCAAACTGGTCATCCGGAGTATCCCCGCTCGCAAGCGCCAGGTGGTCTCAGCCAATTTCGAACGTCTCAGTGCCTCTCAGCGCACATTATACCCCAAGCTAGGGTTGTGTCCCGCCGTCCTAGGTTTAGATGCCATCGGCGGCATCTCGGAGCCATTCAGCCACCCTACCATCCTGCCCTTGTGCAGTACACAGTACAGAAATGAGAGAAAAGATATAATATTATCACATAGTTCTTCAACCTATTTCCAGAACACAAGATAACCACCCTGCAAAGGCATGTTCTGAGTATAGCACTGTGCAGATGTGCTGTAGAGACTTGTAAGCTGACCATATTGCCTGCTGAGCATACTAGGCAGATCCTGCAGGAATTCTGTACCTCTGGCTTGTCCTGAACAACTACAATTCTATCAATACTGTTTGAAGGGCAATATCAGACAAAAATGTGTTGTATATGTTTGGTTCACTGATGTATAGTTATATTTCATAAGATATTGGTTAGATCTCACTATAAATGTCAAACATGCTGCTACTTACTGAGATCCCATAACATCTTGCAGTATCTACATGACTACTGTCTCTCACATTCACTTTGCCAGCAAGATCTTGGAAGATTTTGAAGGCCTAGACTCTGACAGATTTTGTAAGATCCCACATATCTCAGAAGCTCAAGGAATCTATCAAAACTGGTCTGTCCCAGTCCTTAAGTCATTCATGAAAAGGGACAAGATGAAGCAGTTTAACCATGCTTGGTACTGGCATGAGTAGTGTGGCTGCATCAGATCAGGGCAGATCTTGTGGGATGTTGCAGTCATTCTCCACTTTTAGCAAGATCTCACAAGACCTTGTTACACAAATAAGAACCATGCATTTTTTTCAATATGGGCCCCCATAATTCTACTTGACCCAGAGCTTGAGGCACTCACCAAGTTAACTGACTATGGTCCAGGACATATTTGTCCAAGATGCCGCTGATGGCATCTAAATCTAGGACGGCGGGACACAACCCTAGCTTGGGGTATAATGTGCGCTGAGAGGCACTGAGACGTTCGAAATTGGCTGAGACCACCTGGCGCTTGCGAGCGGGGATACTCCGGATGACCAGTTTGGGCAGCCGTCCTACAGCATTCACTTCCACTGTTCACTGTCCCAATATAGATAAAACCGACTGATTAGGAAATTGTCTGTGGTTTCTATTTTAGGATGTAGCACATGATCTATTATTCGGACATAGCACAGAACTCATTTCTCGTATGTAGGAACGTGAACGCTGTAGCGACGGATGGTTCTAGGAGCCTGACTTAGCAGGGGAATATAATTGTTGTCTGTCCGGAAATAGAACATCAAACGACACGAACAATGTAACGGGGAGGTCACGAATCGGTCCGAAAATGAAATATGTTATCTCGATTTTTGGGCTCTGCGCTGACACCGAATATACATAATCCCCTCCTAAGTACAATGTTCGTGGCATCAACAAAGCCATTGTTGCTTTTTTTTTTCGAATTGGATTTGATCTGCCTGTTTTCCTGTCCTCCCGGAACCTAGTAGCGTATCCCTCTGGTATGTCACTGCAAGCGTCGGGAGACGGAATCGGAACCCTAGGTAATAATGACTCCGATTCCAAATCTATGTCAAGCTCATGGCCTTACGAGACAACGACAGGAATCAGTGGGTAAAAATACAGTGTAGACCTGACTCGCACCACAATCCAACCACGCTCACCTTCGATCATTCCTTTCGTGCTCTTTGGCGATGCCCAGTTCCTCGCATCATAGCTCCTAGTCACCTTGATATGAAGAACGTATGACGGGCCGTGGTGGCAGGTCCACCCACACGCGCTCATTCCCCTTCACAAAGGCAACAGCCTGTCTACGTCTGCCCATACCGACAACCACACCCGCCACCTCCGAGTTTTCGAGCACGTCGATGCCGCCGAGCCAAAGAAATCTGTGCGGCTGCTCGATACCGCGTTCGCCAATAGGCAATGTTGGGGGCACCGGCCCGTCCACATTTAATACGAGGCTTAATCCAGCCATTCTTGGGCCTTGTCGAGCAAACGCATCGATGCTCGGCGCAATTACTCCAATGTCCCGATGCCCTACTGGGACAGCCATGAACGAAGTGAGATTCGGCCATGCAGCGGCCGTATCCATTAAAATGCTATTGTCGTAGTTGATAAGCTAACAGACTTCGAGGCGTAGATTGCGAAGGCGAGAAGGTAGCGCATGTGCGAGATGATCGCCTCTAGAACGAGTCTTGCTGGCACTCAATCCCTGAATTACGGTAACAATTTGCGCTTCATGATGGGCCCGCTTTCATCTCTACAGTACCTGTGATCATTCTGTGTACCAACTTACCCATATTCATACCATCCTCCCAGCTCGCTGAGGGTCATGCAAGTCTCAAAGCTGTCAAAGTGCACTATCACAACATCAACACATATAATTGATAATCTAGTAACAGCGAAGTGAGGGGACAGACCCGTGACAAGGCATACGGCCTGCAGGGCAACATCCATGCTTTTAGTACCATGCAGAATACATAGTCCCCAACATACATGTACTTACAATAGGATGGCCTATCTACACTTCATAGTAACGGCGCGCGCGTCTGCATGCCCTCTTCGTCGATTTCTTCCTGCCGAGGCAGCTCCATGACAGTATCGACCCATGCCAGGCCCCACGCCTGACTTCCCGCCTTCGCACCACCCAGGATGTGCTGCCTACCCTCGACCGGCTCCCATCTTGCGCGCGTTGGCTGCGTGTCAGAGCGATCTAGTGACACAGGATCAGAGCGTTTGCAAACGCGCACAACGAGCACACTCACAGAGAACGACCCCCGAATGCGCCTCGTACACGCCCATTGGCAGCTCATCGCCCACCTTCCGCTTCTTCGTCTTCCTAGTCTCTCCCACTTGTCGTTCCTCCTCCGTTCCTTCCAGAATCCCGCCGCACGCCTTCATCGCGTCTCGCCGGAGCGCCGCCCACTCCCTGCTCTGATCCGCAGCCCGCGTTGCCGCGATCCACATCCAGTTCTCCTCGTTCAGCCCATCGCGCGTCAGCAAGCTCTTCCGCACCGCATTTAGCGGCCCGTCGCTGTACGGGCCCCAGCCGCTCCCGCCAAAGATTGTCGTCGGCCCGCCCGCACGATACATCCCCAGCCCGCTTCCCATGCGGTCCGCCTTGCTTGCGCCGCTCGCGGGGTCCGGCGCAACTGCCACCGACTCTTGCGGCTCGTCAACCGGGTCACCCGGCTTGAGCCCTTTCGCGGCACAATCTTCGCGTGCCCTGTCTTCGTAGTAGTCGTCCACGACCCACTTTCCATCTGCGTAACGTACTGTCAGTTCAATAGGCCCTTTGCGAGGAGACGGGGCGCACCCTGCACCGTCTTGGCGCCGTGCAGCTTGTAGGCGGACCGCGCGGTGATCATGGTGACGCTGCGCGTGCGGAGGTGCGAACCAAGCTTGCCGGCCTCAATGAGGTACTCCTTCTCGGCCTGAGTCGCACTGAGCTTCATGGCGAGAGGGTTCCGCCGGAAGTAGTACAGCGAATCGCGGAAGCCAGACGTCCGCGCCGCGTCGATGGCGAGCATGTACATTCGCTCGGGGTGGCGATTAGGCAGCTGGAACGTCTGCGCTTTGAACTTCCGACCTGCAACGCGACGTTAGTTTGCAAACAAAGATTTCGGGGAGGACGCACCTCCGAGCAGGTTACCATACTGATCTATCTTGGTGTCGCCCGAGGGGTCGTCCTCTGTCACGTATTCGTCGTTCTCGATGATGCATACCTGCCCGTTGATCCTCCTGAATGGCTTGCCCCCAGCTACAGGACCTTCCCCCGGCTCCTGCAGGGGCGTGTCCTCCACAGGGCCGGGCGTGCCACTCTCCGCAGCGCCCTCTTCAGGAACTTCGAGCTCGTCTCCCGTTCTCCTCGGCAGTCTAATCGTGATGCCCTTTCCTCGCCCTCTCCCTCTGCCGCGCCCTCTTCCGCGCCCTCTTGGCGTACCCGGTACCGTGCTCTTCGTTCGGCTTCCCCTAGGCCGTCCACGCCCTCTCTTCACCGGTAGCACGCCCTCATCGGCGTCCTCTTCCTCGCCGCCCTCATGGTCCACAACGCTGCCTTCGTCGTCGACATTCGCAGCCTGTGTATCCACATCCACGTCCTCAGGCTGTGGTGTCTCACCATCCCCAGTTTCGTCCGTTGCATCATCCTGCTCATCAGCATCGAGGATGGACACGTCCTCGTCTTCTGCCGGTGTCTCGAGTGGGATAGGTGCCGGTGGTTGTCTACCACGTCCTCGTGGTTTTATGATGATCTTCGGGGTGGCTCGCGGTGGCATGTTTCCGTTAGCTCGTTGTCGTTATTTCTCTGTCTTCTTTTGTGGTGTTCGTAAGCTTCAGTCTGGGGATATTTGTGCTCGTCGTGATAAAGTAGTCGTGCGCCATTGCCATGAGCACCCAGATATATAAACTCAAGATAGTCCGAGGTTAATCCGAGTGCTGAAATCGATGGAACCAACCTGTGTAGTTGGTGTGTCTCTTCACCAGCGGAGAGTACAAGTGTGACTTTCATAGAATTGTGAATACTGTCTGGACTGATGGGGTGGCACAATCTCAGAGTCGTAGTAGGTTGAGTACTCCTCGGGGTCGTCACAGTCGTCCTTGCCATACACGCTGGCGTAGCGAAGTTATGATCTTGCCACCTGTAGAAAGTGTGCCTGCATTGCGATAGCAGTGGGCTCGCCTACTCATGAGCATCTTCCCTTGCTTGCCAATTGCATCCCACACCCTGACGGCGATCCGCATTCGTCACGAGCTTCGTACAGTTACTACTGGTGATTGAAATGCTCGCCCCCCGGAAAGATGGTAATCAAGTCCATGCCATCGCGTGCAACCCAGGAAGCATATACGATGGGCTTCAAGATATGTCACCTGTGCTCATACGACCACTGCAGTACGGTTTGAGACGGCTTGCGATGCAAAGCGAGTTACGCATTATATTGTGAATCAGAAGCGTCAAATACGAGACTCCGATACTACGCTACCAAATTGCGGGAGGACTGAGGTAGATCAACCCCAACTGAAGAAAGCAGCAAAAATGGCTGGAGGGCAAGCTTTGTTGATGCGGATCCTGGTGCGGAGCCATATCTGGAGGGGAAACAGACTCACCTCGCACACAAACCGAGTGTCCTGAACCCCACCATCTCACACCACCGCCACTACAGGTATGGGCCCATTCACCTTCCACAGCCTCACTGTCCCATCATCCGACGCCGATATGACACGTTTGCCATCCGGAGAGAATGCAATACGGTTGATATTGTCAGTGTGCCCGTGGAAGCGCCTGATGCACTGCTTCGTTTCGGTGCTCCACACCGACACTGTGTGCTCCTCGCCGCCTGCCGCGACGAGTTTGCCATCTGGCGAGAATGCGGCCGCGTTCGCAAAGTCCTCGCCGCCCTCAAGCGTGTCGAGCAGGTTGGACCCGTACGAGTCGCAGACCTTCATCGTGCGGTCGCTCGCGACGGTCAAGATCTTTAGCCCGTCTGTGGAGAAGACTGCGGACCACACTGAACCCGTGTGCTCACGCAGCGTCATGAACTGGTCGCCGGAGACTGCGCTCCACACTCTCGCAGACCCGTCATCCGAGCTCGTGAGGAGCCGCCGGCCGTCGGGCGAGAACGCGATGGTGTAGATTACGCCTTCGTGGCCCTCAAGGCGCGCTGTACGGGCGCAATCGATAGTATCCCAGAGGTGTGCTACGCCGTCTGCACTGGCAGAGACGACGCGCGTGCTATCTGGTGAGAACGTGACGTACATCACCATCGCCTCATGCTCGTCCGTAGTGGCGCGCTCCAGTCCGCTCTCAGCCTCCCAGAGCTTTACTGTCGAGTCGACGGACGCAGAGGCGATCAGCCGGCCATTCGGCGAGTACGCCACGCAGTTCACAAAGCCTTCGTGGCCTTGCAGCGTCTCGAGCTTCTCTCCGCGAACAGCATCCCAGATGATGACGAGGTTGTCCCTGGAACCAGTTACCAACCGTTGGCCGGTCGGCGAGAACGCCAGCGAACAGATGGAGTCGTTGTGGCCCTCGAGCTCGTGTAATAGTCGCCGACTCTCGGCGTCCCACACAATCACCGTCGAGTCCTCGAAGCCGGCCGCAATCCGGTTACCAGCTGGTGAGTACGCGAGAGCAAAGATGCCGCCCTTCCGAGCGAAGTTAATGTTCATCGGCATTTGCAGGAGGGAATCACTTGTCTCCCAGGTGACGTTAACCTTCTTGTCGTCCCCCTCATCAGGGCCATTGTCCACATCATCATAGACAACCCCTGCTACGTCCTCCGGGAGCGTATCATCAGGAGCTGGATCTCCATTAGTAGCCTCTCCGTTGGTTATGTCTTCCGGTGGTGGACTCGCATCATCGACGTTCGAGGCATCACAGGCTTTAGTCTGGGTTGCAAGTGCAGCGCTCTCGGCGATCACTTGTTCTGTAATCGCATCCTCAAAGAGCAACATCCCCACTACTGCCGTGATCAGCACTGATTCATTGTACAACACCAACGTCAACTTACGACCATCGTGAGTGACCTCAATCTCTGGCCGCGTAGTCTCGAGGAATGCAGGGATATCATCTGGTATGGGGTATTCACTGTCCTCATTATTCTATGATGGGCCGCGTTAGCAGTAGCCGAAATCCCTGTCTATAATAGCTACCTTGCATAGTTCTATGATGTCGCAATCACTAGCAATTGCTTCTGTTGCTTCCGAATGCTGAGCTACGGTGTGAGTGTACTGAAGAGGAAGGTCCGGTAAGCTCATCTAACCTGTAAGATGTAATCTAGTACATAGTCCACTGGATCATATGGCTTGGCTTCACGTCAGCATCTAAGCCATCTTGATTAGCAACTACGTACTCTTCGCCTAGCGGGAACGTCCTCGATGTCGGCATAATCGTCGTCGTCGTCATGGCCCTTGGAAGGATCTTGCGGCTCAGCGGCAGCCTCCATCTTGGTGGTGACATACAACCTGCGCTTCATCTTGAAGTAATGCACGAATATGCATTGATTTCGCTTGAGATCTTGTTGAGGCTTCGGTTCAACCTGTGATTCCGTGCGGTTTTTGCCTTTCTTGTTTCGTTTATGGTTGACAGGCGAAGCAGGCATAGTCACGTCTGTGGGACCTGTGTGGTGATCTATGGAGTTGGATTGGGACTCAACAGAGAGACCGAGGCCGACGTCCGCGATTGAACCAAACCCTCCATTCACAGACAACCTCGCATTCCTGCCTCGCTCGACAAACGCCGCTATTGCCCAATGTGTCGTCTTGACCCACCCGCGGACGAAGAGAATTTCGTCAAGCTTCCTCGTCATCTCCAATGTCTCCGTGGCATACAACAGCCACTTGTCGATATTCTTTTTCATGTATTGCTTCATCCGACGGTCCTGGTGAACTTCTTCTCGGGGTGCGTGCGACCCTACAACAAGACAGGCTCCCTGATTGTCAACACATTCGAATTCGAAGCCTGCTCTGCTACCGTTGCTAACATCGACCTAAGGTCGTGTCATGGGAGAATGTCTGTATGGACACTCACGATGCCGCGTCTATTGACCCTGAGATCCTTTTGACCGACCTGCTCAGCAGCGGTCCAGTAGCAACGGCACTAGCTGTCTTCTTTACCGCCATGGCGAGTGTCAGCTTCTCGAATCCATCGGGAACTTTGCCAGGTTTATTGTTCAGTGGATCGTCTTGATCCTTGAGTGCATTGAACATGCGAAAGAACTGTCCTTTATCCAGGTAACCAACGTCTCCGAGATATACCTCCACATCATCCTCGGCCGCCTCCGGTTGCCACAACGGGTAGCCCTTCCCGCACTTGAAGAGTTCCCGGGCGTAGATCTCTTCGCCAGACATGTCAATATCGTCAAGATCTCAGGCCCGAGCAATGAGACGAAGACTGCAGCAAAACGAGTCAGGACGATGTCAGTATCGTCGATCTATCATTTCCAGGTGTGAACAGGCTTAAGACACGGGGCTGTTATCGCAAGCTGTGCGGCAGCGTTGGACTTCGTGACAAGCTGCGCTAACCCCATTGGACGCCATGTGATTGAGTTCACGAAGCTAATGAATACATGTCTCCGCTGCACACTGCAATAATCCACAGTACTCTTGTACAGCACGTTCTCCGGAGTACTTGCTGTCACAAGGACATGCGGTTTGGAAGCGATGAGGAGGAGAGCTGGAAAAGGAATACGCACAGTGCTAACAGCTTCAGAGGCGATGCACTGGCAGGCTCCCTCGTGAATGTTACATAGCTTCTTTGGTACCGTAGTTCTGTAGTGGGCGCATGCTTGACGCACCAAGAAATCTTCCGCTTTCCTTTCCAGGTGATAGTAGACGTTGCGTGCAAGGGAATGAGAATACGTGTTTGGAGGAGGCTTACGGTCAGAGTCTTGGTCAATGGAGAGGAGACTGTACGGGCGCCTAACAAAGCGGCCCGTGACCGCGTGACGTCGCAGAGGTCACTTCCCGTTTCGAGTGTGTACATATGTATCTACATCAACCTCATACAACAGTGGAAGGAACTTAACGACCTCAACTTGTCAATGTCCATCCTCCCCGCTACGCCCACTACTGTAATCATTGGCGCGTGTTATACATCAGACGGCAATACGGAGCGTCATCGTCGCAGCGGAAGGTCGTAGGACGGTGGGGGTAGGTGACGGAGAGCGAGATGCTGAGCACGATCCGAGCTCAGGTTGGGACCGTGCTTATCAGCGGGCACGGAGACAGAGGGGACGGCGCGGGCGCACAGAATGGCAGCGCGTATGCTGTCAACGGTGCCCAGCGCAATGGAGAATGCCCCGGCGCGCTCGGCTTGCTTATGGGCGGTCGCAGTGAAAGTGGCGCGGCACCCTGTGCAGTCGGCGTGTGGGCGTCGGGTGTGGCGAATGGTCGCGCGCTGCTTGGAGCGACCGCTGTGTGCGAAAGAGATAGAGGCGGCGGGGACGCATGTGGTGACAGCCCGAGCGCGGATTGTGATGGCGTGTGCGTGGATGACGGCGGCGCGTGGGGCAAGTACGCGTTGGCGGTGGTGCACGACGCGAGCCCGACGAACATTGTCACCGGGCCCTGCGATTGCGCTGCATGCGCACCCTATCGTGCACGCAGTCTTAGCAATAGCGACGTGTCGTGTCGTGAGCGCGGCGGTGCGGTGGTGTTCGTTGTCCCAGAGCGTAGACGACGGCGGCGCAGGTTGTGTACGTGGTGGTGCGCTTTGCGTACGTGGCGACGACAGTGGCGGCCGTGGTGACGGGGCGGGCAAGCCCAACTGGAGCATTGCGGTGCCTTCTGCGCGTGGGGCGTCGGCATCCGTCGTGAACGCAGACCGCGCGGGCGGTTTGGACGGCGGCGGCGGGCGCTGCACACGCGACAGCGACGGCGGCGCCTACTACAAACACTGGCCTTGGTAAGTGTCATACCTTCTAGTCCGTTAGGATCGTTCTGCTATCATGGGTTCTTTTTCACTTTGCCGCTGAACGTCTCTATCGTTGTACCACGCATCTACTGACTTCGTATGTCAGACGTCACTGCGGGCCACCACATATAGTGCCTACAGGCCTCTTCAGCTGGCGATTGCAGGTTCAGGTCCCATCGAGGGTTCAATCAAATGGTGATCGCGTGGTCACCGCGCACACCATCGTTATACGGACACCGAACTCGGCCCATACAACACGCTCAAGGGCTTCTGACAACTATCCACTTCTGCTGCTGCTGCACACATTCATCTGGAACAGCACATCCTTGTAGTCAGCACCGGCAGAAGTAGCTGCAAGCTTGCTACCAGTTTGACCGGGCCCACAGCAAGGCGTGCCCAAGATGCGCGCGTAAAGTGGCAGTATGGCCGCAGTCTCAAACGACACGCGAAGAGGCCCATCTACCCGCATGATGCCCGTCGGATTTTCAGAATTTACACCTTCACTTTGATTCAGGTCCATTTTATGTGTGCTCCATTGGTCAGATCTCACACTCTCATGGCACAGCCGTCCCACGAGCACCAGCACAATAACAGACATTAGTTTGTCATATTGTTTGGTACATTAAACGAGGAGGAGTCATCGTCGAAATATCCTCCAGGACGTCGGCTTTCATATGGTGTGTTCAAGTTCAACCAGCACTTGCCAGGCTTTCTCGCCCGTCGATTATTACTGGCACTACCTCTCATCGCATTGCGTGCGTCACGGCCATCATATCCACTCTGCGTCTGCCTTCTTGACCTCTACTCCGACAAGCCTGCCTTCTCCTGACTCGAAGCGGGCCGCACAAAGAATCTACTCCAATTGCAATCGGATGCACTCTTCTTCTCGAGCTGTCATATCCGATATATAACTCCCACTTCATCTTCCGCGAAGCCAAATCTTAACGCCCTCCTCGCTTTTCTGGATGCTTCCTTTCCCAAAATTTAGCCCCGCCGCACAGCGGTGAGAACGGCTGTCCGCCACGACGGGCTCCGACCCCGAGGCGAACTCATATCTCCCTTCTGGCCAAGTTCATGACGAGTCTAAGGTCTTTCTCAATAGCACTTCTCAAGGCATTCGACGCTGGACCTGGACCAGGTATATTATTGGTGCATCGAACACCTACCAGATATCCATCGATTCTGTGGACCATGCGTCGGACTGCGACATACCCCAGACGCCGATATATCTCAGAATACATATCCCGTGATTCGCCGCATTCAAACCCGCCCTGCGCACGCGGGCATTGGGGAGCAGCGCCATCATATATTGGACAAGTGTGGCTGTCGCAAACATGGATGTAGGGCACGACCATATGTACGTCGCCACAGCAAGTCAGTATCAGGTAAGCTTCTCGTCACCTCACACTGGCACTCAGGCTCGGCTAACAACCTGTCAATCAGTGACAACCACAAGTGACGGCGCTATATACAGTACACGAGCTTTGGTGCTTCGACATAAATATAGCGACGCGCCTGCGACTTCCCCTCCCGGCAGGCCGGACACGGTGTGTTATAAGCACGGAAATCCGAGCTCTCCTCCCTTATCGCTGACGTTTCGTTGTTGCTGTGCGCAGCGCAGTCAGTCTTGTCTGCGTTTTGAGCCCCCATAAAATCCAACATCAAGGCCTCTGCACCGCCCCGTCGACGACTCGGACGGACCTCAGGAGGTCAGCTGCTCCCGACCCGAATACGAGACCAGGCCATACCTGGCGAGAGACAGCCTGGCTTACGTCCTGATAAAGATAGCTTAGCAGAGTGTATTGCGCGTGAGCATTTGCTTTGCAATCCGAGGAAACGCGGCTAGTCAGCGTGGACGGTAAGCAGCCGTTCGGGGCATGTGTGGCCGTTGGATATGCTCACAAGACCTAGGGCAGTGATAGCCATCTTACAGACGCTAGGCGTTTATCCATCGAGCAGAAGGCAGGACGGTTGCCAGTACCTAGGTGAGGGACATGATTCCGCACGAATGTTCATCACGCCAGCTTGAACTTAAAGCTTAGTGCTCACTGCCAGATCCCTGTGACTGTCTTTGCCTTGAGACTTCTCAACGGTCTCTGTCGCTGTACGTCCTCAAGCACTGGCTAACGACCCTTCCCATTCACCGAGCTATGCACACAGAATCCGATAGTGGGGGTCTTGATTCGCCAACCATGGGCTCGTCCAAGCCAACAAAGATCCTCCGCCGCCTTGCACGCATCATCATATCAAAATGCAGGTCCTCTTCCTCCTCTCCATCATCCGACCTCACTCCCTTCCCCGCTCTCACGCCTTCGTCTTGTACCTCCGCCTCCACCTTCCCGCCCCAGCCTTGCCCGAGTCTCCCCATTGAGGTTATCGAGCTCATCATCGACTTCGCCTGGCAGGACCGCACCACACTCCTCGCATGCGTACTCACCTGCCGCGCGTGGTACCCGCGGGCGCACGCCAACCTCTTTGCGCGCATCACGCTCTCTTCTGTGGCACAGCTTACGCACTACGCCGCGCTACTCGCTGCGGACACACGCCTCGCGACCACCCTCAAAGAGCTTTGGATCATGCCATACTACGGGCAGAGCCAGCTCCTCGGCAACGTCCCCTTCGCGCTCGCGGAGTCTCTCGCGGGCGCGCGCGCACTCGGCAAGGTGCGCAGCCTGGGCGTGGAGAAGCTGCGCATTGACATCCGGCGCGACTACTACCCGTACGTGCACCCGGACTGGCGGCCGACGTTCGCGGCCCACTTCCGGGGCGTGCGCGCGCTCGAGTTGCGGCGCGTGCAGTTCCCCGCACTCGCGGACCTCGCAACGCTCGTCGGCGCACTGTCCGCGCTCGAGGACCTGGCGTGCGTGCGGGTCGACTGGGTGCGGAAGACGTACGACCACAAGGCGCTCGAGGACTGCGCTATGCGGCCGCGGCTGCGGCGGCTGGCCGTGAGGGAGGTCGCGTGGGGGAGCGGATGGGCGGACTGGCTCGAGTGCGGCGTGGACGTCGGCGTGCTGGAGGAGCTGAGGGTGGCCGGACTGGCTGAGGAGGATGTGCATGCTGTGGAAGGGGTGCTGCAGCGGGCGAGCGCGTCGCTGCACGTGCTGGAAGTCGGGATGGCGAGGGCGCGGGAGGCGAGGCCGTGGATCAAGGCGGGGGTGGAGTCTGAGGGAGGCACAGGTAAGCGTGTTCGAAGTAGGATCGCACGGTGATGGCTGGCTGAACCTGGGGATGGTAGGGTCGTACCCGAGCCTGATCCACAATACTGCCTTAACTTCACTCACATTCATCCTCCGTGACGAGGGCGACTGGCTAGTCGGACCGCTCGTACAAGTGAACTCACCTTACCTGACTGAAGTGATCATCCGACTGCCCGTGCGGACGAAGCCCAAGAAAATGAAGCACCACCGGCTGGACGCCGTCGACGATGTGCTATCGTGCGTGCAGTTCGCGAATCTGCTGAAGCTGACGGTGGAGTACGACGCGGGTTGGGACCCCTCTCCCGCACGGGTGCATGCGTACCGGACGGAGATCCCGGCAAGGTTCCCATTAGCTTGTGCGCGTCAGATCTTGAGTGTCAGACCTGGTGCGTCACTGAATGCGAAGCATGTTTGACCTGTGCCTCATCTTCACTTCGCAGTCAAACGAGAGGTGGAATACTGCGAGCATGCAGTAACACCGCGGCAGCCGCCTGCTCGGGATGTACTCGACGAGTACTAGCAAGGCTGGAGTTTTTAAGGGGGCGGCCTGGATGTTTCTTGAACCCTGTCTTTCGTTACATCATGGACTTCATTAGACCTGGACTCAGCAAAAGGACATGTTTCTGGAATGATGTAACGACGGGTAACGATGGCAAATGTAGTATGACCAGCACATGGAGTCACATTTCACCTTACCTTCCCCCCTCATTTCTGAGTGACAAGGTTATGGTTATGTTAGCCGGACTTACTGCATGCTGTTGCCCGTCCAACAACATGCACTTTTGGTTGTTTGCAATCGAACACTATCAGTCGAACACTACCCCTCTCAAAGCATGTGCAGTGCCACGCCGCCAACACAGCGCAGGAATCAAATGAGAGCCAAAAGGAAAATAAATATTGAGACCCGTAGGTCTACCACTCCGGGAAATCGTGTCATCCTTGTGCAGGGGCCATGCTAATCTTCTCTGTATCGTTCCAATTTTTTCGTATGTCACCCCGAAGGGGACAGTATATACAATACTGAGCCCAGGGCATACGACCGAGTTTTGCATTTTGCTTAATCCACGGTTTATCACGGGATCCTTGCGTAACCGAAGCGTGACCGTGTCTCATTGAGCAAGCGCCACCGCAACCGACGGTCCGCTGCCTAACTTATCCACGTCGAGCGTACCCTTGACTTCGTGCATGTTGCGCTGCCACAGCACTTAGTAAGTAAGCAATTGTGATTCCATGCCAGGTCTGCAGTGCATGGATTAGGACTGCAAGCAATCCACTGTTAAACTACTAAACCGCAACGATCGCCAGAGTTACCCTCACTTCTCGCCTGGATTGCACTCACGCCACAACCCATGAATAGGCCGCATCCCACAAACCGAATCGCTCGGCAAACCTTTCACGAACAGCAACCTCCAGTATCTGATTTCTACTCAACATAGCGACGACATAGGCGATCCTAGCACGCACGACTAGAACGTAATACTGTCAACGTGACTTCCAATTGCCAGCGGAAATAACCAGTAGGGGCATGTTCTTGACCTATCTCTCCCGCTCTAATGCTCAGCGAAGTCGGTGTGTGAGGTCGAGCCAGGAATAAATGAGTCTCAAACGATATACCAAGCCTATCGATGGGACGATCCCTGTGCAGGCGCTGTTGTATGAAGATGAGGACCTTCTTGCGTCACAGGATGGAGTTGGCATTTATGATGGGTGTGTTGAATCTTCTGCCCTCGATGCTGAGGCTTCCTGCTCCGGATGTACCTAACGAATGTGCTTCCTGCAGTTCGGAGAAGTCTGCGCCCCACCAATCCGGCACCACACATGCAACGACTCATCGACTCTTCTACATTGACGCGACCCACCCCGCCACGCGCTCCTTCGAGATGGACCTCGCGCACGTCTCCAAGACGGAGTACTACGCCGGGCTCTTCACCAGCTCGCCCAAGGTCACCCTCTACCTGCACGCCATCGAAGCCCCCCCCTCGCCCGCCGATGCCTTCGCCGCTTCAGTTAGTCTAGCAATGCCAGAGGACCCCGTATTCCGGTCCTGGATGTGCGACGTGTGCAACTACCGGAACCCGCCCGGGCTCAGCCCCGCCGCGTCGCGCATCTGCGGCCTGTGCGGCGTCCCGCGCTCAGCGACGTCCTCCACAGACGAGGACTCGGTTACGCAGCCCCTCTCTACCTCGCTCCCGTCCTCCTCGCTCAATTTCTCCAGACTCACCCTCTCCTCCGCCTCCTCCTCGCCCGCTCCGCGTTCCCCAAGCCCCCTCCTGGGCCCGGATGGCGAGGTCGCGTGCACTATGTGCACTTTCCTAAACCACCCCGCGCTTCCAACCTGCGAGATGTGCGGAACGCCCCTTCCCCGGCGCCCCGCGGCCCCTGCGTCGCGCGCGCACGCAAAGTCGGCGCCCGCGTCCAGGCCGACTTCGCCGGCGAACGAGAGGGAGGGCCCGGAGGCGCGGATGATCAGGCTGAGCTTTCGGAGGGGCGGGGACAAGACGTTTTACGCGGTGTTGCGGAGGTGCCTACTGGGTAAAGGCTGGGAGGTGCGCTGCTGTTCCATCAGCATATCTGCTGAATGTTTATGGCAGTTGAGAGCTGATCGTGCATGTCGGTGGGGCTGTAGGTCAAGACCGCCAGAGCTGGAGCTGCGGTGACGTCTAATTCCGGAACGACTGCTCCCTCGGGGCAGTCCACTCAGCTCTCTGGTATCAGTATGTTGCCGTCTAAACTTACAGTGCCGTACCACGCCCACTAACCTTATCTGCACTAACTAGATGGCATTCTGCGCACCGTTGAGACGACTGCGGCAAGCTCCCAGACTAATATGGAGGACGCGCTCAAGGACCTCGAGGCGCTCATGGTGAAATGGAAAGACATGGTCAAACTCGCGCAGGACCTCAACGAGCGCCTCACCGCCGCCTCCACCACCTCCGCCCCCGGCGCGCCGGCGGACGTGATGACAACGCAGGCTGTCGAGCCCGAGGAGGCAACGTTCATCCGGTCGTCGCTTGCGCAGCTCGGGCTGCAGATGGCGAACGCGCCCGTGACGCACGACATGGTCCGCGACGAGCGGCGGTGGGTGGACGAGCTCGCGCGTGAGCTCGCAGGCGTCCTCCAAGGCCCCGGGGGCGGACGGGGCAGGGAGAAGGAGGGAATCATGGGGCAGCGCGGCGTAGTGGGGCTCGACGAAGTGTGGGGCGGGTGGAACCGCGCGCGCGGCGTCGGTGAGTGCGCCTTCATGTGACGCATCGCGCTGCGTGGAGGGAGCGCTGATTGTGGCGGGGATAGCCCTGATCCCCCCGTCGACGTTCCTCCAGGCCCTCCCGCAGCTCCCGCAGTACACGCACCCCCCGATACATACGCGCACGTTCGCGGCGTCGGGCCTGTCGGTACTCCACACGCCGCCGTTTACAAGGGCGGCGTTCGCCTCTCGCCTGATTGGGGTGCTCACGCTAGGTGCGCTCGTCTCATCTGCGACCTCACTGATGGTGTTGACGTGCTTGTGTCTCCAGCCGGGCCCCAGACGGTCGTGCAGGTCGCGCACGAGGAGTCGCTCCCCATCGGGCTGACTCAGGAGATGGTGAATGAAGTCGAGGAGGACGGAGAAATCTGCCGCGACGAGGGCGGGGCTGGCTTGAACATCGCCGCGGGGCTGGCCGGCGGTGGCTGGGCGAGCGAGGGCAGCGGCGAAGTCAGGTTGTGGGTGAATGTCTTCCGGGGGTACGTCTGGGACGGGCAAGAGAGCTGATGCTTGTACGACTGGTTAGAGCAAATGAAGCATCCTAGAATTAATGTATCGATGAGCTGCACCGTATTGATGGACCGTCCATTATATTCCAGCTACACAAACCAATACGTAGATGCTCATCAGTGCTAAGAACTGGAGCGAACACGGACACGAGAGAGAAAGGAAGGGATAACAGATGCAATCGGCCGACTAGTTCACAAAAGATAAGTAGTTGATATACGGTACAGATCGCAGCCCAATATACGGTGACTATATACAAGTCTCAATCAAAAAGAACAAAGCGCGGCTGGCACGCATAATTATATGAAGTAGTAAGTAGGGAGTAAGTATAGAGCGGATGCGGAGACGTATACCGCCGTCCACACGCGCGGGCATTTTGCCGCTAAGAGGTGGTGCAATAACGACAGCGAGTAGTGTATAGATACAGTCGGGGCGGGGCGTCCGTAACAAAGCCTCGGAAGAGCTGCGAGATGGGAGCATTAGGCGATTGGTGAGTACAATAAATTAACCTTGAGTCGCTGGATCCGTTCCGTAAATCACATCAGCACCTGCTGGGGGTCGCCGTGCGCGAACGCGGAGTAGGAGGCGTCGGGCGCGTACGGGTGCTGGTGCTCGGGGTGCTGCTCCGGGAGGCCGTACACGTAGATGGGCACCTGCGCGTCGTCGGGGGGGAGCATGTTCACCAGCTCGTACTCGCTCCCGGCCGTCGTGGCGTACTGCATCGGCGAGTCCGTGCGGTACGGCGCGGTGTACGAGTTGAGCATCGGGTCGCGCATGTATGCCGCGCGCGCCGCCTGGTCCGCCTCCATCTCCACCTGCTGCACGCTCATCATCTGGCGCATCTGGTCCTGCAGCTCGCCGCTCGAGCCCGAGCCCGAGCCCGCGCGCGAGTGCCCCCGGCTCAGGCTCGCCATCGGCGCGGGGGCGCCATACCCGAGGGGAACGGTGTTCGCCATCGGGCTCGACTCGGCGGAGTACGCGTGCGCGTACGGGTGGTACGAGCGCGCGACGGGCGCGCCGTGGTCGGACGCCACGCTGTACGGGCGGCGGATGGCCTCGCCGAAGCGCGCGGGGGTCACGCTGCGATGGCGACGGATGGGCCCAGGGCCGCCCCCGAGCTCCGCGGAATAGAGCGCTCCGTGGTCGAACGTGGCCTTCTGCGAGGGCGCCGAGAGGGACAGGCCGTAGTCGGGAGCGACGCCGTACGTCGGCGGCGACATGCGCATCGGGTGCCCGTTCGTATAGGACATGCTCGAGTGCGGGCGCACGGTGGCCCACTGCGCACCGGGCGAGCCGTCGACTTGCATGAAGCTCGCTTGCTCGGGGGAGGGGTTCATGGGCTGAGCGAGGCCGTCGGCGTAGTAGACCTCCTGCGTCTCGTCCGCCGGACCGACTACCGGCACCGCGGTGGCCATGACGAGGCCCTCCTCGTCGCCTTGGACCTCGTGCACGGGACCCTGCACCTCGACCTCGTACAGCTGTGCGTCGCCGACGGTCACGTCCGGCTCGCCGTCCAGCTCGTCCGGGTCCTGTTCGCCGAGGATGAGCTCGCCGCCCTCGTCCGCCCGCGCATGCGTCCGCACGTGCTGCGCGAGGTTGTCCGACCGCGAGAAGCGCTTCTGGCAGCGCCCGCACTCGTACGGCCGCTCGAGCGTGTGCGTGCGCAGGTGGCGCCTGAGGTGTTCCATGCGCTTGAACATCCGGCCGCACGAGTACAGCGGGCAGACGAACGCCTTGGCGCGCTGGGCCTCCGGCATCATGTCCGGCGCGGCGCCCGTCCAGTGGTCCATGTCCGTGAAGCTGACGTCGCCCGCGCCGAGGAACGGCTGCGAGGCCGAGCGCGCGTGGCGGGGGAGTCCAGAGGCTGGGAAGGTGTGGCGGGCCTCGGGAGCAGGGCGCTGGGCCATCGGCTGCCCTTGATAGATCGCGTGGTTGTCCATCACCATGGTCGACGGGACCGCGTGCGCGAGCGGATGCTGTGGTTGCACGCTGCCAGTGCGCGTCCTGTTCACAAGCGCAAATTGCACCTCCAATGCACGGCGTTGCCTCTCCTTCTGTGAGGCGATGAGATCAGGGTTGCTCTGCCCATCAAAATCTCCCCGGGCTTGTGCCATGAACAGTTCCTCGGCGCTCATCCTCGAGGTGTCCCTCCCGTAGCGGTCCACGTGTGGTTCCCGTATGTGGCCCATGTAGCTGTCCATGCTGCCGAAGCCTTCGAGAGTGCGCCTCGTGCGATGCAGCTTCTTCCGGCGTTGTTTGTATGTCGGGGAACCCTCGAAGAGGCTGAACATCAAGAAGAAAGGCGAGGCAGGCCCGAACTTCTTCTGGGTCTTGGTCGCATCCTGGCTGGACTCGGATTCGATGTCTGACGGCACCGACGCGCTTGCAGATTCCGGGTCAGAGTCGCCGGGCCCTGGTTCATGGGCATGCGCAGTAGACTCGAGCTCGCCCTCGCTCTCGGAACCGCCCTGGGCTTTGCTGAATTGTTCGTATAGCGAACGCTTTGGGTCATATGTGAAGGAGAGTGCAGGCTCGCCAACGACAAGTGTTGTTGGTTCCATGCCCATCTTCTCACGCTTGAGGTCGCGCTCGAGGGCATCGAGAAAGAGGCGGTCGTGAGGAACGGAGAACCTGAATAGCGACGTGGCGATTGTTATTGATCGTTCAGGACGACGCAGTGACAGGACGTACCAGTAGAAGACCTTCTGCTTCTTCTGGGTGCGAATGCATTGGTACTTGAACAAGAGGTCAAGGAAGGGCGACTGGAACGCATACAGTCAGCTCCTGCTCCGATGTTGTGCATATGCATGATTGTAAGGATATCTACGAGGATTGGCGACGTGCGATTGGCACATATGATGGTGCACATACACAGCAACGGATCACGACTTGGGACTAGCGTATGCGCACATCCATCGACAATCAGAAGGCCAATAACACTCACCTTCGGCTCCTCCAGACATGCATCCACACCAGGCTTGAGGTTTCTCAAGTCACTGAACACGCCCTCCTCGAACTTCTTCATATTCCTCACGGGCCGCCCAAACGCCTCAAAGCGAAAGACGAGTGCGCGGACGATATCTGTACCCGTAATGTGGTACAGTCCGCCCCAAAGCACACAGCTCACGTACTCGGAGTTGGGCAGGAGGAATCGGTTGAGCGCTGGATGTGTGCTGCTCGGATGGCCGATGGGCACGCCTGCGGCCATGGCGGCGGCGGCGTCGTCGGGGGACCATCGCGAAGGTGCCGTGGCGAGGAAAAACTTGAGGCGGTCGAGGTGGTTGATGAGCTCGCGTTCTTTGTGGGTGAGTGGGCGTGTGAGACCGCCGTGAGGGCCAGGCCCGTGAGTCATGGCGTCGGCGATCGAGTCGGGCTGCGCAGCGCCCTCTGAGTCGGCGTCATGATCGTTGTTGTTGATGCAGCCCCCCTCCGTGTCGGCAAGCAGGTCGTGTTGCCCGCGCGAGCGCAGGGGATGCGCGGTCTGTTCTTCTGGGTCGGGCACGTGTACGCCCGCGGCCCCCGTGGATATGTGCAGTGAGCTGGGCGAGGGCAGGTTGAAGGAGGGTTGTGGGGGATAGGCGTTCGGTGACGAGTGTGCTGAGGGGAGGCCCTGCAATGGAGAAACCTGGCGTGCTGCGGAGTGATAGGGTGCTGCAGGGTCCATTAGAACAAGTAGTAAAGTTTGAGCGGGGAAGCGAGCGTGGCCAGGACGTTCGTGATGCTATAACTGGGACATGTGGGTGTCAGCTGGTGTCGGCTGAGAACATCGATGAGATGTGCACGTACATTATGGACGTGCTGTGTACACGCGGGGAGGGATAAGCGGAGGAAAGTAGTCAGAGGGGGTGCGGGTGGACGAGGAAGAAGGCGTGCACCTGGCCTGGAGAAAAGCGTGGAGCACGAGAGGATTATCAGGCGTGCGGTAGAGATATGGTGCGGTCCGGGCTCAGGTTGAATATGAAATATTAGCCTCTCGCGAGGTGGGCAACGAAGAAAGGAAGGAGAGGATGGGTGCGTTCTTCAAGTTATGCACGCTCAGAGGCGCTCCGGCGCGGACGCCCTCCCTGCGAATCAGGCGCGGTCTCCCTTGGGACGTGGTCTCCCTTGGCTCCCAGTCAGTCCCCGCCACGCTCCCCTCCCTCCGACACTGCCTCCCTCCTGTCTTCCCACCGCGACACCCTCCCCCGACCTCCCACTCACTCACCTCGCAGGCGCAGGACAGGCACACAGGGGCCAGCACGGTCAGACGCTCGGCCCGCCAGCATCAATAACCACATCACCACAGCCATACGCCAGCTGGCGTCTGTCACCACAGCCCGGCCGGCCTCATCGGGATCATTCTTCGCCGTGAAATCTCCGCTCCGGCACCAGCGAGGTCTGCACCTCGCAAGCTCTCGTCTAGTGCGACCATGAGCGACCACCACCGCCAGGCAGGGCCATCTCAACCGCTGGCCACGGTATGGTAGGCTTCCACAGTCACTGATATTTCCGTGCTGACGGTGCTGCCATCTTCAGGTCCAACGATGGTCCCCTTCCCCTCTCGGCATGATCTGCATCTTCTGCTTCTGCGCAGCCTCAGAGTTGACCTCAAGAACACCTGTCATCATGTCCTCCAAGCTTCTGTCCGCTCAGGCGATTGACGGACACCTGTCGACGCACCCGGGCTAACCTCCAATTGGGTTCCGCGCTTGCTCAACGCTCATTGGATGCCATCTTGGGAGCCTACTCACCCACCTCCGAACCGCATCGCGATCACGCACAGGCGCCAGCCTCCAATTGCTTAAACGCATTAGCATCGGATGTCAACTCTCTGTAGACTCGTCCTTCTGGACAATGCTAAGCAACACCCTTCAGCCCAGAAATGGGTCGGACGATCGTCTATCGCCCGCCGCATCTCGCGCGTGGGTCTCACGTGCACCCACGTCAGCTCGGCTACGACGCCTCGAAGGCTTCGCTGTTGATCGAAATCGCACTCAACGTCGACCTCGCTCCCGGCCGCTCCCCAACGATGCCAGGTCGTCGTGCTGCCATCCATCCTCCGTCGTGCTAGAACCTCCCAATAGCACTCAGCTGATGATGGTGGAGGCGCAGCAGTCTTCCTACCACCGAGCGCTAGGCCGTAATCTGATATCTGTTCGTCCGCGCGCCTTGCACTGATAGGCTTTCCCTTATAAGAGTGCCGGTCATTGGCATTGCCGATTATGTCGCCATGCGTTAACACGGCCGCTCGAGTACCACGCTGCAGCTCACGGGTTACTCAGCGGTGCCCGGGTACTCCGAAACAAAAAGCGAGGCGTCGGTGAGCGTATATGCAATGCGGTTTCCAATTCACTGAACGACCAACGAGCCCCGACCCGAATTAGATCATTCGGAATATCGAGCGTTACACTCTGTCCAGATGTCAATGTTGCGAGCGCTCCTCAGACTATCCGCCACCATCACAGATGATATGTAAAGCCGCGATGGCCAACCGCGGCGTCGTCATTTCTGCCCCTGACGTGCACACTGGTATAAAACAACAGTCCAGGCGGTCGCACGACCTCCGACTAATCCGAGGTTGTGGGATCTGCGAGACCGCGCCGCACCACTGTCGTGTTGTCGAGTGGGTGCCCGTCCCCGCTGCCACGCCAGCGGCACGCGGGCCAACCGAGCGCGCTGCTGCTTCCGCCCTGCACACCCCAGAAGTTTGATGATGGCGCACGCCAACCCTGCAGACCCGCAGAGGATGTACTGCCACCGGCCCACCGCCCCAGTGAGACGCACACATGTACATGTGCCTCTCGAGTCTCCATACCCTAAAGCATGGCCCAGGCCTGACCGTCGGAGCGCGCCAGAGTGTTAGCGTTGCGTGTGCCCCCGTTAGCCCGCGTGCCCCGCCTTCGCCGCGGTGCCAGCAGCGCCAGATGCGGTGGAATATTCAACCGAGGTGGCAGATGGATGCAGAACAGGCGCAGGGGATGTACTTACCTTCCGTAGAGCAATATGATAACCTGCCAGGCGTCGCGCTTCGTACTCGCAGGAATCGTAAAGGGCCTCAATGCCTCGGCATTACTTAGCATCATCGCAGACCAGCGGCCGAGCTGCACATGGTGCTTAGGCTTTCATTCGCCAATCAGACCAGACACTCGGAACTACGAGTGAAATCCAAGGTACTGGTCCTTGCTCATCCCAGTGAGTACGCGCCTCACGCGCCGCAATGATCAATTATGGCGTTTCTTACGCCAATGTTATGCTGCGGTTAATATGGCGCGAGGATAATCGCCCGACTTGGGCCGCACACAAGGCCGCACACCTGCCGCACGGTGCACACATGCACACATGTACGTATGCAGTTACCGTCTCCATCATGTGAGCGGGAGCGGGAGAAAGGCGATGCACGAGCGATGATGGACGGACCTGCAAGCTGACCCTTCCAGGAGGCGGTGCGTACCTGGGCCTGAGGCGGTCACCGCAGCCAGGTCAGCCTCCCGAGGCGCAGTCTCCCGACTCCGCGAGGTGCGGATCGCCTTCCCGGATCCGGAGCGCGGCCGGCCTCCCCTCCCTGGAACCCCCGTTCGCGACGAGTGGGCGGCAGCGCCTGGCGGGATGTAGGTGGAGCCACCAGCAAGTCCTGTCCGCGCGCCCCGCGGCCGCGGCAGCTCTGAACAGCGCGGAGGACGATCTGAACGTGCTTCGCGTACATATTGACAGTGAGATTGGACAGATTTAATTGTTCGTGGACGCCACCGGTAAAACAGACCAGTCTGATCCCTCGAGGCGCGCCCAGGCCTTCGAGCGGGGTTCCAGCGGCAGCGAGAATGATGGGGATCCTCGAGTGAGACCGTTGCACATCCTTCACAGCGGGCTGTGGTTGCTCGCCATGACGATGTCGCCATGCTCCGTGCGCGTGGAGGGTCGGTCGGAGCTTGCGGGGGCGTACTTACGGAGCACTCAGCAGGGCCGACCACCTGACCAGCGGCGGTCGGTGCTTCAGAACTCAGTGCCCGCACTGATGACTTGACTGGACACCGGCACGTGTTGACGACCAGCGATGCCAGGCACTCGCTGAACGTAACTCGGCCCTCCACATAATCGTTCTTGGTCCCTCGCTTTCCGTGCCGCCTCAATGTGATATTGGACGGCGAGGGGCGGTACACATGATCACCAGAAGCTATTGTGGCTGGGCCTTGAGCGTGCAGCACCTGTCCCACAGTTATGCGTTAGTTGGCTGAGTTTTGCATGGTGAGGTTGAGTTGCCAAACCTGCCATTATTATTTTTTTGGTGGTATACAAACATGCATGTCGGTCTCGCCAGACCGTTCGTTATGGCGCGAATCATATGTTCCGACCGCAATGATGGTCTGACGAAAGTGCTGACGGCCCCACTGCACGACTTGCGACAATAGTGACAATCCGCCCGCCGTGTGTTGTGAAACCCTCCGCGCAAGGGTGCCACGGTTGGTCTGTCACAAGCCCCATCGGATACCCTAGGTCTGCCCTCGCCAGCATCTTGATCTACCGTTGAGTTTTTTTTAGACTCCAATTTTTCAAAATGTTTGCTCGCCGGCTACTAGCACAGGAGGCCGGCAGAGACACAGAGAACAGGCCTGTTACACCGCGGTCGCCGCGATCCTTAGTTTCGAGAGCATCCGCACGCCTAGGCCTTACTTGCGTTGTTGTGCATATTGACGCTATGCAGGGACAATAAGTGAAGGATCAGAGTCGGCCGAATGCCCCGTACCACACTCCCGGTGTTGAATGAGGACTCTGGATAGCCGCGTTTTGAAGAAGAACATCGAGTCATGACAGTCTAGGCAGTGATCTTAGTTGCTATGGCCGGGCGATAGTAGGCACTGCGCACCTGATAACGTAGCCAGCGTCGAAGATGTGGGGATGCCACTGAGCGCATACAGACTCAAATTGTGACATCCTCACATGAAAACAGTCGATGAGCTGGCAACCGCCTGGCATCTCTGGCGACGCAAGGAGCTGATGCGTTTGAATACTCGCTATGTCAGGCTTGATCAGCACATCCGGCGTAGGCCACATGCAGTTCCGAAAACCGTGAGTCGTCCACCTGACATGAATTGACGGCGCGGCAGGATTTTGTGGTGTACGGATTCTTATTCGGACGAAGGGGATCAGCGCACGCTATGCCTGTTTCAACGGTTGCGGCACTTACTGCAGCATAGCGATACGGTGCTGCAGCTCGTACGCGCAGCGGCGCGCCATGGTGTGCGTTTTCGGGGCCGACGCGCCCCTAGCGCACACATTTATCAACACCAGTGACAGAGTGTCAGCTGCTAGTGGAACTATGACTCGCTAATGACAGGGACTGACTGCGGTGGCTCGGCGTACCATATCTTGAACTTGCCAGAGCTGGTTACTGCACTGCTATGTGTATGCCACCCGGTTGGTAGCCTCGCGCAGGAGCGGGCAACCCCAGACACACACGCAATGTGCTCCGGGAACCCTCGGGTTGACGGCATGGACTTCTGATGCGTCTAGACACAATAAATAGTTTCCATCAGCGTGTTTAAAATTGTCAAAGAGCAGGCGCTCCGCTTGCGTCCGTCCTCCTACATTATAGGCTACATACATACTCACTCTGGCTCGAGCGCGTATCACCGTCGCTCCGAGCGACGACGGTTTTGGGATCCGAGAGTGGCTTCTTTCGCAGCCTGCAACGCGGTGGACCCGTGAGTATCTTTGGCTACGGCACTGGCACGGCCTCTCGTCGAGGCATGTGGTGCGATTGCAAAAATGCATCCTGGAGACAGGACAGCTGGACGATGGTCCTCAGAGAGACAGATCTAGTCAGCAGCAAGTTAAATAATTTGGCCTCCGCACCCGGGGTACAAGGCTGGCCACACTGTCGTGTCTATTCTTGCCCAGGTCATTGAGAACAGCATAGGGCGCCCTCGAAGTGCTTGAGGTCATATTCAGTATATGCACCAGCAATTCTTCACCGGTAAGTACGCTGGATGATTGTCAACAATAACGAGTGTACTGGTCAGCAGAAAAGTGTAATGCTGGTTGAATATTTGAGACGGGTTCGATGTGAGCACTATAGACATGAGTACAGTACACTTGCTCATGCATCAGCTCATAATGCATAAGAGCTTGTACTGCATCAAGAGAGGTGGATACAGGAATGGGCACTCACACCGAGATCACAATATGACAATGCATAATGGCTCATAATGCATCAGGAATGTTGGGGACCAACCTGATGCAGTATGAGATAGTGTACTGTAACTACATACTGTATCAGGCTGGGATCTTGGCCACCCTTCCTACTCAACCAGGCAAATACCAAGGGGTCAGTTTCCAAGCCTGCCCCAAGGTAGTCATACCAGTAGGTAGAAAACAATCAGTAGATTATAATGGTGTGCTTTTTGAGCCAAACTATCAAGGATTGATTGAAGGGCTATGAGATGACCAAGTGGCTGAGATCCCGGCCCGATACAGTATGTGCATCGTCTACTTATGACAACGGCATTGCGGAGTTCGAAATTTGATCCCGTCTGGTGTCCTCCTATATATCTTCGTTGCCCAACTTGCTTCCGAGTCGTTCTCCCAACTGCAATTCTCACCAAAAGCGACCGACAGTTTGATCACCCCGTGTTTTTTGTTCGGCAGCGCCTAGGACACCACAGTCGGCGGGATGCGTATAGTTAGCCTTCCCTGTGACGGCGCGTGTCCTGCCAGTAGATGTGGTCCATCGCAGTGAATATATGCCAAAGTCTCGCGGCACAGCACCGTGCGGCGTGCCATGTGCATGAAGCCTTGTGATACTGACAGTGTGCCGAGGCACCTCTCTTATTTACTCGCTGTCGCCCGCATAAACTGTCTTAGAACTCAGTTGTATCCCACAGACGCCAGTGAGTGACTGATACCTTGATCGACGGAGCGATAACAGACTTCTGACAGTGGTCCAAACCTCGAGGAGGATGCCATTCCAAGTAAGTAATTGGAATTGGCCTGTTTGACTGGTTTGGGTAAGCACTCATTGTGTTGTGTTGCCTCCGATTTGCCGCCGGATCTCAATGTGCGCTTGTGACACACGCATCGAATCGATACACGGTATACGCACAGCCTACAACAGTACCACCAGCACTACTCCCGATCTTGTTGTCGCTACCTTGGCGGCTGGACGACGGCTTCACACACGACTGCGGCCACTCAATCCCGTCTCTGTAGCCTAGCGATAGTCCGCCATGAATACAAAAGATCGCCCAATTCACTCCTCTGAAGTTTACGCGCGCGAACTCTTCAAGACTGGGAACGGCTACCCACTTTGGGAGCCTGATAGTGCGGAAGAAGAGAGCGAAGTCATGATCGGTGACGTTGGCTACTTTCAGGACGGTGGCTTCTATCACCTCTTCAGTGCTGTGAATCCGCAGGACGACAATGAACATCAGCCGTATGGTGTCCCGGACGACTTCAAAAAGTTCGATTTCGGAAACCTGCCGCCGAAGTTGAAATTGAACGCCATCAAGGAAGGCCCCTTGTGGAGTGAGACTGTCCAACAAGTTGCAGTAGGAGCAGATGTGGGGGCGGGGGCTGCGGGGTAAAGTGGCTATGGCTTGGCTATGAGACCGCATCTAACATATCCAAGTCAAGGGTTCAATCTTGGCTTTCGATACGAATGCTTTGACCATCAGGGCGCCATGATCATCCTCGGATCACCTGCGTCTCGAAACCTCGCCCATAACACCCGCCGGATGAGGCAGTATATGAAAGCCAACGTCGACAAGTGGCTTGATTTTGCTAATGGAAGGTTGGGTTTGGAGCTGGAGCTGGAACACCTTGTCTTTGTCCGGGGCTGCGTGAAGACCACTCATTGGGGTGTTGTCGCGTTCAAGTCCTCGGGTCGCGGGCAAGGAGCAAGGCTATGCTTCAAAGGAGATTTCAGTGTGGCTTCTGCGTCGGTAGACTTCCATCTGGATGCCAGAAACACCACGATATCAAATAGTGATCACCGGATAGGCCCGGAAGACCGCGTCAAGTATGCGGACGCACAGAAGCCGAATACACAACGCAATAACAGAAGGAGAAATCGCAACAATGCCGCCGAGCAGCGACAGTCTGCAGGAGTGAACCCTGAGCGACAAAATCTGCCTTTTGGTGATCATGGTGCACTAGATATATTGAAGGTGGACCAATGCGTATTCCTACACTACTTCAAGGCAAAAAAGAGGCTTTTCTGGAAAGGGGTCATGGAGGCGGCCGCAGAACCACGAGATCCGTCGCCAAACACAGACAATGACGACAAGTCCATAGAAGAGGTACCCGCTCGAGAGAAGGTGAGTGCACATATATCCGATGTTTGCGATATTTTATATTTCCCTCGGTGCAGCCATACGACCCCGTTATCTTCCTTTTAGATTACATATTAGAGGTACATCGTGCTGCTAGATAATGCCAAAATGCCGAATCTGAGATCTGTCCAAGAATTCAGAAGCAGGTCTAGCAATTGCCGGCGACATTGATCTCATCGACGTCTGCAAGGTTAGTGCTGTCAGCTTGCATTCATTTCCTGGTCCCAATAGCCCGATAGATGCATCGTCTTGGTGAATACCCCATCCCCGATGATATACCCGCTTTTCTGGATGAGGTCCGCCCGACAATCGAGGTGACCGAGGAGGGACGTGAGTTCGAGTCAACCCTCACAAGGAGCATACGCCACGGGCTGACACCTCTTAATTCACAGTTGGGATGATCCAATTTGATGATGACACAACCGCGCAGCACATAGCCGATAGTGTCCAACAGAGCTCGTCTGCGGGCATCTCAGCTCCGGGGAACCGCGACTTTGGCACCGATGAGTTCAGCGCAAGGCAGGACGACGACAAGAAACTCATGGGGGGGGCCCTGCCCGTCCCGCCTTCCATCGGTGGTGAGCGCAGAGGCGGCATCTGCGCACTTGTCTATTCCCCATCGGGCCGCTACATCGCTGCCGGCTTCGAGGACTCCACGATCATCATCTGGGAGGCTGCGAACCACGACGTGAGGCACCAGTTCTCAGGGCACACCGACGCTGTGTGCTCGCTTGCCTTCTCTCCGGACGGCAGCAAACTTGTCTCGGGTGGACGCGAAGGACTCGTCATCCTTTGGGACATAGAGGTGGGAGGCGCCATCGGGACGCTACAGGGCCACGGCGGCTCGATCGACTGCGTCGCGTACTCGCCTAACGGAGAGCTCGTCGCGTCCGCGTCTAGCGACTCGACCGTGAGGCTCTGGGAGGTGGAGACCGGTGCGCTGCGGGCCACGACGGAGGAGCACAGTGGCATCATCATGTCTGTCATGTTCTCCCCGGACGGCGAGCGGTTCGTCACCACGAGTGCCGAGGGCTCCGCTCAAGTGTGGAGCACGATCACCGCCACGAACATCTGCAGCCTCATCGGGCACGACGGCGTCATCTACGCGGTGGCATACTCGCCCGATGGCCGGAGGCTCGTGACGGGCTCGGACGACGGGACGGTGCGGGTGTGGAACGCGCTCCTTGGCGACGAGTACATGATCTTGCGCGAGCTGGACGGCTCGGTATGGGCCGCAGCTTTCTCCGCGGACGGCGAGAAGCTGCACTACGTCGGGAGCGAGCGGACGATCAAGACGTACGACTCGATTACGGCGGACCTACTGGGCACGGTGGAGGGCAATGAGAAGCTCGCGAACTCGGCGACGTTCTCCGCGGACAGCCGGCTGCTGGCCGCGGGCGGCGAGGACCACGGGATCTCTGTCTGGAGCATGGAGCGCAAGCAGCTCCTGGAGACCTTCGAGGGGCATACGGATAATATCAACCAGATATGCTTCTCCCCGGATGATAAATACGTGGTGTCGGCCTCGGACGACGGGTCCGTGCGCAAATGGCCCATTCGTGGGGTTGCGGCGCCCACAGTGATGGCTGGTGGGGGCCGTTGAGTCCCGCCCATGTGCTGTGAATTCAGGCTCATGACTGTGTGGTGTCGAAGTCTCACAGAACGCAGTTGGTCATGTCTCGGTTTCAGGACTTGTGGGGATTTGACGAAAGCTGTTCGAGACTAACGTTCGATTGCGTAGGTACTAAGAAAGTCTTACCCACGGTGTCGAAGGTGGCACACCACCTGAATGAATTTATGAAGTAGTCCAGCTGTATGTAGGCACGTCTTTTCCTCTTATACCTCTTGTAGTCTAGCGGATCAATGAGACGATTCCACAAGATTGCATTAAGTGCATAGGTAGAGCTAGTGCACGCGAATTGCTGATGATAATCTTGGCGATCGTTGCGTCCATAGAGCAGGAACAACAAACCACTCCGATGCAGAAGCATCTTCCGTGGCGGAGTCAAGATGGCGACCACTTCCAGAGTTAATTCACGACCTTTGTGTGTAGTGAGGCCGCCACTTTGAAGGACAGTGGCTTGTTCCGAGGGGAAGAAGTGGGGTTGAGGCACTTCCAAGGGGTCTGTGTAGGATACGCACTGCGTTGTATAATCTACAAGTCTGGATGTGCCACACATGGCCACTGAGAGGTCTGTGCTCTTTCCACAGCCACGATAGGAGTCCCTGGCGCAGCCTCAGTCAACCCTCTGATCGTGGGATGGCAGGCCCTTCCATGCGGCCATAGCCTGAGGTACGATGGTGACACTAACACTATGCACATCTCACTGGTATGCCTAGGCCTGCTCAGCCCGCGACCTGGTTTTGAATGGCACTCGAGGACACTGGCATCTCGCACTCGCGACCCTCCTTGAGCTTGAACCCTATCAATAGGCGAGACACCGGGCGTCCGAAGTAACGAGATGGACAGCTGTGAGACGGAATATCAACCGTGATGAATTACTATTAGCACAGGTTTAGCGGTAGTACACATGCGACTGTCCTGGGCAACCGCAAATGGTGTTACACGTGGGTAGGAATAAACAACTGAGATGTGAACTTGAAGGTATCGCGAGGTGTGTGGGAACAGAAAGTTGTATCATGCTCTGTATCGGGGAGTATGTGCATGGCGAAAGACCGTGTAAATAGAGAAGAAAAGCTGTATGTGAGCAGACGTGTATACGTGGCTTAGTCGATACAGGAGATCCAACTGCTAGTCATAAGTGCAGGATCGGGGACTGGGATGCGCAACGGAGAGATGCGAGGCCATGGTCACGATGCAGAATGCGTGCTGGGTGATATGACGACGAGGGACATGCTGCGAAGAGATGCGGTGCATTACGAGACAAAACAAGACGACGTTGACACGAGAGGATGGAAGTCCAGGAAGATGATGCGCGAGATGCCCGAATGTCCGTGCTGATGTCAAAAGTGCGATAGATCGACTGTAAAAAAACCGCCCGAGAAGAGCGCCCCGCTCTCAGGATGCTAGATCTTGAGCTCCCGGAAGCCCCGCACGTCCACGCGCCCGGTGCCGTTCGTGCGCCACTCCGCGCTCGCCTCCGTGTCGTCTTCGTCCTCGCCAGTCCCCTGTACCGCAGGCTTTCCCCCGAATTTCTTGGACTTCCCGCCAGGGATCACGATCTTGCCCACGCCACTCCGCGTCTTCGCAGCGGCACTGGCGACCAGCGCAGCGCGCGGCTTAGGAAGACCAAGCGCCTTACGCTGGCGACGTGTGAGACAGCGATCGGCGGGCGATGGTGGGGGCGGCGTGGGCTCAGGCGGTGGAGAGGCTGCGGGCGACGAGACGGAAGAGAGCGAGCTCTCCGATGCGGAAGACGAGCCCGACGCCGACAGGTCGGGTGTGTCCAGCTCGGCGCCGTCAACAAGCATGTCCATGCCATGGGGTACGCCGCCGGTCGTGGGCAGCTCACATTTGCCCGGCGTACGAGACGACGGCCGCGATGAGCTCTTCTGTCGCTTTGGCGCGCTCTGCGAGCTCTCGGAGTAACCTTGCGACGACGCAGAGGACTCGTCGAATGTGCGTTTCGGGGAGCGGTATGAGCGTGCCTCATCTGGGTCAAACGATAACACAGGAGCCGCCGATGGCACAGGCGAGGCTCTAGACGGTATGGGAGAAACAGACCGTGACGCAGGTAAAGGGATCTGAGAAGGTGTTCGCAGTTCAGGCGCTTCAGCCTGAGCTAGTGCCGCCACCCGGGTCTTGGCTGTCTTAGACTCTGGCTTCGTCTTCACCTTCGACACCGGTTTCCTTTTTGCCGGAGCTGGTGAAGGCGGTGCTGGCGCATCGGGCGCAGGTGTCTCAAAAACCTTGGGCAGACCCGCGTGTGGGCCCCGTAAGTTGCGGATGGACGAAAAGTGCTCCCAATCATGGTATCTGTGCAGATATTGAGAGTCGCGAATCCATTCAAGAGGGATGCACGTACGCAACGTAGATCGGTCCTGGAGGGTCGTCATCCTCAGACGGCTCTGGAGGTGGCGGCAGTCTCTCGCGCTCCTTCTCTGCGCGCTTGCGCTCGCGTGCTGCCCGCCGCTTCTCACGGTCGTTCCCCGTCGCTTCATCCGCTGGAGACGTTGTGGACGAGGTAGAGGCTGCGTTACCAGCGGACAGGTCGCCGCCCGCCGCCCATTCTATAACATAAACCAGCCCTGGTTGAATAACCTTGACATCCCGCCTCATCATGTGTGCAAAGGCGGACAACTCAAGGTGGCCGCCGTACGTGGCTACATGAATGGCAACAACTGTGGATGAGCGCCGAGAAAACACTGGAACGTTGACTCGTTACGCACTTGGTTGTCTCATACATTGCAGATGGATGTCGAGTCCTCGCTCGTCGTCAACAAAGGGCTCGTAGCGTTGCTTGAGTGACGCTATCCAGTCACAGATTTCCTGACGGAGTCTCAGATGGTAGGAGTCTGTTCCGTACAACTGATCGGACAGTGCGCGGAAGAGGCAGTTTCCGTCGCCAAGGGTCGGGGCTGCATACAGCCCCATGGCCCGCAGCTGGTCAGTGAGCAGCTGGCTATTCTCCGAGTGGTTCAGTGGCTGCAAGAGAAGGCCAGAGTTATCGCGTGGTGAAATGATAAGACAAGTGAAACGCACTTTGCCCCTGCTCCTGGTTGTCCGCGAGCGCACTGCGCGGTGACGACGAGTCACAACTGATCAACCACGCCTCTCGCGCACGCGGACTGGGCAACTCACGTTGTGGCTGAGGCTTTGCGCTCTTCCTCTTGGATGTGCCCATGGACCTAGTGTGTGTGCGTGCTCGTGTACTCGTCGTTGGTGCTGCTAGCGAGATGGTTGGAAACAGCCACCAACACAGGGGTTTCGGGTCCCCCGGGGGACCTCGGACACACCGCAATCCACAGAGGCCGCGGTGGCTCAAAAGCGGGTGGCTCTAAGTGGCACAATGGCTGCTCGCAATGTCTGCTTTCTCCTGAGTTGGCCACTGGTGCTGAATGGAGTGAACAATGCGCACAGCGTATCGAGGCAGAACAAATGCAACCGTCCCAAGTTGAAGATAGGAAAATCCACAATCTACCACAGTCAACGCGAGCCGAACCGGATCGATTGCCCCTCGACTCCGTCGTTGTGACCTCCCTTGTGCAAGCTCTTTCGTTCTGTTATTCACGTCGTCGCCGGATAGTCTCCTCACTGCAGCATAAGCGCAGTACGCTCAGGACAATGACGGGCAGGCGTCAGCTGTGCGGGAAACTCTGGACTTCGCCGTGGGTCAGTCTGGGAGAGTTGCGCGTGTCAGGTTATCCCAGGGCTGTTCACTCTACATAAACCGTCATCTCCTTTTCTGCGTCCTCCAGATTTGTCCGCCAGAGCCAGTGACGTTCAAGGCTATGATTATCGACAACAAGATCGTGCTCACGCCCCCACCCCCATACTCTGCAGAGGGTGGTTCTGCGCCATTCTCCCAGCCCCATAGACGGGCATCGTTAGCGTCCCTGCCTCCGTACGTTCTGTTGCGCGTTGTCCATGAGATCTTCCCTCGGGGGCAGGCGGAGGGGCAGAGGAAGATACTGTACTGGCTTACGGTGAGCCTCAGATGCGTCAGTCGCTCCTTGTACGTCGGTGCGTGCTACAGGACATGCTCTGTCTATCGTCTTTTACTCATTCTCGAGAGCACAGCGTGTATGCACGTCCTCCGATCCACCTACCTTCCTCTCTATGCATCACTCATCCGTGCACCCTATTCGTCAGACCCCTTCCCGATGAATCACCCCGACCACGAACAGCCCGAGCATTCCACATCCTCTCTGCGCTCGCTCCAGCGCGAAACCTACGTCCTTGACCTCTTCATCGCCCTCAAGGTCCGCGAGGATGTCTGGGCCGATGACAGCGAGCTCCACCTCGAGCGTGAGGAGAGCTTCAAAGACCTCTTCGACCTCATGCAGCCCCGAGCCCGGCTCGAGGACCTTGTCAGAGCGTACGGCGTCCGTGCGGGCATCGTGCAAGAGTTGAATTCGTCTGCGCCGCCATCGAAGAGTCAGTCGCCCAGGGGGGCACGCCCGGTATTCTTCAGCTCGGTGTCTGTATTTTTCTCGCCGAGGAAAGTCGGGCTCGTGCTGGCTACGAAGCTGGGGAAGCGAACGGTTGCGGAGGTGACGCGGACACGGGACGAGACGTTGGAAGTAAGTGCGAAGCAACTTGTGAGGCGGTTGGCGAACTGGCTTTCTACCAACTTTTATTGAATCGGTACGAGCGCATCATATACGCTACCAATGTAATGCACACTGTACTATTGAACCAGGATTGTTGGTCACAGGCGCAGCACGCAGGCATCTGCATCCCTTGGCTTCGGGGTGTACCGGTTCATGCCACATTGACATGACATTTGCCTGGACCACCATTGTGTCTAAAGTCCACTCTTCGCACGCCCTTGTGCCTGCGCTATCGGATCAATGCAGCACCAGTGGTTCATGTCAAACGGTTCGTGGGGATGTGTTTTCATTCTCGGCATGCAATGTGACATGGCTATGTGCACGGATTTGATATGTACGTGCGCTTTGGCGATCATTATAACAATGCTACTTGCACGAGGATCTGCAGCGCCGACCGCACTGAGAACCGCCGCGCGGCCATGCTCTACACGCCTGCCCTCGTCCTTTCGTTTCGGTGAGAGCCATAGCGTTAGCAAAAATGTCTTGCTGAGGTTGGCTTCTGATAGTTCCGCAGAGCATAGCTAGACCATGGCCATCCTAAACACCACAACCTCCAGTGCCATAGAGGATGTATTTGCCCGGCAGCTCTTCCCGCTCAAGAAGGGCTACCCCTTGTGGTACCCTGAGGCGAGGGAAGATGGCGAGGTGCTACTGGGCGACGTGGGGTACATACACCGGGGCGCGTTCATCCGCCTGTTCAATGCTCTGCATGACGCGGACGACCCCGTGAACCAGCGCCCCGACGGCGTGCCGAACGTCCCAGAGGGCTTCGAGAAGCTCTTCGTCGCGCAGTCGCCCCACCGCATCGTCAACGCCATCGCCGGCGCGCTGTCCAGCAAGACGATGAGAGATGTGCGCGTCGAGGCCAACGGTCAAGCGTACGCACCCTCGCCGTCGTTATGGGCGACCTGACTGTGCTGACGGATCACGTCCACCGCTAGGCACGGTGTCTCCGCCGGCCTCTGCTATGAGTGCACTGACCACCAAGGCGCGGTGCTCGTCCTCGGGTCGCCCGCAGAGCGGCAAGAGATCCTGATGACGAAGGTCATGACGGACTACATGAAGGCAAACATCCAGGCATGGGCTGCGTTCACGAACACCCTGGGGCTAGGCCTGGACTCGGACGACATCATCTTCGTGAAGGGCTGGGTAAAGACGACGCACTGGGCGATGGCGGCGTTCCGGGAGGCGGGGAAGAGCGGCCGGTGCCACGTTACGGGCGACTTTGGCTCGGTTGCGTCTGCAACTCTGAGCGCGTCGCTCATCCGCGCCACGAATCAAGTCGGCGAGGCTCGGTGCGGGCCCGATGAGGACACGGCTCCAGAAGGGCCGCCTACGCAGAGGAAGCCCGACAAGCCCGCTGGAAGGGGTGTCAAACGTGGGAGAGGCGGGGACGCGAAACAGTCTGCTGTGACGGCGCCGCAACGACCGAAGAACCAGTGTGTGTTCCTGCATTACTTCAAGTACAAGAGGCGGCGTCTGCTGGCCCCCGCCGTGATCCAAGCTGCAGCTGGCGAACGGAGCTCGTTTCACAGCCATGAGGACGGTGATATCGAGGAGGTACCTCCACCAGAAAGCGTCAGTACAACAATGTCCTCCAGGTTGCGAAGCCGGTTGACGCGTTTCACAGTCGTACGAACCCGTTCAATGCATTCTGGATTATATACTCGAAGTATACCCAACACATCTTATTTTGTCTAGTTGTTGCTGATGTGAATGCAATCCAGAACTCCAACGCAACTCACGCGATTGCTAGTGATGGCGATTTGTTCAGCTTGGACGGTGTCAGTTCTTGTCAATCGACATAGACGGAAGTTCAAAACTGAACTGGTGATCGGACTACAGGACGAGGTGATGGACTTCTCGTCTGCATTTGAAGACCTTCCCACCTTTTTGAGCCGCACCCGGCCCATGGTTAGGGTTGGCGCCGATGGTTGTGAGTGGACGTTGGTTTGTCCTGGAAGTTGGATGCTGACACGAAAACTTCACAGCGGGAACGCTCCGCGTGCGCGCGGGCAAGGCACTACTCCCTGGTGCTCCACTGACACCGACACCAACCTCTCGCACTCAAGACGTCCCTCCACTAGAAAGCAGCAACCCTGGTGTCCCCCAGGGTGCTCGGAACCAGGAATCCATCCCTCTCCAGAACATGCACACGACCAAACGATCAGGAAGTGTCATAACATCGTCAACGAGCCATCGTCCACAGGAGTCGCCGACGGGCACTTCAGTCACCGGCAAGAATCTGCCGACGAGCTACCCTCGCACTCCTGCGCCTGTTATCCCCCGAGACTATGCCCTCCAGGGTACTAGCCCTGTTGCGCCCACGGCCAGTTGGGATCCGCTATCCGGAGACTATTTCTTCGATGTCTTCCGGCAAGTCGGGTCCAATGCCCTGGCAGGTGCGGGACATGCCCACACGCCCTCTCCTGTGCCGTCCTCCGGGGGCCCCTCGGCGGGCACCGCGACAGAATCGGACGAATACTCTGAAGAACAATCAGTCAGAAGCGCAGCCGCGGAAGAGCGGGAGCCTCCTGCTGTCTCGTTCCACCCTGTGCCGCCAGTTGAGTTGACAACAGAAAGCCACTTCGAGCGTCGACAACCTGGCTGCAATTGCTGCATTATCGCTTGATGACTATTGTACCTATGCAGGTTTTAGCTGTAAATAGACAGACGCTTATTTATGGTGCCTCATCAAGCTAGACTGCGAAGGGACTACTTATCACACGCTACTAACAAAGGTTCCAACACTCTGGTTTTCGACCATATCTCGAGACAGAAAGCGGCTAACTTAGTTCGGTGCGGATTAATGTTTATGACATACGCCTTACTTCATCTGAGCTAGTACCATACATTACCTGGAGTGAGTCTATGGACTACACCATCAAGAACAACCGACTTCTGAGGTTGTAGCACGTAGTGACTTGGGAACATCACAGAGTTGCAACGACCAAGCTAATGGGACCAACCGATCCAGAGTCCCAGTGAGCACACAGACTGAAGTCAGAATGCGTTGGTCGGTGGAGATAGGGCGCGACGAGGGGGCAATTGTGAGTCCCGTAAGCATGTGCAATGGCCAGTGTTGCCCTTGACACAGAAGCCCCGAGTCCCCAATGACACGCCCTCGCGACTGCCGCAGACCGCGCTGGAGAAGGGCACGCCGTCGACGCATGCGAGTACGCGAGGCCTTTTTGGCGTATGAGGCTAAGCATTGAAAGGGGGCGGGACCGCTGCCTGCCGTCTCTGCGCAACGGGATCTGGCCTGGCAAATACGAGGACCAGCCGCGTGCCGTCGCTCATCTCCTTCTGGTCCAGCGCATCCTTCGCCGCCATCGCCTGGTACGTCGTCCAGAACTCGACGAAGGCCGCACGCCCTGACGGGTCGATCAGCGGGCGCGAGTCTGCACGGGGTCAGAAGGGGCAAAGAGGTCAGTTAAGGGTCTGGACGGAATGACGGGCAGCTGAGGACGTACGGAATTTGATGTTCCGAATGTTTTTGGCGTGCGAACCGAAGAGGACGCGGATGTCGGTCTCGTCGCCTCGCATGAACGGCGTGAAGAGTGTGAAGTGCGGTGGACGGTGGCGAACCACAGGGACGGCGTAGTCGAGGTGGACGACGCGGCCGCGCTCGCCGTACAGTCTGAAGGGTCTGACCGCGTGCCGAGCCATGATCCTATCGGCGGTACTTTTCAAGTGCAGCTCAACATGTGCGTAAGCCGAACGGTCATTGGGAAGGCGCACTACGCTGCGTGAGCATAGTATGTAGGGTAGCGGCGGGTCGGAAGAACACATACCTATGCGCGTGCGCCTGATCTTGCCAAGTCCATACTGCTTGAACATATCCAGGACGTCCCACTCGCCGACCCAGAGCGGCAGACCGCCTACCCAGAGCGCGTAGCTTGGCGGGTGAGCGTTGAAGAGACCTCCATCATAACTCAAGTGATTGCTTTCTTCAGGCTTGTTGAGGAGCGTCGGGATCGGCCTGCCAGTCCAGGTCTTCGCGCGGGTGATCGATAATCTTCGCCTCCGGAGCACGAACGGGTGTCTTGATTGTGCTGCCAGTACTGCCGCGGCGTCTTCCGCGTGCTCAAAGTCTATATGCGCGAGTCCACGCATGTTTCCCGCGTCGTCGTATTCTGCGGAAGCCAGGCCGTAAGAACACCGTGAGGAACAACGAACAATGATGCCCAATCACCAATGCGTATACGCGTGATCGACCCGTGTAGGCCGAAAACCTCGCGAATATCTTTCGCAGTCGTAGAGCGAGGCAAATAATAGATTCGAAGAGTTCGACTCGCTCCTTGATATGTAGTCGAGTTGTTCGTGTCTACAGTGTTCGAGTATAGGACGGCGATGTGTTGGCCTTTCAGGCTGAACGGCTGCTGACCATGTTCTCGCACGACCGCGCGTGCATCCGCAAGTCGAGAGAACGTAGCATGGGCGTACCCTCTATTCTGACCAGAGGGGGCGAGCTCTGGAGGGCAGATGACGCAGTGTACAGTCCGAAAGAGATGGGCACTCACCCATTATTACTCGACATTCTCCATAATTACTGAGCAGCTGCGTCACGTCCGCGTATGTTGCATCCGCAGGCAGCCCGACGATGAACAGCCTGTTCCTCGCGCTGTTCCCCTCCCTGTCCACATCAAGCTCCTCCGCTCCCTGCATGCCATCCTCTGCGGCTCCTTCTGGCTCGGGCGGCATTCGAGTGTTCGGCAGGTATACTCTGGCAAGGTCGAACACATCTTCGTCCAAGGTGGGCACTCCTAGGGCCTCCGGCCTCCATTCCTTGGGAGTGAGAGTGCTTTCGGGATGCAACACGGGTACTTGTATGCGCCCGTCCACTTGTGTGTGCACGCACTTGCGCCGAGGTAGTTGAATGTAAGTCGTGGGTGTCGTGAGTTTGCGCGGTAGAACGCATCGTCGTCGACAACACATCACGGCGGAAGCTGCCCGATATTCTATACCAACAATACCTGATATCATTATGCTTTCAGTATTCTAGATTCCTACCCGCTTTGCGGATTAGAGAAAGTCGTCACTCCGAGTCGATTGGGGTATTGCCTCACCTGTGGCCTGGTTTAAAAAGTGCAGACTCAGAGAGTACACTGTATTTTGGCCTCGGGATTGGAGTATCAGCCTTTGATTACTAGCGCATCACCGTCCGAGAATCCCCTCAAGATGGACCAAAGCCTCGAGTAGTTTAATTGACTGGAAAGTCAAAGTAACCTGAGGCTAAGCACTAGCGCCGTAGATCCCTGCTGAGATCGGGGCCAGACATAGTCACTGGCGCTTCTTCCTCTTACTTCCTGTCAGTACAGACTCAGTACCCTATTCCTTATGCATAAGTTTTCTTTGCTTGCAATGCCGTTACCTTCATGCTTTGCTTACCGCTGGAATGATTCGCAAGCGTCCCGTCACATGTAAGTTTGAAACCGGAGGGGTGACGAGAGCCGCAGCACTATCAGACTAGGTGTTCCGCAAATCCAGTCACTCGTGTCTCGGGTAGCAATAGGCGGTTTTAATGGACATGCATCGAGACCCTGCGGCGGCTTATGGTAGGTCTTAGCATACGTGTATACATCTGTGGCCTTTCGCCGTTATGAATGCATTCGGGCTGATTGGGAGCAATATTCGTGCCCAATAGACTGGTATTTTGCCCTCTATTTGTCCGGAACATATTTGCGTTGGCCAAGCACCCGGCGACTCGGACGAGGCGAGGATTAGTTGCACCCTGACATCAAGTAGCCCCCCCTTTTCCATCCAAGTACTTGTACGTTCAGCATAGCAAACCCGACCTCGTTGTGGTCATGTGCCGTCGCGTTATCATCTCCTCCTCGACTCACAATACCTCCCTGGCTGGGCGGATCCCATGCAAGATACGCATGAAGCCTTTCGGAACAACGCGCATCTTGTAGAATCTTAATGCACCTAGTACCGGACCTCGATCTTCTCGTGGCCCTCCACCTCCGCCTGTGCTGCCGGACGCCCCGCGCTCTTCATCGCCGCCCCAGGCTGTCCGACCCCGTATTGCGTTCGCGATTATCTTGATTGTAAATAAGACGTCAGAACCCCTAGTTCGTAGTACGGCAGCTTTCTATCTGTGATCAGCACGGGGCCGTCTGCATAGACTTGGGATTCTCACTTCTGGACTCGTGAACCTATCAGCTCTCTGTGAGTGGTCCAGCTGATGTATCGAACGTTGGCGACGCCCGAGCATGGAGTGGGCAGTATCGAGGCCGTCGTCGCCGAGGCGCGCTCCATGGCCAAATATGGAGGGCTCGCGTCACGATTCACAGGCACTCTACCTTTACCTCCGCAGGGGCCAGGTCTGTCCATCATTCGTGCTTTGAACCCCATAATATATAAGGTTCCGCAAGGGTGCTCTGAGCATCCCAGCCCATTCACCTTGCGCGAGTTTGAGTGGGTCCCCAATCCGCCGCCATGACCTCCACCATTGACCCGAAGAACATTGGCAAGCCCGTCGAGAGGAGGAGGCATGTAAGGACGCTGACAGGTAAGCAACAATACAATATCGATTAGGGAACTAGGCTCTGGGGACCGGAATACTGCCCCTCCTCCATCTTGTCGGATGCTCGAACGAACTTGGACGACGTCACGATGATCCATAACTCGCTCGGCCAACATCCAGAACCGTGGAAGCGTTTTGAGTTGCCATGAGCTCATCGTGGGCGAGGACCCCTGTCTCGCAGTGTACCAACACTTTCACAAACCCTTCCTGGGAACCACACGAGCTGCGCATACACGCAATAACTGATGCTTCTGCGATCGCCCACCAGGTTATACTCCCGAGACGGACGAGACGGGAAAGGAGAAATGGCCTAGGGGTGACGAGAAGGTGTGGAAGGAGGCGATGCGAGGCCTCGACAAAGGTCAGTTTTTCGGAAATACATCCCACAGTCGTGTCATAACACCCTACCAGATGTCCCGTCGATCACGAAGTCGGTGGTCAACCATGTCCAGACATCGCTCGCGCGCCAGGCATACAACCTCGACATCCTCGGTGCCTACCAGGCAGCCGCCATGTCCGTGCGGGACAACCTCATCGTGCGTATGCCACTCCCTCCCCGCCAGGGCTACTGCTAACCCTCCCTTCCCAGTTGAACTGGAACGACACGCAGCTGCACTACACGCGCAAGGAGCCCAAGCGCGCGTATTACCTCTCCCTCGAGTTCCTGATGGGCCGCACGCTTGACAATGCGCTCCTCAACCTCGGGCTGAAGGGCCCATACGACGACGCGGTCAACAAGCTCGGCTTCCGCCTTGAAGACGTGCTCGAGCAGGAGCGTGACGCGGGTCTCGGGAACGGCGGCCTGGGCCGCCTCGCCGCGTGCTACCTCGACTCGAGCGCGAGCCAGGAGCTCCCCGTGTGGGGGTACGGCCTGCGCTACAAGTACGGCATCTTCCAGCAGCTCATCTCGCCCGAGGGTGCGCAGCTCGAGGCGCCTGACCCGTGGCTCGAGCACGACAATCCCTGGGAGCTCCCCCGCCTGGACGTCACGTACGAGATCCGGTTCTACGGGCACGCGGAGCGGCTGGACAACATGAGGGCGGTGTGGAGCGGCGGCCAGGAGGTCCTCGCCATGGCCTACGACACGATGATACCCGGGTACGAGACGAAGAGCACGAACAACTTGCGCCTCTGGGAGAGCAAGCCGAAGCGAGGGTTCGATCTGAACAGCTTCAACAGTACGTCGTGGTCGGCGCAGCCTCTGTTCGCCCTGACGAACTGATCCGACAGCTGGTGATTACGAGCGTGCCGTCGAGTCGTCAAACAGCGCAGCCGCTATCACGGCTGTCCTGTATCCCAATGATCACACCACCTGTTTGTATGCGCTTCTATGAGCAGCTTCGCGACTGACCGCTTCTTTCAGTCGGAAAAGAGCTGCGTCTCAAGCAGCAATACTTCTGGACTGCCGCGAGTCTGGCGGATATAATGCGCCGCTTCAAGAACATGGAGAAACCGCTCACTGAACTCCCTGACTGTGCGTCTGTCTCGGTGTTCTGTATTCTGTATGCTCACAGTGTATTGGAAAGACGTCGCGATCCAACTGAATGATGTATGTTACCAACTCTCCTATAGCACGTCCTGCATGCCATTGTTCGAGCTAGATCTTGGTGCTGATCCTGCTCTCAGACCCACCCGACACTCGCCATCCCGGAACTTATGCGCATCCTCGTTGACGAAGAGGAAGTCCCTTGGGATGGGGCGTGGCAGATCGTCACGAATACCTTCTTCTTTACCAACCACACGGTCCTACCCGAGGCGTTAGAGGTCCGTTAGGCGCCCCCTCACGAATTAGGTTACCATGTCAATCTGACTCGTCTTGCAGAAATGGCCCGTCCCTTTAATGTCCAACTTGCTTCCCCGGTGTGTCCATCTCGTATTATGACCGCTATTGAAGCAGAGAGCTGATTCTCATGTCCCTTCACAGCCACATGCAAATCATCTTTGATATCGTGAGTCTTAACCTCGAACGGTTTCTCAACTTTGTCTGACATTTGTCTGGCAGAACATGTGAGACAGCTCAGCCTATTCTCCGTATGCACTCACAAACCGCGCACTCCGCCGATGCCAGGATCTTCTTGCAGGGTGAGTGGCCTGAAACAGTCATCTATAGCCCTTCTCATGTGGCGATTACCCAGCTGTTGAGCGGAAGTTCCCTGGGGACCGCGACCGGCTCGCGAGAATGTCCCTGATCGAGGAAGGATACCCGCAACAGGTTCGCATGGCCAATCTGGCGTGCATCGGTGCGCTATTGTTGCAGGCTGTCTCTTCAAAGGCTAACAGTTATGTCCAGGGAGCCGGAAAGTGAATGGTGTCGCCGAGGTACCCATACACACTCCATAAGGGAGCTGACGAGCCACTAACACATGCTTCCTGCGCAGCTGCACTCAGAGCTCGTCAAGACGACCATTATGAAGGATTTCGTCGACTTCCACGGCGTTAGCAAGTGAGCGTACAGTCTTCATTCATACATCTGTAGAGTACTCAATCACACCTAAGATTCTCCAACGTCACGAACGGGAGTAAGTCCGACCATCGTGATCTGTCGTCGTGTGCTCATGCCTTGCAGTCACTCCTCGGCGATGGCTCGACCAGTGCAACCCCGGCCTGAGTCAGTTGATCAGCGACACGCTGAAGATTCCCAAGGCAGAGTTCCTGAAGGACCTGTACAAACTCGAGGTAAGACATCAGAGTGTAACATAACGACTGTTAACACGCGGTCACATAACTCGGCAATGTTCGTAGGGTCTCTTGAAATTCGTAGAGGACCCGGTTTTCCAGAAGAAGTGGGCAGTCATCAAGCAAAGCAACAAGGAGCGTCTCGCTCGACATGTAGAAGCAACCTTGGGCCTCAAGATCAATACGCATGCTATGTTTGACGTGCAGATTAAGGTGTGTCCACTGTCAGGTAGCGCGAGCCTGAGTTGAAACTTAAATGAATACAGCGGCTGCATGAGTACAAGGTGAGCCATCTTGCAAGTTTTTTTTGATACCAAAGCTGAGAGCTGTTCCGCGTCAGCGTCAAACCCTCAACATAATGGGTGTTATCCACGTACGTTCCAACCCGGATATGCAGTTAGGGCGTCGAAGGACTGAGCAGTGGTACAGAGATACCTCACTCTTAAAGATATGTCGGCAGCCGAGCGCAAGAAGGTCAACCCGAAGGTCGTACTCTTTGCCGGCAAAGCAGCCCCTGGGTGTACGTCTCCGTGCACGACTTGGCATTCTGCAGCTGACCAGCCGGCTCCCAGACTACGTTGCGAAGTTGGTGAGCACACACGACGAGAGGCCAGTTGAACGAGGCGTGTAGCTGATTGTACGCGGGGCAGACCATCCGCCTGATTGTCAACGTCGCGAGGGTCATCAACGCGGACCCGGAGACGAAAGACCTCCTGCAACTCTACTTCCTGCCGGACTACTCGGTCTCGCTTGCAGAGGTGCTGATCCCTGCATCCGACATCAGCCAGCACATCTCCACGGCCGGGACGGAGGCATCCGGCACATCGAATATGAAGTTCTGCTTGAACGGCGGTCTACTCGTGGGCACCGTTGATGGCGCAAACATCGAGATCGCAGAGGAAGTTGGCGAGAACAACGTCTGTCAGTACCGCTGCTGCTGCTCAATTTTTGTACCGTTCTGCTCACCGTCCTCCAGTCTTCTTTGGACACTTGACGCCTGCTGTGGAGGACCTGCGCTATCAACACATGTACCACGCGATCCCTGTCGAACAGAAATGTCCGCCTTTGGCGCGGGTTCTGAACGAGGTCTCCGCCGGACGGTTCGGAGATGGTGGTGTATATGAACCGTGCGTCCAGATTGGGCTTGCAATATTGTTCCTGTGTTAATGGTCTGAACATAGGCTGCTCAACACAGTCCGCCAGCATGATTACTATCTCCTGACAGAAGATTTTGACTCTTGTGAGAACTCACAGGTCTCGTGCCTGGTCATTCGCTGAAATAGGGCCATCTACCAGACATTGAGGCGCTGAAACAAGTCGACGAGGCCTACTTAGACCGTACCGAGTGGATTAAAAAGAGTATCCGGACTACTGCTAAGGCAAGCTTTCACATGCCCTGCTTATGGGGGTGAGCATTGACTCCTCTGTAGATGGGCAAGTTTAGCTCCGATCGCGCTATTGTCGACTACGCCCAGGAGTACTGGAACATCGAGAGCACGAAGCCAGAGTAATTGTGGCAAGGAATACACGAGGTTGACGGACTACTGTATCGAGATAGCCAATCCGATGCCATCATCAGTCAATGTAATCAATGTACTGTAAACGTATCGATCCCGCAGTCGCAATGATATCCAAGTTTGAGAAGTCGAAAAGCGCATTAATGGCACAGCATATCAGCATAAAGGCGATGACAGCAAAAATAAACCGGGGTGGATGGGTATCTTCCGGCAGATAATCTGAAAATATAGGGACCATCTCCCTCTCCATCTATGACGGTCCGCAGAGTAGATACACCCCTCAGCACAAACCGCAAGCAATGTCTAACTGCAGGTGAGGTCACCCGTAGACATCCAAGCTCTAACACTCAAGTAGCCACATCCGCTGTTGTCTCCTGTACCACCTTCTCTTCATCTGCTTCGTGTGCAGATCCCGAGTAGTTCGTCGCTGAGGCTTGAACGTGAGCTCGTGATCACGCTCTGAAGTACTGAAACTAACCCTTTGACTCAACGTCATGGATAGATGGCAGCTCGGCTTGATCAAGAGTTTCAGCCATCTGGTCTACTGGTGCCCCGATATTTTCAGCTAGCAAGGATCATCAGCATGTAGATCCTCTCCTGCGGGGGCCTTCACTTACGAGATTGTTGCACTCCCTGAGTAGTCTCAGACGGCATGACCTCTGGAGAAGACTCCTGTATCATGACAGCGGGTTCCTCTGCGACCTCTTCTGTGAAAGGCTGTGTTGCGGCTTCGGCGGTCACGGTGGGGACAATGGCCGGTTCTCGAGTCGGGAGGACAGGGATTCCAGGAATTGGCGGTTCAATGGCTTCCACGATGGCGGAAGGCCTCTCAGCAAATCCATTTGGTGCTTCCGCTCCGGGTTGAGGCTCGGTAGATGCCTCGTGCACAGGTGCAGCGGTAGGCGTGGTGTCATCGGACTGCGGCGGCTTGACATCCACAGGCTCAGTGGCCGCAGCGCTCACCTCCCCGACATCAGGTGTTGGCTCGACAACATCGGGCGCATTTGCCTCCCGCACAACCGGCGTAGCCTCAGACTTTGAGGAAGGTTCGATGGGTGGCTCAACCTGGGCAGCCAATCCCGTCAACGCCACAGGCTCGCTTGTACTCAGCGCTACATCAGGCCCTGGTGTCTCTCCGGCCAATACGACGGGCTCCGGAGGAGGGGGTAGATCGTTAGGCTCTAGGGCAGGCGAGGGCACCACCGAGGTATTGGTAGGAGTGATGTGCTCGACGAATTTTGTAGGTTTGTCTGCCGGCTCCTCGCTGTCCTTCGCAGGTGAGACGAAGGTGGTAGCCTCAGTAGTTGGAAGTTCTGCCTCAACGATGGGAACTGGGGTCAATTCCATATTAGGCTTCTCGGCGTCAGCTGCAGCTACGGTTTCAGCGACAGCTACCGCTGCGACACCAACGCCCGCCTCCGCACCTGCACTGCCCTGCGACTGCGCGGATGCAGTCTTCTCGTGCACAGGCTGAGGCTCTGGCTCCTCGGAGAGTATCTCACCCATCTCGCCAACGCGAGCAGCCTTACCGGGCTTCTTGCGCCCATTTAGTTTCGCATCCAGGCTTGCAATCGTGTCCTTTGATGAGAAAAGCGTGAAGCGCTTCTTCGCAGATGAAAACGTGGCGCTCTTGCGTGCTGAAATATTGGACCGAAGTGAAGGCCTCGGAGAAGCGGTACGATGGAGTGCGGGGGCGGACTCTGGCTCGGGAGGTGGTGGCGGTTTGGTGAATGCTTGTTCGAGCACAAGCCAGCTAAGAGGCTTGCCGTTCGCTTCGAGTCCAGCTAGAGACTTGAGTTCGCAAATGACGAAGTTCGGCCAATCACTCGCAATAGGGTCGAGCAGCGCATCTGTCCAAAAGTCGATGAACGCCTCATCAAGCTGCACAATGTTTATGGCCGTGCACTTGGAGTGAGCCTTGGCGGGACGGTGGGTGGAAGGAGGCACGGCATCTAGGGATGTGCGAGAAGGACTGTTGGTCCGTTGCCTCCTGCTAGACCTGCGACGTACGAGGGGGGGCTCAGTCACTTCGAGGTCGGTATCCATGAGGGTTGCGGCAAAATTTTTGCCGAGACTGCTTTCACTGAAGCCAACGGAGGAAAAGTCCATCCAGTCCTTGGGTACCAAGTCTGACGTGGACGCCGCTTTCGTGTTGCCATTGGCAGCGATGGCACCGTTCTGATGTGCACCAACGGACCTTGAACGTCCCCGTGGCTCCGGGACTGCCAATGTGACAGTAGCAGGAATGTCGGTTTTCGCATTGTCAACTTGAACCAGTGAGAGTAAGCGAGTAGTCTCATCAGTGAACACGTGGGACATTGTGGGATATGCTTCGGCGCCCGCCGCCTTCGTTGCTTCGTTCTTGACAAGCTCCCAAAGACTGCTGTGAGCATTGTCTTGCGAGGTGACTTCCGTCTTGATGGCATCGGCTACCATCCGCTGGGGATGTTGTCTCGACTTTGGCTCCACAAAGGTAGGAAGCTGAGTTTCGACACGAACGTACAATGCATCGTATGTCCTTGTCGATAGACGTGGTCGCGGTAGCAGGTCCTCTTCAGGTATGCCAGCTTTGGCATAAGGATAGCTCGCGACTAATTCGGCTAGACGCCTCGGCATCTTTGTGCGAGTCATTTCGTCCCTATGGTTTCTTCGTGTCAGATCTAACAGTAAGTCTGGCATTTGATGCGCACCTGATCTGAGCCAAAAAGAGATGCTCTAGAATACGCCCGGCGCGCTCCCACCGTGCGTAGAACGACTCCCAGTCGTCGCCCTCTTCAACACGCCGTGCTAAGAGAAGCCACAGGCCAGCTAGCTTAGCGAGCTTGCTGCCCGAGACGCCGTTGTGTTCTGAGTGAGATGCAAGCGAGGATATAATCTCGAGGGTAGCTTCGAGGAGACGCTGTTGGACCGGAGGCAGTTGCGGGACTAGAAACTGAGAGAACGCGTTCATTGGATATGATGCAGCGCGTTCTGCCTCCAAGAATCTCTTGTACCATATCCACGGCTCGGCCGCGCTACCGCCGAGGCCGAATGAGTCACCCTCCAGGCGGACATGTCGGAGGGCCCAGCGCAATACAGCGGCAAGGTCATGGGGAGAGCGAGTATATTCCAACTCGGTGTTAAATAGTGCGGAGGGCGAATTAGGAGAGGGAGGGAGCGTGGACGGGCTGTTGCGGGCCAACGAGAGAATAAATAGAGATATTAGTCTGCGTTGTACGTCAGGCGACGCGGAGAGCCAGTGAGGGTGCATCACACCGAGCGTCTCCAAACCTGAAAAAGGATCATGAGCATTCCAATGTAATCATGGAAAGGGGCTGTATGAGGCATGTTCTGCCACATAATCCAAATGTGTCGTATCCCAAGACAGGCGTTGAGGCCAAACTTCTCCGGATACGGGAGGTACTCTTTCCCAGGGATCTGGAATACCGATACGATAGGTCATGGAGTAAAGAGGGCCACTATCGAGTGAATAGGTTCATATGCCCTCTTCTCTTCATGAGGGTACAACAACGCTCCCCAGACCCGCGATTAGAGAGTGCCACATTCGACTTATTCCGCTCATCAAGCGGAGCCAAAAGTAGCCCACAAATCCATAGCAACCTCCAATAACGAAATACATACCACCGAGGTGTATAATCGCTGTCGAACATGCCTTGACTAGCTCGAGTGCCTCTGGAGGGCTCAGTCTCCTTTCTCCAATGACGTTGTCCGGCAGAGTGCTGCGGTCACCCTGGTCGGCCTCAAAGAGCGCACGACCACCCTTCTCCTTCTCTCCGGGGAGGCTGAGAGTGAGATGCGGGACCTCTTGTTTGACGACCTCGGACTGAGGAGAGGTGGAACGGGGCGAGCGCACCCGGAACAAAGGGAAACCGCCCGCCTTCTCTTTCTCCTTTTGTTGCGTCGGAGATTGAGGATAGCTCGTCGCGGTTGCAGACGGGGACGCAGGCGGAGACACGGCTTCGAACTTGCCCTCGAGAAGAGAGGCTACGGAGGCGCGTTTGGGCGGCTGGGAAGCATCCTTGTCGTCCTTCCTACGCGCAAAGACTTTGGATAGAAACGAGGGCATCGCGTGTCAACCAGGAAGTGGGTGAAGGAGAGTAGCTGGCGAGGAGCATGCAGCCCAAGTTCAGAGGACGTGACCGTCGACGGTGAAAGACACAAGCGCGAGTTTGTGATGCAAATACGTGCTGATAACCCACAAAGGAAATGATTCACAGAACGTTATCAGAACCTCCACATTCATTCAATCGCCCAACTGCCGGACAAAAGAAGAGTTGTTTGAAGACATATGAAGCGGGATACCGAACAGCAAAGTAAGACAACCAAGTACCACTACGTGCAGATCAACTAGAACAAGCAATATCCATCCTAGCCTCCCCGCTAATATCATAGCCGCTTGAGAGCCTTCTTCCGCTTCTCCACACCAGTCCCACCACCAGTCGCCGCCCTCTTAACCGCTTTCGTGGTAGTCGCTGCAGCGACAGCTACAGATGCTACTGTGCTGGCAACGTTTGAGTCTGCTGTACCAAGCGGTGCTGGCGAGGTCAGTCGTTCCTTCCCCGTCGGTTTCTCGCCAGAGACAGCGGAATCAGAGGTCGAAAGTGTGCAAGTATTGGGAGTGGAGGCATGGAGAGGATACGTTGTGGGCGCGGAGTTCTCTGTGGATGCGGCTGCGCTAGCGCCCGACTGCGCTGACTTGGACGGTGCTGTCTTGCTTGTTGACGCGACTGGCTTGTCGAACTCCGCGGGGCGCACACGAGGAGCCGCGTGCACACTTGTGATCAGCCTCGCCCTATCACAATAACTTTCGTAATTCTCCTGCAACAGCTTTCCCGCCTCCTCATCGAGAGCCGAGTCGGGGTTGGGGTAGATCAGCAGGCACTTGATGGTGATTAGTATGTGTTCAATGCCGTACGTAGACTTCCAGTCTTTCTTGAGCGTGTTGACACAGATCTCGCCAGACGCAGACACATTTGGGTGGAAGATTTTTGTAACCATGCGGCCTTTGACACTTGAATGAGAGGGGCGAGAGAAGAGAAATCAAGAGCAAACGCACATTTTGGTGGCGCCGCAGGGAACTCTTCAGTGAAAGCGAACTTGACTCTGAAGTATCCGCCCGCATATGGTGTACCATCTACAAAGTCATGTATCAGCCATGTCAAGGCGGATTATTTGCAAAATGACTGGTTACGTCACGGAAAAGGGGCAAAAAATCTCGGATCGCGCGCACGTAGGGACATTCGGCACGGAAGAACAGTCCTTCTCATCTTCTGGATCTGGAGGCGACTAGTCCCATAGCCCAGGTACAATCGGACGGAACACTTCTCAACAGACTGTATGTAGGGGATTGGGGCCCTACATTCAAAGACCGACTTCGAGTGGCACCCCAGTGTACCGCCATAAATGTCCGTCCCAAGACTAATCAGACCTTGGTCCTGCAGGGCTAGGGTCGGGACAGAGTGCCTCCTCAAGGCCCACCGCAATAAGAGAATTTGATGCAGAAGTGGCTGGCAGACAACGTATGGCCCACTTCAGCCACTTTGTAGTCACGATGTGTTCGGTACAACGGCGAAGGATGGCATCTTGTTGCACTGCGTACCGAATAAAGCGCGTCACAAATACTCACCTGGGCCTTCAATCATGCCTGTGAGATCCAGCATGTTGTCCTCGCTCGTGACGACGCGTATTCCTTCTGGGGGGTTCGTTTGAAGCTCGCTCAGTTCGCGCATGAGACGGCGGAGGACAGCAGGGGATACAGACTGAGCGCAATTGAGAATAACATTGAGCACTGAAAAGAAAGCGTGCCTACCATGTTGAGGATATGTGTGTGGGCGAGGAAGTGTAGGTGTCGGTGGTTGGTGGTCAGAAACGAAGTTCAAGTTGAACTGACTGTCAGGTAGGGCCCGATTCATCTCCTGCCTTATGTTACAGGACGCCGGGTCACACGTGTCTTATTTGCTTCCGTTACACCGTATCTCGTCACAGTGTCACCGTGACGAGTCCCACTCGCCACAAGCGTTCGCCGTGCGGTTCTTTGGCCACAACTCTCAACATTGTTCACTAACTTCACTTTTCTGTTCAGGCTTGCAGGAATGCGCGAAACGACACCGGACGATTCTATATCTCCCCCTACGAAACGAAGAAGGCTCGGTGGAGGAGTAACCCAAGACCCGTCGTCGCCTTTCTGGTTCCGCGACGGCGATATTGTGCTCGAGGTCGAGCAGCACAAATTCAAGATCCACCGCAAGCGCTTACAGTGTTCTGACATATTTTCCGACATGCTGGACATACCACAGCCATACGGCGCTGAGTCTATAGATGAGTGTCCACTTGTGCGGTTAGCGGACGCGGCACAGGACTGGCATGTTGCCCTGAGGTGGATGTACGAACCTCAGTACGTGCACTTTTACCCCGTATACTGTGTCTCATGACTTACACGACTTCTAGCACAATCACAGCGATAGTGCATCCAGTGCCGTTCCCACTGATTCCTAGCGCGCTTCGAATAGGGACGAAATACGAGATCAGTGCCCTTCGTGAGTGGGCGATCCGCCAGTTGCGTGCGCGATGGCCATCTAACCTCGAGTACATGGACACGTCATCTATTCCTTGTGCTGCTGGTGAGTTTCTCGTCGTGTTCTGTTTGAGTGGTAGAGGCTCACACACACCATACAGAGGCCATCGCGTTGGCGCGCGAGTGCGACGTTCCCGAAATTCTACCTGCCGCCTTCTACGCGCTCTCTCTTCAGCGCTTTGGGTATAACGCAGACGGAGGACGTTCTCATGTCGTCCTTTCTCAAGCAGATATGCGCCGACTGGTCATTGGTCGAGAACGCTTGCACGACCTTGCAATGCAGATCCTCTTCGACCCGTTTTCTCTCCCCCGAAGCTTAGGTGTGTTCGACTCTTGCGACCAATGCAGGGATACTCTGCTAGGATACTGGCGTACAAAGTTGGTGTCGGACCCACAGTCTCCATTCGAGCGATGGCTTGTTCGCGAGTTCTACTCCATGGCAACCCAAAGAGACGATCTATTCGAGTCGACATTGTGTGCGGCGTGTCTCGCTTGGCATAAAGATGTGGCATGGAATAGGTTCCATGACCTGAAGACCTCTATATCACAAGTATTCTGCCTCCAATAATCATGTTGCTCCGCTCACCCATTCCATTCACTTGCATTCTGTGATGCGTCATGACCATCTATATTGTTTTGCATATGAATCCCACTCGTTGGCTTGCAGTGCTCGTTGTCACGATATAAATGACATTGGCTAATATTACATTCATCGACGAGACCCTATGATCGAAGCTCAGTCCATGACGCCCGAAGACTGTACGGATACCGTATGATTTCCGCCGGACAAACGTAGAGTTCCAGCTTGGTTTGTGTCCACACCTGCCCCGTCGAGCATTATCGTACCATTGAGTGGCAGCTGTAGGAGGCCGCTTGTGATCTGCGGCGTCGAGATTGTGATATTGAACCAGCTCTCCGTCGACACCCACCTCACGCTGAACCACCCGAGAGGCGTTTCGTAACCGCCCTCCGCGTGCGGCAGACCAGAAGTATGAGGTGCGATGGACCACGTCTCCCCTTGAGGCGACGTAACCTGTATGCCTAGGACGTAGTAGGACAGAGCAGACGTGGGTCCGGTGCTCCAACCGTGTGCGTGGCTCGTGAAGGACGCGTCGGAGTCGTAGCCATAGTTGCCCCGGAAGCTTCAGGGTGCCATGGTTATCAGATGATCTGCGAATTATTTTACTAATGGGTGACGTACTATAGCGACCCGTTCGACGTGTAGCCTTCGAGAAAAGTGGATTGGACGCTGAGAGGAGTATAGAGCATGTATCCCCACTCTCGATGCAGAAGGTCCATAGCGAGGGCGTCGTCCCCCGCAATGAAGTGTGCCTGCACCTATATCGCGTGTCGTTAGCTGGCCTGTCTCTGACCCGTCAGCGTGCATCGTTCACCTCGAACCCACCGATGAACGGCGCGATAGTATCGGGAAGTTCAGGCGCGACTGCACCGTATACGCCCCAATTCTTCGTCAGACCGTGGCTGATGGCTGAGATCTGGTCGGCGGATTCTGTGACGTTAAAGACAATCGCCAAGGAGTTTCCGTCTTGTGCGCAGAAAGTAGTGGTATCGTTGTCACGGTACATTCCCTCGTCGACCAGCCAGAACACGTCATTGAATGTCGACTTGAGCGCCGATGCGTTGGCAGAATATGCTTCAGCGAGCTCTGTGTCATTGAGCAAGCGTGCGAGAACCGCACCGCTGGTGAGGATCTGACATAGAACCACGTGTTGTCAGGTGCGGGGCATATGATAAGGCACGATCGCACCTTGTAATATATCGCGTTTGCCTCGGAGTTGTGTCCGCCCATTCCGATCCTTCCCCAGTCTTCAGTCTCTGTAACGTCAAGAAGCCCAGAGGTGTCGACCTTGTCAGTTAGGAACTGCACGCCCCTCGTGTAGTTGCTCCAGATCTCCTTCAGCCAGGCATAGTCTCCTGAATAGAGGATATAGTTGTATACTCCGATGAGGGTCCATCCGTGGTACGTATCGCTGACTGCCGATGCGTCGATGGGCGGTCCAGAGTAGGGCAGGGCGCCGACGGCTGTTTGCATTTGGAACAAAGAGGACAGGGCATTGCGGCTTGTAACTATGTCGTTAGTAGAAACAAACTGTGTATGCAAAGCGATACCCAGATCGCCTGCCCTTCACGGGTGAGCAGATTTCGTGTACGACGTTTCCCGCTTGCCAGTGCCTCACCTGGCCAGATAGACCTGGGTATGCGCTCAGTATCAGTCCTCCTACTATGATTGTGGACACTTACCGATCCCGTTTTGCGCCATCCACAAGGACAGGTCCTGCAACATTGAAGGAGGCGTTATTTGCCCAGCCTAACATAGGACTCTCTGTGAACCAACCAAAGCAACCGCAAAGGCCGGATCATACCTGGAGTTGGGAAATTTGGGACTCGTCCTGTATTTGGCCCCAATGTACCCATCTGCACTGTGTAGGCACCAGCGTACCATAACTGATGGTCCATGTGAAGGCCTGATGTCCAGAACAAAACGAAATACACGAACCTTGGTCAAGAAGTCCGAGTCTATATAGTCAGGATCGAAAGTGTAGAAGTATCCGGAATATTTCCTGAGGTTGTCGACATGGGGCATGAAAGTTATCTCGCAAGAAACGTTCGAGAATGATAGCGAACTTTTGGACGTCGATGTAATGGTAAGGAACCGAAAACCTCCCCGTAGTTGGGCGGCAGGCTGAGTCCAGTAACCAGCCACAACGGGGACGTCGAGAACGCCATCGCGGGACATGTTCGCAGAAGTGACGACGGAGTCATCGGAGCTGAGAGGGTTAATGAACAGAGGCGATTCGGTGAACGAGAGCGTAACCGAGGAGTTTGGGGGGGCTTCGTGAAAATTCAGCGATATGATGCCTCCAACCTATTACGATGGTTAGTGTACTGGGCAGCAGTCGAAGAAGGGGAAAGGCCTCTACGTTGAAGCCAAAGTCGAAGGTCACATGACAACCTTCGCCACCCAGAGTAACACCGCCATGGGCTGAAGGCGGACTCAGGCTGCTGGTGCCAGTTACATTGCCCATGAATTGATAGACTGAGCGAGGATAGACGGTCCTTGATGTTGGTGCAAAGTTGAAGACATCCCATGGCCCGCTAGGAGCCGAACAAGAAGCGAATGTTCCAAGTAGCAAGAAGCTTAGCGCTGAGAGTACATGCATTGGGGGGCAGAGGTTGGTCCACTCACGCACAAGGACCTGCACACTTTGTAGGCATTCAGACTATAGAAATAGTGTTCTGTAAATAAGTCCCAATTAGTATACACTATAGACATGTTATGTTATTAACTTACATGTTAGTAACAGGGAGTCCATTGAACCCCAGATCTTGTATGTAAGAAAGTGTCAAAAAGTCAGATGGTGATGACTCTGATGAGGGACAATACTGGGATGGGCATTCCATCTCAAAGAAGACTCATACACACACACCAGAGACATGGTCATGGACAGGCACAATGTGATGATGGACTACCAGTCAGTTTCTGCGGTGCCAGAGATGTGTAACGCGAGGGATCTGTATTGGACATATGCATCCTGATGACAGAAGCGCCAGAGAAGCAAACTCTATCATGTCTCCACATCCTGGGACCTCGTGAACCTACCACCTCAGCTGCCTATCCAGAATGGATCAGAATCAAAAACACATTGACCTTCATGTTGGACCCAGAGAAGAACAAAAGTGAGATTAGCACCATCAACGAGCAATTGCAAGGGCATTTTCGTCTGGAAAACTCACACGGCGATGGTATCATCCCAATTGAAGATTGAAGAACGCGGAAAAGGCCTGGAAAGGCTCTCCTCGTCGTAATATATAGATTTCTAAATGAACCACTAACCTTCTTCACACTAGAATTATTGTTTACAATGTAAAACATTACTTACCAATCGTCTTCGTGGTAATCACTGGTTTTCAGTAGTCCAAAAGACCAGTAGCAGATACTCAGTCACTCCAGGCGGCTGCTGCCCGCCAGGAATGACTAATATATTGTATTTTCAACGAAATGGCTAACTAACACAAAGGGGTGAGGTGTGGAGGGTAGACAATTTACGCTAATGCTCTGGACGAGCGAAGGCGTCAGACCGATAGCGAGAGGTCCTGCGACGAAAAACTCACCAGGCGAGCGAAGGAGTAAGAGCGAGCGAGAGGGGTTGCGACCCCTATGCGCTCATGTTGTCTTTGTCCCGCTCGCCTGCTTGCGTAAGCTTCATCCCTCTAGTCTGAGTGTCGCTGCACGAGGCAGGGTGTGACGCGGGCTTCTACCACCTGAGGACGGCTCGTCGATTGGTCTTGTACAATCTCAATGTCCATTGAACCTGATTTACATGTTATTCACAGTTGATTACATATTGTAACTTACATGTTAATTAGAGATACCCCTAGGGCTGGTATTACTCGTGTTATTAAGATTCTCGCCCCCTTTTGTATGCACCTATTTGGTCTCCTGGTCAGAGCTGCCTTGAGCTCCATTACTCGTGTTATTAAAATTATTGCCCGCTTTCATATGCACCTGTTTGGCCTCCTGGTCAGAGCTGCCTCAAGCTCGCAGCTCCATCTCAATTGTGCCATCCATGTAATGACACATTGATCCATGACCCTGGCTGGGCCCACATCTACCTGTCATCACGAACCGTATCTGCTGTCACGGTCGTTGATATCTCCCTCCATCTGCAACCCTTCGAAGCGAAGCGAAGGAATTGCTTGTCTCAATTGTGCATCTATGTAACGATGCATTGACCAATGACCCTCGATGGGCCCACATCTACCTGTTGTCATAAACTCTATCCGCTGTCATGGTCGTTGACATATCTGCCTCCTCCCTCCATTTGCAACCCGCCGAAGCGCGGTGAAGGAGTCGCTTGTGTAACTTACAAATGTAAGAAAGTCTGGGGGGGTTTATTTACAGAACACTATGTAACAGTAACAGTAACAGTAATAGAAACCTGATCTCACTCAGAGCTATGTACAATATGTACAATAGTGGGCATTAGTGCTGCTCTTACCTCAGCTGCGTACAACACTTGACTGAGTTAGGTACCTGATCTCGGTCAGAGCCACAAGCAACTCCTTCGCTTCGCATGGAGGAGGGAGATAGAGATATCAACGACCGTGACAGCCACAGGGTTCGTGATGACAGGTAGATGTGGGCCTAGCGAAATGTGTCGTTGCATGGATGCACACTTGGGATGGAGCTCCAAGCTCGAGGCAGTTCTGACCAGGAGGCCAAACAGATGCATATGAAGGCGGGCGAGAATTTCAATAGCACGAGTAAAGTAATGTACAATAGTGGTCATTATTCCGAGTATAAGGTGCCGTAAGTGAATGTGGCTCTTGCCTCAGTCACGTACAACACCCGACTGAGGAAAGAGAGGGAGAAAGTCGAACGAACACCTGGCGGTGTATCACGAGGTGGGCGATCGCGCTGCGCCCCAACACATGTCATCAGGAAGTGACAAGAATCACATGACCGTCGAACTACAGAAGTCACGGAGTCTTCAGACGGTGTGAGCAAAGCGACTTATATTGCACCTGATCCCGCAGCTGTACAATAGTACGCGCATATCGGGCCGTTCGTAGTTCAAGTTGCGGGATTTTCGATCCGGATTCAGGAACTTCTGTCAAAGGGTCCGCTGTTGAGATAGGGAAGCGTAGGTGTACATACCCAATGACCTGCCTTCGTGATGCCTATACACCGTGAGGCTGACTACAGTCACAACCTGAGTGTGCTGGTGGATATCTTCGGCGGAATCATGATTCAGAGGCAAGGCTTTTGCGGCTTATATGCCTTCAGAACATGGTTGAATTTTCTATCTTCAGTGGCAATATCATTTTGGCTGATTCATAACAACAACGCGATGGGGCATGGGACTCACCGCAACATTAGCCGCACGGTAGACAGTAGTAATCACGTTGGGCGTACTTGTGAACATGGACTTGGCTGTGACTTGTGTCCCAAATGCTCACACTATGCAGGTACCGATACTGAGCACTGAAAGTGTTGATGCGTCATACAACCTTGGAAGTGACGCATAATGAAGTTGATCGTTGCCTCCTCGCATCGGAGTGTCTGTTCGCGGTGAACAGCTACGACACGATAGCCCTCCTATTCCACGAAACCGTTGTCTATGTGGCTTATGTGGCTCAGTGTCTACGGTTGAGAATGGGGTTCACGTTCCTGCCCACCTGCATGCATGCGCCACTAGCGTCGCTGCGCGAGGACTTCTTTGAGATCGGTACAGGCTCTCACACAGGTGCGGTGGTCGCGATGGGAGCTGCCGCTTCTATGCCTTACTTTCTCGCAGGAACTGTGTTCCTACTCTGCAGGACAGCCGCTTTGCAGGTGGGATTGTACGGTCCTCTCATCGTCGCCTTCTGTGTCATCTAGGCTTATGAACGAACGATCATTGCTTCGGCACTTCCAGCTGGTCCTTGGTGAGTAGACGCCACCCTCCAGAGAATTAGAACTGATTCTGGGTCTGACTCCGCGGTTACCCGCACAGTAGGTGCCACTAGGTGAACTGCGTGGGCACTGTATTTGCTGACAGGAGTAGTCAGCGCAAGCTCGCGAGGTATTTATTCTTTGTCCTCACCCGGCATTCATTGTACCACGTAACGCCTCGTAACCCGTGACGGACACATCCTTCCTCGACAGCGCGTAGGCGCCCATTTTATGAACTTCATCCTTCCTCCCACCAATCGCGACTTCGTCTGTTGTCGACCAAGGCACCCAATCCACATCTCGTATCTCACCAGTTCCACCATGAAGCCCTGCTATCGGCACAATGCTTCAACAGCGTATGTTATTTACATTTTTCGAACTCTTATGTGGCTTGCGTGGTTGAACTCTGGTCTAACTGTGCCGTAGGGTGACCAAACAGAACACGAGTTCCACGATTATTGGGCATCCAGTGCAGTTGATGCACGGATTTGCTCCTTTGTCGCCGGCATCTGATCTGCCAGGAAGGCAAGTAGCCACTCGTAGCGAGTGGCAATGCCTGTGGCAGTCCGGTCACGCGAAGGCCCTGAGAACACAAATGAAAACGGCCGTAGAGCGACAGCAGGTCAGTGACGTGCCAGGCAGCCGTTTCAAGATGTATCCTCACCTATGGCTTAGGACGTGAACGACGACGCCCTCCACATGCTGGTGCGCCAGCTGCTTGTGCTGGTGTCATCGAGCACGACACCACCTTGCTCCAGTAATGTCAAGCGAGAAGTCCAAAGATGGGAGGATGAGATGCTGAGCACTGAGATGCATGAGGGAATGCCAGCAGTGCCATTTCATCCTACAATATGTGGCAGCTCAGAGAACACGGTGGAAAGACATGTGTCTGGTTCAAGTGCAGGAGCTAATGATGGATCGACGGAAACGGTGTGCAAGATGGTAGGAGAGAGACGCAAACGACCCAAGAAAATGGTGTTATACACCAGAGGGCTCCCTGATTGCCTTGGGCGGCCGACGACGGCTCAAAGTGGACCTCGGTGAGATCATAGGCTCTTGGTGGGTCAGACCTAACACATCCCAAGGAACGGGCGACATGCAGGCTTCAACAGATATCCCGGAGACCGGAGAACACGTGAATAGTCGTATGCTTGCGTGCTTGCGTGAAGGGGGTGAACCGGGAGTAGGGCATTGGTGCATAGGAGCTTGTAGCCCGAATATCGTATATCTCTGTATTCACGGGCATTACAACCAAACGTCGTCTGGTTGGCGAGGATCGCCCCCGATGAAGCCAAGACATTTGCAATGTCGACGGACAACACATCTTGCCCATGACAGAGGCATGACCGCAGCTCTTCACAAGGGGATTGGATATATCATTGCTTGACATCTGACCGTCCCCTGCGTCCAAGAATGCCATCTTCGCAGAGGTTGCGGGGGAAGCCTCGCATAGTACCTCAAGTTCGAATCCCGTGACTTTGGCCGAGCTTCAACAAACGCAGGCGCCCGCACATATCCTGTCTTGTTTTCGACACCACCGCATTTGCCATCGACGACCATCGCTGTCAGCGAGTCATCGCACAGTTGTTGATCTGCCTACTTGTAGCAAGGTATTGTCAACATTTCTCTGCTTCAGTGACGCAACAGTTTCTCACCTGCCGGTCCATTGAACTGAAGGGCAGCTGAAGCGGCTCCTCAACACGAGTTCCATATTCACCAGTCAAGTTCCCCAGATCTTCCAATAACAACATGCCTACCATCAAGCGCATCCCTCTCCGACCATCATTTGCTAGCATAATCCTGCAGCCACAGCCGACCATCGATGTAGGGTCTGGCAAACATCCGAGTGGCGTCATGAATGCCACGACCTATGAACAGTTCCATTTCGACAAAAATGCGCTGAGAACCACAAAATTAATAGCAGGAAGCATGTATGGACACAATCATATGGTGAGTCATGCTAGCCATCAGCTATTAAAATCGTGATCCTCACCTAGTGCCCCAATAGGCCGCCACTCGTCAGGCTGCCGGCGCGGGTGAGGTGGTGGACCAGGTAATACGAGACGCAATGACTCTCGTAGCATTGGAGGACGATGACCATCCCCTGCCATTTTGGCAGATCAAAGACGAGCGAGCGAGGTGGGAAGCTGAGGTACAAAAGAAGACACTCTGGACCATCCTCCTTGGACCACAAGTTGCAGATGACATGAAGGTGAGCTCATTGGAACAAAAGTCTAGTCCACAGCTTTGAGGCTGATTGTGATGAATGATCAGGAGTCGCATTGCTCGCCTGCCAGAATATGGAACAAAGCGGGGCTCGGCCCCGCCCCACGACCGATGCCAACCCAGACACACGAGTACGACGTGACCATGTGGTGTGACGACGATATCCTGGATACGTCGTCAACTGTCGGCGACCCCGATTTTATTTCTGACACCGCATCGCCAATGGCAGATGCTGAGGATCGGACTGAGAAGACGGTCAACTGGCCACCGCCACTTTCTCGTTCACGCTCGAATAGTTCCTCCTCGACCTCTTCGTGGCAATCAAGGAGATCACGCACGTCCAGCGGAAGACGTGCCGATGAAGTGGACATCGAGAGGACGCTAAATAGGACACTCGCATTCAGCGAGATATGGTCTGTCCTGGTTCGCAAACGCCGGGAGAAGACACCCGGCTTCGCAGACGACCTTCCCCATTTCCTTTTTGACTGCTCAGGAGTGGCATGACTAGGATGTATGTCGTGGTTTGAGCTCTGCAGTGGCGTGCGGTATTGATACCACAGACAGGCACGCCGCTCAAGAAGACGGTCCAAACAGAGGTGGAGGGCAGTTGCGGGTGTCAAGACGCCAGCACGAGGGCGGTATCCCTGTATCGCTGGTCGTTCAGTTTCCGTTGGTCGAACACTAGAAATCAGATCCCTGTCTCACCATCTGTACAAATCTTTATCGAGTCTCCCTTCACAGTCCGCATTGCTCCATGCTCGCGCTGTCGGACATATAACGTGAGCTTTTGGTCAACAATGCTACTAGATGTCCACAGGAAATCGCGGGATTCGACTTGGGGCTGAGGCACAGACAGCCCAGTGACGTCAATGCACGAAGGCGAGGGTTGCACGTATGTCCCATCCGTGGTGAGAGAGAGCTCCCTCGGCGCAAGTTCATTCCCGACCAATGCGAGGACCACAACCAGCCAGACGCGAGCCCAGTGGACTCGTGATCCCGTGACCGACGCGGTCGCGTCCAACCATCGTGTTGGCGCCCACACCCGAAGTGGCCTCGTCCGTCCGTGCATCTTCTTGTTAGCTCCCCAGTCGAGGCCCTCAGTACCTGGAACTACCCCTGACATGACATTGATCACAAGAAAACACCCAAGCGGTCCGATGGCTACTTCGCGAAAGACCCGGGTCCTCTCAGTAGCCGAGCGCGCGGTGAGTGGCGCAGAGATTGCCATGGAATTGCTGAACAGGAACGAGTTCGACGATCTGATTGATGCGGTCGGCCATACGAATGATATCAACGTGTGTGGTTCTTCTGTGCCTCTAGAGGCACACGATTGATACATGGGTGTGAACATGATCGTCGTACGCGTAAAAGATGACGAGGAAACCTGAGAGGAAAGCGGCTGGAAGTTGACGTGAGTTGCAACATATTATATATCTCTGGATATAAATGCTGACCTGTGAGTAACAGACGCGTAGTCGAGACCGAGAGCGGGCAAAGGATTGTAGGCACAGCAATTCACTCATCCCCGGACAGCACGCTTTGGCAAGGCGGATACTGTTGGATATGCCAGAGCACGTTCAAAATGCTCGAACGTGCCACGAGCAGCCAGAAGAAAGAAGATCAAGGGGAACGGAGGGGGGGAACCAGAGATAGAGCTGAGTTTCTGGGTGAGCTCTGGCCTGAATGCAGTTTGTAAAACAAATACTTACCTTCCTTCAGTGACACTTCACTCTTGGCCGACATCTTTCCAGAGATACTGGATTCGAACGCTCCTAGCTCTGTAACAGTTCCATGTCTCAAGCAGAGGCCCACATGATGGGGATCTGAGAAAGGAGGTAGGAAATGAGCGAGCGCTACTAAACCACAGGCTGGAGACACAAGCACCGAGGGAGGCGTCGGAGCGTTGGATAGCAACTGTTGGACGACTTGCTGATATAAGACAATATTGACTCAGACGTCTGGATGCTTGAGGTGAGGACAATTTTCTTCTGTTCGCTCTCGCAGAGCACGAGCAAGTTCCTTTCCTTCGACTGTTATACCCCCAGAAGACCAGATACACTCCCCCGCATGCCACAGTCACTTCGCTCCCTTCGTCGACCTCCAGACTACATACTCTGCATTGTCATCCAGGAAGATCGGGGAGACAGTTGTCGCCTCGGTGAGCAAATCGAGATGAAAAACACGAAGGAAGGTCTCTGGGAAAGGGGCGAGGCCATCCGAATGGCAACTAGTGGGGGCAAAGTTAGAAAAGGTTGCCTTGATGTCTCCTTTCACGGACTGCATCGGGACGACGTGGGACGGCTTGATTTGATTAGGCGCCGGGGGACGTGGCCCTCGTGACTCTCACTGTCGTCGCGTCGTATGCATGTTGACGTAGCCTTATGCATACGTCGTACATGGAATACCTCTATTGTATCAGAAGCATGATCTTGAGATGTTTGAACAGACTCGAAATCGTCTCTTATGGAAGCTTATGGATTTCGAATTCCTCAGTGGCGGTGATAATCGTATCCTGAATCATCAGAGGATACCCTGAAGGCGACGCCCCTGTCGCTTCCAGGGCCGGTGTTGGGGACAGACGCAAGGCCCCGTCAAAACTAGTTGGGCAACCTGGACTAGTATCGTCGCAAGATTACTTCAACCGGCGCCACTCGAACACGTTGAATTCAGAAGGGCCAAGCCACCAGTTGGCTGTGAAAGTGAGAGAGGGATATGTTCCTGCGATCGTACTTGCGGTCTGACCTTCTGGCAACCCCGCGCGTGAAGTCGTGTTTCTGATTTCTTGTCCCCGTCCCTTTCCAGGAATCCTCTTGCCGACCCAGGCTGTCTCTTTTGACCTACAACGACCTGACAAAGATAAAGAAGGCAGTATCGCTCGTGAACGTGCAGCATGCGACTCACTCAAGGCTGATTGAACATGTATTAGCGTGCCATCTCCCACAGGTATGAGTCCCCAGGCGTCTGGGCTCATCTACTCGCTCTCAACCAACTTGATTGTCGATTGCAGCACACTTCTCAAATTGTCGAGGGTCGCCACGGTGTGATTTATGTAGGAAAACAGTTCTGCCGGGTATAATGAATGTTGTCAGTGTCCTATTCTCTATTCGTCGCACAATGCTGAGTGAGGCCCATGCAGACTGCACCGATGACGCAGATGACTATCAAGCTCTCGGACGGTGTGCTCTTCAAGGTGCACAGAAAGAACTTCGCCGTGCACTCTGAGATGAGGACTTCAACACGTGCGAGGAGGTTGTCGAGCTGTCCGAAAGAGCATCGACTCTCAAGTTGCTCTTCCAGTACATGTACCGTCAGCCTCAGCCTGATCTGGTCAAAGTTCCCTTTGCCGAGCTGGCACCACTGGCGGAGGCCGCTGAAAAATATCGTGTTTTGTCGGCTTTGGAGATATGCAAAGTATTCATGAAGTGAGTACTTCCCTTCGCTACACTGTTTGGCAATTTGACTCGCTATGTCCTCAGGGCCGCCCTGCCTGACTACGCTCTCGAGATCCTCGGTTATGCTGCCAGACATAGGTATTCCTGAAAGCCGCTCCCCATACCCTGGACGAGGATGCTAAGGATGCTTTCAGACACCTTGGGCACGCATACTTTGTGAACTGGGCGAGCATTGCCACGCTCTGCCGTGCTGTCGATGGGTTGATCGACTGCCTCGTCTGACTGTCAGGTTCTCTATCGCAATGCACGAACGCAGGTGCTGTTGTGTGCCCACCAGGCTCCTCCTCCAAGTGCTCACATGTTTCACAAGGGTGGCCTGCCGGAGTGTGATCTCTGGAAGCCATTCCAAACCAAGGTGATCGCAGACATTGGAAGTGATTTGGGGAGTGTCTGTCGAATTGACAGTATATACTCGACGAACCGCCACATGATCAGCTCGTGCTCTTCGTGCATGCAAAGGGCTAGTGCCTGGACCACGCTGATTAATGTTCGTGTCGCGACCTTGCCTAGCTTCTCCTTGGACTCCATGTGACTCTAGCATCTCTGTATCCACCGTCCTCTGTACCGATCGACGTCCCCCAGGTATCGGGCTGGCGCAGACACTAGGCTGTTTTGTGGTCCAGTTTTAGTGGTTTGTTTCAATTACTGAGACTTACGCTGTGCCTCTCGGACTGTTCTGGGGGCTCTATGTTCTATACTCGCAGGTCATCTTATTATGACGGTGGAGAGAGAGCGCAAGCCTCAGGGATAGGGCTGGTAGCATTGGTACATTGCAGTGAGCGTCTCATACAGTGCCAGTACCAACCACTGGCATGCAAGCCTAGCAGAATCTCTCAGCCATGAGAGAAGCGCTTGACCACAAAACTCTACCATGGTGCTGGAATTCATACACGGCATGGAGATTACCTGAATACAGATGGTGATGACGCCTTTAGCGCTGGATTCGAGCTTGAGTTACACTAGTACTTATCCAGCAGCACCACCCACACAACTGCCTCCTCATGCTCGTGCCGATTCAATTATGAATCCCTAGCTCTACAAGACGTTGACCACCAAATGTGGCATGAAATATCACTATTTCACACCCCTGCCATCCGGCGACAAGACACAGGCGACGCTGTTCTTGCTGCATGACTTCCCATCTACATCCTACGACTGGCGCAGTAGCGCGACGGCAAGACAGACGCACCATTCAACACGAAGGGTAGTTGTGGGTGTCAAATTTCCGTTGGCCGAACACAAAAAAATCAGATCCCCGTCTCACCATTTGTACAACTCCTTTCTGGAGTCTCCCTTCACAGCCCACATCGCTCCATTAGTAGCCGCCGTCAGCACGATTCGTGAGCTTGTGTGTTCACAGAAAATTGTGGGATCTGAGTGGCGCTTGTACCCAGCGACGTCGATGCATGAAGACAGTGAGCCTGCATTCCACGTATGCCCCATGTCATTGCGCCGCGGCGCAATCTCAATTCCAACCGATGCGAGGACCACAAGCCAGCCAGAGCAGTGGCTCGCGATCCCGTGACCGAGGTTCCAACCATCGTGCTGGCGCCCACAATCGAAGTGGTTTCGTCCATCCGTACATCTTCTTGTTAGCTCTTCAATCGAGGCCTTCGACACCCTGGACTGTCCTTGAGTGGGGCGGAGACTCCCATGGAATTTCTGAACAGGCACGAGTGTGACGACCTGCGGTAAGCCATGCGAATGATATCAACAGCGTGTAGTAGGTGTATTGTACTGGTAAGCGACACACACACATATACACTTTCTTTCGCGCCACTGCGAAGTGTGAACAGACACAAAAAGATTTCTTATGCATGGCAATTCCTCACTGTTGAATTTAAGGCGACGGAAATGCACTCTACTGGGTCTACTCGGTGTCTCGTGTCCGTGAAATGTCAGCCTGCCACAGGCGACGCTGTCGACCTCCAGGGCCGGCGTCGTGCTGAATGCAACGCCCCACAATAATAGTTCGCCTTGGGGCGGAGAGACTGGAGCAGAGGTGGGCCTGCGGCGCCGCACGGTCGGGATCACTCCGACTGGGGACTTTGATACAGTTACCAAATCTTCATGGGAGCGAACAACGGTGCAGGGCCATATATATTGATGATATGAACCGACGAAGGTGCCGAAAGCTCGCTCGACACCATACATCGGCCTTATTTATGGTAACGTGGAAAGTTCAAGGTGTGCTTTAGTAGCTTTATTACTTTATTACCTCGGTCACGACCGCTCTTACGTTAAATTCTTGAGGATTCAGGAGAACGACCAAACCATATCGAGCGCAGTTGACTGAGATATGCTCCACTGGCCTCTGCGATCGTGTTCACGCTTGGCTTTGCAGCAACTGAGTACATGAAGTCGTGTTTCTAATTTCTCATCCCGTCCCCCATTCCAGGAATCCCCCTGCCGAAGGCTGTCTCTTCTGACAGGTAACGGCCTCACGAAGATAGAGAAGGTACACCCCGGGAATGTGCATCATGCAACTTGCTCGCGGATTGAGCATGTGTTGGCGTGGAACCTCCCACGGAGAATATACAAGAGGAGGTACCCCCCTCTGGGCTCACCTACTGCTCTCGCTCTTAACCAGGTCGCTCTTCTTGATTGTCGATCGCAGTGCTTTCATGTCATCCATGCCGAAAAACAATCCTGTCACGTATAATGAACGCTGTCTGTGTCCTGATCTCTATTCGCACGCATAGTGCTGAACGAGGCTCTCACAGTCTGTGCCGACGACGCGGAAGTGACTATCAAGTCCTCGGACGATGTACTCTTCAAGGTGCATCGAAAGAACCTCGCTGTGCACTCCGAGGTGTTCCCAGACGAGGGCTTCATCACGTTAGATGAGGTCGTCGAACTGTCCGAAAGAGCATCTACACTCGAGCTGCTCTTCCAGTACATGTACCGTCAGCCTCAGCCTGACCTGACCAAAGTTCCCTTTGCCGAGCTGGCACCACTGGCGGAGGCCGCTGAAAAATACCGCGTTTTCTCAGCTATGGAAATATGTAAGGTGCTCATGAGGTAAGCAGTTTACTTCGCTAGACTATTTGGCAATGTGACTCGCTATGTCCCTCAGTGCCGCGCTGCCCGATCACGCTATTGAGATTCTGGGTTATGCTGTCAGACATGGGTATTTCCAATTGTGCCTGCAAGCCGTTCCGCATACCCTGAATGTGGATGCTAAGGATGCCTTCGGACACCTTGGGCACGCATACTTCGTGAATTGGGTGAGCATCGCCACGCTCTACCGCGTTGTTGATGGGCTGATCGGGTCGTCTCATCCAACTATCAGGTTCTCTATCGCGATGCACGGACACAGGTGCTGTTGTATGCCCACCAGGCTCCTCGTCCAGGTGATCACATGTTGCACAAGGGTGGCGTGCTGGAGTGTGACCTCTGGAAGCCATTCCAAACGGAGATGATCGCAGACATTGGGAGTGATTTGGGGAGTCTCCGTCGAATTGACAGTATATACTTGACGAACCGCCACATGATCAGCTCGTGCTCTCCGTGCATTAAAAGGGCTGCTACCTGGACCACGCAGATCAACGGTCGTGTTGCGACTTTGCCGAGCTTCTCATTGGACATTTGACTCTAGCACCTCTGGATCTATCGTTCTCTGTACATATGGGCGTCGGACTCCTGCTTACCTCTGTAGTCCACAGTCACGGTTCTATTATAACCGTAGGGGGAGCACACAAGCCTCAAGGATAGGGCAGATAGCATGCAGTGCATCGCAGTCGTCTCCTACAGTGCCAGTGGCAACCATTTAAATTGGCATGCAAGTTCAGCAGAATCTCTCAGGCTGTAAGTACTCTCTCAGTATAGCTCGTGTTGATCCACTAGGCCTTTGATGGGACATCGGGCAAATTCCTTCCTTGGCAGAAGTAAACGACTGTCTCGTCTTGGTCATAACGATTACGAAGGCTGATTTGTGAGCCTAGCCTGGCAGCACCATCCTCACAACTGCCTCCTCACGCTCGTGCTGGTTCAATCATGGATACCTCCCTCTACAAGACGTTGACCACCAAACGCGGGATGAAGTATCACTATTTCACATCCCTGCCATCCGACGATAAGACAAGGGGCCGCGTCATCCTCGCCTCTCTCGTCCCGACAGTCATATGTGCGTCCGCCAAGCGTGCCCCCTCCGTGCTCTTGCTGATCCGTCCGCAGCCTCCCCGATCGCGGGCGCGCTGAGCGACCGCGTCGGGCCCGCGTGGGTCAGCGTCGTGCTGCTCGCGTGCGGCGTTCCGTGGTGCGGCCTGCTCGTCCTCCGCTTCTCGCTCGCCTTCTTCATCGTCGCGTTCGCCGTGCAGAGTGTGTTTTTCACCGCTGCCGACCTCTGCGCCACGTTTGCTGACGCGCGCCCGCAGACTTTTGGACCCTCGCGCTCGCGTCGCCAGTGACCACCGAGCTCGCGGCGGTGACACGCGACATGGACGGCGTCGGGTGTGCGTGATGCTGTTCGCTCCCGGCCCTGCGCGGCATGGCGGATCGGCGATCTGACGCGCTCTGCAGATGCACACACGTATGGGACGTTCAACATCGTGTACGGGCTCGGCAACGTCGGTGAGCGCCCACTGCGCTCTCTGTGTGGCCAGGACAGTATCGCTGATAGGAAGTTACAGTCGGCTCTGTCGTCGGAGGGCAGGTGATGCGCATCGTCGCCGTGCAGCTGACGCATTGTTACAGATCTATGGTCACTTCGCCAGTGGGATGTGCTCTGCTATGTCAACGTGGTCGTGCTCGCTGCTTGCGTCGTACCGACGCTCCTCTTCATCGGCGAGAAGCCTATCTTGCGGGTTCGTAGATGAGCACCGCTGGGGTTGCCGCCCGATCTTGTGTGCGAGCGTCTCGCGTGTATGTACTGTTAGTCTCCCGAGAAATTTATACGCAGATCTGCACCTCGGGAGAGGGCGAAGAGAGGCAGAGGCAGGCGAATCATAACAGCAGCCGTGTAGCATATGTAAGACCCCGCGCTCATGGGGATTGCGTGGGTTGTGGGGACGTTGGCGACGTGACATCGCCGCATGTGTAGTGCGCCTGTATAGCACCGGGTAGTGAATGATCGAGGTTGGGACTCAGGCACCAACGCACGACGCGTCGAGTATAGATGGCGACCCTGAAGACTCGGATCACTTCCAGCGAATGCTCGACACAGACATGTTGGTCTTGTACCTCCAATGCGTCTGAAAGTACTATATGCATGCCCTCTTCCGCTCTGCAGTACTGACTGTAATGATGGAACATCAGCGGAAGACGATAAGCCGTGTCTACTCCAGCCCCTTGTCGGCAGCCTGCGACTTTGTGGACGTCCCCGGCCGGGATCTGGGTGGGAGCCGCAGACAAAGTGACTCTCGTGAACTGAGCAATTGGAGTGCCCCGACGAATACGGGGTTGCTGTTTCCCCGCCCACCTCTGCTTGCGTGCGAGATGTGTCAGGAAAATGGTTGACGCTACTGTTGAATACGCTGCTTTCCTGCGGTCAGCGAACGGGCTCACGGGTTATCGCTGGAGACCGGTCAGGATTCTGACCCGCCGCCACAGCCTGCAAAGTGCACGGGCAATCCAGACCTGTACCCCGGTGCCAACATTTGAACGAGGATCAGTGGCAGGAAGAGAGACCTATCCGACCTCTGCGGTTGTTCAAGGTCTTCCGTTCCATTTACGACCGGCGTTCTCGTTGCGAGGCCGCCTCCGCAAATCTCGACCGCGGATACCAAACATCACCAGTCGGCTTTGAAATGTCAACGCCCATGCAAGCCGCTGGATGCTTCATTAGAGCATGGTCTTCCGCAAGGAGTGCGGAAAGCAGGGCGGAACGGAATGACTCGTCGCTGCCCACAGAAAAGCATATAAGGGAGCCATGTCTCGTCCCGACCCCTCAGCTTTCTGTCTTCGCACACATCCACACCCACATCCACGTATTCAGAGTTGCATATCATCTGCGATGATCGCCACTGCTGTTTCCCCTGACTTCTCTGGCAAGGTGTTCGACGATGGCCGCTTCGAGCTACTCCAACCCGTCGGCGCTGGCGCCTTCGGCAAGGTGTACCTGGCCATCGACCATCACGCCTCTTCCTCTGCTCCCGCCCGGTGCGCCGTCAAGGTCGTGCAGAAGGCTGGCCCTTCTCGCCGCGATACCCAGAGCCAGCGCCGCGAGTTCAGCATCCACGCGCTCGTCTCTGACATCCCCGGCGTGCTGGCGCTGCGCGCCGTGCACGAGGACGACGCGTTCTTCTACGTCGTCATGGAATACCGCGAGTGCGACCTCTTCGAGCTCATCAATGAGGGTGTAGCGTTCGCGGGCGCAGATGCAGACGAGCGGATCCGCGCGGCGTTCGTGCAGATGCTGGACGCGGTGCACACCTTCCACAAGCGCAAGGTGTTCCACCGGGACCTGAAGCCGGAGAACATCCTCTGCAGCGCGGACGGGAGGGAGGTGTGCGTGGCTGACTTTGGCATGGCGACGCTTTGCAAGCGGAGCTACACCTACGGCTGCGGGACATCCGACTTTATGAGTCCTGGTGAGCGCGCCCTCCTCTGCGAGCCCATGTCTGGGTCCGCTAACACGGCGTGCCCCTCCAGAATGCTTCGGGTACCAGGCGGCGTGCGGCCCGTACTCCACGAAGTATGCGGACATCTGGGCGCTGGGTATGATCCTGTTCAACATGATCACGGGAGGCTACGTGCCGTGGAATACCGCGACGCTCGACGATCCCGACTTCCGGGCTTTCCTCCATGACGAGCACTACCTGCAGCGCAACTTCCCCATCTCGAGCGGCACCGCGGACCTCCTCCACCGGATCTTCAGCTCGCAGCCAACGATGCGCCCGAGTATCTCGCAAATCCGCGAGCACGTCCTCAGCCTCACGACGTTCTTCGCAGGCGAGGATGACGTTCTGCCGTACGAGGAGGACGCCGAGGAGCAGGACGACATCCATGGCGAGGACAACGACGCGTGCAGCGCTGCGTCTGATTCCACTCCGGACTACGAGGGCGACAGTATCGCGACATCCGAGTTCACCGACGGCCCGATGTTGCCCTTGGTCATTTCCGAGCTCAAGGAGTGCGCCAGCGAGCTTCCATTGCCCTTGGTGGCTCCGCTGAGCAAGCGCCCTGATCACCCTTGCGCGCTCTCCATCGTCGAGCGCCTGGAGATGCTCATGCTTGAGTGATCCGCACTTGACCTCGGTGTACGGCTGGGCGAGTCCTGTCTTCAATTTTCATAATCCAAAAGGCGGTGCGGACCCGGACATCAGAATGGACATGTATGGACACTGCGATTGGACACTTCGATTACAAGCTATGCAGGCATAGTTAGTACTGGACAATGTGCCATGGACACTGTACCTTTGAGATAGAGACTGTTTTCCGTATTCACGATGTACACCAAACCACAGTGAATGAGTGAACTCACGAGCAGTCCAGTGATCTGGTATGTCTGCCCCGGCACCTAGGGCTCTATCTTCCCTAACCCAGAGACCTGGATGAACCGCGTCAAAAAGCATGCCCTGGTCCCTCTACCCTACTATTCTGGGGTCCTTTTCGGCACGTGCATGCCCTCGCCGTTTCTCTTTCTGTCAGCTGCATTTCATGTACATCAACTTGACATTCACATTCGCGGGGGCAGTGGATTAGAAGCGGACCCTGCTTGTACTGCTTGCCTTTCGGCACGAGATCACGATCCGTACTATCGACGTCACCCGAACCTGTAGCCCTCAACCACGCGATCCCACAGCGTCTTGCAGTCAACCGAAGCATTCAGTCTCGCAGCGAGGAGGAACGCCCCGCTCAATTTCCTGCACAGCACGTCACCCGTCGTCTCAGTCTCGCACTTCGCAAGCCCGAAACACACGCACCTGTTAAGACTATACGTCTCCCTTGGCGGTGGCGTGAGTCGATGCTGGAGCATGACTGGAATATGCGCCCTGATCTCCCCAGTGATCTCCGACCATTGGGAACCGGGCCCGAACGACACCGGCTGCTGCGTGCCCGCTCGAAACGGCGTCGCGAGGAGGGTCATGGACTTGACGTGCGCGTCAAGCATCACCTGGTACCGCAATGTTCAGTCATGTACAGCGCTGAGGATGCGGGGAGGGACGCACATCGTTCTCCTCGCCGGTGAGGTAGCCGAGCTTCAAGCTCCACTCGATACATTCATCACGGTCGTCTCTGGCCGCTGCTTGCAAAAGGCGCAGCCAGTTGTCCATGAACTCCTTCGAGTATTCTCGTGTCGCTCCGAAGTCGACTAGCTCGATCTTTCGCGAGGGCTGTGAGTTTATGTCAAGTGAGAACTGACGGCAGGCACGTCACCTCGCGCGTGCACTGGTTCCACAAGAAGTTCGTCCAATTCGGGTCAGTCTGCATAAGCCGGAAAGCGAAGAGCTCCCTGAGGCAGAGGTCGATGATGCTTGTCGCGATCTGTAGACGCCCATGAATCAGTCTGTGTTCTCTACCTGAGTAATATGTAATACGCACAGCGTTGCGTTCATCTTGACTGAGAGTGTTGATGACCAAGCCGCCAACGCTGACCCCGTCGACATGCTCCATTACTAGCACACGGTCGGTACTCCCGTCCCATACCCAGGGTACCTTGAAACGAGGGTCATTTCCCAGGAGTGACGGCAATGCAAATCGCCTTGCAAAGGATGCCTCGCGTCTATAGTCACACTCGTCTTTCAGTTCTGCTTTCATGACCTGTGCCAGTCATCCATGATCTCCCCGTCTGGGTCGTTCGTGCTTGTACAAAACATACCTGGATAGTTCGGTCCAGGAAAAGTCCCTTTGGTAACAACCTGCCAGCGGTCAACAGCATCTTGACATATCCCAGATCCGTCTCGATCGAGTCTGCAATGTTGGGGAACTGGATCTTCACCGCGACTCTTGCCGGCTTGCCTGTGGGTGAGGACTCAGCTGTTAGGACCGCAGAGTGCACTTGGCCGATGGAGGCCGCCGCAAATGGCAATCGATCAAACGAGGCAAAATGGGATTGCCAAGAGGGGCCGAGGGAGCCATGGAGAACCTCCTGTAAGGATGAGTGACGTTAGTAATGCACGAGCTGGTGAAAGACGAAAGAGTAACTGGACCTCCATTTGCCAGTCTGGCATGTAATGTGCGCTGTCCTGGACGCGTCGGAAGATGCCTTCTATCTCGGGTGGAAGTACATGACTGTCTTCCAAAAGATGAGCGGGGCATTCATTCTGGAGAACAGACAGCAGAAGCTACCTTGTATGCTCATAAACTGTCCGAGCTTTAGTGCTGCTCCCCGCAGCTGGGTGAGTTTCGCAACGAGGCGCTTGATGTTGCCTTCGGTGAGCATGAGCGAGGGTGAGCGTTTCTCTTCTGAACTAGCAGTGCGCCGGACGAGCTCAGAGGCAGCACCGTAGCCGAGCGAAGCTGCGAGACCTGCGGGAGACGTGTCGTTTCACAGCCTGCATCTACGTGAGCATCTGCCCACCTCCATAGTGAAAGAGACGGCCAATTCGTGACGATGGGACTTTGGAGGATTGCAGGTGACGATGCGCCGCGATTGGGGATGCGGGCTTCGACGATGATATCAGGGAACACACAACACAGAAGTTCTGAGATATCCACTTACGGTTTCCGCTGGTTCAAGTATGCCGGTAGCTACAGGGGCTTCATGCTCAGCATCGTCGGACACTACTTCCCGAACTGGCATGACAGGCGAGGATCTCAAAGTGGCCGGCCCTTCCGATGCACTTCTTGGGGGACTGCCCAAAAGCACCGTGGTGCCTAATCGTATGGGAGAACTGTTCGCGTCTGCCTCAGCAGAACCATCCCGTGTCAAAGCGTCAACGTGTGTTGTAGATTCCTTGCCATATATGTGAACCTGAGCCTTTGAGACATCTGCTTGGGGAGGCCGTGAGAAACCAGAAGTGGTCTGAATAATCTCAACATGCGTTCCAGATGGTTGCGGGAGGGCCTCCGGAAGCCGTGCGGACAGCGCGTCCTGCACGCTCAACGACGAGTCATGGTACTTCGCCGCATCCTTGTCGGGCTGTTCTGTATGTATATCGGCTATTTCTGACTGCTCTTGCAGATACCTCGGAGCTCGTTTGATTGTAGACAGGACGTTCCCCCGAGAGCCCATAGATCCCGCTGCCGAGGAGACCTGTGCTGCTCTTATGTATGCAGCATTGGAGATGATCTCGCATACTGAGCGCGTTACGCAAAGCCAGTTGTAGATGGGCCCTGGAGGCATAAATTTTCCGTCTAGCGAGTGCAACCAATAACTTTGGACAACATGCAAAGGGTACCATCAGAGTCTAGACACTTATTTTATCGGAGACTTACAAGTACGCTTGCGAAAGTGTGTACAGTGTAAAGTGGCTCGCAGGAGGCTAGAGTAGCACGCGCGACATGACTGTTGCGAGAAAAGTTACTCGTTGTGTCAGTGTCGCGTCCGTTTTGATTTTGTGAGCTCTGTGACGTACGTATGGGACGAAACGCGACGCCGCGACGCGTGGTGCGAAAAATCGCCAGCGCGTTCGCAGTCACGTGTGGAAAGCCGCTGCCAAAACAGGATTTTCATGCTAACGTCGGGCGCCTATTCGATTGTCAAAAACTCGATCTGTCATCGGAGTGCCAGACTAGGGGGTCACCGCACGCTATAGATAAATACGGACAAACAGTAAGGGATGAATTATTCCGTTTGCAATGGGTTCTAAGCGGAGAAGAGCAGAACTATCTCGCTCTGTCCACAAATGTCGGAGGGCTTTGGCACCTACCAGACTCCCCTTTCGAGGTAAGTCCGTCGAATCGCATATCGGAACTTCAATTAACAACCATCTGCAGTCGGTATGCCAGCAAGGAGATGGCCCATCTGTTCTCTGCAGAGGTTAGTCTGCCGAAGCGATCAGAAGAGTTGGAAGACTGATAGCGCCTGAAGAACCGCTTCCACACATGGCGGAAATTGTGGTTGAACCTCGCAATTGCGGAGAGGCAACTCGGATTGGAAATCCCGGAAGGGGCTATCGAGCAAATGAAAGCGAACCTTGTTAGCCTTGCACTGACTCTAAAGCATGGACTAACTGACGGTCCTGCAGCACTTGGACGCGGAACAGTTCGACATTGCAGCAAAGGAAGAAAAGAAACGTCGTCACGATGTCATGGCTCACGTTCACACTTTCGGACAGGTGGCGCCCGCCGCCGCCGGTATTATCCAGTGTGTATGGTCTGCTACTCAGCAGTCCGTCGTCTGATTTTTCAAGTCTGGGAGCAACGTCCTGCTATGTCACCGAGTAGGTCATGCTGACTATCGTACAGGACTGTGGCCGTTGATGATCATTCATTCCAGCAACGCAGACTTGATCTTCATACGCGAGGCCCTCACCATGCTTTTCAAAAAGCTAGGTGTCGTTGTCGATCGATTCTCTTCTTTCGCTGCCCAGTACCGTGACCTCCCAACACTCGGCTTTACACATTTCCAGCCAGCGCAGCTCACCACTGTCGGCAAGCGTGCCACACTATGGCTACAGGTAGGCACACATCTTCACAGCTCGTATACCAGGGTATATATCGCGACTGTAGGAGCTACTCTGGGACCTCCGAAACATCAAACGGGCCAGAGATGATATTGGCTTTCGCGGTGTGAAGGGCACCACTGGAACTCAAGGAAGTTTCCTCACGCTCTTCAATGGCGACCATGACAAGGTGAGATGTATGCGTCCGTGAGCAGTACACCCCATCTCACGCAGGTCCTACCAGGTTGAGGAGCTCGATCGCCTGGTCACTTCTTTGTCAGGCTTCAGCTACGCCTACCCCGTTACCTCCCAGACTTACTCCCGCAAGATTGACATCGACGTTCTCGCACCGCTTGCAAGCCTGGGAGCTACCGCGCACAAGCTCGCGACCGACCTCCGGCTGCTCGCTAACCTCAAGGTACAGTTCCAGATATTCCGACTCACTGACCGAGAATTAACGTGCCTCGGTGCGACGATACCAGGAAGTAGAAGAGCCCTTCGAGTCCACACAGATCGGGTCATCCGCGATGGCGTACAAGCGAAACCCCATGCGCTCCGAGAGGATTTGCAGTCTATCCCGGCACCTCATTGTCCTGCACCAGAATGCACTCATGACCGCGAGCGTGCAATGGTTCGAGCGCACGCTCGATGACAGGTGACGTCCCCAGCCTGCGCTTGACTGGGACTGACCCCTCACCCCCGTCCACAGTGCGAACCGCCGTATCACCCTCCCCGAGGCGTTCCTCACAGCGGACATCGTCCTGACGACGCTGCAGAACGTCTCAGAGGGGCTGGTCGTCTACCCCAAGGTGATCGCGCGGCGGATCTCGCAGGAGCTGCCGTTCATGGCGACCGAAAACATCATCATGGTCATGGTGAAGGCGGGCGGCGACCGCCAGGAGGCCCACGAGAAGATAAGGGTGGGTCTCCTTCCCATGAGGGCATGTCCTCATGTTGATACAACTGTTTGGGTGTAGGTCCTGTCGCACGAAGCCGCGCACCAAGTGAAGTCAGAAGGTCTCGAGAACGACCTCATCGACCGTGTGCGCAAGGACCCGTACTTTGATCCGATCAAGAGCCAGCTCGACGAACTGCTCGATCCAAAGAGCTTCATCGGGCGTGCGCCGGAACAGGTCGACAAGTTCTTGAAGGAGTGGGTGGCGCCTGCCTTGGAGGAGGAGGAACTCCGCGCAAGCGTACAGGCAGGCGGCAAGGCGGAGCTGAACGTGTAAGTTTGGGATAGAAGGCAGCGTGAAAATGAAAATAGTATCATGTGAAGTAGACGAGGAAACGTAGTAATGCGATGGACTGGTTGGTACCCTTCCCATCTGTTGCAGCAGTATCGATATCGGAACAACGCTCAACCATTTATGCGGAGTAACTAAGGGTAGACGTCAGGAATTGGCAGTAGACTGAGTCATAAATTCCAGAAGTATGTAGTGCCCACTCAGAATCTGTAATTCTCCTTTGAGCTTCCAACCGGGCGCTAGACGCGCTGAGCGACAAGTGTCACTTCAGGGTGCAGTCTGCACGGACACCGTTTGAGTGCCACCCGTGAGTAGTATTGTGCCTGTCGAATCCACGTCGGTCTCTGCACCGTTAATGGTTGTCGACCCAAAGAAGGGCAGGCGAAGGCTGCCGCTGGTGCCGTCGGGAGTAGAGATCGTGATGTTAAACCAGCCGTCCTTCGAAGCCCACTTGATGCCAAACCAACCCAGTGGAGTCTCATAACCTCCCTCTGCGTTAGGCAAACCAGAGGTATGAGGCACGACAGACCAAGTCCGGCCTTGTGGAGAGGTTACCTGAAGGCCGAGCACGTAGAAGGAGAGTGCGGACGTTGGCCCGGAGCTCCAGCCATGCGCGTGGCTCGTGTAAGACGGATCGTAGTTGTAGCCCTGATAGGATCGATAGCTGATACACTCAATGAGAAGACAGTTCTCTGGCACGGAGTATTCACCCACTATAGTGATCCATTTCCTGTATAACCTTCGAGTAACGTTGATTGCACGCTGAGAGGAGTGTAAAGCATGTATCCCCATTCGCGATGCAGCAAGTCCATTGCGCGAGCGTCATTCCCAGCGATGAAGTGTGCTTGTAGCTGTGGAATTGATAAGCCAAACCCATGTTTTCATAATGTCGCCAGCTTACTTCGAATCCACCGATGAATGGAGCAATGTTGTCAGGAAGTTCAGGGGCGATGGACCCATAGACGTCCCAATTTCTCGTCAGTCCGTCGCTAATGTAGGAAATTTGCTCTGCAGTCTCAGTAATATTAAAGAAAATGGCAAGGGAGTTCGCATCTTGAGGGCAAAGTGTCGTCGTCAGGTTGTCGCGGTACAGCCCTTGATCTGCCAACCAAAAGGCGTCGTTGAACGTTGCTTTGAGAGCAGATGCATTGGCAGCGTATGCTGTGGCTGACTCAGTATCGTTCAGCCATGTTGCGAGCTCTACGCTATTTGTCAAGACCTACCGTAGAAATAATCCTTTTAGTATGAATCGATCTGAGTGCGTGACAGCTTACGGACCTTGTAATAGATCGCGTTTGCCTCAGAATTGTATCCGCCCTGCCCCTCTCTCCCCCAGTCCCGCAATCCGGTAACATTCAGAAGTCCAGTGCCGTCGACTTTGCTCGTAAGATACCCCACGGCTTTTGTATAGTTGTTCCATGTATCTTCGAGCCAAGCGTAGTCACCTGAGTATAGGAAGTAGTTGAACGTCCCGATGAGCGTCCACCCGTGGTATGTATCGCTGCCCTGCTGGTTCAGGGGAGGACCGGACTCGGGCAAAGCGCCAGTCTGCGCGTTCATGCCGGCAAACATGGTAGTCAGGGCATTGCGAGTTGGGATGAGGTCATTCGTGGAGACAAATTGAGTCGGGACAGCTATACCCATATCACCTGTAGAAAATCAGCCTTTAGGTGCTGTGTTGGTTGGGGAAATTGAGCACCTGGCCAGACGGCACTACATGGGACCTACGTTAACATCGGGCGACGGGAGGGCGTGTGGGCGAGTGGCTCACCGATCACGCTTTGCGCCATCCACGATTATGGGGCCCGCAACACCCAAGGTAGCATTGTTTGCCCAACCTGATCGGCAATTCAGCATATTTGACGTCAGCGTTGCTCGCGGACATTGCACAAACCTGGTGAGGAGACGAATGGTACCTGCCGGCCGGTATCCAATGCGACTGTGCCAGCCTGCACTGTATACGCTCCAGAGTACCAGAGCTGTCGGCGCCGTGTGAGTACCGATGTGTGATTGTCGGATTTACACACTGGCACGCACCCTTGTCAGGAAGCTTTGGTCGACGAACTCAGGGTCGGAAGCATAGAAGTATCCAGCATAGTCTCTCATGTGGTCTACATGCGGCATGAACGATATCTCGCATGAGATGTTCGAGATCGATACGGCGCTGTCGGACGTCGATGCTATGGTGAGGAAGCGGTAACCGCCTCTTAACTGTGCTACTGGTTGAGTCCAGTACCCGGTCTGCAAAGGCGCTGGCACATGGAGGACACCGTCATAAGACATGTTGGCAGACGGATAGGTTGAGTCGTCAGAGTTAAAGGGATTGATGAAAAGTGGGGACTCGGTGAATGACAAGGCTATTGCGGAGCTCGCAGAGACGTTGTTGAAGTTCAGCGACACTAGCCCTCCGACCTGGACCGTGGCGCTCCAGTACTGATAACGTCAATGGACATAACATGCTCACCTCGTAACCGAAGTCAAGTGTCACGTAAGAGCCATTGCCATTCAGGATGGCGCTACCATCCGAGAGTAGGTTTCTTGCGCCAATGACATTACCACTCGTTTGACGGACATAGCGGGCATAAACCGTCCTGGATGCAGGTGCGAGATTGAATGTCTCCCACGGCCCGCTGGGAGCTAAACCCAATGCACACGTCCCCAGCAGCAACGAGCCCAGTAGTAGACCAAGCGCCATATCGAGTCAACAGAGGGTCTTCATCGCCTATGCTGTATTGCTCCTACATATAATCGATGTGTGATCATGCATTGCGGCGAGGACGCGACAGAGGAACCCGGACCATCAAAGCGACCCGACGGGCCGCCACGGGCAAGGATGTGGTCACTCGAACCCAGAGATGGTCAGCAGTTATGGGAATGAGCAATGGGAAGATCCAGAGCAGTCGCTCGAACCCTACCATGCGGTAAGCCAGCTCTTTTTGCGGCCGCAACGGAAGCATATAGCCGGCAGCGTACGCTTGACGATCCTTTCCAAGAGGTCAGCTGGCCGTCATGAGTCGCGGAGTTGTGACAACTGGCGGCCCTTGGGGAACGTCGCTGCGCAGCATTCTTTACGGTGCCTTGTCACCGAAACTATACAGCTGCGCAATGAGAAGGCGGACACGCGCTGCAATAACCTCGTATAAGACCGAATTGCCACAATTCATTCCTTAGTTTCCCACTAGGATAGTATGGTTTCCGCCGCTGAGCTCTAATGTCTCCGAGCCACTCTGCGTAATCACGACACCGTCCACATACACCCTCCCACTGATGGGAAGCTGGACAGTCCCATTGGTTCCTTCAGGGGTCGCGATAGCGATGGTGAATGCAACAGATGTCGATGACCACTCCACACCAAACCACCCGAGGGGGGTGCTGAAGCCACCCTGGGCCGACGGTAAGCCAGAGGTGTGCGGAGCAATGGACCACGTCTGGCCCATTGGGGATGTAACGGTCAGGCCAAGTACGTAGAACGTGAGTGCGGACGTGGGGCCCGTGCTCCAGCCATGCGAATGGCTTATAAACGTCGGGTCGTAGGCATATCCGTCGTATGATCGGTAGCTTCCCAAATTGTCGGTGATAACAAACTATGCGAGAGGCAGAAGACTCACTAGAGTGATCCATTCGACGTATAGCCTTCCAGGAAGGTCGAATGTACGCTGATGTTGGTATTCAACATGTAGCCCCATTCGAGGCGAATCAAGTCAAGGGCGCGTTCATCATTTCCGGAAACGAAATGGGCATATACCTATATGACCGTCATCCGTCATTCACGCTCCACGGAGAAACACTCACCTCGAAGCCACCGATGAACGGAGCGATGTTGTCCGGAAGCTCCGGAGAAACGGCACCGAACTCATTCCAATTCTGCGTTAGACCATCGCTGATCCTAGACGATTGTTCGGGAGACATCGTGAGCTTAAACGCGACCGCAACAGCATTGCCATCCTGGGGATACAGTGTCGACGTCTTGTTGTCCCGATACATACCGACATCGTCATCCCAGAAGGCTTGGTTGTACTCCGCCTTCAGCTTAGTCGCATTCGCACAGTACGCGTCCGCAAGCTCGGTGTCGTTGAGCCAAGTAGCCAACTGAGCACTGTCCAGAAGTGCCTAGAATTGGTTCAGTGTGGTATTCAAGATAAAACCACATCGACTTGTTTTCACCTTGTAGTAAATGGCGTTGGCTTCCGAGTTGTACCCTCCCATCCATAGCCTACCCCAGTCTCCAGTCCCTGTCACGTACAATAAGCCTGTGCTATCGACCTTGGCTGCGAGGTACTGCATCGCCTTCGTATAGTTGCCCCAGGTGTCTTGAATAAATTCCAGGTCGCCCGAATAGAGGTAGTAGTTGTACGTCCCAATGAGTGTCCAGGCTGCATACGTATCACTTCCCTGTTCACTCAGCGGCGGGCCGGAATAAGGCAGTTGCCCTCCTTCCGTCATAAGAGAGAATATCGTCGCGATTGAATTCTTCGCTGGAACCAAGTCGGCTGTGGACACGAACTGTGTGGGAACCGCGATGTCCATGTCAGCAAGCCAAACGGCACTAAGTAGTTTATCTCAGCAGGCTGTCGAAGTGTGCTCTGCATTGACGTACCGGCCGCGCTTAGCGCCATCTATAATTACTGGGCATGCGATGCCGGCAGTCGCATTATTGTACCAGCCTAAGTCGGTCAGGCGCGTTGTGGTCAGCGATGTATGGTCGACTCACCCGGCGATCCGAGTGGAGGATCTGCGCGCCCAGTATCTGCTGCAATAGTTGCAGTCTGCACGGTATAAGCTCCAGAGTACCAAACCTGTTGCGACACTTGTAAGTACGGATGGGGCAAGCGTGAGGGCAAATACTGTCCTTAGTCAGAAGACTCTCATCGTCTGATCCTGGATCCAACGCATAGAAGTATCCCGTGTAGTTTCTTAAATCCTCCCAATGTGGCATGAAAGAGATCGTACAAGAGACGTTCGAAATCGTGATGGGATCGTCGGAGGTAGAGACGACAGTCAAGAAGCGAAAGCCACCCCTTAGCCGGTAGCCCGGGGCAGTCCACAGGCCTATTTCAAGGGGAGCAGAGATAGGAAGAACGCCGTCGTAGGACATATTTGCGTCCTGAACGGCCGAGTCGTCAGACGTTAGAGGACTGACGTACAACACGGACTCGGTAAAGGACAGCGCCAGAGACGACGATATTGATGCGTTGTCTACTGTTAATGACACTATTCCTCCGACCTATTATCAAGAAGTGAAGTGAATGGTGCGCAAGCTCGTAATTGCTGGTCCACGCACCTCATACCCAAAGTCCAACGTGACATATGAGCCATCACCCATTAGGGTGGCACCTCCGCTGTTATAAGTCAGGCTGCCTGCATTCTCCACAGTGCCGATGGTTTCATAGACTGCATGAGGATATACAGTCTTACTCGTTGGCGCGAGATTGAACGCATCCCAGGGACCACTAGGAGCTTGAGCGCTTGAGAGGCATAGCACCGTCGACAAATGCACCAAAGAGCGAAATAGTCCCATCTCGAGATCATGCCCGCCGCGTGCCTCACAAAGGACAATATATAGGAGGTGAGAACGCGCAACGGTATGATTCTTTAGAATCACGCGGTCAGGGCGACGGACCGTCCGCTGCGGCATAACCACCAACCTCTCAGGGTGGGCAGAATATGCAGAGCATTATGGGGATGCATGCTCAGGACGGATCACCATAATGCATTAAGACAAAAGTCTCGGACGCGGAGCAGAGTTCTTGGCCCGGGTGCTCCCAGCCTGTATACGCACTTGAGGATGTGCGCTGTCCATGAAGCTCGCGGTTAACAATTGCATGAAGCTACAGGGGTCTGCAGCTGACCTTGTCCTGCAGAACCCAGTGCGAACCAGTACTATGTATGTCAATGTATAAGCACTTCATGTTCATGCGCGAAGTCCACTCAGGATGTGAATGTGATTCGCTCGAAGTCGACCTGAACTGAGGTCTCCATTCATTCAGCTGCACGACATAGATGGTCCCTGTATAAGATCTGCAGAGTCTGCTACTACTGCCACTGGATTCAGGGTAGTGAAACAGAGGTACGAGCAATTGACAATTGTCTTGTAAGCTCGAGTCGGAAACGGGAGAGAGAGACGCTGAACACCCTGTTACCTTCAGCGCTAGTTGCCACGGTGGCCCTTGCAAGTTGAACGTATCATTTGCACCGTTGAAGTTGTCTCTCTTCCACCTGACTTCCACCACCTGTTGCCAGTCCTTGAAGTTCGAGATAAACAGGCCTTCTGTGAAATAGCCCAATCTCAGCTCACTGCCGACAACCAGCCGCGCATGCATCTAGCTCTGGACTCGGAGTAGTTCTTTGCACCTGTGCGGCGACTCTGTTCGGGATGAGCGTGAACACGCGACCAATATTTCGACTACTGCTTATAGGACTGGTCTTTCATCTGGTATTCATTGGAACTGTCTTCGACTGCTACTTCACCAGCCCAGTCGTTCATGGGATGCGGAGGTTCAAGCTTGGCCATCGGGAAGCCAAACGACTGGTGCTCATTGTCGGTACGTTATGCTAACGCTCCTTATAAGTCGATGTTTAACCAAGTATATCAGCGGATGGTCTCCGTGCAGATCTTGCCTTTACACAGAATGCCTTTCCCTCTGTGCCTTCTTCCCCAGAGTTCGTCGCTCCTTACCTACGCTCTATTGTTGAAACCAGAGGCGCGTTCGGTATATCCCATACGAGAGTACCTACGGAGAGTCGACCGGGACACGTAGCGCTGATAGGTAGGACATGCCGTGTGAGTATTAAGTGCAAGCAGGACTTAGGTTATGCGGTTAGGTGGCATGTACGAGGATGTATCGGCAGTTACAAAAGTAACGGACAACCTCATCGGACGTTTGACATCGTACTGAGCCCGATGCTAGGGATGGAAGACCAACCCAGTAAAGCATCTATGCTCGTGCACGGCCCGCTAGCGTTGACACCTATTAGGTTGAATTCGACTCTGTCTTCAACCAATCGAGTCATACGTTCTCATTCGGATCTCCAGACATCCTGCCCATGTTTGCACGAGGTGCAACACCGGGGAAGGTAGACATGTGGTGCTATGACGAGGATGACGAGGACTTCACAAAAGGTAAAACCTCTGGGTGGTGAGCGAAGTGTATGGCTGAAAGAAAGCGTCATCATAGATGCAACGGCGCTGGACATCTGGGTCCTGAACCACCTAAGGACTCTGTTGCACAATGCCACCACAGATGCAGAATTAAAAACGACGCTGCACCGGGAACAAACAGTCTTCTTCCTACACCTCCTTGGACTTGACACGACGGGGCATTCGTACCGACCTCACTCTCCTGTAAGGGTTCTATTGCCTGGGGGAGCAACTTCGCGCTGATAGTGGCTTCGTAGGAGTATATGGCAAACATCCAAGTCGTCGATGCCATCGTGCACCAAGTTGAGGAGCTCTTCACTGACTTCTACAAAGACGAAGAGACCGCGTTCGTGTTCACTGCAGACCATGGAATGTCGACCATAGGGAACCATGGCGATGGACGTAGGCCTGTCTTCGCTGGTACCTTCGACATGGCCTCGCTCAGCTTTATCTTGAACGTATAGATCCGGACAATACACGCACTCCACTCATAGCATGGGGAAAGGGCATCCGAGGGCCGCTTCCAGACAGCGTCCCCACGTCGCACGACGCGTCTTCGGAACCCTGGAAGTTGTCCCACCTTCTGCGTCGGGATGTCGATCAAGCAGACGTAGCCGCGTTGATGGCTGCCCTGATTGGCGTGCCGTGGCCCGTGAATTCCGTCGGGGTCCTTCCCGACATTGACCCGGATCTCCCTGGATACCTCAAACCAGGTGGAGGAGAGAGTGCATTGGCAGAGGGGTCGTTCGTCAACGCGCAGGTCCTGCTGGAGCATTACCGGGTCAAGCACGGTGAGTTTCGTGCGACTTTGTTGAATTCCTGCTGACATACCGAGCTAGAGCTGAAGAAGAAACACACCATCTTTTACCAGCCATTTCCGTATTTCGCGGGTTCCAGTTCTGAGTCTCCCGGCCTCGAACATTTGAGAGGCATCGAGCTCTTGATTGATCAGCAGGAGTACACGGAAGCAAGAGTCCTTGCGAAGAAGCTCTTACAAGTGACGTTGAATGGCTTACGGTATCTGGAGACGTGAATCGTTTATAGATTTGAGCCTTCGATGTGTATTCACGCGAGCTTCTAGATATGACCGGACGCTCATTCGCGGAATCGTAATGGCTGCCTACACCGGGTGGATAGCCTTCGGTGCTACCTCTGTCTTCCTCACAGCCGAGCAAAAACAGTCTCGTCCCGTTGGCCTGGATTCGACCGCGATTGCTTTATTGCTGTGCTTCTGGGCCTTATTCCTTAAACAGCGCTCGCCTTGGACATTCTATATCTACATCTGCTTCCCCATATATTTCTGGCACCAGGCTTCGCTCCGGGCGCGTGCCCCACTTCGGCAGTACATTACGGCCTCGCACAGTCAACTACCACGCATGGTCCTGCTGCTATTCAGGGGAGCATCAGCAATCGCTGCGCTCGAGGCCATGGTGGTGAGCCTATCCCCCATATACTGCGCATTTCCAACTGTGTTGACGATCCCAACAGGTGGGCTACACACATCGAGAAGTGTGGAGCGCGGGGTTAGTCGCCATGGGCGTGCTGTGGCCTGCCTTCTTTATACCGAAGTCAACTCGGTCAAGCAGCCCGCTTTTGCTACTGAGCTGGTGTTGTGCCTGCTTGGCCAGCGCAGTGTTTCCGCTGCTCAGTGTGGACAAGCAAGAGGACTTGCACACCATGTAAGTTCTGAAGTATTCTATTCGCGCATGGTACAGGCTGACAGGGCGCAAAAGCACTGCCGGTGCGATCTGCATGCTCACTATGGGCGTGGTGGGCGGCTTCACGTTGAATCCAGGAGAGAGACGCAAGCGTCACTTCCAGCTCGCCGTTGCTTTGCAAGTAGGTCCCACACTCCTCGCCTTTGTGTGTAGCTCACTCTTCGTAGAGCATATTGATTCTTGCGAGCCTCCTCGTGACGATAAGCTCGTCACTCAGCCTTCGTGCCAAAGCAGGGTTACCGTCGGTCAACCAGGTACTTGGATGGATCGTGTTCCGTATGTCCTCCTGGCCCTTCCTCAGCACTCGTGACTGAACAGCATCTAGTAACCGCATCCGCCTCCCCCTTCCTGTTCAGGTTCCGGCGCCTCGGCCCGCAAGCAAGGCTTCTCATGTTCTTCCTGGCATTCGCCGTCTGCTTTGTCACACTCTCGATTAGCGTCGAGGGTTTGTTCTATTTTGCATTCTCGGCTACTCTGCTGTTATGGGTGGAGGTGGAGGCCGCTGTACGGCGGACATCGGGGGACAGTGGCTCGCCTGATATGACATTGTACAAGCCTCGGGCGGATGATTTGAGGATAGCGGTGTTCTTCCTGTTCTTTGTCCAGGTGGCGTTCTTTGGCACGGGCAAGTGAGTATTGAGTCCCCTGCAGAACATGCTGCTGCTAATCCGGCATTGTTAGTGTGGCATCTATATCGTGAGCACATGTGTAAGAGACTTACCTGATGACGCTAAAGTGCGATAGGTCGTTTTACCTCGAGCCTGTCTATCGGTTGGTCCCCGTGTTTAATCCATTCCTTATGGCTGTCCTACTAGTATTTATCCCTACTTTCGCGAGAGTACTCTTCTGAAGATTAGCTGACACACGACGCAGATATTCAAGATCATTGCACCATACATCATCCTGGCGATGTGTCTCCACTTGCTTAATACCCGTCTGCATCTGCCTCCGTTCAGTTTGTTCCTCGTCGCGTTGACACTAACGGATGGTAAGCTCGAGTATATTCCTGGAACACTGTCCAACTCATGCGCCATGATAGTCATGACGATCACGTTCTTTTTCAATGTCACCGACACTGGTACCTCAATTCTTTGACCTTCACTGGGTATAGGACTAACTGGAGAATGGACAGGCTCGTGGCTCGAAATTGGACAATCCATCACGTTCTTCGTGATCAGCTCGTTGCTCCTTGTGTGGGCGGCGGGAACTTGCGCCATTGGCGAGCTGTTAATGACTGACAGCCTGCAACAAGCAAAATCCAAGCTCGGCTAACCTCCCACGACATACCGCGCGGTGGAGAGCGGCTCGAGGTCTCCGACCTAGCATGTGGTGGTAGTGGAGGTACCTCTGACAGTGCAGATGTCTGGCATGGCTCGTCGCCTGTGACACGTTGAGGCCCCTGTTTTCGTACCACGCAGGTACAACTCTAGTTATGAAGATTGAATGCTTGATGTGCAACAGATCCGCAAGATCTTGACGGGTGTGCGTGCAGACATACCATATCTCGAATGTCGGTCCTTCAGCGATTGGGTGCTATTGTGGTACTAGCATTTGTATAGCATATGTCACCCATCCAAGGAGACCTTATCGAGCACAGTGCATCTAAATATACGGCGGACCGAGCACTGCAAGTCACACTCAATATCTCTGGTCCAGATAGTCAACACTCAATAATGCTTACTTTGTCGGAACAGCCCCAACGTGACCTCCACAACAAGAAGCAGGACACCTCCGCCCGGGGCTAGCCGGAGCACCTTCGGGACGAAGCCCTTATAGAGCGCCGCTGGCCCCTCCTCGCGCATGATGGTGAACAGGCTGTCGCGTCGACAATCAGGCACAGGCGTGGAGAAATATGATGGAGCCTTACGCAGGGTATGTCCAGTTGTACTTGGGCACGACACCTGCTACTTTGGTAGCACCTTGTATACGGGACTTCACGACCTGTTAGGACAGTCAGCGGACGAGCCCCCGGTGACAGGGGCAGCAATTATTATACGTCAAATCTGCGAGTAGGAGTGTCAGTGTGAAGAATATGACCGGCAGTGTGGACATTTACGGAGTGTTTATCGCGGTACCGACGAAGCCACCAACAGTGCCCGCGGTCAGGTCATTCATGAGGCGTGCCTTCGATGTCTACGTCTTCGTGTTAGTATTGACTCGTCGAGCGTCGGATATAAGCCAAGCACCTCCGGCTTCGGGAGTATACCCCGTACTTGGTGAATGCAACCAAAGTAACCACCATTCCACCAGAAGTGTCTGCCAATAGGACGTTGCAGCCGCGATCGGTCAGTCATGATGCAAACGCACCTCCAGAACGTCGCTTCCATGCCCGCGTAAAGGCCCAGCACACCCTCCTTCTGAATTACCTTTCTCACAACATCCATCGGACCCGCGTATGTGCTAAGTTTGTCCTGGAGCCTGGAATCACGTTGACGTACTCAACCACGAGATACGGTCGAATGGTCACGAACTTGATTTTGACAAGCTCGAATGGCACAACGACAAAACTTTCTGTCGCACCAGCGCTGCACCCAGTGATAATGGATAGCTGCTGGGTCATCTTCGACTCGCCAGTAAGCCGGAGGTATGTCTTGCCCCAAAACTCATTTGATGCACTACCATAGTGGGGAAATAGCCATGGGATATCATGAGCGTGGGGGACTATGACACAGCGAGAGGGATTGACGTACAACTTCGTCGCACGCTTGGGCGCTTCGAGGAGCAGTGGTGGAACAAGACCTTCAATGACCGTTAGCTCCTTCGGAGTGCGGATATAGAAGGCCAACACACCTCTGTACAGCCTTCCGAAGCTGGTGGAGACATGCTGCATGAAGAAAGCACAACTCGCGTGATCGGTGGTACGTACCCTTCCTCCCGGATGATGGCGCGGAAGCTACCAACAAGACCGTGTTGCGCTCTGCCCGTCTCTAGCTGCATACGTGTTTTGACCTAGTTCTCGCGATGGCGAGCTCATGAAGCAGAACAGTGTTTAGGAAGTCGGACTGCTCACGACATCTGCATGAGATGAGCTCTTTCTGTACGAACGATGGTATATCTCAGTAGGTCTCACCAAGAGGATAGAATGTAAGAATCTCTGAAATGCCAGCGATGGCTCCAGCCGTGAAATTTGCGATGAATGGGAGAGCTATACCCAAAGGAAACCTCTCAGCATTCGCGAAGAGTATTGAGCAGGCTACTCACGCTTCTTCTGCGGGGCCGCCATCCTTTTGTGCGCGCAGAAAATCTAGTGAGTAGGTTTGAAAGACTGGGTTGTGGTTGTTGGGAAGAACAGAATAAATACTGGGCTGGTCAGATTATATACTTCGTGGGCGGTTCGTGGACGAGGTCGCTGACTCCAGTCTCAGATCTACCCGCGCTAACCCCGCGTTTGGCTGGGGTGGCGTCGGCCACGTGGTATTCATATACCTTTGCCCAGCCTGAGCTTGACTGTTACTGCGGCGCCTCGATGCCGCCATGGTCTATATCTCGTCCTGGCAGGAATTTCAGGAGGCTGCGGAGGCCTTCTACGAGAAGTCTCCAAATAAGGTGAGCCTAAATCGTATTGTCACAGTTGTTGCGCTGACGGGTTGTCCGCAGATCCGATATGTCGTGAAGTGGAGAGCAGTGGAAGCAAAGTTGGTACTGAAAATCACAGACGACACGACAGTGCGTATGTCAGTCGTTTCCGGTCGTTTTATGTATTGAATAGCTTTCAACAAACCAGTGCCTCAAGTTCAAAACCTCCTCTTCCGTCTTCCTGAATCGATTTGAGGCTCTCAACCTCTCGCTCATGCAGAAGATGACAAATCGCCAGTCGAAGCCAATAGCTGGTCCATCTCAGATAGATGTGGCTGAAGCGACTGAGCAAACGCGTGGCTCCACTCCTGTGCCCGGGACGGTTGGTGTCGCTTCCGGCGGAGTGAAGAAGAAGAAACCGAAAAAGAAGAAGTAGAATTGGAACGTCATCCTACCCCTGCGATCCCGTATCGCCTCGCCACAAACTCATCGCTGTCGCTCATGTATAGCTTGTCGCGCATAGCTCACGATTGTATCGTCTACTGTCATGTCCCCACACGTCAGCTGCACTCGAAGTCATTCTCACGACCAGCTTGATCTAGAGTTGTGCTCACATTTGGTCCGGGTTTCATTTGCTTAGTCTAAGCTCGGCTGAAAGCTTTGCGGCTCCCCAGGTCATGGTGAGCATCTCCAGGCTCACAGAGCATGACGAAAGGATTGAAAGACCTGGCAGATAGGTCGTAGAGTTGAAGAGGTAATGTTAGAGTCCGCAACAAGGAAAACAAGGATAGTAGCGAGACGTCAACCTCGAAGACCGCTTACCCTGCAAATCATCCACGCAAAGTCCTATTAAAATACATGTGACGCCCAGATATCAGTGGCATCTGCAATTGTGAACAAGCCCAAGTGAACCAAGGGAAGGGACCTTGACTCGGTTCGTCATATAGGCTTGCCGGCAGCGAGCACTGTTAATGTCTGTTGTCAATTATGGCAGTTCACCTGATGGCACCTATGAATGTGCTTTGCAGATTGTCGCCTGCGGGCGCAGAATTGGGATGGAGTAAGACTGCGCGTACATCTCCGAGCCGCCACCAAGGCGAATGGGTTTAGTATGATGTTTCGAGACATGCATATCAATCAGTCTATCCTTTACAACTCTCAACATCGATTTGTGAGTGTGTATTCTGTCTAGCAGTGAATCGATTCATGTCAAATTGGTGCGGGTCATGCAATCTCTGTGCTGTTGCTGTTTGTGACGGCTTATTCGGTGGGACCCAATCTCCGAAATTGGCGGCATTCTTGTGATAAAGTTTTGCGTCTTCGCTGTTGATCGCCTTGGCATTGTGTCTGCACCAGATTCACATTACGAGACGGTAATAAATAGGTTGTAATCTAAGTACGAACGATGCTGTGTCCAGCAGACGTGTGTCAGAGCACCTGCCTATAAGATGAAAAAAAAGTTTGTGAGTCACTTCGCGCGATGATGCGAATGCACATATATGCCGCTTATCGCAGCGGTCATCTCGAAACCATGATTCTTGATCCAAGGGTGGATTTGAAGCGGCAAGTACATATGCCGTCAACTCAGTACGCGCACATCATGAGCGAGGACGCGGCGGATGCAGTCACGAGGGCCGCGTCTTCTGGCGCCCGATCAATTCGAATTGGACGACTTCCATCGCCAGGCAGTCAACGAAGACGAAAGCAATCCTTTCCAATACTTCGTCCTGCTAGCTGCTACACGGATGGCCTCGACGCCCCTTTTCTCAGAGGTCTTATTCCTTCCTTGTATCTTTCATCTCCCCGATCTTCATGGATGACGACGCGGGATATGTAGCGTGGAGGTCAACGAAGACAGCAAAGCGACCACGGTGTGCGAGGAAGTGCGTCTACTATTTGAGGGGGCATAGCAATCGGAGGGGCGGAACTTGCTCGTGCGCCGTGAGAGCCAGTGCCCCTAGCAGTGGCCCAGCAAAAAAGGAGATCGTCCCCGTATCCAAAATCCAGACATGTGGCTCGATACCGTCTTGCATCGGCAACCAAATAGGTTTCATCCGACGTTCCCTTCAGCGCTGGATGTCTATGGTCACGATGTGTGGATCAGTACCGCTTGCTTATTTCCTACCTTCGTTTCCGTGTCCCCATCATGTGGGCCTCCACTATTTGGGACACGAAGCCGTTACGAGGCTAGCGGTGTTCGAATGCACGTTCTCAGGAAGGGTGTCGGCACAGAGTCAAGAGCCCGTGTCGCTGTTATCAAAGGATGGTAGGTACTAATAGTGTGAACTGCATTTGGGCCGGAACTCACCCGCATCTCTCCTCTTGCATCCACTTCTTCGTAGCATGTCCAAAAACACGCGTCTTTTCAGGCCCGCTGGCCAGAGACCTCTACGTCTACAACTTTGCACTCGCGTCAGCTCTTATCCGCCTTCCTCTCAAGTTCCTCTCGTCCTCTCTGCGCGTCCAACGATCCTGCTCACATAACTTGATTGTGTATCCCTAAGGCCACGGAAGGACCGCACGTCTGTTGATGTCATTCCCATGACCTGCTGCGGGTAAGCTGGTGTCACTCTTCCCTGTTTAGCAGTTCAGCAATTCCATGGCAGGCAGGCAATATGTGCCACTCACTAAACATTCGGCTGATCACCCCACCGAGAGGGCTCGTCTTTTTAGAGCATCCATCGGACCGCTTGTGAGTCTTCTTGTGAGGTGTCAAGCTCGGACTGTTCCCAGTCCAGAAGGCCTCGATCAAGGACCTAACAAGGAGAAGCATGGACGGGCGAGGCCAACACGATGATTGGACGTGACCGCGTTGGTCACGGGGTCACAACGCGATCTAACTGCGAGGAGTAGGTGGTACTCGCCTCTGGCTGGCTGTGGTCCTCACATTGGTCGAGAACAGATTGCGCCGTGGAGCTGTCGCAACGACATGGGACACGTGCAAATTAGTGGGTGTATCCGCACCACGCTGGCATCCCCACGCAATCGGGGTAACCCTCGTACGTATAGAAGTCTGACAGTTATATGTCCGACTACGCGAGCATGGAGCGGTGCAGGCTGTGAAGGGAAACTCGCGAGAGGAATTGTACAAATGTGAGATAGGGATCCAGTGTCCGGCCAACGGAAACTCAACGACCAGTGATACAGGATCCCAATACCATTATGGTTTCGGCACCCGCAGCTACTCTCCGTGCCTCCGTTTATATGGTCGTCTTGAACGGCGCGTCTATCTGCCGTATCAGTATGATGCGCCGCTGCAGAGCTCAAGCCACGACCACGACGTACCTCCTGATATTACCATTCGTGAGCGATCCCAGCGCGCTCGAAGAGGAAGTGAGGAAGGTCTTCCGCGAAGCCAGGCGACTTCTCCCGGCGTTTGCGAACCAGGACAGACCATACATCGCTAAATGCGAGCGTCCTACTCAGCGTTGCCTCGATGCCCGCTTCATCGGCACATCTTCCGCTAGATGCCTGCGACCTCCTAGAACATCCTGATTGCCATGAAGAGCACGAACCCGAGCTGTTCGAGCGCGAACGGGAAAGCGCCGGCGGCCAGCTGACCGTCTCCTCGATCCGGTTCTCGCTCTCTGCAAGTGGTGATACAGTCTTAGAGATGAGTTCGGACTCGTCGACAGTGGTCGATGTGTCCAAGATGTCATCGTCAAACCAATCGGCCTCCTCAAATCCGTTTGTCCCGATCGGCATTGATTGTGGGGCGGGGCCGAGCCCCGCTTTGTTCCAGATATTGGTAGATGAATAATCCCCCACCTGGCAGTTCATCACGATCAGTCTCGCACGAAACAGTTGACTCGGCCTGAGCTCACCTTCGTGTCATTAGCGACTTGTGGCCTGAGGAGGATGGTCCACAGCGTCTGCTTCTGGACCTCGGCTTCCCACATATCCCGCTCCTCCTTGACCTGCCATGACGGCAGGGGATGTCCGTCATCATCCAGTGCTACAAGAACCATTACGTCTCGTATCACCTCATACACAACCTCACTTGCGTCGGTGGCAGTCTTCGGGTAGTAGGTGAGGACCACAATTTTGATAGCTGATGGCTAGCATGGCTCACTGTGTGTTTGTGCTCATATCTGCTCTCTGCTCCCATTTTTGTGGTTCTCAGCGCACTGTTGTTGAAGTAGAGCTGTTTGTAGGTCGTGGAATTGGTGATGCCACTCGAATATTGGCCAGACCCAACGTCGGTGACTAGCTGCGGCTGCAAGGCAATGCAAGCACGCGATGGTAGGAAGGGGCTGTAGCTGATGGCTGCCATGTTATCCAATTTGAGGAATCCGACTTGACGAAGATGGGACTTTTGTATCGCGGCTTTGGCCACACTAACTATAACGGCACGGCAGGTGAGGAACCATGCTGCATGCAAACAACCGAGAAATGCCAACAATACCTTACAGCGAGTCAACGGATGAGTAGCTGTATCGCCGGCTATGATGGTCGTCAATGGCAAACGCAGTGGCGTCGGAAATGAGACCAGATGTGTGCAGGCGCTTATGTGTTGAAGCTCGGCCACATGAGTCACGGGATGTAAGTATGAGGTGCTATGTTCTGCAAGGCCTCATTGGACAGAGGCGACGGTTCGATGCTGTACAATGATGGATCCAGTTGCCTTGTAAAGAGCTATGTCCGTGCCTTTGTCGTGGGTGAGACGGGTCGTTTGTCGGGATCATGATCCTCCTCGCTTCACCAGATGGCGGGAGCAATGCTCGCCAAACAGACAGCATTGGTTCGCACCGCCTGTGAACATAGAGACATATGATATTCAAGCTATACAAATTCCTATGCATCGGTGCCCTTCGCCCGGCTCATCTACTCCGCACAAGCACGCAGCTATTTGTACGTTCTCTGGTCTTTGAGATATCCTCTACATGTGCTGAAGCCTATTCTGCGGGTTTGCATTAGGTCTGACCCACCAAGAGCCTATGATCTCACCTAGGTCCGCTTTTGAAGTTTCACTGGCCGCCTAAGGCAATCAGGGAGTCCTCGGGCATATAACACCACCTTCATGGGTCGCCTGCGCCTCTCCCCTGCCATCTTCCTGTCCCTGTGTGCCTTTTTTGTCGATTTATCTTCATTGTGAGTGTCTCCCGCACTCGAGCCTGACATGGATTCTACCACATTCCCATTTACGGTGGAATTAAGCAGGATAGCTTGTGTTCCTTCACGTGTCTCTGCATTTAACATCTCATTCTCCCATTTCTGGGCCTCTCTTTCAACCATTTGGAGACAGGGAGTTGTTGTGGTCGATGAAACCAGTTCGAGCAGCTGGCGCACCAGTGTGCGGAGGGCGTCATTGTCTACACCCTAGATTGTAGGTGAGGATACATATTGAAATGGCTGTGTGATGCATCACTGACCTGGTGTGGCTCTACGGCCATTTCAATATGGGTTCTCAGGGCCTTCGTACGACTGGACTGCTGCCACTCGCCACGAGTGACCACCTGCTTTTGCGGCAGATCGCACGGCAACGACAAAGAAGCAAATCCATGCATCAACTGTACTGGATGCATGATGGTTATAGGCGTCGTGTTCGGTCTGGTCACCCTACGCAAAGCCATCGGATCAGGGCTCGCAGGCCACATGCATTTCGAGAGATGTGAATGACGTACGCTGCTGAAGCATTGTTCTGATAGTATGGAACCTTCGCAGCGAACATGGTGGGATACAGGATGTGGACCGGGGTCTTTTGATAGCAGACGAAGTCGCGATGGGTGAGTGAAAGGATGAAGCTGATGAATCGGGCGCCTAGGCGCCGTTAAGCATGGATGCGTCCGTCACGGGATCGCGACACGTTACATAATGTTCGGTGAGGACAAAAAATGAATGACTCGCCAGCTTGCACTGACTGCTCATGTCGGCAGAGGCTCGCCGTTCGCGGTAGAGAGGTCCGGGTAGCATGAGTATCAAGTCCCTATGGACAGTCAGGAGACAGTATTCTACCGCGCAATTTTGGCAAAATGCATGCGCTTACGCCGTTCGCTCAAACTTATTCCAATGATCACATCTGAATGTGTCATCCAATCTTCGCCTCACACCTTTGTCGATGACAATGCAACCATCTCGATCGATCCACTTGCTCGCGTACGTAATCTAGTCATCGCGTGAAGTCTATCTGCTAACGGGTTCATAAAGTCGGCACCGACGTGTACCATTCCGCCTAGATGGGTTTGTCGGATCTGATTGTATGGCTTGCCGTGCACTCCATATAGCCTCCTGGAGCAGTGGTGGGCTTTGATTTGTTCGTTCAGAGCTGCAATACCTTCGCAGGCAACACGTTCTCTCTGCGTACTATCAAGAGCGACGTCCTAGCCTCGGTCAACATGGCAGCAATGGAGAATACATATTGTGTTCCACATCACAGTGATTTTCGACAGGAAGACTGTCCCCACTAGCGGTAGGCAATTTTTTTGACGAGTTGATCATCTTATCTCTCAGCCATCCATAACACCCTCATTTTCCACGGAAGCCCAGTTAGTCGTGTGCTAGGACTCTAGGCCGCAGGGGTGATGTAGCGACCGCTGTCAAGTGAGTAATACACCCCACGAATTCGCTTACAGCTACTGTATCTAGCCCTCTGTACCTTGTCTTGCACTTCGACCTTGATTTCCTCACGAACTAGTCTTTTCGGTCACAGGTGTCGACATCCAGGGTGTCAATGCTACATGCCATCTCTCCTACCCTAGTATGTGTTTCTGTGAACGGAATGCCCCGTCACTTAGACCCCACGCAATAGACCTACTTCGCCCATGTACATTACTAAATAGCTTATTAGAGCTACAAGCTGACCGCGACATGAGTATGCGAATGGAATGGTAAGAAGTATCCACTCACCTCGGTCGTTGTACGCGACTGGGTGTATCAGCGGCGACGCTCCCGCTTCTAGCAGTCACATTATGTGCTGCACCATCCGATTTAGTAGTCTCGGCCAAACCGTGAGCTGGGTAGTTGGTGTCGAACCTACAGCCATTGAAAGAAGCCTCATCAGCGAGTCTTCATTTGGAATGCCGTCAGGCTAACCTGGGACTGCACGCCCGGTACATGCAGCCAAATGCCTGCAGGCCGCCTCGAGTATGCGGCTATGCATGGATCTAGGCACCCAAAACCTTGTGTTCACATGCTCTCGTCATGCTTCAATGACTCACACTCCGTCATTCGCTGTTGTGTATATCAACTCACGTCAGAGCGACAGCGTCAACCCCTGTTCCCTGAATACCCTCTGTGGTAAGTATGAGAGGTAAGCCCGTTTCAAGCTGTCGGATTGGCCAGACTGCGCAACTATGAGATAATCATACTACCCAACTCTTCAGGTCTAGACTCGGAAGATTATATTCCTTGCCCGCCCACGGCCAGCCGGCGGCTCTTCGGGACTCCGCAAGCCCCAGGATTCTTTGAGAACACTGAGATGACACGGGATCAGTTCGCGACATTCAGAGTGAGTCCTAAGTATCATGGTCTGTGGGAATTCTTATATCCATCCATCTTGTGTTTCTAGGAACTTGTCCATGCTAGTGCTGAGAAGCATCTCGATTATACGAAGCCTGCGACCCAACAGAATCAACGGCAGCTCAAGGCTCATTTGAGGGAGGTATGGGCACATGCATCCGGCCGTTCTTTTTCAGTTCAATGAATGGGCCGCTAGGTTGCCAGGAATTGGGACTTCAAAAATGCATTCGAAGATGACTGGCCTATACTACATTATACAAAATACTATGTATGGAGAATGCGTGAGCCAAAGGTATGGATTACGGCTTGTTTCAAGCTTGGCCAGCTAAGGCTGTCCACTAACTCTAGGCCATTGAGGTGAGTACACGAGGTGAGGGCATTGACTAAATCTCAATCGGACCCTCTCTTCTTTGTTGATAGCGAGCCCGAGCCCGAGACAGATGCCAGCATGCAGGTATGCCAACTAATATTGAGCGAACTCCGATATCATGCGTTCCATGATCTGACCACGGATTTTTGAGTTCCCGATGCAAGGAAGAAGTCATCGCGAAGGGAGCCGCGCTCGTTAACTCCCGAGGTGCTACCTCCTCCAGCCCCAGAGGTGCCACCTCCTTCAGCATCAGAGGCGGCAGAACATGTTCCTACTGCACAGACCGGTAAATGCACAGCTGGTGTGGTACGTCTCTATCTTCCATTCATTTTTGTCCTGCTTATCATGGTCATCAGCATCCCGTACACGACCCGTCTACGCCAGTTCGCGAATTCCTTTCCGCACTGGAGCCGTCCATGTCGACAAGCACCATCGACCGTCTGATCGAGCTGGGTATCAAGAATATGGACCGCCTGAAGATGCTAGCAAGGAAGTTATATCGCGACGAGTGGGTGAACAAATATGTGGACATGGATCGGTTTGAGTTCTCGGCGTTGCAAACAGCGCTCAATGAGCTTGCTGGCTGTTCGGCTGCATGAGGGGCATTGAATGATGAATGAGGCTCTCAGTCAAGGCTGTGCTGGTTTGTGAATAAGATTCGAATAGGCGAAGATAACTGTGTTGCCAATTGATATTTGATTGAGAGCATGCGTGCAGCGCTGAGCAATGGCATAGGACGAGATTCCAAATGTCCCCGAGCGCCAGCCTTGCTGACCATGGGGTCTCGACTCTACAAACCATAAACAGTATCACGAAGAGGCAGAAGGAGCGAAGGGGTACTGTGACCGCTCCGACTGTCACGGCGCCTGTCATTCAATGACGACGAGCACAACTTCCCGATTCATGCTCAAGCTCCAGCGGAAGTTGGCCCCGTGTACATCTGCGGGCCCCAGAGAAGTTCAGGAACAGCCGCCCCGGATATTCACTGGTAGTGCCCCGAGTCCGGTCGTGTCAGTTCACGTACATTTGCTCCGCTCAGGCTTGAGGTAGCATCATGCTTGAGATTATTAGGCTCCTAGGGCTGACCGCGACAGATCGCCCAGACATCTCTCTGCACCCGCCGACCGAACGTGTTCGTGCATCGGCTGTAGAAACGCGGCAAGCGTAAACATGGAATGCTCGCGCGCCGAGGCCACGTTCTACAACTGCATACAGTCCGAACGAGTTCGTTTCAGTCCTGATGCTCGTCGCGCCTTCTGATGCCTCCTTTGCACATCTTGCCGAGTCTACTAAAGCGATAGTCTGTGCAAGGCGAAGGTTCTAAGGAATGCTCTGAACGAAGGATAGAACGAGCAATCCCTCCGGCCGCGGACTCTATAACAATGTTATTCATGATGTACAACCACCATTAAGGCCAGACCCCGAGTCAACTTACGGCATCGTCTCCTGTTGAGACTGCTATCGGTGCTAGTAGTCATGCAAAAAGGGTATTACCTGTCGGTATGTCCGCTAATGGGCAACTCACAAGGCTGGTGCTATCAATTCACATCATATTCCGGCCGAGGAGTTCTATAGTATGGAACAAAACGGGTCGAGAAGTGCCGTTACAAGGGATTCTGAATGCAAGTCATAAGTCGTGTCGGTGATGAAGCCAATTCACTCGTCTATCGTTCCTCCGACCTTCTTACTCTTCTCCACGTGCAAGCCTGCGTTCAGGCTAGGGTCTTGCCAGTAGTGAGCCTGCTCGCGCGGGGGTCGTAGCGGCCGTGCATCTGCCAGAAGAGCGCGCGGTTGAGGATGGCGAAGAGTATGCTGATGAACAGCAGGAAGAGGAGCATCGCCCAGCCGATCCACGCGAAGGCGACAAGCGCCATGAGGATGCGGCATGTGCGATACTCGTGACACCACTCGAGGTCTGCCCACATTGTCTAAACGTGGCAGGATCGTGTCAGTACATTCAACGACGCCAGACACGAAAAGGCGTGACGCACGGAGGCGATGGCAGCACCGACGAGCCAGAGCACGAAGAGCATGAAAAGGCCAACCATCTCGCCGAGGAAGCTGGAGAAGACGCCGTACTCAATCATCCGACCCGGGAAGAGGATGTGAAGTCTAAATGAGGGTTAGCGTGTGATCGCCGTACTCGTTGCTACCCGCCGTTCACTCACGCGAAAAGGGACCAGAGGAGCGAGAGACATGCCGAGGCGAGCAGCTCAGCGACGATGGGGTCGTAGAAGGGTACTCCGTGGTTCAGTGGGTCGTAAGGTGGGAGATGGGTCGTATACTGCAGGCGGGCGGCCGTCAAGCCGATCACGACAGCGGAGAACATAAACTGGGAACGACGTTTATTGTGTCAGTTCGTGGTCGTATTGGTGGGCGCGTCACTGTCACTCACTAGCAGGACGTAAAAGACTAAACGGATCGCATTGATGCTACCAATCCCAAAAGCCATTGTTACGGATTACAAGAGCGATATTCGAATGGAGTGGCGAGGCAACGAACTAGACGAAGATGAGGGAGGTTAGGTGCCCTCATACCGCCTCTTATAGTTCGCATGAGACCGCAACGGGGCTGGAGTTCATGACGGCATATTGGGAACGTGTCGGGAGCTTTCGACCAGCGACAAAGGGCACAACGCCGCCGCATCAGGACTATGCAACCTAGCGCCCATACGAGTACAGGCCTGATGTATCGGTGCCGCATTTTTGCACACAAGGACCGCTCTGCTTGCGGCGAGCGATGCAGAATCCAGGGTAAGAAGAGCTCCGGACGTCGTCCTGTACGATATCGGCAAATGTGCATGAGGTGCAAGAACGCTCGCGGCGCGTCTCTTCTACCAATGTAATGAGCTGATGTGGGCCAGCTGACGTCAGGAAGCCTCAAGGCGTGCGTGTTGGCGGGCAGAAATTAGATCGCCGTGCAAAGGCATGTATTCAGTGTTGCCCGCTGGGCTATTCCTGTCAGGCGTTCAGGCTGAAGACGCAGCGATATTCATAGACGAACTTCGTACCGCCAGCCTCAAGTTGTAATGTCCTGGTTCTAAGCTATTCTTAGTTGCTTGTTGGCCTGATGGAAAGGACTGGGGTAAATATAGATCTCTCTCCCCCGAAAACGACAAGTCGGTAGCAAGTGCAGAAAGGCGGTACAACGGGGAGGCGAACCTTTTCCTTTGTATGTGGAGAATAACGGGAGAATAAAGAAGGAAGCACGGTGTTTGCAGCGCGTGACACATTATCCTCAATGTTAAGGAATGCAGAGGGTGTCTGTTGAGGCTCCGACTCTGGCGAGCCTTCCTTTATGTCACGTACTACCTCTGGACCGAACGGCCACTCACCAACCGTCAAGATGTCCAGTTGAGTACTAGTAGACAGAACATCAACGTTTCGTCTTAGCTCGATAGAATGGCCGCTGGCAGCAGCACGGGAGGTGGAGTAAGTTGGCGGTCCAGTATTTTCGTCATTGGGTTTGACACTAATCTGTCTCTTCATCTCGTCACTCTTCTTTACTTGGAGCTTTTACGAGCTACTTAGTTTTCTGTCATGCCTGTCTGTTAGTACTTAATGGGCTCGCCGTCGTCTCGAACGCATTCTCCCCTTTCTCTCGACCTCTCATCGCGCCGTCGGGTGCCTCTGAGTCGATGGTTATGCATCAGGCTGGACTCTCGTACGTGCTGACTGCAGAACGAACATGGCGGAACGACACGGACATGCCGTTTCGGTGTCTCATAGCTGGGTTGTCGTCCGTCCTGCCATATAACCAAGCGACCCGCCTGAGTAGTTGGCAACCTTTATTATAACGTTCCGCTTGCGATGGGTGACGACTCTCCGCGTCAGTCACAGGCACATGATTGTAACCAAGCGTCACGCTTGGCTCAACTGGCGCGCTTTCAGCGCTTTGAGTCCTCAATTGCGTTCGTCACCACCGTCAATGTCCGTACCACCTCAGTCCCGAGTTTGATCAATCCCTATAAGTTCTCCTGCACTGACGCCTCAATAGACTGACTACAGCCGCACGTGGATCACGATCACCGTAAAACTGACGCCCTCGCGTCTGCCGGAGAACTTGCCACCGAACTCCTATACACACATATCGGCAACCTCAGGCCACGGGCTTCGGACAATCCGTTTCTTCACCTCGGCGATGCACAATGGCAGCCGGGATATCCACTGTCAAGTCGACCAAGATCCAAGCGCTCGACGTTGGCTCCGTCCACCGCATTGCTTCTGGTCAGGTAGTGATCGACCTCCAGACCGCTGTCAAGGAGCTGGTCGAGAATAGTTTAGATGCCGGCGCGACGTCTGTGGGTGAGTACCTGCATCACGACGATAATCGAGCCGTGTCACCCATCCAACGTAGAGATTCGTTTCAAGGACCACGGCGTTTCAAGTGTCGAGGTCGTCGACAATGGGAATGGCATAGCTCCAGAAGACTACGACTCGATAGGTCAATCTCCAATGATGCCTCAACACACTCCTTACTGATTGCCGTGTTCCGATCAGCTTTAAAACACCACACCTCCAAATTGACGTCTTTCGCTGATCTCATGTCGGTATCGACATTCGGGTTCCGCGGAGAGGCACTCTCTTCACTGTGCGCGCTTGCGGAGCAAGTCACCGTAACGACTGCGACTGCGGTCGAGGCCCCCATGGGCACAGTTCTAGAATTTGACACCGCCGGTCGGCTGGTGAATCGAAAGGGGAGGGTTGCCAGGCAGGTATTCGTCACACCCACATTCTTCATTTGACACCACACCTGTACCCATACTGACGCACAATTAATTAATTCTTTAGCGCGGGACCACCGTCACGATCACGGGGCTTTTCAAACCACTCCCCGTTCGGCGTAGAGAGCTCGAACGCAATGCGAAGCGCGAGTTCGGCAAGGCATTGTCGCTCCTATCCGCGTACGCCCTGGTCCCCTGCGCGCAGGAGAACAAAGGTGTGCGGCTGACGGTCACCCACATCGTTGTTGGCGGGTCAGTCGGGTCTTACTGCAAGAACAATCCAGCTGACGAGGTCGCGCACAGGAAGAAGACGGTGCAGATGCGGACGGATGGCGCTCCCTCAACGCGCGCATCCATATCCGCACTCTGGGGCCCAAAGGCACTCGACAACCTCGTGGAGCTTGATCTAAAGTTCGATGTTGACACCGAGCGCGCCGTGCTGAGGAGGCGTGGCCTCGTCGACGGGGATGCGTAGGTTCTCCTTCTCAGCCGTGCTTACCCGTGCTGACCGTGCATCACCACATGACGCGCCTGCTGCACCCGTTCCAGACACTCGAATGAGGTGCGCGTGCGTGGTCAGATCTCAAAGTTCGCCGTGGGCTGTGGTCGGACCGGGACGGACCGGCAGTTCTTCTTCGTGAATGGGCGCCCGTGCAACCCTTCCAAGGCACCGTTGATCCTTTCTGGCCACGCCTATCTGCTTATGTGAAAATTTGCGCATCGGACAGGTACAGAAGGCGTTCAACGAGGTCTACCGGACATTCAATGCGAACCAGGCGCCGTTCGTCGTGGCGGACTTCATCCTGCCTGCCGGTGCGTGCTTCGCCGACCTATTCGGTCTTTTCCAGATGTGCCCCCTCCATATAAGATCGCTTCTGGTTCTGCGGTTATCAGATTGGCTCCTATCATGGACTCGTGTCTCCAGGCGTGCGGGTGGGCAGCCAATGCTCACGCTTTTCTTAGATACGCTGGACGTCAACGTCAGCCCCGACAAACGGACGATTCTGCTGCACAGCGAGAAGAACCTCATAGAGGCTCTGAAGGTTGGTTCTCCCGTCGTCGAGCCAATCGTGTCCGGCTGCTTCCCACAGATATCGGATATGCTGAGATTGGGTTTGCAGACAGCGTTGGAGAAGACGTTCGCACCCTCGCGTGCGACCTATGACATCAACACTCCGGGCCCTTCCCAAGCACCGGCGAAAGAGGGCTCTCAGCGACAGCGCGCCGGCACGCAACATGTGCAGGGACCGCTATTTCTCGAGGACACAGACGACCTCACCAGCGACGCGGCGAGCACCGCGACGAGTGCCCCGCCGCCTCCTTCGAGGAGCGACCTGCCCGACCCGGAGGATGCAGATGACGGTTTCTTTGGCGAGGCCGACCTTCTCGGTAATCGGCATGATAAAGAACGGGATGCGGGTGTGGGAAGACCATCGCCAGAGGGCTGCAGTGCAGAGGCTTCTAGCGAAGCTGATGAGGGCTCCGCGCTACGTCATCCCAGCCCAGAAGAGCCCATCTCCCTCGAGCGCGAGGGCCCTGCGAGCGAGGTTCCCGCGGCGCTGTCCCACCCGCAGGGCCCCACGCCTGCGAACCGCGACGGTCGCGAGCCTCGTGGCGGTATCAGCGGCAGCAGCAGCAGCGCGGGCGTCACCGCTGCCCCGGACGCCACCCTCGATTCCGGGGTGCGAGGCGACGTCGAGGATCGCTCGTCGTCCGAACCGGAGGCCCAGCGACACGCGGCGGACGCTGGGTCGCCAGCCGCCGGTCAGGTGTCCCCTCCCCCGGCGGCGCAGGTGCGAGCCGCGTCCGCGTCCGCGGACTCGGGCTCTCCGTCTGCGAGCCAGGTTCTGCTTGCTCATCCTCCGGAGGACGCCTCGCGGTCAGCTGGCGAAGGGGCGCGCGCCTCGTCAGGTCGGAACTGGTTGTCCGCGTGTGACGCGCGTGCGAAGCGGGGCCGAGCGGAGGAAGAGGAAGAGGGCGAGGGCGAGGGACGCTCTGCTGGCCGGGCGGGAGGCGCGCGGGACGTGCAGACGGTGCTCAGCACGGAGGGTGCGGCGTGGAATCTCCGGCGGGACGCGACGATGGCGACGCCCCCCAGCAAGCGGTGCAGGACCGGGGAGCACGGGTCCGCGGCGGAGGGGACGGCAGCGAGGTGGGGGCTGCGATCGACCCTGCGCGAGTTCGCCAGGCCGGGGAGCCAGGTCGTCGACGAGGCCGTGGAGGAGGACGACGAAGGAGAAGGAGAAGGAGAAGGAGAAGGAGAAGGAGAAGGAGAAGGAGAAGGAGAAGGCGTGTTTGAGTCCGAGTCTGGGACCGCGATGCAGGTGGACGGAGAGGGCGTGCGGCACGCGGTAGCGGGGCACCGCGACAGCGATCGCGATGTCGACGCAGACGCAGACGCAGACGTGGACGCGGACGTGGAGGACGTCCAGGCGTTGTCCGCCCATCAGGAACGCGAAGAAGATGACGCAGAGGAGGGGGCGTCGTCGTCTGGCAGTGTCGGTACCGACGAGCGCGGCGTTGTCGATCTCACGGAGACACTCGAGGATGACGTGCCCGCACGAGTACAAGCACAAGCACGCGCGGAGGCCGACGACGACGCGCCCCGACCCCGACCCGAGGTGGTGCGTGCGGCGGCGGACGGCGGGGAGGTGCTCCTGCGCGTCGAGCTGGCCCGCGTGTCAGAGCTGTGGCGCCGGCTCCGCGGGGCGCGGTGTCTCGGTCCGCTTGCGGGCGGGCGGGCGCGGGACGGCGCGGCGTTCGTGTTGGCGGAGGACGCGGGAGTCTTGAATGCGGGGGGCGCGGGGACCTCGAATGTGGACGAGGCGGGGACCTCGAACGCGGACGACGACGGCAGGGCGACCGAAGCGCTGTCGCGCGTGATCGACAAGTCGGATTTCGCGGCGATGGACGTCATCGGACAGTTCAACCTCGGGTTCATCGTCGCGCGGCGGCGCCGCGGACAGGCAGGCTCGAGCCTGGATCCGGAGGGGGGCCGACCGCCGGGCGACGACGGGGGCGGCGCGCTAGACGATCTGTTCATCATCGACCAGCACGCTGCGGACGAGAAGTACAACTTTGAGAGGCTGCAGGAGACGACGCGGATCGCGTCGCAGAAGCTATTCCGGTGAGCGGCCAGCTGATAGAGCTTGCACTGACGTGCGATGATCGCTCACACCCGGCAGGCCGCAGCCCCTGGAGCTGACGGCGGCGGACGAGCTGGTCGCGACGGAGAACATGGAGGTGCTGCGACGGAACGGGTTCGAGGTGGAGGAGGACGCGGAGGCGTCGCCCGGTGGTGGTGGGCATCGTCTGCGGCTGGTGGCGCAGCCGACGAGCAAGAGCACGGTGTTTGACATGAAAGGTCGGTGTCTCGGCTCAGACTGAGCGATAGTGCGCGCGCGTTGCTGACGACGGGGGTGCGTTAGACCTGGAGGAGCTGTTGGGCCTGATGCGGGAGCAGCCGGGGGGGCGGATGGTGCGGTGCTCGAAGGCGCGGGCGATGTTCGCGATGCGGGCGTGCCGGCGGAGCGTGATGGTGGGGATGCCGCTCGGGCGGGCGCAGATGACCGCGGTGCGTGGGCGTGGGCGTTCCTAACCTCCGCGCCTCTCACTCTGTGCTGACGGACGCGGACGGACACAGGTGGTGCGGCACATGGGGACGATGGACCAGCCGTGGCACTGTCCGCACGGGCGGCCGACGATGCGCCATCTGACCGACATCTCGGGGATGGGCGCGTGCGACGACGGACGCGCGCGGGGGGCGTCGAGGCGCGAGGCCGCTGTCGATTGGGCGGGGTTTGCAGGGGGATGACCGGTGACCGGTGGCTGCCAGGCGTGGCGCGCAGCCCACATTACACGTACGTGCTTTATGGTTGTCCTGAGGGCTCTGCTCAAACCTCAACTCGCGACAATGTTTTGCACTGTGCCAGGGTCCTACCTGCATGAAATCCACTGCGGGCAAAGCACGATGTTCGTTCGGGCCCCTAACAGTGAGTGGAAACAGTGCTTAGTAGGGGAATATAATTGCAGTCTGCAGAGACCGAACATTGAACAGCAATTGATTATGTTTGTTTGAAGTTTGGAGCTCTGAACATGCAGCCACCATTCATTGTGCTCGAGCACTGAACACATGAAGTTTGCTTGCCATGCAGAAAACAGAGCAAAAGATTTATCCCAAACGTTGAGCAGAAATGCGATCTGCCTGGCATATATATGAAAAAGGGATGGAGATGGAGAGAAAAGGCTAAATTCTTGCACAATGTCCGGTGTCATCTTTCTAGGCGCCGAACATTGGACGAGGGGTGTCGGGTGACGGGTGACTGCCAGGCGTGGCGTGCAGCCCACGTTACACGTTAGTACGTGCTCGCTAATGGCCAACGATTCACGAAGCTTGGCCCCCGATATAGTGCACCAGCTAGGGTAGCGGGCTTCGCGGTCTGCCGTGCCGCACAACGTGCCATGCTCGCTCTGAGGCGGCCGAGACTCTGCCCGACGAGGCGTATCTGCGCGCGGGGACGCTTAGCTGCCAGGGGAGCGCTGGGAAGGTCAAGGTCAAGGGGACGATGACACGATGACACGATGACGCGTGTCTGGGCCGTCCCTGCGAGCGGTGACCGGTGAACGTTGAGTCGATGACGTCCGTGCTCGCCGCGAGGACCCGGGGGGACGGAAGGTCAGAGACACGCACACGCGCACGGGCGATCCCGCGGTGCGTCACCGTCATCGTCGCGTGCGTGCGTGCGTGCTGGACTGTCCAGAAGGCTCGAGCCATTGCATTTCTGATGCGCTTCCACGCACGGTGCAAGGAGGCAGGCAGGCCTGCAGTGCGTCATCGTCCTCTCGCGTTCGAAGAAGAATTCGAACTCGAACTCGAACTCGAAGCCATCTAGATGCGCACGCCCCGATCCGCGCGTGCCTGCGTTTCACGCCGCCCCCGCCGCACCGCACCGCACCGCACCGCGCCGGACGCGCATTTCCAGAGCGGCGCGTCGCGGTGTCCCGACAGCGCGGCGGCGCCGGGGCTTCCGCAGTGCACGACTCTCGACGGTTATCGAGACGGGACGCGGGGAAAGCGGTGCGCGCGCGCGGGGTCCGCCAGGTCGATCCGTCCCGCCGGCCCCGGCCCCGGCCCCGGGTGACGTCGTCGTCCCTCCCTCGTCCGTCCGTCCGTCCGCGCTCAGTTGACGTTATCTTCACCCTCAACTCTCACTAGCACTGCAGCCCGGGCAGGCCTGGGCCCGCAGATCGCTCGCCCGCCGCCACACACACTCACGTTCACGTTCACGCTCACGCTCACGAGCGGCTGGACCATCGATCGATACTGACACTGACATTGACGTCCGCGCCAACCAAGCGAGCGAGCGCGCAGAGCAGAGAGTACATGTATGTATGTGTATGCACGTACGTAATAGATTCCAGCGGGGGAAACCCCGAGATAAGCATGCAGCCCAGACCCGACATGACGACGGACAAAGACGTGACTAAAACAGAACAGCGCAACAGACTCGCACACACGCACGCGCACACGGTGCGGCGCGCGCGAGGACGGGCGACCGGTCCCAAGTAGGTATGACGCAAGCAGAGGCCCCGCTCTGTCCGTCCACGCGCGCTCGCCCGCAACCGACGTCCAACCCCAGCCAGTCCGTACCGCACGCACGCGCTATAGCACGACGCGAAAGCTGCTCAGCGCGCGCCGGTCCTCGTTCGTCAGCGCGGCGTACCCGCCCGCCGCTCCCCCGCCCGCGCCGCCCCCGGGGCTCGTCTGCCCGTGCCCGTGCCCGTGCGAGTGCGAGTGCGAGATCGACGGGCTCAGCGGGTGTATCGGCACGATGTTCGACAGCCGCGGCAGCGAGTGCGCGTGGTGGCTCCCGCCCCCGCCCCCGCTCGCCTCCCCGCCGTGCCGCGACCCGTGCCGCGAGACCGTCGACTCGCTCCCCGAGCTCAGCGTCGTCACCGACGACGACGACGAAGAGGACGACGAGGACGACTCGGGGCGCTCGATCGGCGACAGCTTCAGCGACGACGACGACGACGCTGACGACGACGAGGACGACGACGGGGACGACGACGGGGACGACGGGGACGAGGAGGAGGAGGAGGGTGGCCAGGCGCTCCCCGGCCAGTCGGCGTCCCCCGCGCCGTTCGCGGGGAGGACGCGCCCCGCGCGCGCGGGGTTGCCGCGGGGCGACGAGAACACGCCCTCGGGGATGCGGATCTTGCGCAAAAAGTCGTAGTCCTCGATCACGGGGAGCCGGGTATAGTCGTCGCCCTGCGCGCACGAGGAGAGAGCCAGTCAGTGAGCGAGCAACGGTCGACGCGCGCGCGGGGACTGACGCAGAAGTACGCGACGACGTGCCACTTGCGGGGCTCGGCGGGGTGCGTGTAGACGTGCGTGGAGTAGGTCTGCTTCGTGAGCCCGTCGGGCTTGGACGGGCGGTCCTGGCGCGTCGGCGCGGGCTGGTAGTTGAACGGGTCGAGCGTCCGGCGCGCCCTGCACACGCACAGCGCGCGGGGGGAGGGGGCAGGACAGGTGGGCATGGGCGGGCCTCGCGGACAGGATGGGGGGAACGCACGTACCGGCGGGCGGCCTTGGCGGCCTTTTCCTCGGGCGTCGTCTCTATCTTCTCCTCGTAGAAGAGGTAGTCGCCGCGCATCCGGCTCTGCGACCTGTGCGCACGGGGTGTCAACCACGGGGCTGTCAGAGACGGGTGGGGGGGTGCGCACCAGCGGCGGCCGTCTGTCCATCGCTCGAGCCCACCTGGCGGGCACGGACGGGGGTCGGCTTAGGGCGGGAGGGAGAGACGCGAACGCGAGACGCACCCTGCTTGTGCTCTGCCTCCTCCCAGACGAAGACGTTGCCGGGCTGGAGGTGCTCGCGCTCGGCGGCGGTGAGGCGGCGGGTGATGAGGGGGAGGAGGTTGAGGCGGACGGCCTCGAAGACGACGTGGGCGTCGCGGGCATCACGGAGGTCTGGGGGGCGGGTCAGCGGGGGGTGCGCGAGGAGACGAAGGAGAAAGGGGGGTGCGCACGGAGGGCGGGGATGGTGGCGTGAGTGGGGGGGGCGGGGGAGAGGGAGGGCGACATGGAGTGGCTGATGGGTGGGGCTGGAGAAGGGCTTGCGGAGCCGAAGGGAAGGGGGATCAGGGAAAGGCTAAGGGGGCGGAGTGGAGCGTGGAGGAAGGCAGGGGAGGAGGAGGAGGAGGCGAAGGACTATATAGGAAGGCAGGGAGCGGGTGCGGGGGCAATGGGAGGTGGACATGACGACAATAGGGTTCATGTGGAGGCAGAGGTGGCTGGAAGAGGGCGACATGAGGATGTGCGCGGCTTGGGCGGACTGCGAGCGACCGCGCATCGAGCGATGAGAGAAGCGGACGCTGCAGTGCCAGATGACGCATCCCCCCTGGGAGTTTTCTCGGCGCCTCCCCCACCCTTGGCTTTAACGTTGCCCATGACGTCGCCATCGCCTCCGGGGGACTCTCCTGCCCTTTCCGACTTTGGCTTTTTGCGTCCCTCGCCCAACGCGTCAGCCTACCAGAAGAGGGTGATTAGTCCTCCCTCCCGTACGCGCGCGCTGCTGCATGCGGTGTGCGGCGATCTGCCGAAGGGTCGGCGCTTTAGACTCGCAGCCAGATCACCCGCGCCCTCGCGCCTGATGTCATGTCCTCCTGATCGCCGGGGCAGGCAGTGTGCGAGTCGCCATGTGCGCGCCAGAGACCACGCCTCGTCATCGCCGTCCTCCCGATCCTGCCAGTCCCGCGTGCGCACGAATGTCCCAGATATGAACTCCACGCCACCGCACTCGACGTCGCGAGGCCGACACCCTTTACCTCTCCTCCCAAGGCTCCAAACGGCGATGCACGGCGTGCCGCAGTCGGAATACCGTCAGAACACACGTCCGTCCAGTCCCCCGCGACACGAGTCCGCTCTCGCCATCCTTGCACCGTGGTTCGATTCCACCCACGGGAACATCTCGACCGGAATGGCACACCACCTGCTCCGCCTGCGCGACACAGCGTCCGATCGGGGGCGTGGGGGGAAAACCGTCTCCCCAGTTCGCGTCGCGGTGGAGCGGGACCGCGGTACACACCGCCAACCACTTTGCCCTGCCTGAACACGAACACGTCTCCCCGCGAGCGACACAGGGCCTCTCCCGCCGCCAGGGTAGGAGTGCGAGGCGCGAGGCGCGAGCGCTGGCTGTGGTCGGCGTTGGCGTTGACGGCAGCGTGCCGTAAGGGCGCGCAGGTGACGACGGCGGCAGTGTCGTCATTGGGAACCCACCTGCCCGCTCGTCGTGTCTCTTCCACCGCGCATCAAATGCCGTCCCTGAACGGCGCGCGGATGCCCGCGCCGGTGCGACCCACACGCTCTCATATAGACGTAGAGTTTCATACCACCACCCCGGCACGGCTCGCGAGGCACCTCGCCTGCAGACACACGTCGCGCAAACCGCCATCGAATTCGGACGCCAAAACTCTAGCGTGGCCACGGTACCATCCTGTGATCCGGCCGAAGCCCCCTAAACCGATATGCCACCAGGCTCTGCGTGCGGGCGGGGTTCTCCACGTATCGCGTCCGCCGTCGACGGGGCCTGGGCCCCCGCTCGTTATTAGGGACCGCATCAGAACCAGCGAAGCGGACACGGACATGGGCGAGTGCGCGCGCGCGGCGAGTCGACCCACCGGAGCCCGGCGCGTGAGCCGAGATTCCGTCGCGCAGAGCCATCAGAACCCGGAGCGCGCCCGGAATAGACAAGGCAGGCCGAGGATGCACGCACGCCATGGGGCTCCCTCCCGTCCGCGCACATCCGGCGGCGCCGACGTGCACGCTACTTGTTGATAGACTCGACTGCACCGCCAGCCCCCGCACGCGCGCGCCGGGAGCTTACCCGCGTACGTATTTTGCGCGTGTGGACGTACTCCGGATGCACTTGGGCCGAGGCGAGGTGTGGAAGAGACGCCAATGCACCAGAGAGAGCTCGTGTCGGATGACCTCTTCGATGACTGTTCCCGGGTCGGGGCCGGCGAGGCGAGGAGGCGCGATCACGAAGAGAGAGAGAGGAAGAGAGACTCGCCTGACGCGCCGACCCCCTCAAAGCGTCCTCGAGAGACGTCCCTGTCGAAGCGGAGAGCTCCAATTCGCGTCGACCGAGTGGGTGGCCGGGCGCGCGGTGCGCACTTGACCGGAGAGGGGCGGCGCCGGAGGTGCGGGGGCATTCCGCTCGCGCCAGATGCCGACGCGTCTGTGGGGATGGGGATGGGGCCGCGGACTGAAGCCGCCCCGGAGCATGGAGATGGAGGAGGGATGTATAGCGAGCGAGATAAGGGCCGGTCGGTTTGATGCGTGACAGCAGGTTCCTACGGACGGACGTTGGCGGCTGGTCATGTCCAGGAGCGGCCTTTCTGGTCGCCGACATCACCATCACCTCGCACGAAATCATGCCGTGCTCCCGTGCCAACATGACCCGCCCGTCCCGATGGCGAGAGAGAGAGAGAGTACACTTCGCGTCGCGCGCCGTCGGCGGTCGCTGTACGGCATTGCATAGATACCAAGCGCTCCTCACCGTGTGTGGTATTGCGAACGGATGAGATTCGATAACCACGCACGCATGGACGGCCGTGGTCCGTGGCAGACTGGTTCGGGGCGAGTGTGTCCTGGTCGGCGTGGCGTCGTGGTCTGGAGAAGAAGAAACACGTGAACGGCAGTTGGGAGCTGGAGCTCACGTGCGTTGTCCGCCAAACGCGTTTCGCGTTGGCAATGCACAGCTGGTCCAGACAAGTACCTTGACGCGGACGTCCGAGCGCCATAATCCATTCCGCTCTTGTTGAAAGCCGCGAAACCAAAATGTGTAAATACGCTCGGCCCTCTGTGGGCGGGATGGAGAGGGAGCGAACAGACAAGTGTACTTGGGAGAAGATCGGAGACGCGTGCGGTTCAGACTCCTTCAGCGGGGTCGTCGACAGCGCGGTGACTACCGTGAGGGAGCGAGAGCGTACCACAGGCTGCCGCGCCATTGCTCAAGACGAGTCACCGAAGACGTGAATGCAACAGGAAAACGAGAAAGTCCGGATCACTCTTGCACTCGGAAGAAGGCGCTGCCGAAAAAAAAAACACAAAACAACAACAAAAACATGTCATTTCATGCACGGAGCGCGACACGCTGCGCACCGGCACGTACCCCGACATTTGTGAAACGTGCTTGAATTGCGCGCAGTACAAGTGAGAAGCGCAGCCACAGCTGCCGCCATGCACAACGACGCGCACGGGCTTTTCGGCCTGGGTCGAAGACGGTGCAGAGCGCAGACTGTCAAACCTGAACCCGAACGAAGCTATCGATACAGACTTGCTATGGATACAGCGGCGGCGTCCCGCGCGGCCCTACAGGGACAGCCACCGGCGATACAGCCCTTCAGCCAGCGGCGCCGCCCCGGTGGTCACGAAAATCAACGACAGGTTGTACGCCGCCTCGCGGGCGAGCCCGCAGTCCTGCGCGTCCACGGTCTACGTCAGGCCGCTTGCAGACGACGAGACGACGCGACGACGTACCTGGCTATCGCCGTCTTTCGCCGTGCGTTCTGCGGACTCCAGGACCCTCTCGTAGTGGCGCACGGCCAGGGAGTGCAGCCCTGTCGGACACTCAGCAAGCCGGTCCGAGCGCGGTGCGCAGTGTGGAGCATACCCAGCTGCTGGAACGCCCGCCCGAAGTTGAACTCCACCTCGTCGACGTCCCGTGCGCTGGCGCCGCGGATCGCACGGTAGCGCGACAGGAAGGCCATTCCCTAAGGTGCACGGTTATGCGGGCCAACGAAGACGAAGACGAGACTCGGCGCACTCCAGCACTGACCTGCGCGATGAGATGGTTCCTGTTGTCGGCCTGACGCTGCATCGCCCGCCCCAGAGACGCGATGGCCAGACACAGGCAGATGAGCGGGTCGTGCGGGCAGCAGTCGTATGCGTGCAGCAGATAGACTGGGAAGACAGGGTCAGATCCGGACGGAAACGGCAGGCGAGAGCACGCACACAGCGCGCTCTGGTAACTCTTGGCGGCGAGGCATATCTGACCGTATACGGCGACGTTGACCGGGTTGCCCTTGGTCGGCACACTCGTTTTCTCCACGGGTGCTGCCGACGCTTCCCCCGCCCCGTCGTCCTCTTCGTCGCCATCGTCTGCGTCGCCGCCTTTGGCCGCGACGAGCCCGTATCGGCGGAGTGTGCTGTTCCAGCGCACGCCGTCCGTTTTCTTGAGCGCCGCATCTGCGAGCTTGATCTCCCGGAGTAGATGCTTCGAGAGGGTCGAGGCCAGGAACGCGTCCGTCGCACGCAGCCCGTTCCCCAAGCACGCCAAAAGAATCCGAAGCGGCTCGTTGTTGAATTGGTGCGCATTAATGACCTTCCTGGCTTGTTCGACGGCCGTCTGGAACTGCCCCTCGTGTACGGCGCAAGCTGAGCGACGGCCAATCAGCGTATTCGGAGACAGCACGGATATAAGCACATACTGATCAGGGCAAGTCGTATGGAGTCTTGAGCAACGCGGCTCTGGTAGGCACTAGAATACAGGATGTGCCGTAGGATCTCCTGTGCCATGCTGTATTGGCCGCGCCTGGTAAGCAAGAAGGTGTACTGGGACACGAGTCAGCGCATCATTCCAATTCACCACATAATGCCGACGCACGTGGAGGAAGAGGCGCAGCCATTCGTCGAAAGAGACAGTGCGGAAAGTGTCAAAGCCCGCAGAGTTGATACCCTCCCCTCTCGCTTTCCGCGCCATAGTGTCCCGCCCTGTAAAGAAGTGGGCATCCAGCTGCCGATGCTATCAGGACAACGCACCGAGTTCCAATTGCAGCCGAGAAGCCATGTTCTCCTCGCTGGCTTCGGCAGACTGCTTCCTGGAGCTCCTCGGAAACATGCCACGGAAGCCTTGGTGCTATGATGCTCGCGATTCAGAACACTGCTCCGCGTGACCGCAGCCAGCCCGCTCACCCGACTGGTCTGGAACAGATTCCGCGTCTCCCTGAACGTCTCGATGAGCTTCTCGGCCTCCATGACCCACTCCCTCTCCGCCTCTTCATCGCCGGCCAGCATCCGCGGCCACAGCTCCTTGACCCGGCGGAACCCTTGCATGACTTCCCGTTCTTTCTGCGCCTCGAGCTCACGCAGCTGCGCCGCGCCGAGCTTGCTCTGTTTGCCAGCACCTGTCTTGCCCTTTCCGCGCGCCTTCTCTTCAAACAGCGAAGTCGTGTTGGTGTCTTCTACACCATCCTCTGCGCCATCTTGGCGCGGGCGTCTCCTGCGGGAGTTGATGACTGGCCGGCCACGTCAAGCTCTGTCGTTATTGGCGTGACGCGAGTGCCTACCTCGCAATACCAGGTCCAGAGCCTTCCTAGGCTCGTTCAGAATCTCGTATATCTCGGCGAGCTTCATCTTGGCCTCGTTGTGTGTTGGGTCGGCAGCAATGACTAGGGATCACAACGTGTGAGATGATGAAGCTCGATCAGAAAGACAGGCTAACCATGCTCGTAGACTTCGGCAGCCTCCTTGATGTCGCCGACTGCCCGACGACAAGCAGCAGCCTGCAACAGGACATACAGACTACTGGTCTGCGGGACGATCGGCGCGAAAGCAGTGAGTACATGCAACATGAAGCCGCTCGAAACGCTCACCCCAGCATCCCCTCCAAGCGTCTCGTAGATATGCCGAGCCTCAGCATACAGCTCCCGCTCAAAGTAGGCATCCGCGATCTCCGCGAACAGGGGGGCATACTCCATGATGTCCTGAGAAAGGATGATATCCGCATGTTTCTGCTCGCCATCAACGACTATGTCCATCTTCACGAGGGACCACGCATCCTCACCTTCCCCTCTTCGATGTCGCCCATCTTGATGCGGGCGACCGCTAGGCGGTGCCGGGCATTCACATCGAGCGGATACATCCCCGGCGCAAGCTCCCCGTCCACACCGCTCGCGCCCTCCGCACCGTCGTACTCCCGGTCGTCCTCGCACACGTCCCAGAACTTCTGCTGCCCACGCCCCTGGAGCCACCTGCATCCCTTCCTGATAGTCTCGACAGCATCGCCGTATTGGCACAGCGTATTCTGCAAATCCGCGAGGACGAGCAGATGCATCATCCCGAACCCGCCCCCAGGCACCTCCTGCTGCGAGTCGGGATCCGCGCCGGCACCGGTCGGGAAGGTGGCGTAGTAGTGGTTGAACGCGTCAGAGAAGAGGGTGGCGCAGAGTGCGAGATCGCCAAGCTCGATGAGGATCGGCCGGAGCTCGTCGAGGACTGTCAGGTTGTGTGGGAGGCGCTTCAGGATGGTGAGGAACGTGTTGCGAGCCTGTAGAGCACTGTCAGCGTGCGAAGGCACACAGGAGAAGGGACTCACCGTCTTCAGTTCCCCCATTTCCTTCGCTAGCGAGGCGCGATCCCAGAGCGCGTTGAGGTTGGTAGGATCGAGGTTGTACATTTTGCCATAGCAGTATAGGGCCTGCTGGTTGAGCCCTACCTCGCTGCGTACCGTATATTACTTCGGTGCAACATGGCAAACAACGCTCTGGCTTACACGGACTGCTTGGCGAGACGCTCCCATTCCTCCGCATCATGCATAAGATGAGCCGCCATGACACGCAGGTGGAGCGCTTTCTTGGGCTCGTGCATGTCCGCATAGCACTGCGCAAGGACAGACCAGGCCTGCGCAGCGCGAGGCTCGATGCGTATGACCTCTTGCATGACACGAAGCGTCTCCGAGACGTCGCCATCCACGTATGCTTGGTTGCCTTCCCCAATGAGCGCGCGCACTTGTTGCGAAAGTACTGGTCCTGCTTTCCTGCGGCGCTACAGTCGGGTGAGCCCGCGCGCGGGCGCTGAAACCGAACACAGGGCGTACCTTGCCCTTGCGGCCGCGACCAACTCCCGACGCCTCGCGCAGGTCGTCGCGGAACTCGGCCTCCTTCTCTTCCAAATTATAGTCCCACATTTCCATAAGGAGACCAGAATTCGAGCTCCCTCCTGATTGACGAATACCCTGCACTAAACGACTGTGGCATGTAAGCAATTGGACGAGCCCGCGCGGTCAGAGTGTACGCACTCGAAGTCTCCTTCGATTGCCGCTTCAGCGTTCGCGTCCTCCGCATGTGCATCATCGAACTCCTCTTCAGAATCTTCAAGCTGTTCCTCACTCTCCTCGTCAATGGAGTAACACTCTGAATCATCACAGTCCCAACCCTCAGAATCCTCGGGCTCCTCGCTGGAGTGCATCCGACCGACAGAGTTCCCGGCGAAATTTGGCGGAAAGGCTGACATTATAATTTTTCTCTCGAGTTTCTAATCGCGGACAACCAGACCACAGGCAGAAAGCAAGAGCCGATGGCGAGAGCAGCAAACGAAGTCAGAAAGAGGCTCTCACAACTGTCCAGATTCCACTCCGAGCGCCAATCCAACCCCGCTCGTAAATCACGAAATCCAAATGGTGTTCTACTAAGTATCAAGATCCAGAGATATCGCTTACATAATCATGAGCTTAAAAATGGTCCCAGCGCTTGTATCAGGAATACCGGATACATGACCCAATGTGGCACCAAGAAACATGGTGATTACATGGTGATCATTGTCATCATGTTATCAGAATGTGCTGAGTCAGCATATGTCAATCACATTGTGGGAACATGCAGTATATTAATGTTTTCACAATGTAATCCCAATATGCTGGACCTTGCACATCCTGATAACATGATGACAAATCTCACCATATTATCAGCATGTCCCCTGGTGCCACATTGGGTCATGTTTCTGGTGACTATCAAATGACCAGTTCTGCAAGATGCACATGGTTTGCAAAACTGGCACTACTCCCCCATACTCCACTGTTTTATTCTGTAAATAATTGAGGATGCTATTGAGACCATACTCTTTCATATATCAAGTGTGATTGAGCAGGGGAGATCACAATGGAGAGCAATTCACAAAACATCACCCATGAAGGGTTCTGCAAAGTATCAGCTGGGAGATCACAGCAGCAGTTGAAGGTATTTTATTAATCGGGTGTATGGAACTAGTGGGTGTGCACATGCACAATGTATTCATGCAACCCAATTTGCTTTGGGACAGTATGATTCCACTGCATGGCACATCTGCAAAATCAGAGCTTTCAGGCATGACAAGACCAGCCACCCACTCGTTCTATTTCAAACTCCACCTAGCACCTGCTAAATTTCAATTGAGCGCATCACTGCAAGCAATCAACAATGCCATGATGCCGTGTTGGAATGCAGACTTGTCGGTGTGACCTGAGTGTGATGGTTTTGCAGAACTGGCTTTGTTTCAAGTCTCATCACCAGCACTGGTCCTGTACAAGCACAACACACAAAAAAATGCTTTTTTTTGACAAGGAGGTATAAAAATGGTCTACACACAGGCCTATCCAAGTCTGAGGGGGAGGAATTGAGTGGTTGGGTGATGCAGCTCAAAACACTGCAAACCTTTGCAGAACTGGTCATCTGATAGTACTAGTGGGTGTATCATGCCAGTCTGTTTCTTGCAGTGTGCTGCAAATTACAATAGCTGATCTTTTAGAATGTGGTCCAACATGGCTTAGTCAAGCATCTTCAGCCTAAATGTTGCAGTCTGGAAATCAAGTCAAGACATGATGGCATGGAAAAGATACAATTGTATTTTGCATGTGAGCAGACCACATATTCAGTAACAACTGATTGATAACTTGGATCCAATGGTATCCAAGTCATAGTGAGTAGTCCGTAGACATGATGAGAATCACAGACATTGCCAGTAGAATGACAATCTCACACGTGTCCAGACAACCATGCAGTCCACTCTTGCATTAATAGGTCCCCAGATGATATCCCTTAGCTTGATACAGTTTGTATTTCCAAACATGCACTCCAAAACTAAGTTGCCGCAGAGAGATGCATAAGATCCACTGGCCACACACTTGAATTGCGCATTTTTTGGGTCAGCACAGGCTATTCACAGTCGAAGAGTGAATCTATAAAATTGTCAAGCTAGTGCCCTGAGTGACAAAGAGAAGCACACCATTGAATGTCATACTGTCCTCGAAATCGGTTGAGTTTAAGTGTGTAATCACCTTCTCACCGACATCGGTGGGCACAGCTTTTATGCGCACGTTGCTCACTTCATGTGAGATCCTCCACCATGAGTCCCTGCCATTGAAGTACCACAGCTGTGCGTCCGAGTCGTAGAGCTTGTCACTGATTCTGATCCCAATGTACAAGAGCGATGAGATCAACCTCGCAAGCAACAGAGGTAAGGTCACCATGACCTCCTCTGCCACATCTGGCATGCCCGTATTGAAAGCTTCCAGCATAGCGTGACATATGTCAACAATATGCACACACATACACACGATGTTGAGGGCATACAACTGTAGAGGCACCTTGTCCTGGAGTCCACATGAGTGCTTCAAATTCAGTACGACGATGTTGAAACTGACCACCCGAGCTCATCATCCAGGTATCAAGCGACGACACAAACCCTGCGCCAGACAAAAGGACGTCAAGGAATCTCAACCTCCGTGTGTTGAGACTAAGCCAGGTCCAGAAACTGTTCGCAGCGCACGTCATGGTGCGGAAGGACAGGACGATCGGCTTCGTCGCCTGTATGACCTCGACCCCCCGCCCATTCGCGTATGTATATGCATCCTCCACGAGCGCGGCTAGCTCCAGCGAGTGGATGGGGAAATTTATGAAGTTTTGCGGAGGAAATGAATGCCCTTGCAGCCTGACCAGTCGCGGCCAGCGCTTCCCGCTGCACGAGCTCAGCCACGGGAGGTTGTCATATTCAGACGCGTGGCGGATGCACAAGCTCTGTAGGCTGGGAAACGCATCGACAAGGTTGTCCAACGTTATATTATCTCTCCGACCAATGTCGAGCTCTGTGACTGACGGCAGTGTAGCGTGCTCTGTGAAGCTGGTTGGATACAGGGACGAGACCTGGAGGCGGGTAAGATGAGGAAAGAGGCTGGCCAGGTTGTCCACGAGAGATCCTTCTGGGCTAAATTCGGGGATACAGCACGGCTCTGACAAGGACAGTGATGTGATATTCTGCGCCTCTCTCGGCAACACGTCCACTACGTCAACGCCTACCCAGCCGTCATCTCGTAACGCAATAGGGCACGCAGCGTACAACCGAACTGCGGGATATCCTTCGCAAGGATCTGTGCGCACTCCAGTTCAAGAACCTGAAGGTTAGCTGCACCTGCGAGTAGGTCACGCAGGTAGGTGCCGAGGCTGGAGTCACCAAGCGAAATCTTGCCAGAGGCCGCCGAAGGCCTGCATCGTGACATCGAGCCGCCGTAGACGCAGCAAGCGTCCGGAAACGTCCTCAAGCATGTACGTGCAGAACCGCCTCAGCTGGTTTGGATGGGACAGTCGAACGTCGGATATAGCACGAGTCTTTGCCACGATGTAGAGGCGATGGCATGTCTCAGACAGGTTGAGCGCGTCGCAAAAGCGGGGGAAAGAAACCAGAGCGTCCAGAACATCGTCGTTCAAGGATGTGAGAGGCATACCTAGCCAGCTCGAACCTCGTCGTCGCTCACATCCTCCAAGCCGCGTCCACGTTCGCTCAAAGCACCAGTAGCCACTCATCGAACCGGCAATCTCCGGTATCTCGGATGATGGTCTTGGTACTATTCAAGTATGGTGGTCGTTCAACGTTGTTGAACGTTCAGCGCGTTGCATGATTGCCTGCCACTGGCCGAGAGGAATCAAGTGTGTCAACGCTGATTGTTAGCGTTGAAGAGTTCCAGGAGCAACCTTCTTGTTTCCTGTAAAAGTGGAAGTGCCATGCGGCCATTGCCGCAAACCCTACTACTTACTTCGCATTCCCTCACAAACACCGATGTTCCCGTATGGGACCGTATCCGCAGTACACTTACCTACCTACTTATCTACCCTCTGATATTGAGGTTGATGCCCTCGGATACATCTGGCTCAGAGACAAAAAATGCTGCAAGCGAGCTGCTCAGTCTACCTTGCCGCAGACCCGGAATTAACCGACTTCAGCTGCCAACGGCACTCGGATGTTCAAAATCAGGACACAGCGCCGGTGGCGGCTGCTAGTGAGCTCCATTCTCCTGCATACGCACAGAGCCATGTGTGAGATACCTTGTAATTTAGCCCTTTTGACCGACCGCCCCGAACATGGTTTTACTGGAAACAGTAGGGGGTATCAGAGGCATGCCGGTGTAATTCATGATCAATGCTTCCATCATGATTCTAACCGGCGGTATTCCCTCTTAGCACCACCTGGGGATACAGAATTGACCCACCCCCGGCAACTTACTAGCTATTGTCCTGCTATTCCACATGTTGTGGTCATATTCCATTCTAGGGCCGAGTATGATGCCCAGGGTCTATACAGAATGAGCAGAGTCCCGTGCGAGATGCATTACTTAGCTTCTCGCCCGATCCGACACTCGATGTACCACAGCAGTCAAAATACGAAGTGCATTGCCGGTGCGTAGGCTCCTGGTAACAATCTAGTTGTTATTTTGTTCTCACTCTTCTCACCGTTTTGACCTGATCACTCGTCGCGCTATTCGTGTAGGAATGATCTCCTAATTTGAACATCGAGACTCCGGATCGGTAACCAACATAGGGGCCAACCTGCCACTCCACAGATCTTGGAATATCGGCGGATATTATCACGCGTTATAGCGAATATTGCCGGCATCTTCAAGGAAGGTACGATTTCCTCTAGTGCCGAGTCCATCGGGTCAATCATCCTGTTTGGTCATTTCCGACAAACGAGTAGATGAGGTGCATATGCTGCAAGCTTGGGCTGAGCCGCGTTGTGCGCGTGATCGTTGACCTCCATTGAAGTGAAAGGTTGACTGCAGCTCAACCATCCACATTTGAACAGAATGCATGTACGTTGCGAGAAATTCAAATAGGAGATCCAGCATGTATCAGAGATGCATCCGCTTCGATGGGATCTAGATCTGCTTACTAGCCAGGTGTGGCCATCCCGAGTCTAGGAATTCCAGTTATCAGTTCTTTTTCCCCACTTCAGCAACTTGCAGATTCAAGCAGAGCATATGCGATAATAGGCCAGCCTACGCAAGACCTTGTATTTGCAAAGCATGCAGGGCAGTGAACCAGGAGTCTGGGTGACTCAGGCGTGACGAACAGGAATGGAACATCATACACAATGTTACTGGCCTGCTACCCTCAATCTGTCCACACCGTGATTGCGGTGAACATATCTGTAGTCACAGTCCTTATTATAACGCAGCGCCTGACACATGAAACGGTGCAAGCTGGAGCCATGCAGTGTCTCACAGACCGCTACTGCCTAAAATGGTGGCTTCGGCACACGTGGAACGTCAAAAGTAACGGGGTTGACCGCCAACTCGGGCTCGCGTCAAACTGTCGCAGTCTTGTCCTCCACATCGCCGGCTCAGAATTTGCACATAACCAACACCAAAACATTGCCCAGTGGTGCAGCGGAAATTTGCGCATCGTTCATATCATTGTGATCGGGACCGGCTCTGCGTCGGCGGAGCAGTCAGATCCGCCTTCACGCGTCCAGTGAATCCATCTGGAGTGCTAGGGTCCACGTATAAGACTCAAGGGGGAGCTGTGATTGGCTTTGGCAGTGGCAGCGACACTTGCACCACATCCTGTGCGGACGACGACCACTGCGGAAGGCCTGAAGTACGTTCTCGGACACTCAAGCGTCCCTCGTACCTACCCCTTGCCTTCGCACCATGGATAGTCGTCCGAAGCCCTTGACAGGAAGGAGCTCTGCGCAGTCGTCGTCAAGCTCGACTCCTCCGAAGACGACGCCTCTGACATCGTCCCCTCTGGCACACGCCGTTCCACTACCGACCATCGATGTCGGCGGTACCGAACATGACCCGTCTCCGTTGTCTCAAACCGAGCATGCTCATGCATCGCGGCGACGAGGGCTCTCTACCTCTACGATTCGGGCGTTGCCAACCGTGGGATCGCCGCCAGTCTCCCGAGTCGCGTCTAACCCGCTTCCTCTTCCGGTGGCATTGTCCTCCTTCACTGCACTCGATGCGGGGGGCGTGCAGGCCGTGACCCGCAGTCGATCCTCTTCTACTGGTCGGAATCGCTCAATCAGCCCCCTCCGCGACTCGATCTTCACTTGGCGGGTGCGTCCGCGCCGGTCAGAGACCCCGCCAAATGGAGTGCCCCAGAGCTGGTGGAATGCGCAAGAATCGGAGTCGAGGCCGTGGGTTGAGAAGCGTCACAAGTCGGTCCCAGCTGAGCAGACGGAGGGTTGGATCCGGACACGCCAGGTATGGTCAACGTCTTGCATCGGTAACGCAGGATATAACCAGACTTGCAGCGTGTATCTGAGGCAGTCGCCAACATACTCGGAGTTGCAGAGGATGTAGGTCACGAGGCCCTCGTAATCAGCTCGGAACTCCTCGAGTTCGCACCACTGCCGGGCCTCCGTGTGGCGGCGCTTGCAATGCTCGACATATGGGAGGCTTTGCAGATGGTTGACGTAAGTGGCAGTGCGCCAATGTCATGTCACGCGAGTTCACTCTCGCGCGCAGGTGAATCGGATGGCGTGCCTGCGCTTAACTGAACGCTGCGCTACGATACTCTTGTCTGTTCGAGAAGACATAGCGGAGGCTGGTGACCAGGTCGGCGAAGATCTGTTGAATCCAATTCAACGTCTCGTAGAGTGAGTCGTGCCGACTGGAGCAGGCAACTGACTGACCAACTTTTCCCTTCCAGATCATTCACGGATGTCCACCGTTTCTTGCAAAAGCAGAACCACCGGCCCTTTATCAAGCGCTACCTCAAACGCGATGAGATTCAAAGGCAGCTTGCGGCTTGTGACCACGCCCTCAATGATGCACTTAACATGTTCAGCGTATGTGACGATCGGCACAGCCAGTTGTCCCAACTGATCCCCTTCTAGCTCTCAATTCAGATCCGAATTCTGAAGCAGGTACTGAAATCAGAGCAACAGCGGCAAGCTGATACCGCCGAGCTGTTGGAACACTTTCAGGGTCATCAAGCGCAAGCTCGCTCGGCAATACCAGCTGCGCAAGGCAGCAACACCCTTCAGCTTTCGGGCGCTGACGACCTCTACGTTATTGACGTCACGCCTATCACCTCGGTCGACCAGCTTATGCACGCAACCCCCGAGCAAATTCGCAACACGCTCCAGGCGATCACACTCAGGCAGAACGAGCACGACCTTGCGCAGGACACGGCTGACATGCGCCAGCTGATGCGCATCGCCCTGCAGGCGAACAACGACGTCGAAATGATCCGCATCCTCCAAGTTGGGCGTGACGAGATGCCCGAGGCCATCAAGGCCCTCCAGCGTGCACTCGAGAGCGAGGTTGCGCAAGAGACCGCAGCGACGGACGAGGAGGACACAGTGTTGGTCGCGTCTATTAGCTCGGCAGCGGTGATGCACACGGACCGCAGCGCAGACGCGGGCGAGGGCCCGCACCTGACCAGGTCGGCCACCGTCGCGAGTGTGGAGAGCAAGAAGACGGTGAGCGACCGGAGCACGGCGGGCAGGCGGGCGCAGAAGGACACGCTCGATCGGGAGTTCATCGAGACGGGGATCGACGCGCTCCGGAGGCTCAGCACGGCGGAGGTATCGCTGCCGAGCTGGACCATCACACGCTACGAGGTGGATCGCGAGCAGAAAATTGGGATCGGATACTTCTCCGACGTTTACAAAGGCACCTGGAGGGACCGCGCGGTCGCGATCAAGGTGCTTGCGGAGATGACTCCCCGGCAGCTATTCGTGCATGAGGTGAGCAGTACGAAGCCCTACCGTGCGACGTGGCTGATTGCGAGTGCATAGGTCAACATCTGGAAGTCGTTGTCGCACCCGAACGTGCTCGAGCTCCTGGGTGCATCATCCACCTCGAGCGAGCCGCCATGGTTCTTCGTCAGTCCGTACCTGAAGAATGGCAGCCTTGTGACTTATCTCAAGGGCCTCCCGAGCATTGAGTCCGTCGACCTGCTCAAGATGATCCACCAGATTGCGAAGGGCATGGCGTATCTGCACAGTAAGAATGTGCTCCATGGCGATCTGAAGGTATGTATCGGTTGCAGTGACTTCTTCGTCGGTGCTCTGATCCTGTGTTTGTTCAGGGCGCCAATGTGCTGGTAGACGACCGCGGGCACTGCGTGATCTCCGACTTTGGCCAGAGCGAGATCAAGTCTGAGGTGTACCGCATTAGCGGGTCGCCTACCCCCCACGGCACTCTTCGGTGGCAGGCGCCGGAGCTCATGGCAGGTCAGAGCAAGCTGACGCAGCAGATGGATGTCTACTCGTTTGCGGTTTGCTGCATTGAAGTTCTGACGAAAGGTGGCATGCCATGGCCCCTCGCTGACGATGACGCTGTCCGTCACTTTGTGCTGAGTACGTTTCTTCCTTCGGTGCGGAACTGATGCTGACGCCTCGGCTGTGCTCAGAGGAGAACATGCGACCAGAGGTCCCCCTCATTAGCCAGACATGGACGCCCATGCTTGCCGAGATCATCAGGGCGTGTTGGCGGCGAGATCCTACTGGACGACCCTCCTTCGTGAAGGTGGTCCAGGAGGTACAGCTTCTCCGTCAGGGTGTGTATGGAGACTTCACAGACTCGCCTCGCCCAGCCCCTCGCGTGCTGCCTGACGAACGGAAGTCACCGGATATGCATCCTATTCGTCTGCCTCCTCTGCCTCGTAAGTGTTGAGATTGCAGTGCAGGCCCATCAGCTCATAATAACAACCCGTGCAGCCGACACCACAGCAACGTTCATTGAAGAAAATTCATTATCCTCGGAGGCCTCATATCAGACTGCCCGAGGGCTGTCGCCCATCCCTTCCGAGCCAGCGTCAAGTCCTGTCGAGCTGCTGTTGCCGGACCTGAGCAGGCGGGCCTCCTTGATGTCAGACACAGATGACTCGCGATCGGACTATGGCATTATGCTTGACCCGCCTGGGTACCAGTCACCACCGTGCCCGGACGAGCGGATCTCCGAATACCGGAATGAGCGTCGGTACCGGATGCTCTTGCAGCATGAATTCCATCACTCGCGTAAGATTCTCCATTCGTTAAACTGCGGACGATCGCTCATGTGCAAGTATATAGTATCTCTAGCTTTGTGGAGCCCCAGTCCGGTGGCGCTTGGTGCCGTCGGCTACCTGTCGAAGCCTGAGGGAAGTTTCGTGACGCTGTTCAACGCATTTAAGCCGCTCGAGTCGTCCGGGGGTCGTGTAGGCAACATGGCATCTCTGGAGGGCTATGGACACGTATCCACGGGCACCCAGAAGTCAGACAAGAGGAATGTCGCGCGACGGGGGATGGACATGATTCAGTCGTGGCTCAACTCGAGGAGCAACCAGTCACCGACTACGGTCAGTCGGAGGTACTCGACTCCTCTGCGTGCGGGCCACAAGGCGGCGCATTTGTTCACGGAGTCGACAGCGTACCGGTACATGGAGGATCTGACTGCGCTGAGTGCGCCGAAGCGGTGGTTCAAAGCGAACGTGGACGTCATCATGAAGGAGTACGGCAACGAACATCGGATAACCCGGGAGGACCTCTTTTTGGGTATGTTTGCGATTGTGGCAGTTGTGGTCGTCTGTTAACATATGGACCCTACAGTCACTGGGACCCTCGAAGCGCAGGATTACGCGCTGCACGTGAGCCATAGCCACCCAGACTCGCAGCTAAACTTCAATGTCTACTCGTCGCCCCGGGCTGGCCAATCATGGGGCCACTTCACGGCCACAAATGACCTCTCCTCGTCGCTGGTCGGCGGGCCTGTTTACGATGAACCTACGGCGGATCTACTGGATGTTAGTGCCAACAAGATCTCCACTGTGGGACGCGGTGGGAAGTGGGACGCGGTTCTGCTTGCGAGGCTGCGCTTCACGACGGATAGTGATGAGCCTACTTCCAAGTAACACATCACGGTGCGACGCATGGAGGATTGCAGCATAAACGGAACATTGTACTATACATCATCACATTCATACCTCACCGCCAATACCTCCCATGTAGTGATGGACCTGGCCAACGCATTATTTAAGTGGTTGACCTTCTAATGTATCATTACATCGCTACAACTCTCAGCAGCATTATTTGCAGTGTGCATCTCTCGACAATACATTATTTACACGGATTTCATGTATTCTGCCAGTGCCATTGACTTTAAGGCGCTTGGCGCAGTATCGGTTCCTCCTCATCAGTTAGGTTGCTTTTACCTTACGTCTTCCACGCTGAGGATTGATATCAATGATGAAGCACTTCGGACCGTCTCACTGGAGGCTCAGATACCTGGCACGCACACACGAGGCACAGAGGAATCTGAGGCAAGGTATCGTAGTAGGATCGCACTCTCTCAGTTACGGTGATTCAGCGTACTAGTAGTCTTTCCACGAAGGTACACAGTATTAGTGGCGCTCTTATTGGCCAATTAATACGTGGTCCGTACTCAAGGAGCGACCTAGCCGCTATAGCCAGTGCTGTAACTGTCCGAGTCTGAAGAGTTTAACTGTAGCCATATCCAATCTCTTCTTGAATAACGCGCACGGCCGGTGACGCGGGTGTCATCTTCCAGTCAGCGGATGGCATGCGATTCTACGCCCACAAGGCCATTGTACGTTTTGCATCGGCATTCTTCGCAGACATGATCTCCTTGCCGCAACCTGCAGATGATATCGATTTCGATTTGCCTACATAGTCGTCACAGAAGACATTCTGATCGTCTAGAACCTACTGCGAATGTGCTACTAGATTCACCGGAGAAGCTACCCTCTGGCTCATCTGAGGTTGTCACTGCACTAGTAGTAGTAATACTACCGGAGAGTGCCATCAAGTTGTTGGCGTCTTTCGCGAACAACCCCTGCGCTTTGTCGCGGCGACTTGCCGAAACGGACTGGAGAAGCTCGCGCTTCACGCAGCCATGTAGTTCTCTTCTCCTCTAACGGAGGTATGTCGAGACGTACCAGCCTCCCGGGCCAAAGCACGGGATATCGGCTGTTTCGACGAGGATACTTACGGTTGCTTGAATATTACCGCGGGGACGAAAATGTACGTTCCTCCTTCTCCGGTTCACAGGAGCATAGGAGGCAATTCTGTAGCCTCAAGGGTCAGAGCTTTCCCCGCAGGATGGACCAGAAGAACTCCTTCAAAGACCGAACCCGGGGAGACAGTACCTTTCGTTCATCCGATGGCATCGACTTTCACATCGTTCGCTAGATTGCCAGTTTCGCATCCGGCATACTAGGGGGGATCTCTCTCGAGCTGCGAACACTATGCCCCTTGGTGGCGATCATACCCACGTCGCTTGTCGCTTGTCTCCCTGAAGACGGCCGTACGCTCGTGACCTTACTCCAGTTGTGTCATCCCATTGCCGACCCTCCGATGATCGAGAAGATGAGTTTAACACAATATGTAACGCACTTCTAAACCATACATCTATAGCATCGTCGCCTACAGGATTCCTCACAAGGTCTGCGCGCCCTCCATTCCCCTCCTCAGCGCACCGACCACCTGCACGCCCGCTCTCCGCCGCTCTTCTAGTGGCGCCAACGCTGCCTCCCACCACCTCTCGCCCTCCGGGGCTGCACGCCACCCGCCCGCGTAGAACGCCATCAGCCTGCGCATGTCGGCGGGCTCATCGCCCGCGAGCGCGCGGGCGATGGCCCAGCTCGGCGGTGGATTGCGCGCGGAGTACGGCGGCGCACGGGGTTCGGACGGCGGCGCGGCGAAGCCCTCGAGCCCGAGTACGAGCGCAGGCGGGACGGTGATGCGCCCGCTCTTGAAGCAGAGCGCGTTCACGATCATGCAATGCAGCGTCGCACCGTCGGGCTCAAGGTGCACCCGGCTTGTCTGCCGGAGTGCGCTCGAGACCTCCGTAGCCTTGACCGCGGCCGTGCCGTTAGCGCGCGCCGAAACGGGCGTGGGCGGGTCGGACTTGGGCTCGGCGTCGAGCGGGTCGGCGGGCGTGTGCAGGTCGGGGTACGGTGCGCCGCCGGTGTGTCCGTTGCCATTGGCTTTAGGCGTGGTCTCCGAGGAGGCGACGGTCTTCGCGACTTTCCCATGCTTCGACTTCTTGCTTGGCTGGGTGACGTACCGGGCGATGATGTAGAGCCACTTGTTGTCCCAGCCGGCGATGCTTAGACGCACCTCGTAAGAGGCGAAGATGGGGATCTCCCGTAAGAAGTTGTAGTGCGTCGCTGCAGTGTGATCGTCAGTAATCGGCCGGAAGCGGGGATAGCATCCGATGTGACGTACCGCCGAGTGCTATCCAACCGCCGGTGCGGAAGAATGTCGGGAAACATCTGAGAGCTGTTTCCAACCGGACGCAGTCGAAGCTCTATTCAAGCATATTGCTCGTTGCGTGTCATTTGAGGAGGAAAAGTGGCGCATACCTTCGCGTAAGAAGAGTTGCTTAGATGCATGTTGTAGTCCGAGTCGTCCGGGGCTGCCAGTAGAATCAGCGGGCAGCTCCACATATGCAGGGAGGGAAACCGTGAGCATGACGACGCGCCTCCGCCTCTCCAGACGCGTTTGGGTATGAGGCCTTGAAAGAGTACTCACAAGCCCAGCTTTTCCATGTGTGCACCAAGCGTAGTGGGTCGGCACCGATGGGACACAGGTTACTGAGCCATTCAGATTCCACCTTCCGTCGAATGTGCTTTGGTTTGAATATGAGGCTGAGCCGACAGAGGTGCCATCGCAACCGGAGTTTCAAGACGGGATAAAATACTCTGACTGCTCAGGGAAGCAGGTCAGTAGAGCGGTTGCGTGACGTCACCTCGGGGACTCACAATGCCACATCAACGGCCACGAACGGACGTTGATAAGGAAGAGCGCAAGGGCGACATATTTGAGGAGGCGGTGCCCCAAAGGAGTGAGTGACAGGCGGACCGCGGGCAAACGGGTGACGCTGCGAAGAGAGTCCATGACTCGGATGCCGTCTCTTAGAGCAGCAAAGGACATTTTATCTATTCGTCAGGGGGTGTGAGGCTACATCATGATAGCGGTTGTTAGTTCCAGCGTTCGACATGCGACTTCAGGATTAACGTAACGAGACGTGCTGCCAGTGCCTTGCGGCTACTAGCTAGATAGAATGTTCCAGTGTCAGTGATAACCAGCATGTCGACGAACACGGCAGCAATTCTGACCGACTAACCCAAGTAAGACGCACACAGGGATAGCCTGACGAACTGAGCAGCGAAGTGGCTGCGAGCATGTTAGATAGCTGAGACCATGCTGTCGGTTTATACTTCGCGCTGGGGCTTGTGGACTGACACGTGTTTACTAGCAACGCTTCTGGCGGTCGGGCGAGCCCGGGCGAATTCGACATTGCGGAATGCTTTTCCACAAATTATGTATGTATTTCTGTAGACAGCACTCAGAACGGATAGGTCGGAACGCACATTCCAATAAACATTTGAGCGTTGATGAAAACCATAGTGATGATGACACACCAAGTCGAACGATCATTTAATTCATACACATCATGACAATAATAGAGATGCCACGTCAGAAGCAGGACCAAGTTCACACACGTCCCTATGTCATTCCCTGTTGGTGCAGACCTCCGACGTGTTCGCCGGGCCAACGGCGGTGGCACTACTAGTCTGGACAGTGGTAGTCCCCGTTTTTATATAGGGCTATGTAAATATGCCCGTGTGCAAACACTTATAGACACAGTCTTCGTCTGCAGCTTGAATATAGACGTCAGTAGACAGCTGTTTCCAGGCACCAGGGCGAGCCTCTGCGCTTGAGTCACCTAACCCTCTCTTCGCTAACCATCGTCTCCTTCGCGGCAGGCCTCAACGTCAACGTCAACGTCAACTATTCATACATGACTCTGTCCTGCCAGGCGTACCGGTACTGGCAGGCCAAGTTGCCTTGCACTCTTCTGGAGTGTGTACAGTGACTGCTGCAAAAACCACTGCCCTACCGCCCACTACCCGCCTACCTTAGCCACTGCTCCCGTGGTGACTTATTGCTCCTACTTTCGGTGAGTATGATCGGGAAGGTCTTGCAAAGTGAAAAAGACAGTGTTTTTGTCGTTCAATGGCTGCACGATGAGCAAACATCGCGCGCCAAACAACAGTACCTCATGCGCAGGTGACTGACTGTGGCCATACGGATTTCTTGTCACGGCATGAATGTGTCCTTTCTGGGTAAGCAAGACTCCGACGGCAATGCCCCCGTCTACACATCCCTTCTATGCCCTGACAACCACCTATATTTATATGCAGGTGGAGAACGCATAGTACACCTGGTGGGCCAACAGGTATCATGTGCCTCTTACTCTCTCCCGAGACGTGCCACCCCGTGTGTTCCATCCCGCCTCACTAGATCGCCATCATAACCTCCTGGTCACACAGATGTGCCCAGTATTCTGACAGCCGGCCGAGAACGCTTTGCCCCGTCTGCGTGCCAATGCCGTCCGTCGGGACAAAGACGGTCCTCGGGCCAAACACTTCGCATGCATGACACGGCGCATCTCCGACTCGGGTGCGAACAGATCGTGCACGTCCGTGTCCGCCCCAGTACGCAACCCGAATGGCGGCCGCGCTCGAACCCGGAAGTACAGGGTTTGTCCACCTCGACTCTCTCGCAGACCTTCGCGGATCTGTGAGAGCAAGTGTTTTGAAGCGTCCCCACTGAGGTCTGATACTGAAGGACTGCACTATTTTCAGATGTACGGTTTCACTGCGACGACGCACTAGTCACAGCACGATCGCGCGAGATAATCGTGCGTACCCCATGGACCGTATTATACATATGAGGCTACACTCTCCCGGCGCTAACGCTAATACTAGTGCTGACTTATCTACTTCGACGATCTCGTCAAAACGCACTAGCATGACCTCGTTGTAGCCCACGAGTTCGCTTCACTGTAGTCTGGTGCACACTTGGCAGAGTTGGGTTGGTAAGAAGCGGGCTGGTTATGTTGCAGTCGTATCACAGGATGTGTCCACATTTTCTGCTTGGGGGCGATGAGTTAACATACAGCCGGCAACAGCACACAAAGTCCCTAGAACGCATAGTCCGTATTCGCCGTGCGAGCCTTCTTCGCGCCATGTGAAGTACAACGGGTACATCAATCCGGGGGAGTGTTTATAGTTTGATCTATAATCGGGGTTAGCACTTCTAGTGGGGAATCAAGCGAATCCACACCTTCGCCAATTCCTCCGCAATTTCCGTGATCTTCTGCTGACTGGGATGGGCGGCCAACGTAGTAGCTGTTGAGCCTTCCAGGCTCTTCAAGTTGTCTGGCACAGCCACAGACAACGCTCTCGCTAGCAGCGCGGATGGGAGGATAGCCTCTATGTTCAGACGCACAGGCTGTCCGGACTTGAGCTGCTCAAGAACAGCTCTGTGCACAGACAACCAGAACCGCGCTTCTCCAGGACTTTTCAACCAGGGGTCTGGACTCCAGTACGCGGCCTGTTTGCATTCATTCAAGGACGCTGATGGGCGTTTCGAGAGGATGACATCACGGCATTTCCGGCGATATACCAGGAGGCGACGGTATGTACCTGCGGTCGCCACATCCATCTCCGGTACATGCTAATCCGAAAGTTCGTAGACAGCACGCGTTGCAGCGTCCTCTGCTACGTCCGTCCAGCCATAGCACGCAGCCACGAGATAGAGCCAGACTGGCGATAAATCAACAGCAGCTTTGCAGGCACGCTTGGCGAATTCCGTGGCCCTGGTGACCTGATATTTCGAGGCTGCTTCGAAAAGACAACGCGCATCGCGAAGTTTTTCGGATACCGTTCCTTCGGGGAGTACGGGATCCGCCATTGGGTAGCAAAGTTGTAACAGCAAGGCCAAGGTATGACTATCCTCGGAAAGGCTGACGGAGCCATCGGTGGGGTTCGTGGACAGCGTCTTGCTAAGTACAGATGAGGCGAAGGATAGAATGCTGCACGACACATAGAAATCGATGCCGTCGGAAGAGCGGATGAGCATATCGGCACAAGAGGTGCGATCGAAAGGGTGCACGGGTGAGCATGTGGGTTTATGACCTTGAGGAAGTGAAGGTGGGCGCATTACAAATTCGAAACCAATAGGTGAGCTCGCGTGGTGTGTCACATAGCACTGGAGCAGCTGAAAATAGAAGATTGCAGGAATGTCCTTCATGAGAGGAACAAATGCATCAATGGGACGGTCAATTTTACCCCGTATTGCCTGGGGACACGGCCAAGAGACGGATGGTGGTTTACAGAACACTAGACCCGCTTGTCTTGCCATGTCCTCTAGATTATTTATGTACGATACTGCAAATACCTCGAGGGGGGCTGACGTGCAATGTGTGGCCAGTCCTGTCGTCAGGATGGTTGCTCACACCTCCATCTGATACTTCCGGGCTGCTGCTAACAATGATGCAATGCTGGATATGGAGAGCTGGGGCGGCTGTTTGACTGGATAGCATAGGCGCAATAGTGTATCGGGGACGTCGCTGGTTTCGGTGACATAAAAGATACTTGTATGAGTACCAATTTGAGCCACAAAAGGCTGTGTCCAAGTATTTTGCCGCAACAACACAGACTCTGCAAGCGAGCAGTGGCAGTTGCCCTCAAGTAGAAATGATGTCTGTGATTGTGACCATTACTAAGCGGGCGCCTGGGGGATGGGAGTTGGCCCAGACTTGATTTTGACGCGGTGATCAGGGAGACAACGCCAGTGCGTGGTTCCAAGTCGGACACAATCGACCCTCGAGGCCAACTCGAGCTTCAGCTCCATCAATGTGAAGGCCTCATCAAGCCCAGTCAAAATCGACAATAATGTCTTCAATATATAGCGAATATTATCAAACTCTTCGACAGAGTTCGGGAAAATCTGCCCAGCATTCTAATTAAAGCAACTGTACCAGGACCCCGATTATATGCGGTGAAGTATGATCCCAAACGGCCGATTTCGGGACAAAATGTCTGGATAGATTTGTTGCATTATGTCCGGATAAAATCAGACTTACCAGCGGACTGGATGTCTGGATAGAGGAGTAGGGTCCCCAGTATGACCTTAGTGTCCAAATTGAGTAGTAGGGTTCTAGTGACTGACATGCTCCTTTGCGACCGGCGCCATTAATCAGAGCTTCTCAATCGATATCGATGGACTCAACGAGGTACTGTTGAGAGAGGGCAGTCTTAAGTAGTACCAGCAGTCATAGTCATCCCTAACTAACCATTTAGCCTTAAGCTGCCACGCACTGTCATCTTTCGTGGTAATTCCGTGCACGACAGTTTGTTATTCTCTATTGATTCGTACTATTCTTCTGTTTACTGGGATAAATTTGTAGAAACAATGGAATCCAAAGCAGCCTCCGAGGCGACCCCTCCGCTCCCTGCACCTGACAACCTGCGGCTGGAGTTAGACCTTGCTCAGGTTACCGCACAGGAAGGAAAGTCACGGTGTGCCAAGCTTGACCCCAGGCCTTTCGACAACGCATACAGTGATGCAGATGTCATCCTCCGCTCTGCAGATGGTACAGATTTCTATGTGCACAAAGCTATCCTGCGCATAGCATCGGCATTCTTCGCGGATATGTTCTGCCTCCCACAGCCTAAAGATTTAGTTTCTCAGCCAGTGTCGAGCATTCTCAAGCTTCCAGTGATCCCGGTAACCGAGGACAGACAGGTCCTAAACCATTTGCTGTGCATGTGCTACCCAGTGGAGAGCCCAAGTCTTTCAAGCGTCCAACGCATCGCGCCGATCCTGGAAGGAGCTCTCAAGTATCAGATGCAAGGGACTGTAAATGTGCTGACGAGAGCTTTGATATCCTTCTCCGGTACACATACCCTCGACGTTTTCGCTATCGCCTGCATAACGAATCTTGAACATGTTGCCCGGGAAGCCGCACAGGCTTTCTCTAAGCCCAGGGTAACCACTGGCAAGAAGAGGTCGCAGACTCCAGGACATTCGCTTGATGCGTACTCGCCGTTGATGAATTCCGTCTCTGCAGCTTCCTACTTCCTCCTTCTCGAGCATCACTGTGATAAGGCCCCAAATGGTTCCAATTTCACGACTACCGATCCACCTAGTCCACATCAACCGCTCAGCCCTCGGTCCAGTTCTCTCTGCGTGACTTCAGTGGCCAATGCTACTATGGAGTCGCGGTCTTCACACCCTTTCGAGGAGCCATCCCTGGGAGATGTAATCTTTCGTTCCTGTGACGGCGCACAATTCCATGTGCTCCCACACTTTATTCGGTATGCCTCACACAAACTTGGCGCACTGATCCCACACTTCCGGTTTCGCGCGATGGAACCGAAACCACGCACACTGACTCCGTTGAAGTCACGCTTACTGAAGACAGCTGCACACTAGCGGCCCTATTCCAGCTATGCTACCCGATGGACGACCCTGTGCTTGTCAGCAGAGAGGATGATGGATATTTGTAGAGTGCATGCCGTCTGTACGATGCCGCCACCAGATACGAGGTTACGCGGGCATCGGCATTCGCGAAGCGTGCGTGCATGACAGTCCTCGAGGACCGTCCAATCCGATTGTACTTCATCGCCGCCAGCTACGATTGGAAGGATGTACTCCCCGAAGCTGCAATGCATGCAATCTACCAGACGTCTGACCAACTCGTGCCGGAGATGGCGGTGTCGACTGCAGAAGTATACCGCCGGTTACTCGTTTACCGACAGAGGTGTCGAGACGTCATACTGTCCCATTCCATCCAGGACGCATCATCCAACGCAGTGCAGAATCGACCGGCGAATGCCAAGCTAGTCACGTACTTTGGAAAGGCTTCTTGGCTGAAGAGCCCTGCCGAGGCTACATTTTGGCACAGAATGCACGCAGCGGTGTATAAGGAGGCCAATCGATTCAACCCCGGTATGACATCGACGACGTCTGATCACATGGATGTGGAAATGATTTTTCCATCGTCCATGATCCCCCCTACACCGTCCAGAACTGAGTCAATCACACCTGCTAGCGTTTTCGGCGGCTCTCACACTAGCACACTTCCTATCTCAGATACTATATCTGGGGTCTCTTCACTCTGCTGAGACATCTTTGCAGGTCGTACTGTGATCATGTCAGCACTATTCGCAAAGGACGCATGTTCGGCACTGACTGCAATGTCTGCAACAGAGCTGATCCTCTGGGGTTGGAGTTATTTGGCTCAGAGTAACGAGATTATCGACGTGGGTGTGGTATAACACGTTGCAGTTTCAATCACAACTTAGTTTACAACAGCGCGGATTCCTTTTCACGAACAGGTATCGCACCAAAGGACAAGCCAGCGATGTGCAGCAACAAACAAGTCTTTCTCAGAAAGGCTGTTCAGCCAAGACCTCGCCGACTTTGATGACAAGTTCGTCCCTGCTCCTAAGCTCCGCCGGGAAGTACGCCTTCGCGCCCCCGACACCCTGCGTCCAGACGGTCTGCCCGATCCGCATGTATGCTTCTTCATTGCCCGCCGCCTCCAGCCTGCACACGAAATCGCGTTTCTTATCGTACACCAGCATCGGCCCACTGCCCATACTCGGGGCAGTACCTGTGTACGGCACTTGCACCTTGATGACCATCGCCTTTGGCTGGTCGGGGCGCACACGCGGTGCGTGGGCGGCGCGTAAGTGCTTATTAGGCGTCTGGCCAGTGGAGATGCCCATGGCGTGGCGGGTGAAATCGGCGGTGGGCATAAGCGTGCCGAGGCCCGTATATGTGGGGCGAACGGTCACGGCCGTAACTGCGTTGAAAGGCCGGCATGTCTGCTTGTGAACACGCCAGTGGGAGCCTGGTGCATACTGTACGTCAGAATGTGGAGGACATGATGGTATATGAGACTCACGCTGGCACGTGGAAGAGCAATACTTCGTTGCATGACACCTGCTGCAGATCTTCAGTTGCATGTCCGTCCTCTCGCATCCCGCGCACTTCTTCTCGTCAAGCGGCTTCTGCTCCCCATTCCTCCTCCTAAGCCACTTCGTAACGACTGCGGTTATCTGCGGGCCCGTGTTCACGAACATGCACCTTCCCGTCGTACCATCCGCATCGCGAATGTCGAGGTCCGCGCCGAACTCCATCAAGAGCTCAACGGCGGCAACATCGTTCAGCTGAAATGTTCCCAAGATCGGAATCTCGCCGTAACGGTTCTGATGATTTACATTTGCTCCGGCCTCGAGGAGAAGGCGGGCAAGGGAGAGCGTCGGTCCGGATGTGTTCTGAGTGGCATGATGCAGCGCAGTAAGACCGACAATATCCTCCGAATCGACAGGCGCGCCACACGAGATCAGGTACTTTAAGGTAGCCGCATGATCCGCATTCGGGCATGCGCCTGCGACCCTTTGTGCGCCAGCGATGACAAGGGTACAGTACCCAAACTTGTACGGCGTTTCGGTTTGCGTTAGGTCTGGTGCTTGTCCGCTCTCGACCGTCTGAGATAGTTTAGAACTCGGGAATATGAGAGATTTAATCGGTTCGATGGTGGCTCACCGTTCTAACTTTGGCAATCTGACCTAGGAAGCAGTCCAGGGCGAAGCGCCTCAGCATCCTCGGATCCTGATGTACGGTACCTGCATTTGTCACGAGTTTAGCTGGTAGTATTACAGACAGACTTCGGGTGGCAGTCTGACCTGCTCGGTATAGATCACGCGGCCTCTGCCCGCCTTCATCGTCTTTGACGTATCCGGGTGTTTCACTCAGGATGTTGAGCATCTCATGGTGGACAACAAAGCCACCGGTTCCATCTGCGCAACGCTTGGCGTCTGAGGCAAAAATGTCGGTCAGGCTCATACTTAGTGGAAACGGTCGGCGTAGCTGGAAAGGGAGGGGAAAGAGTAGAGTACAGTAAGAGATGGATTTGAACGTTGAACTTCAACCTCTCGTGTCTAATTATTTCACGTTTGTCTCCTGAGTGGCTCGGTTCGGCGCTTTCCGGATATAGGGTGTTGTTATGTCCGTTAAGGTCCGACCCGGCTCCCGAGCTCGGACAGGCACCCCAAGCTGAGTGATTCACTGACATGATATAGTCACCTATTCCTCATCAGATGGTGTGGCGTCGCAGCGGCGAGCTTAACTTAACCCTCTCCCTGAACGTGCCAGTGCTGATACGGACGCCCGCTGTTCTAATTCAGATTTCAGTCGTGTTTCGGGCGATGCGAATATATGTCTACCTTGGTTTGCAACATGCCCCGGCTTATTTTGTCATATTGTTGCTCTGACCTTGAAGTCTTAAGCTCGGCGTCATCCGCAACCGCTCATCTGGCAGTAAGCCTAACGCCAGAAGCTCGAGTGCCAGCTTCGTTTACCATATGAAGCCCAGCATTCCCTGAAGCCCAGCTAGATCGGTACGTCACTGTATTATTATAGCTAGCTGTTCTCTGCGGTTGTGGCTCTTCTTCAGGCTCCAGGAAGCTGTCCAATCAGGAGAGCAACTCCAGGGCTACATGCATCTATTCATCATATTCCATGTCAATGTGAACCGTCTCGCCTGCGAGGTGCTAGTGGTTACTGCTCCAGTCAGAGTGCAAGGTCACTCCTGACTAATTGCTGCCGTCAACTGTATGGATTTATGGCAGGATCATTTCTCAGGCGAGTAGCAGGCGCCACGCATCGGTTGCCATGAACATTCCTAGATTGGACGCTTTTCTTGTACGCTTGACTGTGACGTGGGTCTCATCCATCATGGTGCGCCCGACTCCATGGGATCACTATCATAGACATTCTGATCGCTTTGCATCCATGAAACGATCCGCTGCGGCGCACGCACCCAGACCTGTTCCTCGTTAGCATGCACTGTCCTGTGGGAACATCAGTGGGGCGTTGGTGTCTCAGCTCTTTGTCTATCACAGATCGTACCAGAAGAAGGCTCAACTACTGTTTCTGTCTCCCATATATAACCGGTAACATGAATGGCCAGCGACCTGCCAACACGGACAATATTTGATCCTGCTCGAGACTATCGTATACGACCTCTGGCCACAGTCCTGAGCAAGCGAGGCGTTGCATACTTTGATCCTCGCTAACATTTTGCCGATATCAAACCCTCGCTCGGATACGTGCAACTTGAAGGTGCCTGAGAACGAAGTGACGTATATTAGACCCAAAAGGACAGCTGGTAGCCTCACCCGACATATCGCTCCCAGGCAGTCGCCTCATTCACTCTTGGCAACCTACCCGCGATGACCACCACTATCGACGCCCAACCTGTCGTCCCCCTCGCCTCCTGGATCCAGGAACGAGTTTCTGCCGTTTACAACGCTACGAGTCAGGCCGCGTTCGATATGGCCTTCGAGGCCTTCCTCCACAAAGACGTGCAGATCGTGGTAAACGGCACTCGTCTAACTCGTGAAGACTACAAGCGACAGCTGCATAAGCAGAATCTCACCCTTACCGAACGGCCAGTGACCGTGACGTTCGCTAACGCAGTGGAGGTGCCAGTCAAGACAGTCGATTGCAGTCAGGTATGAGGTTCCGTGACCATCCATAATCTACGACTTCGCTGCTGACTTTGCGTATTGTAGACTGGCAGCGTCGGCATATTTTATAAAGCCACCGTTGCCGAATATTCCAACATCAGGGATCCTCGATCCCTCAACAGCATCACCTCTTCGTTGAACGCGATGTACGCTTGTCTCTTGAAGTCCACGTGCTTCGTGGTTTCTAATTATTACTCAGTGTTACTCACGAGCCGGAGGCCGGCACTAAGGTCTCTATTCTCAGCGAGGTCTGGACAAATAGGCTCGAGCTTTAGAGTGATACGACCTCCGTATCCAGTAGTACGGACCTTCCTATTATATCCACCGATTTGAGTACAAAAAACTCACTAGGACCAGTGAAGCAATACTGCGGTGCTAGTCAATGCAAATGACAGCCTACGTAAACTCTGACCTGTGCTCCAGTCTCTCAAGATGGTAGAGGATGCGGATAGCTCCTCATGCAGACATGATTTGCCCTCTGATATCGGGTTACTAGATAGAATCTGATCTGTCTCGACAGGTATTGATCAGGGTAATGTTCAACTAACAGTCAGACAGCGGTTTCACTGACCTTCGCGAGTGCTTCAGTCACAGCTGTGACCTTCTGCTCGAAGGTAAGGCGCACACTTTCGGCATCGCTATAGTAATAATATAAGCATCCAGTCGCGTCCGCGAAGGACTTAAGCATCTTCGCAATTTGAAAGACAGGTCTCATCTCAGTCGCAGCATGTCCATGAGCAACATTGTGTCGTACACGACTGTGGACCGACAGCCAGAAGTGAGCGTCATTGGGTTGGCCAACCAAGACCCCGTCTCCCGCGCTGCTGGGTAACCATTCCAGTATATGGCGTCGGCACCGGCTTCAGAATTGTAGAAGTTAGAGAATGGCTTCCCGGCACTTCTTTTGATAGGTGAGCAGTCGATGGTATGCCCCTGCAGTGATCCCTGACATCTCCTGAGTCACCACGGAGTCGACGTCCATGTACACAACGTGCAACAGTGCGCCCTCGGCTTCGTCCGTTGAAGCGCATGGCAGTCAGGTAGACTGGTATCAGTCTATGTTCCAGCATCGGCGCATAGATCCTCTTCGCAAAGTCTATGGCGCGTGACATCTGATATTTTGTTCCAGCTTCCAGTACGCAACGAAGTTCTGATAGCGTCTCGTCGGCCCCGGGGCCTCTCAAGAGAGGGTCTGGCATAGGATGACATTGCTGTAGGAGGCCAGAAAGCGTCTGGGAGCTCTCAGGTATAGAGAGAACCCATCGATGAGGGCGCGATACTGTTCTGTCACTAGCCTCGACATTGCCACTGTTGTTTTCTTGCTCAGGAGACAATGACTGACTCCAGACAGGCGAAGCCAAGGTGAGGACCTGACGATGCACGTAGAAGTCAATCTCGTCTGACAATCGGATTGTGACATCGCCCGATGAAGAATCCTGAAACGGGAGTGCCAATGGGACATCTTGGCTGCCAATGGTCGGCCTCGATTTCTTCCAGGGGGGCAGACGTTTTGAATGTGTGGGTAGGGTCCTTCCTCTCCTGAAAACGTGCTGTTCCGGCCTTGTCGGCACGGTAGTACTTCAGAAGTCGGAAGTATGAGAGCGCAGAAGCGTTATCCATCTCTGATACGTAGCTGTCGATGGATCTCAAGGCATAAACTGACTTTGCTGCTGCCAAGACGACGCCTTCCAGCTCCTTGTCACAGGCTACAGCGAAAACGTGAAGAGGTTCACTGGTACAGAACGTCATCAAAGACTTCCTAGCGATGGATATGATCTCCTCCATCTGATACTTTATGCCTGCTGTCAGCAGACTCGCAGTGACTTGCACGTTCGTGAGGACGGGCCGTTTTACTGGATAACAGAATCGGAAGAGGGAATCAAGAACAAGCGCGTCCTCGGCGACGGGGACAACATGAACTCAGTGAAAGTAGAGACTGAGTTGTTGCTTGCTACGCCGGGAGAGTCAGTGCCGTCGGGTTGGGGTAGGGAGAGCATGTCTGCAAAGAAGACTGACGCCACTCTCAAGATGGGCTTGTGAACATAGAAGTCCGTGGAATCAGCAGATCGAAATGTCTGCATCGCCGTACCCATTGTCGAAGGGGGCGGATGCGATCCTCGGAGAACTCATCAGGCCCGGGTTTCGATCATCGGCGTCGGCCATATAATGTCTCAGCTAAGAAGTAATAACATTGTGTGTGGTTTTGTAAACGAGGTCCAGGCGATGAGAATGCAACCTCACCTGTGCGTTCGCTTGACAAGGTGGCAAGATTTCTTGCCAATTTCTCGCTTTTCGCATCCACGATTCATCCTCCCAGCATTCTCCAGCGTGCCGTGTTTGTGTTCACGGTGGCATTGACAATACTTACCATTATAATCGCCTCAAGCTGAACTGATGTACAGTGAGAACGTGGTTTGTATTCCAAAGGCATTGACTATGTCATGGTGTTCTGTACAAGCCCTCATCACATTGTCAAGCTATTCCTCGCTCCGTGCAACGATCCTGTTCAATCTCGTGATGAAGTTTGAATCGTTGGGCTCGGGACTGCATGGCAAGTCGGCGACGGACCCTTCGCCTATGTACATGATAGGTATGTGTCGACATCTAGGTCGGCGTTCGAACGTTCAATGTCTAGCTCGGATACATCATGAACTCCCTCCTTATGCACATCTAGTAAGCCGAGAGATACATCGAGACCGTCACGGAGGTCTTCATCGATCTCCCATCCATGCTGGGACCCTATTGACGACGCCTATTTGACAACTTGCTCGTCCTGAACAGTGGCCGCCTCATCTGAGGTGCGCTCACTCCTGACTGAGCTAGCCCTACTACCTCTTCCATGCATCCGACTTCCACAGCCTCAGCACAAGTTCTAGAAGGGCTTATAGTGCATCGCGCACTAGCAGCCTGAATTGTGCAGATTGGTTGCATGCACTGGCCCCAGGCTATCCGCGATGACCATCGCGTTCGATATGACCTTTGTTCTTCACCAAGATGTACAAACTGTGGTAAACTTGAGTAGCACTGACTCGCGACGAGTACAAGCAGCAGCTGCAGAAGCAGAAACTCACCCCACTGTTACCGTGGCATTCGCTAGCGCAGTGGAGGTGCCCGTGAAGACAGTCGATGTCACTCAGGTATAAGATTTGCCGCTGACTTGTTCGCTAAATGTTGTGAACTGGTAGTGTTGGAATAACGATCAAGCCAGCGTTGTCTAGAATTCCATATCTACCTACTTACCTACCTACTTACCGACATCAGAGATTCCCGACGCCCCAACAGCATTGACATCATCTCTACACTTGTCTCTTAAGATTACTCGTGTATCGTGGTTTCTAATCATTGTCCGTAATATCATTCACAGCCGGAAGCTGGTAAGTACTAAGGTCTCTCTCTATTCGTAGCGAGGTGTGGACAGACCGGCTTGGGCTTTAGAGTCCCGAAGAGTAACACACAACCTCCGTGTCCAATAGCATAAACCTTCCTGTTATATCGACCGACTCGAGTCAATAAAAAGCATACCTCACTAGGACCAATGAAGCAATACTGTGGTGCTAGCCTACGTACACTCTGACATTCCCTTCGGTCTCTCTCGACGACAGAGGATACGGATAGCTCTTCATGACCGGTCAATGCAGGCATAATTTGCTCCCTGATATCCGGTACTAACTAGAACTCGATCTGTCTCGGCCAGCATTGATCAGAGTAATGTTACTGACAGCCGGACAGCGGCTTCGCTGACCTTTGCAAGTGCTTCGGCCACAGCTGTGACCTTTTGCTCGAAGGAACGGTGCACATTTTCGGCATCGCGGTAGTAATAGGAAGAACCCATGGCTACATCCGCAAAGGGCTTAAGCATCTTTGCAATGTGAAGGACAGGTCCAATGTCGGTCACAGGACGTCTACTCGCGACATTTTGCCGTACACAGTTGTGTACTGACAGCCAGAAATGTGCATCATCGGGTTTGGTCAACCAGGACTCAGTTGCTCGAGCTGCCGGGTGCCCATTCCAGTACATGACATCGGCATCGGTGTTGGCACTAGGCTTGTAGAATTGTGACAGAATGGCTTCCCGGCACTTCTTCCGATATGTGAGCAGTCGACGGTATACTCCTGCAGTGGCAGTTGGTGACATTTCCCCAACCTCGTAGTCGACATTCTGGTATACAGCGTGCAACGCCGCGTCATTGGCTTCTTTCTCCCAGCTGAAGCACATAGCAGTCAGGTAGACTGACATTGGTTTATGTTCCAGCAGTGACGCGTAGACCTTCCGTGCGAAGTCAACTGCGCGCGGGATTTGGAGTCTCGTTGCAGCATCGAGTACGCAACGTGCTTCCGATAGCATCGTCTCGTGCTCGGAGCTTCTTAGAGGAGGGTCCGGCATCGGGTAACATAGCTGCAGGAGGACAGAAAGCGTCGAGGTGCTTTCAAGCATAGAGAAAGTCTGGCGAAAAGGACGGGAGGCAGTTCTATCACTGTTGTTGGGGTTGCTTTCCGGCTCATCGGACAACAACCGATTCCAGACAGGCGAAGCCAACGTGAGGACTTGTCGATGAACGTGAAAATCAATACCATCAGATGACTGGATGATGATATCGCCTGATGATAGGTCCTGGAACGGCAGTGAGACGTCCTGGTCGTCCGCGGCCGTTGACCGCGGCGGAAGGCTCCGAGCGGTCTGAGAGGGCGGAATCAAACGTGAAAAGGAACAGAAAGTGTCTTCCCCACGTTGGCTCTCGAAAGACGCCTTGCCGTCCGCGTCCGCACGGTAATACTTCAGAAGTCGGAAGTATGACAGAGCAGAGATGTTGTCCATCTCCGGTACATAGCTGTCGATAGGGTAATTATGCCATGTTGCCCCCCGTTGACCGTCTTCTCGCGAGAACGACCTGGCTGCGACCAAGGCGACATCCTCCAGTTCCTTCTCACATGCCACAGCGTAAACTCGAAGAGGCTCGGTGACACACAAGGTCACCAGGGACTCGTTCGCAACGGGAATAACATCCTCCATTTGATACTTCAAGGCTGCTGTTAGCAGACTCGCAGTGTCTTGCACTACCGTCAGGGCAGGGTTTCGTGTGGGATAGCAGAATCGGAGAAGGAGATCAAAGACTTGTGCTTCCTCGGTGACGGAGACAACCTGTAGATCGATGAGAGAGGCCGACTTGCTGCTTTCTACGCGGAGAGAGTCGGGGTTGCCGGGTTGGGGTAAGGAGAACATGTCTCCAAAGAACGCTGATGCCATTCGCAGGATATTCTTGTGGAGATAGAAATCCGTGGAATCGGCAGAACGAAAGATAATATCTGCATCACCAAACCCGTTGTCGAAGGGGGCAGACGCGGTTGCCGGCGAGATAGTCGAGTTTCCATCGGCGTCGGCCATGTCGCGATGATCAAAGAGGGATACTGTAAATGTCCCGCCTGTCGTACGTGGCTTTACGAGCGAGGCCCTAACGATGAAGATGCGAGCTCACCTGCTCGGGTAGATTTCGATGACTGGTTGTAAACAACGAATGGTGCAGGGGCCGCCGACAGGACCATCAGCCCTTCATGGGGCCTCATGTAGTCCACGCTCTCCTATCTCACCTGTGTACCGGGATTCTCCATCGATCCTCGAGGGAGTGTCATGACGTCCTTGCGAAAAGAAGCCCACGAATCGCCTTCTCAAGCAGAGTTACATACACGACAGGTCACAGCACCCGCGAGACGCCCACACGGTCCCTGTTAGGCACTCGCATCACGAAGCCATCCTGCAAATACACCTTCGTCACTGCCAAATATAAGCTCTGTCTCTCGTCCTCTCCAAGCGGGGTCGTGAGGTCCACACGGAAATCTTGCCACTCATAGATACAACGGGTGAGCGCGGCGGCGACAACCCATGTTCCACAGCGCAGGTCCCACCAAACTAGCGTAGCCAGCGATGCGAGGAAGATCATGATGTGGGGCACCGCGCATTCGACCCAGTATCCGAAACGGCGCGGACCGCGTTCTGACGATACATATCCCGTGGAGAAAGTGACTAATTCGAGATGGCGTGGAGACAGGCAGATGGCGCCGCCGACAACGGTGCACCAAGGCACAAACAAAACCGTTCGTAGTAGCGCGAGGAACGCCCGTCTTGCTGTCCACGGCTCTGGTGGGGCTGAGGGCACATCCGGTATGGGAGCGCTGAGGTCGGCCAGAATGCATTCTGTGCTCACGTCGAGGTCGTCAAATGATCCTTCGATGTCCAACGAGGATACAGAGGCCGGAAGGTCCGGGTCTTGTGATGCATGGCCCTCCAGCTGTCCCGATGATAACGTCAACTTGAGCTCAGAACGCGATACACGAGGACACGCACAATATCAAAGTCTCCCTTTGAAAGGGTAGAGCACACGCCTGCAGCACTCTTGTTTATACGGAGTGACCGTACACCCTTCTCCTCACCGTATCCAGCGCGAGGTGTCGCGGAGATGTCTTCTAACTCCTCATCCATCATTTTTGGAAAGAAATCTGGTGCACTGCGTGCGTCCACCAGGTCGTCGTTAGGAGTGCACAGGCCAGACGACGGAACTGAGCCAATGCCGCTGCTTCCGGACAAAGACGGCTACGAGAGGGGTGATTCAGACCGCGGGGACTGACTTTAAGTTGTCTGAAACTTACAATCTTGGAGAGAGCTGGCACGGAGAGGACTTGCGGCATGGCGGAAAGTGAAACAGTGAATATGGGTGAGCGCGCTGGAAGAACGCCTAAAGTCCTGCATAGAGAGACCGTCTGGATCGCAACTCTGGTGGCAAGTACTGTCAGCCTCGTTCCGTGCTCATTCTTTGAGTTGTGTTTCTGACCGATCAGAACTTCGAGTTGCTGTGCCCCTTCGCTGGCACTAGACGTCATAAATATTGGCACCAAGACTACAATTCACAAGTCTGGAAGCCTAGATGGTACCGGAACACCTCAACTCTAAGGCACCGACATGCAAATCAAGTACTTACCGTGATTCAGTCGTCGAATACCAGCTTCACTGGCAGTCTGGCCTTGGGCTATCTATATAATCATAGACTTGTACTCAAAAGGTCGGTCGTTGAACGGTCAGCGCTTCAGCAGGGGGCCTTATTTACTCATATTTACCTCAACAATCACAAACCAACCCAGTCGCACTTACGCTTCACACTTCTTCCTGACAGTGATTACCCTGAGTCCTATATTCCGCCCCGAGCTCATAGGTGTCGATACAATGAGACTCCTTGCATGCAGCGCAAACGTAATATAATGTCAGTGGCTGCTGGACTGAGCTGCGCAAGGGGGCCATATATAGTTCATTGACATGTGAATGAATGGGTTGCAAGGTTTTGACGGAGCAGACAAAGCGGATCCGAGAACTGGTCTGTACACGTAAGGGTTCGATCAAGTAATAGGACGGTGCATGCAAATGTCGGCATCTACCATGCATCTCCAGGGCTATCAAAAGGGGAATGTGTGAGATCGTCTTCGTTCTTGCCCGTCGGTGTGGCAGCAACAGCCAACAATGAGCTCGAGCTTGACTGCGACGACTTCGAATGCAAGGTGCCCGGTCTATTCGGTATTGGAGGAGGAATATGAGCGCCGAGCCCAGAGGCACCAGTCGCGGGTCGCCGGGGCGGTGGGGGCGGTGGAGGCTTCTTCGCTGAGGAAGAGCCCAAGGTCACGTCAGTCGCTCTGCGCACAAGGGACGGCCTGCGGGGGGATGACCTCGCATCGGAATCGCCGTCTGAGGATTCTCGGCGGTCTATCAGCCTTTCTTTCTCGTCTTCAACCACGCCTTGCCCCGTATCGCCCGACTCGAACTGGCCGAACAAGGGGCTCCGACTATCAGCGATATTGCGATCGCCGAATGGGTGCTCCTCGTCAGAGCTGCTCATCTCGTATGCGCTGCGGGAAGCGGAGCGCTTCCGCTGGCGCTCGTCGCCACCCATCAAGATAGGTGGTGCGCTCACCGCGGCCCCTCCGCGGACCATAGCTGACGGACGCTGTGGAAGCGGCGGAGCGGATGGTGTAGGTGACAAGACCTCAGTGTATGTCGTCGGAAACAGCCCGCTTTTCCCGGCATGCTCTCCCATCCACCAGCCGTCCAGCACCTCATTCACGACTGCAATCTGGTCGCCCGCGTGGAAACTCAGCTCGTCCGTCGATCCCGCGGTGAAATCGTGCAACGCGACGACGACTTTTCTGCCATCGAGCAGCTTGGACAGACGGGCTGGCGATTTTCGCCCAGACGGCGAAGACCTAACGTTCGAGCTGGAGCTCTTGGTTCTTCGGGAGTTCGAGAGACGCGACGAGTGCGAAACAGCGCTCGAGGCACCATCTGACGCGTCGACGTCACCTTCGCCTTCCTCCTTGTCGTGCAGCGTCGAGAAATTATCCTTGTACTTGTCCTTCTTTCCCCTGCCAGCGACCGACCCGACAGCATTGACGGCAGAAGACGCCCAGCCAGCAACGCTGAGCTTCCGCGATGTCTTCTCCGTCTTTTCTTTATCCTTGTCACTGTCCTTGTCCTTTTCTTTATCCTTCTCTTTGTCGCTCGCAGCCGCCACGCTATCTGAGCGCTTGCGTCCGGAGCGGGACTGAGGCCGGGAAGGAGCACGCGAAGGTGGCTTGCTGCCTGCCGCGTCGGATTTTCGGCTGGAAAACGAGAGCACACGAGACTTGCGACGTGGTTGTTCCTCCTCGGAGCCGGACTCTCCCTCTGAAGACTCATTCGAAGGCGCACAATGTTTAGAAGCTGACTTGTTAGAACGCACGGAACCGAATCGCGACTCTTCCGCTTGCCGCAGAGTTTCTGACTCGCGCATGAACATATGCATAGGAGCCTTCGGTCGCGACATCTCTAGTCTCGTCACAGTTGCCCTGCGCAACCCATCAGCGACCGCAATCAGTGATCTAGGAAGAGACACATACTCATCCACCCAACTCGACTTCACATCATGCAAAACGGCCAGGTATTGTTCGACGAAGTTGACCTCCAGATCGAGAAATGCCGTAAGATCCCGCAATTGCGCAACTTCGTTCTCCTGAATGGCGTACATTCGAACTCGGACGTCCTCCGCTGTTTCCTCGCTACACGATGTGGTCAATACAGCTGCACAGAGGTGAAGGCGAGTATGGCGCACTAGCGGGACTTGGCATTCGCATACTCGTCCTCAGCCTCTTTCTTATCCTTCTCCTTCTCCTTCTTGCTGCTCTTCACTCTCTCCAACTTACTGATGGCCGCGTCATAGCTTAGCCTGGAGTGAGATATCGTGTCAGTCATTGGTAGGCGATTCAACTTGTACAAATCCAGGCGTACCGCCTACTCTCCAGCTTCTTGCGCTGAGTCTGATACTCCTTGATCTCGTCTTCCATGTGCACGATGGATGCCAAGAACGTGTCCTCGAACGTCAAGGCGAAGGTCTCCTGTAGCGTAGCCACCCGACACAAGGCACGACCCATGCTGACTAGCGAGGTGCCTGCGAACGCGAGGCTCAATCAGGCCATGCTATAGCTCAGATGAGCGGCAGAGCGCACCGAATGCGGAGTCGTCCCCGAACTCCTCGCCGTGTCTGATCATCACAATGCCCAGCGCGTCAATGGGGAGAAGCTTCTCGCTTTCGTCCAGAGCTTCGGATTCCTTCTTCTTGTTCAGGACGTGGTGGTAGTCGTCGGATGCAACGTGGAGCCTATGCAGTCACTTTCGGTTAGAGTGCGCCGGGAGAATAGCGGTCGACGACCAGCGAAGACCGTGTCGCTCACCTCTCCAATCCCTGTCTGCGCAGCTCTATATCATGTTCTAGCTCGCGGAATCCCTCTGTTACATAGGTCTTGTCGCGAGACGAGATGACCTCGCCCGCCCACTTAAAGCCATCCGAGTGTTAGCTTGTCCGATCTCTACACGCATTCCGAATCGCCTCACCTGTCGTAGCTTGCCTAGCTACTCTCCAGGACGATGCTCAGCCCGCGCTCGTCGACACGGATCAACACTGCCTCACCTGCTTGCTGGCCATGTCTGTTCAAGCCTCGCTCCCCGGAGAGTACACCGCGCGTCTACTAGTAGTCTACAACGAGCAATCCAGCAAGATCGGGCGTGGTCGCGGGTGGCGGACTATTTGTGCCAAAGATGGTGGTTGTCGGGTTCAGGTCGTCTCGGACCCCGCATTCAAGTTATAGTCACCGCAAGGCTCCTAGGTTTCGGAGATCGTACCTAATCACCCAGTCAGGATATATATGGTGGTTATTTCGCCAGGACGACCGCCTACAAAAGTAGATCGATCGGGAAGCTTCTGCCTGCCTAATTCGCAACTCAACGCCCGGCCAATCCCGTGTGGCCCACCCCAATCATTCGACATGTACACTATTTGGACATTCGCATTATCCACATTACTGTCCACGGTAGAAGAAACAAAAACGGTGAGATGCGAGCATGCCGGTGGCAATGTACCATTGCACCGGGATTGACCAACGACATTCAAGATCAGGTCATCCAGTGAGGCCGACCATTATCGGTACAGCTACCTCCCACCTACTTGCGGAGCCTCGCGCAGACATCAGATGTATCTTATCTCTACAGTGTTCTCACAAGATTAAGGGCTTTCTCCCTCGAAGTTGGTGGGTTCCGTTCTGTCAGAGTTTGTGCCACGCACGCTAATGGGCCACCACAAGAGGATATCACAAATTGAGAGTGATCAAATTAAAAAAGGGTAGGTATACGGCAGACGCGTCCATAATATTGATACCGTCACATCCCAGCCCTTGCAGCGAGGCGCAATCCCTCCTGCACAGCCACTGCCTCTTCGACCCACGGCAAGCGGAAGAACTCGCTCCGTCTGAGATCTTCTTGCCGCACGATCGTGCCTTCACCAGCACCAGTTGCCAACACCGTCTCAAGGTCTCGCGACTGGGATGCGAGCCATGTCTGGATAAATTGTTGCGGATCCTCTGCGAAGGCGCGGAGGAAGGTGCGCTTGAGATGTGCATTGTTGAGTGACTGCACGTGCAATGCGATCTACGAGAGGTATGATTCAGTCATGCATAACACAATGATTTCCAGTTCGGTCCAGCGTACCTCGTCGTCTATTTTTACGAGGTCGCGAGCGGTCTCGGTGGCTAATTGCACTGCTGCATGGTTCATCCGGCTTTTCAGCCCGGAGTCGTCCAGCTTCACCTCGACGTCCCAAGCGCTAGGTTTCTCAGGTGGTGGCGCAGCCGGATTAAGAGTGTAGTGCAGTATTATCGGGTCTGGTGGCAGGAGGTAGCGGTTGACCACTTCTGGTAGTTGCTGAAACATCACGGATTCTGCACCAAATATCTCGCAGGCTATGAGTACACGACATCAAGCAGGTGAACATTAGCTTACTGGGCGGAGATATCCGTCGGCACGGACCATACGTCTGTCGACCTTGTCTTGGAGGCCTTGAACTTTAATGTAGTTCCACAACGCCTGGACAACCCCTACTCGGCTGTCTTCTTTGACGCCTAAGAGGTTCCCTAGGTCCGGATGTACCTTGTACTGTTCTGGCTGCTGCTCGAGGTGTAATAGTAATCGGATCTTGGTGGGCGTATCTCCTTTCCGTCGGATAGTAAAGCCGTCCAATTGTGCTTGGTTGGGCCCGCGCACCCACTCAGGAGGCAAGCCTAAGCATCGGTGGAACGCCGCGGAGGGGCTACAAACTCACCTCAACGATGTTACCCTCTGGGTAAAGTGTCATGTCGCGATCCAGCTCAGCCACCATCTGTTTGATCATAGTCGAAAACTTCCGTGGCGGAGCGCGGTCTTTCGCTCTTTGGTTCGGGATCTAAGCGAGCCCTGTGTGTCTAACAAAGGGATACCAGCACGTCAGCAGGCGCACCTCTAGTAACCTCCCATCTATCCGGAACTGCCATGCCGGGATGCCCTCCCCAGTCTCCGGATTCACTTTTGGTTCGCCGTCACCACCCGCCTGTGTCCCACCTTCTCCGCCCTGCTGCCACGCCTGTCCTGATACTGTATGGCTCAAGAATATTCGGAGCGACCTTGTTGTCTACGCGCGCCTCATCAGAGATGCATTCTAGGTCGCAAGGAACACGTACAGGCACTATCCGTGAGAGAGCATCCTGCACCTCAACACGTTTCCGCGTCATTGTCCAGTCTAGTCGACGCTCCATGTCGAGAAGATCGCGGTACATCTGCGAGTCGGCGGAGAATTCTGGTGTCTGAAGGAAACCATTTGGGAGATTTCTGTCGGTGATCTTGCGTTTCCTGTATGAGCGATGCGTGTTAGTTGAGCGAAAGTGGACCTTGGAGGGCGCGTACTTTGCAGCGGGTTTCTGGTTGTCCATGTTTAGGGTTGGAGGTGCAAGAGGTGATTCGAGACGCGTTTGAATTCCAAAAGTACTGTTGGCTTCTGCCACCGCGGATTTGACCGCAAACTATGACTGTAGTGAAGCAGAGCAGCTTAGCACGGAGAAGAGCTTAGTGTGCGTGCTGGAAGTTCGGAGGCAGGACGTTGTGGCTGAAGATGATCACTCGGCCAAAGCCGGACATTGAACGCCTTGTTTGTGCCGGTCAAGTGCAGGCTGAGGCTTTCACCTTCAAGTGTGATCATCGTCATTCTTAGGGTTCACCAATTGCACCGCAAGCTGTCCAGTTTATATTGATGCTCGTCACCAAATCCCATTGGCCACTCACCCTAATGTTATGGTCGACAACGCCTGCAGCGAGACGGATCTTGTACATGGATCACAGTGCTCTAGTGTAAAACAAACCTCATGCTATGGTGTGTCAATATGCTGAGAGCAATGATAGTGTATGTGTGAGCTCTTATAGAGGGTTGAGCTCGTTCTGACTATGCTGGGAAGGACGCTTCTGGTTGGAATCGATGTCCAGTAATATTGGTTCTTACGAGCTATACCAAGACTTACTATCAATTAGATATACAGAAAGATTACTGCCTTCCGAACCTGCCGTCTCCGGTCCATCGACTGGACAAGGTAAGATTTGAATTGAACGCAAGCGTGAATAGCGTTGCACAGCCGCTGAATAAAGCCGTAATTCACTCATGTATAGACGTGGTGCAATACTGCTTGGCTTGACTAGCCAATCGGTGAAAGGACTGTCTCAGCAGTTCTTGAATAGGTCCGCCGGGGAGACGTGCCTTGCCATTATACATGGTGTTGCAGCTCAATTCACCGAACGTGCAGGCACAATGCGAGGCACTACGTTTAAAATGCGGGACGGTAGCGTCACTGTGCACAAACTCAAAAACTGTGACTCAGGACCAGGCAGAGATGGAGACGCAGTGGGAAGTCCTAGCCTCCTCGGTGAGTATCCTAGCCACCGCGTCCTTCGATGTAACGCGAACCATATCCGTTTAGACTTGCGTGTCATGAGACTACGACCGACGACAGGGTACAAACACCAATCACGGGTTTACGTGGCTGACGTTGTTGGCGGTAAGGCTTTGATCAACCGCGTGGTCCTTAGCTGACACAGCCATCCTGCGCAGCCCCAATACTAGGAGACACGCTATAGTGGCAGTCACTCGACTCACTCGACGTTGCTCGGGAAGTAAGACACGGATAAGATCAACGTGCCAAAAGCCCTAGTATGTCCCCACGCTGCTGAGTTGACAATCTTCGTGCGTTGTCGTATCTTCTCAATGTGACTGATCCACTTACCTTATTCACAGCGATACCGACGCTCTGGCCCACACAAATGCATTGCCTTGATTATAGGCGCGCCCTTGCCACATTCGTTCGTGCGCTTGTGCAAGGAAGCCCAGATTCCGCTAGCGGGACAATATATCAATGGCGGAGTCCACGCAGAGGGTAGGCGGTTTTATTGTATGTATGCGCATATGCAAGGCTGAGGTACCTGGACAAATGCTTCCGGTAGTCTCGACCCATTGACCGCCATGGAGCAAACAGGCGGTTCATGGATGCCGTCTCCCAACGTGGATGTTAAGTAGCGATTATTACACACCAATCATGCAGTGATTTATTGTTCTACCCGTCCGGCATTGCGATTTGGGCTGGTACGGATCAGCTCACTACGCAAAGAAATGCAATCAAACACAGAAACATTACTGGAAAGCCTACGTCCCACATGCCTGTCCAAGACAAACTCGTGCAACGACTCCCACTCGCTCGACGTTCGAAACCTCTCCGGCAGTCACCGCTCAACGCTTCTCTTTCCCCTTATCTGCCGCGATCGCCCTTTCCCTCAGAACAGTACCGAGGCCAACGGCCACTGTCCCGAGCGCGTGCGCCGTAGCCCCCGCGGCCACAGACGGTAGAGCGGGGATTGAGCCAACAGTGATGAGAACTGCGGCGAGAATGGACATCGTGCTCGAGCAGTCGGCCGTGAGGGCGAAGATCGCCTCCGACGCGGCGAGCAACCAGAAAGGCACCTGGGCAGTGAAGGTTGTAGGTGGCGGCGGCGGAGGGTCGATGATGTGCAGGGTCGTGGCGACTCGCGCGATTACAGACCCGGAGGACGTGGTCGCTGTCCCTTTGGAGGTCTGGACTGGAGTTGGCTGTGGCCTCTTGGCTTGAAGCTTTGAGCATGAAGGCTTCGCAGTTGGAGGAGCTCCGTTCTTCTGGCTGCTCGTCTTTTGTGCCAGCTTCGCGATGAAACCAAGTAAGGGCAGAGGCTCCTTTGTCTTGACTTGATTCCCTTTGTCGCCACCGCGTCCGATAATCCACCATGATCCGGTCGACTTGCGCTGCACCTTGACGGCTTCCGTCTTCTTCTTGTCGATATTCCCTTAACACGGTGCATGAGCACCATATCAGTTGAGCAGATCCGAGACTGCTCACAGCCCATGTTCTTCAGGGCGACGCCGAAGCTCAACCATTTCCACGCCCAGCGGTGGCCATAGACACATTGCATGACCTTCTCAACCTCTTCGAGTCGAACGCGGGCCTCTTCGCTCATAAAGTGCTTCGCGACCTCGTGCCAGAGCTTCTGCGGTATCCCCCTCGCAACACAGGCTTCCGCGACCTTCGCGAGCCAGGTATCGATAGGCAGGTCCTTCTTCGGTTTCCCTAGAAATCGTGGCGGCGAGGTCTCTGTGGGCCAAGATGCAAGGAGTGCGGGCAGCGACGACGCCTGCGGCTCCCACATGAGTCTGGATGTAATCGCTGATAGCATGTTGACTGCTGTGGCAGTGTCGAGGGGGGAAGGTAGGATGTGGTGTGTTAAGCGAAGGAAAGCGAGGACGCAGTAGGAAGGTCGCTATGATATACGCGCTCTGCCTTTGTTAATCGATTCGCTTAAGTTTGCCGTATGGCCATGGACATTGTTCCCATGTGGCGGGATGTGGCCAATGGCCCTTTTTCCTTTTTCGGTGTTTCGCTTGTGCTAGCGCTTCTAGCCCATCAATGCATTGTCGGCGAGGCTGAACTCGTGGGTGTTGGTAAGCCACATCTACCACTCATTGTTCATTTCACTGATAATGAGCTAGCGGTGGTCATCCATTGTGGATAGTGCCTTTCAGGAGAGGCAGCAGGCGACCTCAGGCCGGATGACTGTCGAGCATCCTGGTCTTCAAAGTTCCTAGGATGCTCCCTTGGCAATTAATTCGGCTGTTTGCGATGGGAGATTCACTGACCTGCGACGTGGTATCTCGTTGCACAAAGGATGTGTGGCAGACGGTGGTTTCAAATCTAGTAGTGATGGGATAGCTCCCACGACTGCACAACTCAAACCCGTTTTTGGTCACAGCATTGGCCTACTGCTGAACTAAGTCAATGTAGTGTCGTGATTGGTATATTCAAGTGAACAGATCACCTCTTTGAGTACGTGTTCAGACGTGTTCAATGATTAGTACTTCAGTCGGGTGCCCAGGTGATCCCATCATGCCTTGCTCTGGACGTTATGTCTGCACCGATTCCAGGCGGTTTCGCTTCGTCATGATCAACGGCCGTCTAACCCGGGGAATCGAAATTTCGCCGCTAGGTTAAGTAAGCTGTCTAGTAGAGGTGAGGCGTGATAAGACTCGGTTCAGACGTGCGAATGGCGATTCGTGCTTTCCGCCCAGATTGGTTGAGGCTCGATCCTGGCTACCGATCATCAGGACAAGTCACCGCCCAGCTAGTGAGGTGCTCATGCAAGTTGTTCAAAGTCGGTGTTGTGGGTCACATTCCGAAGATCCTCATCCTGCCACTCTTTCTGGTCTTTCTGGTATGCTGGTATGCCTCTATGACCCAGAGAAGTCACACCTTAACTGGCGACTTTGCTTTGCACAGCGGTTGCACAGCCCTTGGCGACGTGATAGGCTTTCCGAAACCTCGGAGCGCCGGAAGCGCTAGAATTTCGCGCCAACCAGAAGTTCGGGTAATACTCTGCGGTTAACCGCCTACCAGGTCTCTTCTACTCATTGGTCACTTCCAGTCAAAGGCTGGCGGATTGCGACATCTGCATACCAGAACAGACCCAATGGCCTGTTCGGCAAGGATGCCCATTTGACGTATTGGCGCGCTTGCATCAAGGCTCGACCAGCGGGCGCATGTCAGGAATAGTTGGCGCAGGCACGTTCCATATTCTGGCCACTGCTTCTGCCACCATGGCGCGGTCCTTCCAGCTGCGGTCAGTGCTATGGTGCACAAGAATGGGCACCAGACCTGTCTTTCGTCCTTCCGGCGCTGTCTTTCCTACATTTCTGGTGACGGTCTCAAGGTCAGTTGCCAACTGGCTGTCAATACTAGGTTTATAGGACGTGTTCCAGCTCTTATTAGGCATAATGATCCGACCTGCTATGTCAGGGACTGTCCGCCCTCTCAGTGCCGAGCGGAACATTACGCAGGTCGCTCTGTCATGGGCTGGACAGCCTCCACGGTCCATCAGGATATATAGGCGACAGTTCACCAGCCTCAACACCTTGCCGCAGACCCGCAAACAAGCACATCTTATCAGCCCTACATCTGAATCGCGCACCATGTCCCTCTCACTTGGACCAGGACCCGTTGTCATCCCTCTCTCTGCCTGGACTGAAGAGAGCATCTCTGCTATTTACAAAGCACCCAACCAGGCCGAGTTCAGCAGCGCGTTCGATTCCTTCCTGAACGAGGAAGCTCACATCACGGTGAACGGCAAGCGACTCAACCGTACACAATACAAGGGCTTGCTGCAGGGAGAGAGGGCGCTGGAGCAAGGCGCTGACGTATCCTTCACTGGCGCCGTTGAGGTGCCCGCCGACCCTAACGAACCTGCATCTGTACGCATGTCTTCTTACACATCGTACAATGACACTAACGACAATCCTTGTTCATCAGGCAGGCACCGTTGGGATATTCTACAAAGCCACGATTTACAAGACGATCAAGGTAATTGGTGCATCTGTATCGAGCACCGTGACTTCGTCCTTGAACGTCGTGTAAGTGCAACGGCATCCCTGTTGCGCTGAATTATGTCTGACGTTCCTCATGTCGCAGCGTTAAGGAAGGAGATGATCCCGAGGATCGTTCGGTTGTAGCCGTCAACCAAGTTATTACTGATGAGGCTAACCCCGCCGACCCTCCTCATGCTCTCACTAGTTCTTAACTATATCCGGGCTCACTCATGTAACACCGATGACTCCGTATTTTGTGGGTCATAAGCTAACTGCACACACGCTGTAATGTACTCGCATCGAACAATGATCTTGTTGTCCTCCATGAATTCATCCACATGTCACTTGAAATTCAACACACGGCTGCTATCCTACAATGCTGTCCCACCGGTCCATGGCCGAAAGTTACTGTATGTATGACAGAAAAAGTAATAAGTTATCCTGTACGGGCAATGTCCTTCCATATACTACAGGGCCGCCGCGCCTCACCCACGTTGTGGATACTGTGTTCTGCTACGTCTTCTGTGGCGGGGACACGGGGCCGCTTACTTGTACCTGGCCATCTGCTTGGGCCTTCAGCAGTGTTCCAAGTCCGACCGCGAGAGACCCGAGGGCATGCGCAGTACTGCTTGCCAAGAATGCGCCACCGGCACCAGCAGAGATAGCTGGCAGAGCCGGGAGAGAGCCGACAGTGACGAGTATCGCAGAGAGTGCGGTCATGACCCTCGGGTGGTCGGTAGTCAATTGCTCGAGAGACTGGCACGCATTGACCAGCCAAAGCGGTGCGTGCGTTATGGTCGTAGGAGCTGAGACGTCATATTTCAACTCAAGAAATAGTCAAGATCTGGAGGCGTACCATCGCTCGACTCATCAGGTGTAATGGCAGCAGGAGTAGACGCGGGCGTGCTCTTTGATGTCGCGCTCTTTGAAGAAAACACGGAAGAGGCGATTGAGGACACCGTCTCAATGGAGTTCGTGGTAGCGGAGCGTTTCGGGGTCGGGAGAGTGCTGCGCGTTACTACCTCGGACATCGACTTGGATTTCTGAGGTTGGGGTTTCGGTGGGACGGCAGGCGGGGAGACTTCGCGAGGCTCGTCACCCTTTCCTACGATCCACCACAATCCAGATGGTTTGCTCTTCACTTTGATTGTCTCCATCGTAGATGGATCAATGTCCCCTGCAACGGCAGTCATTCGCATGAGCACAGCGGGGGCAACAAGGACACTCACATCCCATGTTACGCATAGCAATCTTGAACGTTTTCCAGTTCCACTTGTACTTCCCTCCGTGCATATTCTTCATGACGAGTTTAACCTCATCGAGGCGCTTACGTGCCTTCTCTCCCAAGTAATGCTGCCCAACCTTGTGCCAATACTCCTTCGGCACCTTGCGCTCGATGCAGCCGGCCTTGATCTGCGCCAGCCAGTCGTTGACAGGGGAATCCTTTTTGGGATTGCCTAGGAAGCGAGGTGCGTCGGTCCACGATACGAAGATTGGGTCAAGGTCGAAAGGTCTGATTCTGAATGCGTCCAGCACAGACATCATGAAGTGCGAAATAAGGGCAAAGTAGCAGTGGGAAGCCTTTGTCAAGTCTCCGGCAGTCCAGGCAGAATGGGGGAGGATTTATATCTCGGTTATATTGACCTCGTTGTTGACGCGTTGGCATCTGCAATCGCACATCCAGCCCTGTGTGCAATCTAGAGTTCGAGACCGGTAGCGCGGATGACTACCGCGCCGGCATGGCAATTTGGAGAAGAGGTCTTCGATATGCAAGGCGGAATGCGCAACATGTGCTGGACGTGCCCCCACATCGAGGACGTGCTGTGCACCTCGTTGCGAACACGCGGGGTTCCCCATGAACTCACATCCATCTGTGGCTTCTTGCCGATCAAGGGCGAGCAGCTTGGTAACATCGACTGGCATCGCTTTGGAAAGGAGTGGCGGAGTAACGCATCAAAGGATGCTCGTTCTTGGAGCTTCGTCATGAAATGAGCTCCCTTCACATGAGATAATGTGCGCAATTACGGGAGTTGATCCGGTAAGCCTTCCTTAGTCGCGAGGCAAGTAGGTTTAAGCTAACGAAGATATTGGCTGCATGTCTTCACGTATCCTTTCGTGGAATTTCGCAACCTACAAGCGTGTTCTAGATAAACAGGGATGGGCGAGGTGTCCAGACCCTGTCTAACAGGCAGTTCAAGTTCCGTTCATAGACTGTCGACTCTTCATATGGTCCGTCCAATCGCACGATATCAACTGCTCAGATTATTCGTGCGTTGGCAAAAACAAACAGACAACACTGTTCGTCTTGACCATTAAATCAATTCACGGATTCGAGAGAGGGAGGCGTACGGTACCTTCTCTTGGTTGCACGAACCACAATGTCTTCGGGCGACTACGACAACAGCGCACGGCACAAATCGCGCATGACCCTGTCATCGATGTTCTGGTGGCGCGCTTTGCTACGTCTCGCTCAACTATGCTCGACTTGGGGAAGGTCAGGACTGCGTCCCTGACAACACAGGTGTTGGACTTTTCAGCTCATGAGTCTCGATCCAGGTTGGTGACTTGGGGCGCGATTGGAGGTAGCAATTGGAGGGTGCGGACCGACGGCTCACTGGTTTGAACCATCACCTCGTCTCGGATCCTCTCATATGAAATGCCTTGTGAGTGCAGGCTGTCCCGTAGCTATGGTGCCAAGGAATTGCCGCTGGGAAGCTTGTCGTGCCGTCACTGCTCCTGGCACATACAAGTAACTCGTTCGAGATATCTTTTACTGAGCACTCTGTCAAGCGCTACGCATCTCTGTTCAGTGTCTGACCAAATGAATATATATGGGCAGCTTACCTGCTGCATGAATACGATACTGCACCCCGTTCTTGGTACCTATCGCCCACGTTCAGGTCAGCCAAGTCACCTCCAGGAGGCGAGACACCGAGATGAGTGATTGTGGGTTTGCGAACTGGGGCAAAGGATTGACCATGTGCGTTGGAATTCAAAGACATTCGGCACTTACAAGCACAGTGTATCGCTCTAGGACAACAATCGAGAAAGCTACTGATCATTCTGAGTACAGACTCACCGGGATGAGTCAGCTCGCCAAGATGTGAATATATTTCAAAACATAGATGCATAAGGATCTCCTAACGAAACAGATATGTAGGACACCTGAGGTGGTGAAACATACTCTGATCTTGAAACATAAAATCTATACGGTCTCGGCATACGTTAGTCTAACGGACATAAAACCGGTATTCAAACGCCTTCTTCACGGCTGCGGGCCTCCGCAAGGCTCAACTCTATAGCAAAACGTAGTTCCTCGTCTTCTCTGTCTTCAGGAAGCGGCGCGAACTCGGAAGAACTAGAACTCTTGCTCATCTGACGAGCGAAGCCGGCGGATATCAAAGACGGTCCTGAGGAAGGCGTGCGGTTGGGTGGCGAATTACGCGCGACAAGGAGTGGGGAAGGAGACACCGAGCCCTGAGGAGGCGACGGGGCTGATGGGGAAGAGCGTCTAGAGTTCAGCGGCGCAGACCATGCGTTTCGGAAGGATTCCGAACTACCAGGCCCAGACCGACGGATAGCGCCTGGGCTTGCAGGTGTACTGGACACGGACATGCCGCTCGAGGATGGCGTGCGGCTCACAGGTGGGAAGTGGTCCATGTCTGTCGTAGAGGGCACTGAGATGCTTGTCTGCGTGTTGAGCGAAGATGACAGAGAGCCGTTGAGAGGGCTTGTGGCGAGCCCGGCCTCCATCGGTTCCGGGAGCATGCGCGGCGATATCTGTATCTTATTGCTGGACTGCGAAGGCATCGCGCGCGGAAGTGAGCGTCCATTGATCACGATGCTGCCATTGGAGCATGAGCGCGACAAGGCAATGGTAGGATGCATGCTTCCGATGACAGCAGATGGTCCAGATACAGGCGTCTGTAAATCATCGAAGTCGGCTATGAACACGCCTTCATCTTCGGGGGCGGAAAGGGTACGTTGAACGCGTCGATTTTCCTCCTCATCCCGGCTGAGCATCAAGACGTACTCGACGGCTTCGACTTCACTCAGGCCCAGGTGTGCAAGCGTCGACTGTTGTTCCCTTTCCCGACCAAAGACACGGCGCGTATACAATTGCTCCTCGTCTAGATCACGCCGTGACTCCGCGATGTCGCGATACAATTCGATTTGCTCTGCGTTGATGCAAGAACACAGTCAGGAATACATGACAAAAGAGCCGCATTGGTAGAACTCACGTTGCCACTTGGCCAAACCCAAACTGGAATTCCGGATGGACCTAAGCTGTTTCCCCTTCGCATTCTTGTCGTTCTTGCCGATGGGGCCTGCCTGCCATGCCATGACTCTGTTACCGACAGAAGTAACAAGCACATCTCTCTCCAAAAGAATCTGGCCGACTCCATCCCACTCTCCACCCGCGGCAGGTCGAGCGCCAGGTGAAGAGAAAGTCCTGAGAGGTGCAAAGGAGAGCGAGTCCCAGACCTTGACTGTCCCGCGAGACGAGCCGGTTGCCAACACGACCGTGTTCCAACCAAGAGCAGTGACAGCCCCATCCTCATGCGCTTCGATTTTGCAGAGGGGCGGAATACTCTTGTCGCCCGATGACCGAGGGGTATCCCAATCAAACACACTGACACACCCGAGCTGGTCGCCGACGATGACGAAGCTATGCTGGCTCTCTTGCGCGGAAAATACGGGTTTGACTACAGAAACAGCTCCGGCCGGGCCATCTCCAAATGCTGTACGGTTCACTTTAGTTGTCGTAAGGTCCACAGCGAGACGGTAGAGATGGGAGTCATGCTTGAATGCGACCAGGAGCACAACTTGGCCGTTTAGCGGGACCGAGATGTGAAGGCCCAATAATTCGCGCACGATGACAATACCGTAAGGCGTGGGGGCTGCAGTGAAAGCGGGGAATGGAGGTATCATGATCTCCTTCGAGCCCTGTCCCAATACCTCGTGGTCTCCAGACAGAATCGGCCCCAAACCGGACCATACCACAATGTTGTTGCTCTCCATCACGGCGACCACAATCCCGCAGCTAACATCCATGACGACCTTCACGCAGACGTCTCTCAGCGGCGCTTCCGTCTTGTTCGATGTCCAGATGCATTGCAATCTCTTAGCATCCCAGAGTTTCACTTGCCCATGAGAGTCGCCAGTCACGAACGTGGTGGGTCCCTCTACCCCGGGCTCAACGCCCCACGCGACAGTACACACGGCAGCCTCGTGGCACTCCTCGACCTTACAGCGAGTGTGCTTCGCCGCTGCGGACCTGTTCCCATCCATAGCCCGCACGGCAGTCGTGACAGCGACCTCGCCGTTGCGGAACCCCCATAGGACTTTCGCTGTGCGCCCTTCTGACGCCAGAGCGATGGCGGTGACATGAGGTGAGAACTCGAGGTTTGGGTTCCCGTGCCCCAATCCGTTAGCGGTACCGCTCGCATCGAGGTAGCCGCGGAGAATCTTGCCAGTCAGTGGATAAGAGCGAGCAGCGATACCGTACTGTAGCGAGGCCGACAGCAACGTTGTGCTAGGCATCAGATGCATGGCAGCTACATTCGAGTGGTGAGGTGTGTGAGTCACGGGTTGATTGCGCGATCGTTCCCAACGTCTGTAGGATAATGTGAGCACAATTGTGGAAAATACAGCCATACACAGCAGAACAACAGGTCACTATATAATGGCAGTATACAACGCAACGTATATGGGGTTTCAATCGGCCGCACACTCAATTATACAAAGCCACCGACGTTGCCAGAACGCGATCTAGCAACGACGCCGCCTCACTCGGCAGTCCATACATATACATCTACGGTGGGTGGGTATCTGCTCGAGCTGGATGGATAGAGGGGAATCCCTCCTCCATTCACGAGATAAAGCGTGCTCGCCCGCAGACACCCATATCTTGCGAATGTAGCAACCCAGACGAACAGGCTCAATGATCAACTCAGAAGAACAAGCCAGGTACCAGTGCGTGGGCGTCTCATCGTCTGTCTCTGTCAATCGATCCTTGTTGCATCTCAGCATTGCCATCCATACCCAATTGCGGTCCCGGTCCGTGAACCTCGTTGCACCTGCATGTATACAGGCTCACATTGTAGATGACGTACCGTCTCAGATTGTATCTCAATACAAACTCGCGCCTCCAGGTATTCTCTTCTCGGCGCAGCATAATGCTCTTTCGCTGGCCATTATCGCGAAGATCGTTCTCGGGCGATATGCCAAGGAACTGGTAGACGTATGCGCGCCGCCAGGTGTTGTCGTCCTTTACGTGGGCATGCAGCTGCTTGTTCGTTCCGGATAACGCGAAGAGGGCGTCCGGGTTGAGGAAGGAGGTGACGTGCGTGAGTGATTCAGATGGGAATCGAAGCAAAATGCTTTCGCCATGGATGCGAGGACTGGCCTTTCCATGTTGTCCAGTAGTTCGAGGGGAGTGCGGTAACTTGTTTCGAGCGTTCTTTGGATGAGCGTCAATAGGACTATTGGGCATAAAACGTTGTGGAAAGTTGGCGAGGTGGTTGACGCAGACGATGGTCTGCGGTGGTGGTCGCGGATGAAGATGCGCTGGACTCGGTTGACGCCGGGCACTCGTCTGGGGTCGTCATCGATTCGCTGTCGGGCCTCTTCGAATGAACTCTCCGCGTTTGCGTATCTGAGTTCATCCGACCACGTCGCTCTAATAGGCTGAGGAACTGTCTATTGTACATGCGTACTGATCTCTAGTCATGCATATAGAGTTGACGCCCTTCTTAGGCTCTCACAAACTGTGATACTTCGGGCGGACTGGTCAAAAATGCAATGCACTGTATGAGAATGAGTTATATTTCCAGGGTCAACGACATAATGACTTCCTACCCAGAAACTTGAACTGAGAGTGATGCTGGAGCAATGCCATCACCTCCAACTCTTCCAGTGCATAGGCGCTGGCACAGTGCAGACTCATTCATCAGTAGGTAAGAGCTGAGATCTACCTAAATGAGTAAGTACTGTGTTCGGCCGGGATCTCGGCCGGGTTAGCCTCCTCAGTTGAGCATAGCAGGCAAATAGAAATACTTGTACTATCTCCAAAATAGATACACCAATAGATTGCTACAATCAAAAGGACTACAACCATGCAAGCCTCATGTACAAAGATGCAAGGGTTGGAGAACTACTATAGATTTAGGGGTGTTTCAAAAACTCAGATTCTTTAAAACACATCTCATGGGGCTCTAAACTTGTCATGACTTGCACAGAATATTCTGTAACTGTTTTGGGGCACTGTTGGTGGTCTAATGATGTCCTAGAACTAATCATTTGGTAGGTCGACAGGGGTGTTAGAGAATGGGAGGAAGAAAACTGTCTGTTGAGCCAGGTGTATGACCAGAGTGTATCAAGATCTCTGCACAAAGTGGTCACTTATTTTCAAACTCTTTGCTCTGTCCTATATAACTTTTCATTCCCAATCTCTCCACACAGCCCGATTTTCGCCGGTCTGTTGCAGTTGGTTCTGAAAGAACAATCTACATGCCTGTGGCTTGCATGGCGTGACAAGGGTGTGGTGGCATTGAAACTCCGCCCGGTCCTGTGGCTGAAGCCTTCAACGCGTCGTGTTGAAAAGCATTGCTCGATGTGAACACGTCACATTCTCACCATTTGCCAAATTGAGCCTGCCGGTTCGGAATCTGAACATGCCGCCGTGACCGAGTGTGACTGGCCATCTGAGAACTGTTGAAACACTGCTCACGGCGAGATGCCCTGCTCCCTACTCAACTTGCTCTTTCGTCCTGCCCCTATAAATGCCAGTAAAATCACATATCATACATGGGAAGCAAACATAACTGTTGATGTAGATAGCACCCAAAATTTCGAAGTACGTATGGAACAGGAGGTCTGATAGAATTTTCAGAACACCCCTAAATCTTGGATGGCCAGGTAGGCCTAGATCCCGCCCCGATACAGTATGCGCAGTTGCGCTCGATATGGATGCCACGTTGGCGCCCATAGGTCTCCATCCGATTCACCGTTTCCTGCGTACCATACCTGTCTGTTCACTACCCTTCATTGCACTGCGATTCCAGAATCAGGAATAGACAATGGATGTCAGCTTTAGGAAGATTGACATTGATCAGTTTGACGAAGATGTATTGCTGGAGAGCGAGCTATACGATCCGGATCCACGAGATCCTGCGCAAATCCTAAATGATGCGAAACAGAAAGCAGCGGCTGTACGGCAGTCTCTTGCACGGTAAGACCTACATCAACGTCCATTGGAACGAAGGCAACTGACCCTGACATATGGTAGAGGGGACACTGCAGGCGCATTGATGACCGCCCTCGAGGATGCGCCATACGGACACAATGTCGATGAGGCCAAGGTGAGCGCTTCTTGACCTTTCGCAGCTACGTGTTGATCCTTTTTTCTGCAGAACCTGACACTACAAACAGTTGTCTCAATCCTGAACAGCACAAAGGCGACAGAGATTCCCAACGTCGTCCGGTCGCTATCGCCAGACGCGCAAGACACGCTGATGAAGTATCTGTACAAGGGTATGGCAATGCCTGGCTGGGGTGATGTCAGCGGAAGCGTGCTCCTGGGTTGGCATGAGAAGGTACGTCGTACGGCTGCTGTACTTTCGGTGACCTCGCATGCTGAGACGTCTCCCCGTAGTTGACGGAGGCTGTGGGAACGGGGTGCATTGTGCGTGCCATGACGGACAGAAGACTTGTATAATATCTCAGTCGAATCTTCATTGGTCCCGTTACCCATAGACCATAAGCTCCGTATACCCCGTTCGACCCCTTTTCTCCTACGGGCTTTATCACTTGATCATGAAGTGTCACTCGGCTTATATGTCGCCCTTGAAGAGTGGCATACCGGAAAAAATCCAACACAGATGAGTCCAGGTCTGTTCGACGACCGCCTCCCGAGGTGAGTGTGCCATGCCCTTCTTATGAGGTAGGAGTCCAAGTTGACCAATGAGGACCAATTGGCCGCAGCTCTCACGCTCGTTAACCGCATTCGTGTACTGGCTTTATGCCAGTGCGTCCGTCAATTGCTCTTCTGGATTCTTGGTCAGACTTACTCAGCTGACTACCAGGTATGCTGGGTATGACCTGGACACAGATGCCGAGTGCAGCCTTCCCATGCAATTTTTGGCATCTGGATTGACCAGAAATCCTGCCATCATAATTTTGCACCGGTCTGAGCAGCGAGCCTTGCTGACCAGGCTGTTAGCCCGGAGTACCACGCTTGAGTATTATTTAGCCATCGAATCACAAGCTCGGTCAACTGGACATTCTACTAACTGACGTGCGCGTAGCCGTTCCAGGCGCCTAGGCGTCCACTTCTGCACTACCACCACAGTTTTCTTTTTTTTTTCAGTGAATATTTGGTGTCAAAAGTGTGCACGTCAGCACATTCATCTTATACATTTATGTAAGTTATATGGCAGTGAATGTTGAGATGAGGCTGACGATGTCTCTGACTGGTGTATACTGGGCTCAAGAGGAAGGTTGGTTGGTTAACTACTACTGGTTGCGATGGTGGCTCATCGTGTTTCAGCGCGCGTGAACAGTATTCTTTGCTCGGAACAACGGGTGACCTTCCTCAATGAATTCTAGTCTTTTGAAGTTCGTGCAGCACGCCCGCTGATGCAGGTGTGCACTCAACAGCACTCTCGTTATTTCGCGTCTGACGTGAAGCTTTATTTCAGAATCGCACGGCGCTTACTGGTCCCTAGTCGTGCTCATTGATATAACACGAAGTGCGTTCGTCCGAGTCGCCTTCCTAAGTCACGACGGTCAGCTACGTCAGACGGTACAACTTGCGCACTCGCAGCGTCTCGGTAGTCCATGCAATATAATATCAGCGTGCGTAGAATATTCAATCTCCGTGGCGCATCTCGTATGCAAATCTGGCGCTGTGGTAAAGTTTCTCGTTCACATCATGGGTGCTACGATTTCGTATCCAATTTATGTGGAACTGGCAGGGATGCTTGTATCAATCCGACATATTGTCGGTCCCGAACAGACGGCTCATCATCCCCCCAAGAGGTACATCTCTCGACGTTGGGCCGGACTTACTACATTTCATTTACCCTCAGCACCCCCTGAGCGCATCTTGGGCCGAAATATGCAAACCTGCATTAATCTCAATGGGAGATGCTGCTACTGCAGGACCCTCAGCTCCGTGGGATCTGTATCTGTTTTGGTCTCGGAGGACACATGTCATCCTGGCAGTTCTCTACTCACGATGACATGGCTGAGAGATACTGTATCGGGCAGGGCCTCGCAGATCGACCGTACTGTCACTACCACACTGCGCCGCCAGACAATCGAGCAAAGGCCAATCGCGGCAGGTTTCTTTGTCCGTTGATGCCCATAGACCCTCCATGACTGTTGATTGGATTCATGGGTCACGTCTAGTATTCATAGTGCCAGGACTGCTGGATCGCGGGTTCCGAATATTGTAGCATACCTTTGGAACAGCCTTGGCAACATCTTCGTTATAAGCCAGCGGTACGAGGAGCACCTCACACCTCTATGTCTAGTGGTACGTCCGTTGCGCCTCTTCTACGAAGGCACCGTTCCTGACAAATCGCCCACGTCCAAGAGGGCGGAGAATGGACACTACCTGTTTTTTTGTAGGCCCTTGGGCACGATGTTAAGTGTGAACAGGAGACCGACCAGGGCTGCTGCACCCAGCATGTCAAACGTGCGCTAGGTCATACCCTTCTTCTGCGTTTCAGCATTCAGTTCTGGCCGCCTACCTGTAAATATTGCCCTCTCCTGGTTTCCTCACGAGTTCGACTCGCCTTGCATTGCATCGCGTCGTCTCTTCTGTCTTCCTGACAGCTACTCAATCGTAGCAACACGATCGCGTTTCATCATCTTCCGAGCAGCCTTCCTGGGTGCCAGGTTTGTACGCATCGTCCCGGCGCTTATCGCTGGCAACGAAACTCAAGTCCCCGAGAACTGTACAGCTGAGGCCACTCGCTCCGACTAGGCAAGCTTAAGCCTCGATCTATTCTCTTTGGCAATGGTCTCCCAATGCTCATGTGTTGGGCAGGCTACCTACTGCCAACCTGGCCTCGGTGCCCGCGGAGAGGGTGACGATATCGTAGGTGCCATCTCGCAGTGGGTCTACGGCAGTGCTCGGTGGTACCTGCATCTTGGTGACTTATTTTGTATCAGAGTAACTAGTATACCTCATGAACGAGTGCCAGTGGATGCAAACCACGAACACGGCCATTGGAAATCACCGGTATGATATGGGTGAGTATTCTCCCTTCTGTGGATGTCTGACGCATGGTTATAGATCTACGCACGTCCATAATTGGATTTCAGGGATCGAGTGCCCGACTTGATCGAGTCAGTGGAGTTCAATTGACCTTGGGAGAGCCATGAAGCTTCGAAGGTCCCCGTCTCTCCGGAGATCAGGCTAGTAGATTCAAAGCTACATAATTGGCAAACCCGATTCTGTGCGCTAGGCAGTAAAAGAATCCCTCAGGAATTATATTACCCAGATGCACGCCGCCTCAAGTCAGTCTTGAGCAACAGGCCCAGCCGTAGTAATCCAGCTCGGACGGGCTTGGACACATGATACTCCTCGCTGTGCAAACTGGCAACTCTGACAACTCTTGAGACACCGAAGCACTGTGAGGGTCCAGCAAGGCAAGGAAACCGCGTGACAGCAGGTGGTCAGGTGCACGCACGACCTGCAATTCTGGAGTCTGGACAGAACGTTACATCACTTGGTGTCACTGTTTTTGCATCGGTCCGGGGTGCGATAGAAGGTGCACGTTCGGTGGGCAGCATTGCTCCGGTACTTCAGACTCCGGCGCTGCTTCTGAAGTGGCTGGGCTCCTCGGTGCGGTACTTAAGCCAGCAGCACGTTCGTTGAATCAGAAGTAGAAGCCCCACCCGCTCGGGAAGTTACCTTGACTGTGCGCTCTCTATAGTGCCATGGTCCGCCCACGTTCTGCTCGGCGACATCACGTCTAAGCTGACCTCGGGAGACTAGGCCCTCTTTGAGGCACTGCCAAGTATTGTCCCGCAACATCCGGCGCCATCAACCTGCGAGCTTCATTGGAAAGTATATTGGTAGAGTGGCATCACGTTAGCTCTAATTCGATGTGCGACATGCTCAAGTCAACCGCATCACTAGTCCTCCCTTGATACAATCATAATCCAATAACCGGGCCGCATAGAGACGAATCCTCTAAACCAGCTCACATGAGGCAAAGTCGACCATGTCTCGTGCTGGCGCCACTCAGCTGCTGGCACAAGACCTAGCGCCACATCCTCGACATCATCGCCCACAAAACGCACAGAAAATTATCCCCGTCAACATGCATGAACATACCCGGCCGCTAGCATAAGACTGACTAGCGTGGCAAACGCAGGTCCCTGGCCGGTCTTCGCGCCATGCGGACGAGAAGAAACAACCAGGGCACTGCTCTAACCACTCAACACATCATCATGCTTCGCCGCTCCATATGCGCCTGCAACAATCCGGAGCCATCCTCTGAGCGGCGAGCCGATTCAGTACTTGCAGAGAAGAACGAGACTCCGTCCTGAGCGAGAGGAGTCAGCCGATAGGATCGCGAGGAGAGCCGCCTCAACATCAAAGACAAGTATAGGGACATCGATGCATTGTTCGGCCCTCCTGCATACATGCAAGCTTTGCATATCGGCCTCCCGAGATGGACATCCCGTCCCCGACAGAGCGTCTATAGGGCCCAAGAAATGCTCTTTCTGCCACAAAGAAGCCTTCCACGCAGATTCTTGTGCCTCTTGCAGACATGCAGTGATTATAAACAAACCGCTCGTGGGAGTTCGGGACGAGGGAAGGGAAAGAATAAGTGGGCTCGAGAACGATCGAAGGCGGAAAGGCATACTCACCGACGTTCCTCCGGATCGTGAAGCAGGTAGACCAGACTCTGGCGGAGGGTATTGCCTTGATATAGCAGTTGGGTGAGTCGGCAAGACGGGGAATGGCGCGGGAATGGTGTCTTGAGGGAAGACCATCGAACGAGGCAATCAAAAGGAGCTTCGACGGTGGCAGTACGGTAGCCGAAGATAGACAATACGTCCCGCTGAATTGGTCGGACTAGGTAGGTGTCGATACTTGACTCTTGCTGATTGACGATCCTCAGTGAATCGGTGACTCCTGGCGACTTCCGAATGGTCGACAGAGATGATTGGTTGCACTGAACGTCTACGGGTCAAGTCTGGGTAATTAGTCAGTTCAAGCTGGCTGCAGATCACCGAACGCTGGCTCACAGACAGAGCAGCAGTGCTGGTGCCCAGTGGGGTTTGGATATCAACTGTCAACTGTCCCATGGGACGTCGAAATTGGGATGGATCGTGGGGAAGGCCATCGTCAGAAGTAGAATACAGCGATAGCATCAACCTCTGGCCCGACATTCAGAAATGTCGGGCCAGAGGTTGATGCTATCGCTGTGTTCAGGACGGTGACAGAATGCCGCGGTGCTTGTAATCATATCTGCGTGGAAGGTGAGTGCGAAATGCCAGTTATTGCGACAGTGTTGGCAGAATTGATGCATTGTTGACCATATTGCGCGCAAGGTGATGTTACGGCTGAGGGAGAAAGAGAGCTGATTGTTGGACAGGCACGACAGGTATTCGCCCGAGACTGCCGGGAATCATGAGACGACTGCGCATGTTAACATATCATGCACTTACGCGAATATTAATGACGCCCCCGGTACGAGAATGATAAATAGGGCATCTGGACACACGCTGACCTGCTAACCCTAGACCTGAAAGTGGGCTTCCATCATAACCGGATCATAAGTCACTAAGACTATTCAAAGCCTTTCCTTTCTCGGGATCGTGCGGTTAATCGATGCGAATACGAAGGATGAAAAGAGGAGTGGGCGGGGGCATTCGAGGAGCGGATGAGTTGGACACTGCTGCTATTGCTGGCCGTGGGTCTTTGTATGCTGCCGTCGCGCACCCGCTCAAGGCATTCTTCGCGCCTGCGATTACGTGGCCAAGGATGTCATCTGACACACACGGGGCGCGTGATGCCTGTGTGAGTGATCGAGAATATATTTTGATTTCCAGTGGTTCCACGTCCACAGACGCTTCGATTCTACAGCCTGGCCGCCGCCGCGCAGATGGCCAATCACGCCGAAATGCGAATTGCAGCAAGACTGAGCCATAAAACTCCATCGCTCCACCGAACAAAACCCGACCCTCCCTCAGCGTCCCAATCCCACTCTGAGCGCGGTCGCAACCACGATGCCCGTCCTCCTCAGCGCAAGGCTCGCGGCCCTCGCTGCTCTCCTCGTCGTCGCCGTCGGCAGCCAGTCCGTCGATGTCTCTAGCGCGGTCCTTTCCTCGGCGGCTGCCTCATCGGTGGCAGTCTCCAGCGCCGTCGCGTCATCTGCGGTCTCTTCTGCGGTAGTCTCTTCTGCAGGTGTCTCCAGTGCTGCGGTACCCAGTGCCGTTTCTTCCGCCGTCGTCTCCAGCGCTGCTGTGTCTTCGGCTGCCGTGTCCAGTGCTGCATCCAGTGTAGTCGCGTCCAGTGCTGCGTCCAGTGTAGCCGCAACCAGCGCGATATCCTCAGCTGCGGTGTCGTCCTCTGCAGTATCGTCTGCTGCGGTGTCCTCTGCCGCAGTCTCTTCTGCGGCCGTATCCAGCGGTGACGTCGGCGAGGTTTCAGGCGTGTCCTATACCGTCTCCGACACGTACACTATCTATGGCATCCCCGCTCCCACCGACCCTGCGTCGGTCGCGTCTTCGCCTACCGCTGGCGGTGAGCCACCGTACTGGTCTGGTCTCGGTACTGAAGTTGGTATGTTCACTTGGAATTGCATCCATCGCGTAATGTCTGATCTCATCGAACAATGCTCGTACAGGCTGGCAAACGCTCTCTCTCTCTTCGTATGCCTTCACTTCCTACCCCGTTGCCTCTGCAACCCCCGTGCCGCCGCTCTACGCGGCATTATCTCCGCTGTATCCGCCGCCAGTTGATAACGCGGGATTTGAGATCATTCCTGACTTCTCTGAGGCCTGGGCCGCTGCGTATGCACGCGCGGAGGCGTTCATCGGCACCCTCACACTCGAACAGAAGGTAAACGTCAGTACGGGTGTCTACTGGGAGCAGGGGCTCTGTGTCGGCAACATCGGTCAGGTCGGAGACTGGCCTGGTTTGTGTCTTCAGGACTCGCCGCTGGGTATCCGATACACAGACTTCAACTCGGTTTTCCCTGCCGGCATCACGACTGCGGCGACGTGGAACCGTACCGCTATGCGTCTGCGTGGCCTGCAGATGGGTGAGGAGTTCCGTGGCAAGGGTGCCAATGTGCAACTTGGTCCTATGATGAACATGGGGTGCGTATATCATCCTCGATATTCGTCATGCATCGCTGAAGTCCCACACTAGCCGTGTCGCGCAGGGCGGTCGTAACTGGGAGGGTTTTGGCACGGACGCATTTCTCTCTGGTGAAGCGGCTTATGAGACGACTCTCGGTATTCAGTCTGCTGGCGTGCAGGCTTGCGCCAAGCACTATATCGACTACGAGCAGGAGTACAAGCGTACGCAGGAGTCGTCGAACGTCGATGATCGTACCAACCACGAGATTTACTTGAAGCCCTTCCTGCGAGCTGTGATGGCCGGCACGGCTAGTGTCATGTGTAGCTACAGTCAGTCACCGCTCTATTCTTCCCGTTTGTTTTCTTGTTGCTGAAGCACCTCTGTCCGCAGACATGATCAACGACACGTACGCCTGCGAGAATGACCGGACGCTCAACCAGCTCCTCAAGAGCGAGCTCGGGTTCCGCGGCTACATTATGTCTGACTGGGGAGGACAGATGAGCACTCTGAGTGCAATGGCTGGCCTGGATGTGCGTATTCATTTCCCATGCTGTGCGCCTGTAAGGAGGATAACTGACAGTGTCACTACCTTTCTTTCTTGTGATCGCCGCAATCTTGCTGGATCTACTTGCGATCGACTGACAAATACCGATCGGACCGCGGTTCGGTTGCCTGGCACCTGCTGCCCGTTTGACACTTCCTGTCAAATCCTTCGTTGTGCTGTTCGATGCATGGGCATATGGACAACGTAGATGACCATGCCGGGAGATATCACTCTTGGATCGGGCACCTCGTGGTGGGGCCCTAACTTGACTGCGTTCGTCGAGAACGGCACGATCCCCTTATCCCGCATGGATGATATGGCCACCCGTGTCCTGGCCAGTTACTACCTTCTCGGTCAGGACCAGGATTACCCCAATGGTAAGATCGCCGTCCCTTCAGAGACAATAGTCCGTGCACGAGTCCTGACGTATCTTGCTGCAGTATCCTTCAACGCCTTCAACCCGTATGACACGGTGCACAACCTGCACATCAACGTCCAGGGGAACCACTACCAGCTCATTCGCGAGATCGGTGCCGAGGGCGCCGTCCTGCTCAAGAACACGAACAACGCTCTGCCGCTCAACGCGCCTCGCAGCGTCCTCGTCGTCGGCTCTGACGCAGGAAGCAACGCGATGGGTGCGAACGGCTGCACTGACCGTGGTTGCGACGAAGGCGTTCTCGGCATCGGCTGGGGCTCCGGCACTGCCAACTTCCCATACCTCGTCTCGCCCTTCGCCGCTCTCCAGGAGCGCGCGCGCGTAGATGGGTCCTCCATCACGAACTGGTTCCTCGACTGGGATACTGAGGGCGTCGCCGCGGTGGCGAATCTGTCTGACGTCGCGCTTGTGTTCGTGAACTCGGACTCGGGCGAGGGATACATCACCGTCGACGGCAACCTTGGAGACCGCAACAACCTCTCGCTCTGGCACAACGCCGACAACCTCGTCAACGCCGTCGCCTCGCAGAACCCGAACACGATTGTCATCGCGCACTCTGTCGGGCCTTCGATCATTGAGCCTTGGGTCGAGAACCCGAACGTCACTGCCGTATGTAGCTTGCCACGATCGTCAGTAGCTTCCACACTTACACACGCTCGTATTCGCAGATCGTTTGGGCTGGCGCCCCTGGCCAGGAGGCTGGCAACTCGATAGTTGATGTGCTCTACGGCGCGTACAACCCCTCTGGCCGTCTCCCGTACACCATCGCCAAGGCGCTTGAGGACTACGGCGTCTTCCTCGTGCTTGGCGGAAATAGTTCAACGCTCCTGAGCATCCCGTACACCGAGGGTATCTTCTACGACTACCGCCGCTTCGACCAGTACAACATCACGCCGCGCTTCGAGTTCGGCTTCGGCCTCTCATACACGACCTTTGACTACTCCAGCCTCGCGCTAAGCTTCATCCCGCAGCCCGACCTCACCGACGTCGCGCTCGAGGCCGCGTGGGCCGCGGGCGCGCCGACGCCGCAGGGAGAGGGCTCGTCCGTCGCACTCTGGCTGCACCGCCCGTTCCTGCTCGTGCAGTTCACGCTGCAGAACACGGGCGCCGTCGCGGGCACGGAGATCCCGCAAGTGTACGTGCACTTCCCCGTGGGCAGCGGCGAGCCCCCGAGCCTGCTCAAGGGCTTCGACGCCGTGTACCTGGAGCCGGGCGAGTTCCAGGAGGTCTCGATCGGGATCAGCCGCTACGAGCTGAGTATCTGGGACACGGTCGCGCAGGGCTGGCAGAAGGCGAGCGGCTTGTACAGTCTCAGCGTCGGCGCGAGCTCGCGCGACTTCAGGCTGACGGGCACAATCCCGATCTGAGACGGTGATTGTTGATGATTGTAATGTAAAAGGGACCGCATGGACTCCCCGAACTCACGGGACAATTGACGTTCATCACCGTACAGATCTCCATTCTCACTTCCCTACGGTAGATATGTTCATGTGCTGCTAGAATTGAAGTTTCCAAGTCACTGAAGAGGTTATCTCTGTGACTCGATGATTCCTTGCCCACAGGTTGTATTTGTGTGGCGCACCAGCAGCACACACTAGGCCATTTCGAGATGATGTAGTCAAGAAACAGCCACCTATTCACATTCCTTAATCACCAGCCCGAAATGGCACTTCACCAGTTGATAGGTCTTCCCCGAGCGACTGAAAAAGTGAAGGGCTCAAATCTGTTTCCAGTGTCAGATAAAACGCCCCTGAGAGATCGCCTGTCGCACTCACCGATGTGGGTCGCGTCACATCCCATAACCTCGTCGCGCATCTTGCCGTACTGGGTGATGCCGGTACGTGGGTCAGCTATCTCTATCCACTGGAACATTCGCGCAAAGAATCACTTGTCCATGTATTGACATCGGCGTTCGCACCTGGCTGTAGTCTTCACCGCTACCATAGATCAAGTGAGAGATGGCCACAACAGGGTCGTTGTCCTCGTCTTGATAACGGCAGGCACGGGGCGCACCGCCGACCTCGTAATACGTTGCCTATTGGTGTGAGTTCAATACTGAGCGTGTGCGCGAGCATTGACCATTCACGAACCACACCGTCATGAGTATCCGGTTTGTCGGGTGTCGGGTTCGTCGTGTCAGGCAGTCTCGTGTTAAGCATTGGTACTGCAGAAGTCACAGTGCTGATCATGAGGAGAGAAAGAGCGAGGGAGGAAGACGTGACAGAAAACATAGCAAGTGATCAGGTATGAACGTAAAAAAGACAATAAAAGATAGGAATAAAGAGTGATTTGAAAGTGAAAGGGAGGATCCCAGCCGACCAAGAAAAGGAATGCGCGCCATGGCTCAAGGTTTCCCTTATAGTCGGACTTCAAGAGGGCGGCCTGAGCGAGAATTTGATCTAACCATCAACGTCTTGGAGATTAAGCCTCCGACTTCAGCCATGGTGCAACCCAAGCAATTAGCGCCGGCCTCTGAAGTTCTGTCACAGAGCCTGGGCATTCAAAAGGTCCTAACAGACATGCCGGTAGGGCCACCAGCGCGAGGCCTGACCTGCCTGAGGCCATCGTTGCGCCTGACCACATCGCCAGGCGACATCTAGCAGTGCAAGAACACTTGTGTTGTTAACAACTCACGCACCACATGAACAATAATAGCCGCAGGGACCGACGTTCACGCCATCAGTGAGAGAGCGACATACCCATGCACCGGCACACAAACCAGTGTCGATGCACGATTCGTCATCGTATGGCCTAGTTCAAGGATGATAGTGCGCCGCCGGACGATAGGCTTCCGTACTAGCCTGAGGTCTATGAAAGTCAATTGAGCCTAATTGAATCGGTAAACATTTTACTGCAAGACGGCGGGGGGTTACTCACATCGTAGAGTCCCATACTTATATCTGTTCATGCAAACACGGCACCACAGATTGACAATGGTGAGATATGGCCGCATGAGCTCAGAAGTAACTACAGTCACCCTCAGGCTTTCTCAGGGAGCTGGAACCGGCGTTTAAGCCGCTAGCTAACGCTTCAGCACTTCAGCACTTGAGCGTCAGGGACCATGCATTGCCTATCATAGTACCATGGTCAGTTAGGACGAGTCTCCCTAGGCAGACATAAGACACAACCTTTTTTGAGGGAGAGGAGGGCAGTTGTATATTAAATTAGGACTAGGATACTATCAGCATTGTTGCTACTGGTCTCATGAGTTGATTCAGGTTGTCGTATTAGGGACGTACTACTAATACTCATTTCTACCCGCGGTATGCGGTCAATGTTAGCATATTAGCATAGCCGCAGTCCTGTTAGACACTAACTTCATCCCCTCCCCGAGCCACCGAGAATGACTGCGCAGGGTTCACCAATGCAAACCCTCCCGGGGGGTTATCGCCAGTCTCGTGTCAAAGGACCAGAAAATGCCGGCCAATGGTGTGTTCTATAGTAGGTTCTATCGCTAACTGTGTGAACATTGAAGCACACCTACAGCTTGCTGACAACGTTCACTTCTTCAGTGCTCACTATCGGATCTGTATCCTCCTCCTCGTCACTACTCGTTTCGATCGGCTGTCGGCCAATAATCCCCTTGGCGGTATCCCGCTTCTCCAGATACGCGATCAACAAGATGAACGGCAGCGTCAAAGCGCCAGTGACCAGACTCGCAATATATCCCTTGTGGTAATTCGGCGCATCGGTGACTGGATAGAAAATCAGCGGCCACCAGGTGACGAAGGCAAAGTCGAATGAGTTCATAAACCCCGTGGTGATGGCCCGCAGCTGCACATCGTGGCTAGTCACATCCGCCATCCACGAATACCAAATGGCCTGGGGCGCGTACGTTGTGCCGAGCAGGTAGAACGCGAAGAAGTATTCAGCGTCGGTGGGCGGATTGCTCGCGAGGATGGCGCTACCCACAATAAAGGTCAGCCCCACGGCGATGGAGCATTCCCAGCGGGAGCACAGCTTGTCTGAAATGACGGAATAGAGGACGGTGCCAATGATGGCGGTGGCATAGATCCCGGTAGGGTAGTTATTCTGTTGGATCACCGTGTAGCCCCGGGACGCCATCCAGAGTTGCATGACGTTATTGCTCAGCGATTGTACACAGAGAGAGTACACTACACAATGTTGTTAGCCAGGCTTCAAGACGCAATGCAGTTAGATGACCCACGCATAAAAATCAAAGGCAACAGGTAGAACTGCCAGCTGAGAAGCACTCTTTTGAATACGGTGATATCCCACGATTGTCTCGGCGAGCGGCCGAGTCGCGTGAACGCATGCTCTTTCTGCTCGTCGGTGAGATACCAAGCGGCGCGATGAGCGGGAAGATCAGGAATAAACACCCAGCCTGAAAGCGAGTCAATCAAAGGTCATCGTGCTAAGTTCAGAGTTCTTACCGAAAAGCGCCACCGGAACCGTCATGACAGACACAATGATAAAAATCCATTTCCAAGCTGGCAGACCACCCTTGCCAGCCAACGTCTCTAGCAAGCCAGCCTGGATCCAACCGCCCGCCATACTGCCCAGTTGGCCGAAACAACAGAACACGGCTGCACGAGTGCCCAATTCCGACTTTTTGTACCAGGACCCGAGGATGAATTGCGCTCCAACACTGGTTACAAGTCAACAGGAGAAAAGCAAGTTGAAACGGGGTTAGGAAGAACTAACTAGGCGATAGCCGAAAAAGCACCCTCAATGCCATTCAGCAGAATGACCTGCCACGCACGGTTCGTCTTGTACGTGATGAGGGTGAGCACGCTCCAGATCACATTCGCTGTGACAAATACATATTTCGGGCGGGCGATCGTCAGCAAACTGGTGCCGGGCATCTGACAGACCGCGTAGGTGACTAGATAGACCGTGTTCATGTAATTGTACTCTTTGCCCACGAAACCAAGCGCTTCTTTCATGCCGCTGATGTACGCAGACGAATAGCTGGCGCGAGTCACGCCGAAGAGGAACCAGATCAGCGAGAAATAGGGCAAGAGCGTGAAGTCGAGCTTGGCCAGCAGCGCGCGATCCTTGGGCTCGGTACCCCAGAGCCAGATGCCCAGTTTCGACGAGGCAAGCGAGATGGGAGCCATCAGGGCCACTGTCGTGTAGGGACGCCACTTGTGCGAGGGGTGCTCTTGCGACCTTGTCCAGGCATCGATGAGACCGAAAGTTCGTGTTGCTATATCTGTCCAGTATACAGCATCCGTCCTGTCCGGCGTTAGTACGATGGTGAAGAATGGTCCACAAAGACGTCATGCCTGATCTTTTTTCTCGTCCTCCACCAGACCCCGAACTCCTCAAACGCGGGGAAGAAATGAAATGTTTATGGCTTCGCTGGGCGTGTCGGGCCGCTAGACAATCAACAGAAGAAACCAGAGGAAGTAAGGAGGGAGTCAAGAAGATGGTTAATTCAAAGTTGCGATATCTACGACGTTTATGGCGTGTGGGACGGTGACACGATCACGTGACATTGTAACAGACGCAAAAAGGACCCCCCCCCCCGGAGTCGTCAATTGAGTCAGAGGCACGCATCGGTCGAGTGCCATGAGGACTACGACTGATGTACAGTATGCCCATATTACAGCTGTACATTACAACAGGCTTATATAAGGGCAGAGCCCGGTGTGCAACATCAACAATAAGCATTAATCAGAGGTGCGGATGACGCGCTGTTGCCCCGGTGCGACCAGCCAGAATATGTTTGTAACACCCGCATGCAGCAGGTCTTCTATCGGCCAGGAATACATATGATAGCCCTTGTTGAGGAGAGGACTAAGTATGACTGACAGGCGGTGTCCGTTGACAATGCTGTTTACCTGGTCTTGAAAAGAGCGATCAAACCGAGTAAACGTTCTGGACGCAGCGGCATTCTTCAAACCGGTCGTTCGAACAGTGAAAATCTCGTAACATTCTGTGCTCGATATACTGTACGTGCCTGCAGCGCCGTACCGGCTGCGGCCCTCGCACTCGTCCACCATCTTGAATTACCAGCCTACACTAACCTATCCTTCAGTCAAACTACGCTTTCCACCTTGTTTGCTCTCGACATCTGAATACGAGCGCAGGCCGTCTGTGGAAAAGGCCGTGCCAGTCTCCTCAATAATAGGAACCTGCGCACCAGGCCGCTGGGTCGAATGGTTGAGCGGAGGGAGATTGAAGTGCATGGTCTGCAAGGTTGTATCAACGTGCTCGACAGCGATTCCACGGCCTACACGGATGATGATCAGGTCGAACTGGATTCCGGCAAGTTGTAGATTCTGACACCATCGCCACGGTCAGCTCGGCGTTGCTGGCATGGCCTGGTTACGAGAACGACTTACGAAGTCTGAGAGGGTATACAGCGTCGCTCCCGGCGAAGTTCACAATGAGGAGGATGATCGACGTGAGCGTGTAGACGAAAGCCGACTCAGTGAGGATGCGGATCAGCTCGGGCCACTGGATCCGGTTGTTCATAGTCGAGTCTGTCTGCTTGGAGAAATATAGGCTGGTATTACGGTGGATCTGGTAGATGCGGTACAAGATAAGAGCTACAGAGGGGTAAGTTTCCTCAGCCATCAATGGGGACAAGCAGACTTACACGTCGCAATGATGTTCAGGGTGACACTACAGACGATGAACGCATTGAGAGTTGCTTGGACTTTCTGGGCGCCAGCTATGTTCGTGAGCGCGGTGAAGGTGGCGCAGTAGTATGTGTTGGCAGCGGCGCAGGCCAGCGCGGCGAGCCAGATGGGTATGGAAGGGACAACGTATATCCATCTCTTGCCATAAATGACCCAGCTGCGATGGACCTATGGTGCATGAGTGCTTGATTTAACTCCGACATTGTATGATAACTCACGAGTGCAGCATCCGCGATTAGGATGGCGAGAAAGTTCCATACACCCTGCTTGCAAGTCAATGCCCGAACCCTTCATAGTGTTCGTGGCCCGGACTCACCCGAAGAACAGTGACATAATCCGATATCTGGCTGAATATCAGGTCCGAGCCACCCTCCCCTTTGTATAGAGTAAAGGCATAGACATTGTGATATAGCGCGAACGCGATGTCGATAGTCCCCACCACCAACAGTAGGATCACCCAGATGAGGAGGAGCACATTGACAGCGCGCTTTGACGTCTTGGACGTGCTCACCAGTGTATATATACATATGGTGGCCGTCACGAGCTGCACACCCCATGCGGTACTCTCCATGAAAAACGCCACGATCTCCGCCTCGCTGATGGGGAAGTTCGACATGGTCGACGGTGGTCACTATGCGGTGGGTACTCGCGGCCTTGGCGTGGATGACAAGCGTCGTTGGCATGCTGCGCGACGAAGTTGTACTTATCTGCCATGCTGCGCTTGAAGACGAAGATTGTGGACACACGAAACATAACCAGACAGGGAAGCACAAACCTTATACACCGTGCCCTGGGTCATGTACGCCCTGCGAAATGGAGAGCACTCATCCGGAATACAGTCAAGGCCCTCTGTGGCCGGGCGGTGATAATTGAACTGGTGGTACTGATTAGCCACACAGATTGATAGTCGCAGGCAGTAAGTCAAACCACTGGGCGGGTTGGCCGGGACAGACATGCCAGTACCGTAGTTAACAGATGTACAATGGGGTCGAATTTTTGTAAGGCTATTCACCAACCTCTCAGAGACAGTGTGACAGGAGCTTTGAATGCTGGCACACACCATCTGAGGAGCTCAATGTTGTTTCCGTAGACTAGGTTTAGACCTGAGCGTACTCCATTGATATAGATTCTTTGACTCGTGCCGAAAGGACGATAGTCAAAGGGCCAGCGCATGGGTCCAGATAGGATGGATTTTAAGTGACATACAGAATCGGATGATTTCGTCTGGCGCGTCGTCCGACGGCGAGCACTCAATCAGGTAACGCATCTGGCTCCACATTTACCACAGCCCGTCATTTCAAAATCGTCCAAAATCGCGCACTCACTCACTCAGGAGGCCTTGGCCAACCTCACCTCTGATTCAAAAGCCTCTGTCTGGTATTTTGTATGCGTGAGAAGGAACTAGAAGATGTCCCCTCAACCGTCCTGCAGATAGATGTGGTGGAGACTTTATTCATCGCCCGATAAAAACGTGTCGGAAACCGACAATATGGCTACTCTCTCATGACTTCTGACATAAGCATCAGCATTGGACGAGCACACAAGGCTGGCACACCGTGACGCCTCGAAAAGTTGATATAACCCCTCTCGTCTTCACGCCATTTCGAACTGCGTTGGGCCTCGTTCTTCTGCTTTAGGTAGTTGCCGATAGCAAGAAAACCACAGTATGTACTTAGTTGGTATACAGTGACGACTGTGAACTTGAAGGTGAAAAGACGTATGATCGTTAGATTATGTAAGCGCCCTTCGCGAGATCATGTGGTACCCAACTGCGTCACAAACCTGGAAGAGGACCCTAATCTTCTCTGGCGTAGATGAGATAACAAGTGATGTGTAATTGGTATCAGGAGCGTCAACACTCCCTCGGTCGTGACCAAAGACGCAGAGCTAGTGAAAACCCCGCGTTGATTCAACATGTCAACGCGAAAACAAATCAACAGCAGGGAGATAAACAACTATTCTAAGATGAACGCGCTAGCTTCTCTTCTGCGGCTCTGAATTCCTCTTGCCACACCGCCCACCATTCGGGTTCTTCTTCCCTTCGTGCTCGACACTCGTCACACTGGATGTAATATGCCGATGCGGTCGCTCCATAACCTAGGGCTAAGCTATTACACACGATCATTAGCGAATACTGGGCATATGAGACTGCCCGGAGACAACTCACAATTCGGGCAACTCGTCGCCGATAGCACCCAGCTCCCCCTGCGGCAGGCAGTCCTCGCAAAACGCTTGCGGACAGGTTCGACATCTACAAGTTTGTCGTCAGTGGCTTCGCTGAGTGGACAAGACAACACACATACCTGAAGAGCATTCCGCCAGCGTCGCTTGTGTTGCGCTGACATGAAGTACACTTGTGTTGAGTGCAGATCGCGAGGGGGACGCGCTCCATGTACTTCTTGGTGAAACCGCGACACCGGGCATGGAAGACTACATACAGTGCATAACGTCAGATGGTTGTGAATCAAGGTGGCGGAATTTGGCTCACCTCGGGGACAGTGGTCACACAGGAAAAGTTCGCCGCCGTCACGGCAGTGAATACAGTAGTCTTCGTGCTCAAATTTTCTTCGCTTCCTCTTGACGGCTGGGGCGGGTGCTGGTACTGCGGATGGCTACCAAGCATCTTCAGTAACGATTTCACGCGTCGGTGCAAGCATCGACGACTCACCTCAGGTCCCACATGTTCTGCTATCATCTCCAGTCCGTCGACCTTGACGACCCGGTCATACCTGGCATACTTCTGGATCTCCTCCCATTCCTTCGCGATATCGGCATTCGACGGGCAACCCGCCTTGTCGACGATCCTGCCCTCGAAGAGGCGGCTCTGCACGCGCGCGACGCCCGCAAGCAGCGAGCGCTCCTCGTCCTCCGCGCCGCGCACCAGTTCCTCTCTGACGTCGTCCTCACCCTCCAGCTTCCGCGCCTTCGCGATCCGCACGTCGTCGCGCTCCCGCGACGCTTCCAGGACCTCGTGCACCGGAGTCTGAAGGAACCACGCGAAGTCAATGCCGTCCGCGGTCGAGAGCGCGCTGCTTCCCTTCTGGAGGATGGTTAACAATTCACCCGTCTTGAGTTGCGGGTTCTCCCCGTTGCCCGCGGAGTTCTCCGCACCGATAACCTTCAACGACAGGAACAACTTCCTGCGTATCCGGTCCAACATCTGGTCCTCGACACTCCCCCTGCAGACGAGCCGATACACCTTCACAGTCTTCGTTTGTCCGATCCTATGTGCACGCGCGATCGCTTGAAGGTCGTTCTGCGGATTCCAGTCCGAGTCGAGCATCACGACCGTCGTCGCTTTCGTGAGATTAATCCCCAGCCCGCCCGCACGCGTTGAGATTAGGAAGACCTGGTACGGCGAATCCTCCTGTTGGAAGAGCCTAATGTCAAGCGCACGGCGTGGGCGGCTCGTCGAGCCATCCAGGCGGGCGTAACGGAAACCACGTAGGACCATGAAGTCCTCCACCAGATCTAGCATGTTTGTCCACTGTGAGAAGACGAGCACGCGCTCGCCCTTGGGGAGGATGTCCGTGAGGAGCTTGTCGAGCATGATGAACTTGGAGGAGGACGCAACAAGGTGCTCCCCGATAGCATAGGGTTCGGGCTCGGCGTCCGGGAGGAGGTAGGGATGGTCGCAGGCCATCCGCAATTGCAGCAAGAGGTTCATTAGCCTCTTCCACTCTGTTCTTTCCATCAGTACGATCATCGTGAAGAGGGCACCGATAACGTACGATCTCCCTGGCCCGACTTGCCCCGCATGACTTGCTGTGCCAGATGCACCTGGACCTCCTTACGCCCCGCATTGAGCGGGTCATCTTCGAGCTTGGTGTCAAAGATCTCCTTCAGATCCATGCTGTCCATCCGGGTAAGTAGTCTGTATGTCCAGAACCGCTGCGCCTCCGTCATGGGCAAAAACACTGTCAGCTCGTCCCGTGGCGGAACACTGATGTCGACCGCTGACTTTGTGCGGCGAAGCATAATGGTAGATAGGAGCTTCTCAGCGGCCTTGAGGAACGGGATCGAGTAATCACCATTACTGAGGTCAAACGCTTGCTTGAAGAGCCGCTCGGATGGCCGCGTGAAAACTTGGGGGTATAGCCAATGCAAGATGCTCCAGAGCTCAACGAGGTTGTTCTGGACAGGAGTTCCAGTGAGGACTGTACATAATGGTTAGTACACAAAGTTTGATCACTATTTGGAGGAACATACTCAGACGGTACAGTGAGCCAAGCCCTTGGAGCCTGCTAGCCACTTTTGCCTCTGCATTCTTGATCTTGTGTCCCTCGTCAAGCACGCAGTATGTCCATCGCCGCGTTTTGAACCAGCCCTCCTCTGCAACATACGAGTCATAGGTAGCAATCATTATGTCAAAGGTGCGCATGCCGGAACGGATCTCATTCCTCAGACGAGCACGGTCAGATTTCGTGCCATGAAATCGGATGGTCTTGAACGAAGGGATCCAGCGCTCAGCTTCCTGCATGGTAATCAACACTGCACCAATTCAGAGCACTGAGAAAGCTCACCGCAAGCCAGGATGGGAGCACAGAGAGTGGGCAGATGACGAGGTGGGGGTCTTGCTTGCCTGTTAATGGCAGTTGAGACATACCATATCTGTATCAGCACTGACATACTGACATTTGGTGCGCTCCTTGATATATGCAAACAGTGAAAGTGTCTGAGAACAGATTAGTCAAAAAATGCAGACTGCAGAGGCTAGTCATGCCTGCAACGTCTTCCCAAGGCCCATCCTAGGCGGGTGTATCAACAGCATTTCCTTCTGGTAGATGACGCAACTTACTCATCACCTAGTATACAATTCATCCCTGCAAATCCGGGTGAGCGCAGCAGCTCAAACTGAAGGGTAGTCCCTCACCGTTGTTATACATCCACACCAGGTAAGACAAGCCATGCAACTACGGAACACCTATCAAAATATGACAGAAAACAAGCCTTATTCATGTTCACCTGATAGTCCTTCATCTGGCCACATTTCACGAGCTTGGGCTGCTCATTGAGTTCGTGCAACGGGATGAATCTACATTTATCGCCCGAAGCCGCCAGTTGACTCCCGACTGTATTAAACACTCCGGTATTGGGTGGGAGTAGGGGCAAGAACAGGTCACGGTAATGCTGAAGAAAGCGACTCCGAGCAATGTCTTTCGAGTTTCGGGCTTCATTCGCGACTGCCGTTTGCTGGTGAGAGGAGTGTAAGCCAGAGCACGTAGCACACATGAGTTCATTAATGTAGCGCAATACATCCCGACAAGAGCTTCTTCACAGAGACGTATAAAAGTGCCTCAGACTGACTGGCGGTACTGCGGTCCACAACAACGATGAGAAATAACACTCACAGCTTTTTTCTGCTCGAGCTTAGACTTCTTCGGGATTGCATCTGGCGTTTCGTACTGTTCAAGATCCCCAAACGACCTCTTCCTGCTTTTTGGTTTCGCGTCGCCTAGTTCTCCAAGGTTCATGATGGATGAATGGAGGTTGTCGAAGTCGTCAGGGGAGACCGTCTCAGATGATACACTCGACTTGGAGTCATCGGCGGTCAGAGTAATGGTACTCGCCGCTCTTGGACTATCGACGACATCTGGATTGTCGACGACGTCCATGGTGATGAGATCAACAGTGAAACCCATGCAAAGAGGTGCAGTTTGGAGGAGGAAGGGCAACAGGAAGGACACAGCTTCAATGTGACTAGCAATGCGTACTAGGATCGCCAAGTTTAGGGCAAGGCGATACGCGACACGGCATCCATCGCTGGCCACAACATGACCACGTGACACGTGCTACAGTTTCTCGCTTTTCACTTTATGTAGTAGGGCTCTTCAGTAGACCATTTAAAATGGTGGCGCCATTTGCATTAATAAGAAAACCCAGAGGTGGCACACAGTGGAGACAAGGAGTGGGGCTCAGCTTGGACACGGCGGCTCACACAAGAGTATGCCCATTTCAGTACCCTAGTGGACGCGTTTTTGCTGGGCCATGATTATGGCTCAGCACATCCTAATACTGGACAGTGCTTGGACAGGACAGGTGTTCAGACACCCAGTGTGCAGGTCCCTCCCACAGATCTGGAAAAAATACATGTGAGGTGCCTGTGATTTAAGGGTGCTACTGAGAAACAAAGACCAGGTGTTGTGTGTGGCACATAGACATCCATACGGAGGAAACAAACATTGAAGATGTAGCAGCCAGCACTTCACAGTGGTATAGTAACTGATAGTAACTGGGTAGTAACGGATCATTAGAAGTGTGGGAATGAACACCTGTCCGACTCAAGTGGCCACCCCGCTTCACTGTCCACACTCTCGACACAGAGCTATACCTCCAAGAGAATTCAGACTTGGTATACAGGATTATATGTGCTCAAGATAACACGGACAAAAGGAATTGGTGGGAGATGCAAGACCGCAGAAGAATGTCGGATGACACTGACAACCTGAATCGGAGTATCTTAGCTGGATTGGAAGACGCGGAGAATGCACCATATGCAGTCCCATCCATAATTATGACCAGTGAAATATGTCTACTACATCTTGGACTGAGCAGACTGTTTGGAATGGTGGGCCATTTGGACAAGCAAACCCAGAGATGGTGCATGGCGGAGATAAGCAGTGCAGAGTCTCAATGTTCGCGTGCGCGTCGTTTTAGTGCTCCAAAACCCCGCCACCCGTACAGAGATCCGCGCCACCCGGCTTGTAAACTTGCAGATTCGCTCCAACCATTTATAGTAAGGCTGTGCTGATCATCCGACCTAATCAGCGCATCTGGCAGCACTGGACTCGTATAAATCATGTACAAAATTTAACAGAATTGCATCCGCTACACTAACACACCTTTTGACAGCAACTTTCACCGATCCACAGTCGCTGTTTCCATCTGCTCGTCCATTATCAGAGACATCATGAGCAAGCCCATCACGGTCTGGTTGACTCGTAAGTCCTTTCCCGCTCAGAGGAAGTTGGCTCGAAGAGCAGAGGGGCTAATGCACTGGAAGCTCCGGGTCCGAACCCCTGGAAGGTAAGAAGATTCACGTTGGCCATCAACGTTTCAACGGGATTGACGCTGACAGACTGTCACCAGGTCGTCGTGGTTCTCGAGGAGCTCGGGGTTCCCTATGTTATCAAGTCATTCGAGTTCGAGAACGTCAAGAAGCCACCCTTCATCAACATCAATCCCAACGGACGCGTTCCGGGTGAGTGACGAACTCCGTAGAGTCATCGCTGACTGACTGACTGACTGTCGCAGCGATCGTCGACCCCAACGCCGACTTGACACTCTGGGAGTCGGGTGCCATTATTCAGTACCTGGAGGAGGTGTATGACACAGACAAGAAGCTCACCTACGACTCACCCAATGAGAAGCATCTGCTCAACCAGTGGCTTCACTTCCAGATGAGCGGCCAGGGCCCCTACTATGGGCAGTGCGGATGGTGAGCAGCCCCTTCTCTTTTTGCATCTCATGCAATACACACTGATCTCCCTGGCAGGTTCAATGTACTCCACGCGGAGAAGATCCCCTCGGCCATCGAGCGCTACAAAAAAGAAGTCCACCGCGTCCTCGGGGTGCTCAACACCGCTCTCGAGGGCAGGGCCTGGCTCGTGGGGGACAAGTGCACCTTCGCCGACTTGGCCTTCCTGCCCTGGAACACCCGCCTCGATGCCTTGCTCCTCACCCCGCCCGAAGAGGATCCGTTGGCGCCATATCCCAATGTGCAAACCTGGCACCAACGCATGCTGGCTCGCGACTCGTGGAAGAGAGCGATGGCCACTAGGGACAAGCTCATGGACGACCAGGGCTTGCAGCCGAACGGCATGCCCAAGGGGGTCAACAACATAGTCGAGTACGAGGAACTCATAGCCAAGCAGGTGGCTGAGAAGGCTTAGTGCGAGTTGATGGGCTCTCCGCGGGAAGCAGTTTGTATGTAACGGTCGGAGTGTAGCCGAGTGTATTCTTACAATTATGAGGCCTCCGTCGATTTCAACGGTGCCATTCTGAACGAGTCACTAGTCACTCTATGATTCTCATTACGGCAACAGCTTGAAATCATGGAGTCTGACGGCATTGGTAGTCGCAAGATCTGCCCACCGATCTTGGCAGTAGTCGCAAGGTAATGGAGTCGGCGAGACAATCTGCACCGAATCAAGTCTTCGCTTCGTCCTGCTGTTCCGAAACTCCGACAATTGCTAGTCCGGCGGTAATTCGGATGTATGCTGATTGCTAGGCTGTAAAGAAGTAGCTGGCTTGAGTTCGTGTTATTGCCTATCGGAAACTGGTGAAACGGTCGCAATCCTGTTCAGAAGGAGGACGTCAGAGCGAAGATAAACTTAAACAAGGCTCATACGCATTGATATGGAGACCAGTCAAGGAAAAGATGCTGCAGCATTCGAGTAAAACGGAGAGTATCGATTGATGGCGCTGACAGAGATATGTCTCATGGCCACATACCTCTTTAAATGGTGACGTGGTAACGGTTTCTAGCGGAACTGGTAGCAATACGTTGATCTCAGTTCAACTTGTTGTGAGGGCGTGCCAGCGACGATATGCGGCTAGTAGTATCAGCCAGTATTGCAGTCGGTCAGCTAACCAGTTACCGTTCAGTATGACTCCACGAGTTGGTATGTTTACCTAAGAATCAAGTTGCATAGTTTATGTAATCATATGCTCGACTTAAGTGGGAAACGCGGCTTGTTACTACTACCAATATGCAACACAGTTCCAGCCACGAACCATATTTGCTTCAGGCATTCAATCGAACCCTGATGCTGGCTCGCGACGCGTGCACATGGTTCTCCAGGGGTTCCATTGTAGGCCCCGGCTTTGAAATGCAGAACACGGGTTGCCCAATGAGCAAGTTGCTATGATAGGGCCAACCGCTGCCATGCTAGGATCATGGTCGAAAATTGCACGGCGAGAAGCCATAGTGACAGTTCGCGTGGCTCGCCCACAGCACTGGGCGATACCCCGTTCCACGTCCCCTTTCCATATCTGAGTCGCTCCTCAGAGGGACTCGCTTACCTCCTCCCGCCGACACCGACTTTGACAGGTGAACTGCGAGACTGTTCCCTCAATATCGAGGGCGTCGCCATCAAACACGGAACCTCGGGCGGTTAGGATCTCGTGGTGCGGTCGCGGCGGTGGAGATCATCCCCGGCTTACGTGACCTTTGATAAGTAGACGGAGTGGTCCTTCGACGACGATATGATTCAATACTCGACGTTCGGTGCCTCAGTCGTTGCTTTGGGTAAGGGTTTTTGGTTCTAAAGTTACCGTTAGCAGGACACCGTTGCTCATGACCGAATATGCACTCACAGGTCTCGCGCTTGACCTTCTGAACTACAACGTCGTCGCCACCGTCTTCCCGTTCAGACTCGAGAAGCTTCACTACAGCCACGTCTCTAGGTCCATTGGGTGGCTGCTCTTCTCATAAGTAGGTTGTCCTACTTCATTCGTCGTCTCTCGTGCTGATGTCGCGTAGTCAGTAGGCCTCGTCGTCGGTGAGCTGTCCTACGGCAGCCTTGTGATGCCCACATCAATGTCCTCTTCATGCCATATAACACAGCCACCCCTGTGATCGCAATGGTCTCTGAGCGCCTGCGATCAAGATGGCTTGTCCTGATTGCTGGGCAGCTCATTCTTGTGCGTTGCAACTCCTGCTGATGGGGGCACACACATTTTGGATGATGTGCATCAGGAGGCTGTTCGAGGGTCTCTCTTCGGCGGTGATTATTGTCGGAAGATTCGCTCTGATGTGTCTCTGTTCCTCCTCATAGTCCGTGCAGGGTCTCTCATCACTCGTCGTGTCCGTATATAGATGGGATGCCACTCCTGAGACGGATGTCGGACGTTCGTGCACTCCGCGTGTGATAGCGGCGTGTGCTGACGTATCTGATAGAGCAACTCGGGATCGTGATGATGGGTGTACCGCTCGGGTGCGCGTCACGTCTCACAGACTTCCCGCGAGACTCGCTGACGTGCTGTGCCGTCCCTGCAGATAGGTGATGGCGCCGCCAGTGGGCGGAACTCCTTCGACTGGGGATATCGTGCCCCGTTCATCTTTACCATCCTGTTCTCCGTGATCGACCTCACAGCTCATTTACTAGTCTATGAGAAACCCCCCTCTAACGATGTGTTTGTTCCGAGTGCACTAGATGACCATGAGCTTGAGCTTGAGGATGGAACTGCGCCTGTCTTGCCCACCTCACCGGTATCACGCTATCGGAGGCCTCCCAAATCAAGGAGCTGGCGTCCGAGAAGATGCGCGATGTTGAGGTTGCCGCGGGTATGTTCAGCCCCAAACCCTCAAGGGGGATGGACAAAAAGAAACAGCTGTCGCTCCTGCGGTCCAGCTGCTGACCTCGACGATGCGGGCGCTCGTCGCCCTTCTCAGCACCTTTTTGGCCTTGTATGCATCCTGTCCTGGTAATGCTGCTTCATCCACGCTCACACGCAGCATTCAGTTGGCAGACTCGCGCCTGCGGTGCTCTGCGTGGCGCTGCCCCTGCGCGTGCAGACGCACTGGGGCTTCGACTCGACGAAAGTGGGCTTAGTGTACCTCGCCTCGCGTACCCCTACTCCTACTCTGATCTGTGAGCGCCCTTCGATCGCCGCTCGCGCGCCCCAGCCGCTGATGATGTCTTTCAAGCATTACAACTGGCAGCAAAGGTCAGCGACAGGTTCGGCCCAGCGTGGGTCACCGCCATTATGTCTGCGTGCGGCATCCCGTGGTTCGGGTTGCTCACGCTCGATTTCTCGTTGGCGTTCATCATCATCGCGTTAGCGGTGGAGAGTGCGTGTTCTGACCGGTGCGCCCCGAGGCAGGCAGTTGATATGATGGCAATGACTAGGCTTCTTCGTCACCGCTGCAGTCACGTCGCCGAACTCGCGGCTGTCACCCGGAGCATGGAGGGCGTCGGATGTAAGTCTCTTCCTCACGGGTCAACTGGTAGCTGCACTAAACCTTGTGTGAACAGATGCGCACACGTACGGGACGTACACCATCGATTATGGCCTTGCCCTGCGCGGCAGGCTCAGTTATAGGTGAGTCCCCTTTCTTATAGTGGTAATTGTCTTGGTGGCTGAGCAACTGACTGCACAGATTTACAGCCACTTCTCCGATGGCTGGGACAACCTGTGCTACATCGACATCGCGGTTACCGCGCTCTGTCTCTTCTCGGTCCGAAACGCCCATCCTCCGCTTACTCATGTGATGACAGGTTTTTTTAACCGATTTCATACATCCTTGAACTTGGAATCATGGCTTAGCGCTGATGACATGGATGGTTGCAAAACTTGCAGCCCTGCCAGTGTAACATAGACTCATAGCTAACCCAGGCTGTCGTTGACGAATTGAATCTCAGTATTCTAGATGTGGATAGCAATCATTCCACTGGTGTACCTTTCAGGCCGCACTACGTGAGAGCATTACAATACAGCATGATGGACGATTGTGACAACGCTCAGCCCCCATCAACCACCCGCCATTCCACCGCAAACTTAAAACAAGACTAGCACAGCTCACATACGATAAGCCCCGCTCGTCCATCCATACTGCAAGTCAGCATCTTAGCACCCGGGCAACTCTCGCGGCTGCCGAAAGCATGCAAACGACGGGGCTGCGCCGTCCACCACGTTCTCGCTCGGCAGTCGGGAGGACGCAGGTCGCGCATACATACTCTATGATGACAAAATCAGGGTCCTTCGCGAGTTTTGAGAGTTCGTAGACGCAAACCCGAGTCGGTGGGCTCGCGCATGCACTCTGCCTATGACTAGAGAGGAATGATGATAGACATACACGGTACATACAAGCAGCTAGAGTACTGTCTATTACATAGGGCCACGGACATCAAAAGTCAACAACAAAAAAATTGTGTTGCTCGTATGCTCCCACCATCACCTCAAGACTCATTAGAGGTTTGCTGTACTACGCGCGTCAAGGCAACCCACTCCCACTACTCGTCTCTGGCCGATTCTCGAAGTCCAAGTCCTTCGCCACGTCCTCCCATTCCTGCATCCACCCTTCCAGCCGCCCAAAGAACTGCCGCGCCGCGTCGTGTGTCGGCTTGCCCAGCACCAGATACAACGGGACTTTCCGCCCCACTGCCTTCCCCTCGCCCGTGACGACGTCGATGAGCAGCTCCACGAACTTCATCGGATCGCCCGGCGCGAGCTGCCAGCGCTCCTGGAACTTGGCGTGCTCGGCTGCGCGCAGCTCGTCGTACGCGGGGATGTGGTTCTCGCTGGACAGTGGGAAGGTGTGTATGTTCTCCGTGCGGAAGCCGCCCGGGACAGCGATGATGACACGCACGTTGAACGGCGCGAGCTCGGCCGCATATGTCTCTGCAAACGCTGAACGCCAGTATGGTTGTCACGCTGGGTCCGGTAAAAAGCTGGCGTGTGAGGGCTCACCATGAACAGCAGCTTTACTCGCGAGGTAGTGACCCGTCAACTGTGCATGAGGTGAGCGAATCTGGCGCCGCGGTCTTGGGAGGCACTGCTCACGATGGTGTCCGCTTTCCAGACGGAGCGGCTGCCTAAGAATACCACAGTGCCCGCGTGCCGCTCTCGCATCTGGGGAAGTACCGCGTTGGTAACGTTGAGCACGCCGAAGAGGTTCGTCTGGAAGATTGCTTGTGTGTACGCAGGGCTGTGAGCAGTGCTCGTCAGCGTGCGATGCGTGTCGCGTAGTCTGTAGTCTGAGCATCGTATATGTAGCTGCCCCAGAGCCTACCTCGCCTCCTCTATCAACGACTTCGGTGCCCACCCCGCGTTGTTTATCAGAATGTCTATTCGACCCCAGACCGCGAGGCCTTCCGCGACCGCGCTCTGTATCTTTTCCGCAGGGTCTTTCAGATCCATGACTACCACGTGAAGCCGCGATTGCTCGGCTTCTGATACAGTCACGTCGAATTTTGCGCGATCACGGACGGTGGCTATCACATAATCGCCGCGAGCTAGGACGAGGTGGACGAGGCGTTTTCCGAAACCAGAAGTGGTACCTGGGCGTATTGTCAGAACTGGCCTGTGTCATTAGTACAGATCATCGCATACGCCTTTGTGTCATGCCCAAATTGGGCTTGTCCTCATCATGAAGTGATTGGCGTAGCTGATGCATATCCACAATGCTCACCAGTGATCATCCAGACTCTGTTTTCTGAACTTGCTCCTGTCGACATTGTTCCTACGGTTCCTGAGCGTGAAAGAGGCGACTCGGGTTCAGTGTGCGCGTTGAACGTAAAGGCTTCGCTCGATATTCCGGTAAAAGATAGGATATTGATGTCTCACACGCTCTCCTAGATAAAGCCGATCTGCTGCGAAGGCGGTTCGCTACAAAGGTCCTGGAGATGCTTCTTGAATTGATCACATGTAGTTTATTGTTTCCTCAATGGGAGAGTGGGCTAAAGAGCCTTTCAGTGATGCTGAAGCAAGAAAAGGCTTCTTTTGGCGTCAAAGAAATGCAGGGCTGTCTGATATGCATATATGTATTCAGGTTGGCTTTCCACGGGTTTTAGCTTGTATTTCCGCCGTACGGATTTGATGCCTTCTTTGCAGTGGTTGCAATGCTCATTGAACCTACCATCGCACACGAATGATAAGGCCTAAGGCTGACTCAGGTGTGTTTAGTGGACTCGGCAGTCTCGTGCTCGACCGTCACACTGCTAGGGCAGAAACGGCCGTGGGTGGTAGAGAATGCTTAGACAGTTTAACTGAGCACGCTTCCCGTTGCGCGAGGAACGAGTGCCAACGGGAAGCGACGTCCGCACGAGCGTCATGCCAGGCCAACCACAGCCTTCAAGTCGCCTACAGACAGCCGTCTCCGAAGATAGGGCTCTGGTAGGCGACTGAGAGGACTGCTAGGGGAACGGGATGGCAGCGGTTTCGAACCTGCGAAAGCTCTCGTCAGGGGGCTACCGCTACCCCGACCGCTCGCCCTTCTGGTGTCATTTAGGACAGCTCCCACCTAATCCTACCAGCAGGAGTAGATGGCAAAGGAAAGGTAGGATGCCATGACCTGCCGGTGGGGTGGTTGCACAAGGGGTGGGGACTACAATCAGGGGAAACGGAGGCTTCGTCCCAGCTAAACAGCCCATTGCTGATTGTAATCCAGACTCCGCGCCGCTTGTTTCCGAACGGGGGGAGGTTTTGTCGATGTCCGTGCGACGACGAGGGCGGATGTCATACATACGTGTTCGGAATCTAACACACCGACTTGGTTGTGTCGGTGAAGCCATCGAACACTTCAAGTCCCAAGATGATCACGTACTAAACCACATGGGTTCGTTGATAAAAGTATTCTCATCAATAAATCCTTCGAGCCGGGATCGAACCAGCGACATTGAGATTATTTTTGTACCCAATTACAGTCTCACGCTCTTCCAACTGAGCTATCGAAGGCTATAAACTTGTAGTGTAAAGTATAGTTATCGGCGTTTGTTATTAATATTATTACTGGGTTTCCGGGGGGCTAACAATCTATTTATTGGTTATTGCTTGTTTTATTAGTAGCATAAGCCACATGATACATCATTTAGTCTTTTTATTATTTATTCATTTTTATATATCTGCTTGTTTAAACTCCGTACGACAGAAGTATATGGAACTGGCGCGAATCGAGACCGTTAGTCCTGGGAGCCCCATATGCGGGGGAAGAAGTAACACTGAGGATGGGGTGCAAGAGCATTTTGAACATCTGTGGAAATATATATTTTTGACGCTAAAAGCATCCTGGCTATGCCACTACACTGGCACTCTTGCTGACGCTCTGCTAATGCACGGCGCAAAGAGTAAGAAATTGCACTCATCCGGATGGATGGCAACAGAGCCGCACCTGAACAATTTGTGGGTGTCATCAACTACGACAAGTTGCCAAATCAGTGGATGCAATCTATTGCGAACCTACACTGCAACACATGCAGATTCTTGAACTCCCGAAGTACGTTAGTGCACTGATGACAGCGGCTACAAATCCGTGAGGTAATCGCAGAATTCGTACGTGTGACAGCGGTGTATGTGCCCCCGGCGTGTGATCATCACCGTTGTATTCATTAAGCTTGGGCGCATTATCTATAACTGCATTCTACTGTGTTCAACAATTGGTCCAAGAGGCAAACCAGTAGATCACCACTCAAACCTCTTCTCCAGTCATAGGTAGCCTCAATATCAACCCCAAGAGACCACTAGCGATGATGCCGATCTCCTTCCTCGACTCCCATATTGGCAAGATGATGCAGAACACACCGCTCATGCCCACCCAGATGCTGCAAGATATGGCTGACGTAAGCAGAATCCTCGTGATACAAGCCACACCTTACATCGAACACGCGACCCAGAACTTGTAGAAGTTCTTGCTGAACACGTAGGAGGAGAAGAACATCGGCAGTGGGACTGAAGAGCACGGGTGATGAACTGGAGCCCCTACACTGCATACGAGTACGCACCGACGATAGCCACGATGAGTGTGAGGACAAGTGAGTACCAGGCGGCTCTCTTGAACACGCGCTTGAGCTCTTCCTGACTGACGGGTGCTCTGGGAGCCTCCACGCCTACAGGCCTGACTTCCTCGATGACTGCAGATTTCTTGTCATCAGATGGGGCCTCCCTAGGAACATTCTTCTCGTCTAGTTTCTCGTCAGGTATCGAGTAGTTGTCTTCCAGGTCCTCGTAAATCGCAATGGCTCGGGTTTCTGAGAAGTCGTAGTCCGCGGGCTCTAAGGGATACCAATCAGCAGGAGTGTGAGGTAATGGGTCTCATACATACTGGCAAGCGAGACCAAGACCGTGATGACGCCCGAGAATAGGAGGCCAGTGAGTCCACTGCAGACCGCTGAGTACGGTTCAGCAAGGTTCGTGACGGTTATCTCGCCTGGAGACTATCAGTAAACACCAAGCACATTCTCGACGCCGGGGTGGCAGAACAAACCAAAGATCTTCCAGCAACCAATCATCCAGGCGAGCATGCCAAGAACCGCACCAATGATTGAGCCGCTGAACACGGCAGCCTTGGACAGCTTTGACCATGTGACCGTTAAAGCTATGGGGATCACGGCTGGGCTCAGTACGACGCCTCTATAAGAAGGGTAAGCACGTGAGCTTGTTGGAAAGACAAGCATACTCACTGAACATAGAATAGCTGTCAGGTTTAGTCAGTCACGTCGGTGATTGAGCATAGGTGTCTGTTGTGCCGGTTACTCACCCATCCCAAGTCGATCGTCGCGGCATTCAGCTAGGAAGAATGTATGCTTATGAGTGTGCCCCTATTCAAGGAGGTTTGGACTTACAATAGTAGCCCATGCACCCGCCCACACGGCCCACACGCAGATAAAGTAGTGGGAGACGCGAACAATTTCAGCGCTGGACGCGTTTGGTCGAAAGTACGTCCGGTAGATACTGGGAACACTTCAGTGAAACGGTACCAACGGCCACGAAAGACCTACTCGTAAGAGCTGTTATTCGTGTGGGTCAATCGATCCATCCCGTCGAGCATGTAGTCAGCTCACAAGAGACTGGATACACCGATCAACTCTGCGCTCACGGCGGATGTGACAGCCATGCTACATGGCGGATTTAGACTAGTCCATAAAGATACCATGTCACCTCGACTCACAAGACAACGAGTAGGATGGCGATGGCACCACCCTTGCCCATGACAACGGCAGCAGCAGCGGGCGCGGCAAGGCCTGCACTCGTCTGGGTAGCCGATAAGGGGTTAGGATATGTGGGGAACTTAGGCTGAATAATCGAATAGTCATATGGATATCGCTGCAGTATGGCTGACCTTGCTTACGTTGTTCTGAAGTGCACGGGCAGCAAGACCTAGGCAAGACGCGAATGCCCAGGGTACAGCGAACCATGACAACCCCCCAAGCATCTATAGGATATATCAGGGGCTGCGTCAGGTTCCCTGGCACCATTCGACTTACGTAGGCCTTTGTTGTTGATTCGGGAGCACTCGCAATGGCCTGCTGGGATCTTGATACTTGTGATAGATAGATACTAAATCAACGCGTACCCGTTGCCAGTAGCCTGCGCGTCGGCAGTCAGATCATGATACACCAACACTGATGCGCAAGAAAGAAACACGAACCTTGGTCGCAGAACACTCCAGCGAAGCCTGCCAGAATCGTGGCAGCTCCAAAGACCATTCCCTGGTTAGACTTCATCGTTAAGTAGCTTCCATCTTTGTTTCCAACTACCGGATTGTCGATACCGGCCTGCACAATCAGATCGTAGAAGGCGTCAATACTTCCAGTATCTGGAGAGGTCCCACTTTGTGTGTGTGTAAGCTGTGAGCACAATAGGCTGCTGGACTGCACATACTAGACGTGACCCTGGAAAAGGTAGATAATGATAAAGAGAATGATTGTGTGTGCCCAGTCGCACATGAAGGTGGCGCGAAGACCCCCGAAAATGACGTAGACGGCAATCCCTATTGGGAGCAGGAAACACGCTGCGATAACGCTCATTCCTGTTAACGCGTTCACCGTTGCAGCACCACCGACTAAGGCAAAGTTGTATGTGTGGGCGGGCAGGAATTGGACATATGCTGTTTGACGTACGGAGAAGGGATCCACAAACGACCAGGATGCAGAGGAAGGCGTAAAACGCGAAAAGCAGATGTACTCCAGTTCCGAAGCGCGTTTTCGCAATCTGGTACTAAGCGTCAGTGTGTACTATTATGATGACCAGTGTAAGGTTACCTCCAAGAAGGTATGTGCACCATTTGCATTCATCTTCACCTTAGCGGCTACCATTGCGAAGAATGCAAGTTGGATGGTGCCGCCGACACCATACCACCTACAAAGGCATCAGAGCCCAAACCAACAATGCGAGAACCTGATCTTTACCAAGGACCGCTGACACCGAATGTATATGCTGCAGTGCTTGACTGGAGCAAGGTCGCGCTCCATGTCCATGCGCTCACACTAGATGCGAAGTCAATGAGAAAGGGATGGACAACCGCCTAAGAATGCCTACATTCCACAACAGACAAGACCCGGCTTGGCTCTGTCAGCCACGAACAGGTGTTAAATGTGCGGGAGCCGTCTTACCTTGACACTTCGTGATGCACTCTGGTGTGGTGAAAACTGAGCGAGTTGGTATGATAGCGGTCGTGTGACTCTCACCGTAAACTCTTCTGACGACTGCGGGGAGAACTTTGAAAACTTTGCTTGAAGCATCGTCAAAAGAAGCATCAACGCGGCAAAGAAGAACCCGACGCCTGTCGAGAGCACATGTCTGGATATCAGCGGAGGACATCACGAAAAAACGCACCAACAACGACTCCATATCCGACACTCTGATCTGTATGCCGGATACAGCGAGTCAATACTGAAAGACCCTGTCAGATTCCTCTTGTTGCATACCAAGTATAGGTTTGAACACAGAAATGCCAGACATTGTTCAGAGACCGGTGGGGTGTGGTGACTTCTCGGAGGGCAGTTCATGGGAAGCAGTCGGGCTTATGAGTAGTACATGAACCGGGTAACAGTGAGGCAGGGGAGATAAGAGGTACAGTCAACAGCAGAACGACAGGGTCGAAGTGAATTCCCGCAGTGGGGTTCTTCCAGATAAGGAGTCAACTATCTCACTGCCAAGGTCACGGATGATGTGAACGTCTGACACGTCGGCGTTCCGTCAGACGCAAGAGCACGATTGATAGTCATAACAGGGTATCGATAGAACGCGAAGGATGCCTACAACTCCACTGCTTTGAAATGTTTGGCGGATCATATACTCTGTCTCGTACCCATCCCTGATACCTACCACTGCGTCAAAATCCGCGGTGGTGGGGTGCGGTCAGGTATCAGGGATGGGTACGAGACAACATATACTCACCTTTAGACTTGAGATTCCGCCCGTGAGTTCATGTCCCGGGACAGCGGGGGATCTCATTGGTAATTCAAAGTTTTGGATTGCGATGCCTCGCTTGTTCGCCACACCTGAGCAGTCGCGGATACAGTAACTACAGTACACTTGCTCATAATGCATCAGCTCATAATGCATAAGAGCTCATACTGCATCAAGAGAGGCGGGTACAGGAATGGGCGCTCACACCGAAATCACGATATGATAATGCATAATAGCTCATAATGCATCAAGAATGTCGGGGACCGACCTGATGCAGTATGAGATAGTGTACTGTACAGTCTGTACATGCCAGTGACGGGAATGAGACGGGAGCAACTCGCAATTACATAAGTATCGAGACTCACCAACCACTAGCTAGTGCTAGATCGGTTCGACTCACAGATGAAGCCCTCCCGTTCAGAGTCGGACCAGTTGACACTTGTTGGAACGCAGTGACTCGGATGGTCTCCTCGCATGCCCACGGGCAAGAGTCATAATTTCGGCACCTTACGGAAGTTGGAACGGCGGTCGTATGTGATAACCTCTATTCCCTACACAACGCAGGTGGCAATGACATTCCTGGTAGTTCATGCGGCGACTCCATAATTCGAAAAGTGAGTCTTCGAAGTGTTCTGAAATTTCAGTCAAGGCCATTGCTTCTTTATGGGCCCTTGGAGCCATACTTATCGTCGCGATACGTTCACGTCTGACTGCTATCTATTTTCACAGGTGGTGCTGAATGTACTATGCAGGCAATTCCATACGATATCCTAGTATGCATCGTGCAGCATCTAGAACACGACAGACGAACACTTTTCAATTGTTCTCTCGTCAGCCACACCTTCTGGGAGGCCGCTGCCAGAGAGCTCTACAGAGAAGTCGTATTCTCCCCATCGTCCTCTATGGTTCCTGAACCGCGTCATAGAGACGAATTCGCTGTAAGTCCCAGCATTGCGACATCACGGATACTGGGCCTTATGAGTACTGATTTTAGAGCCTGGTGCCGACTGCTGCATGTCTGCCTCATAATGCCTGTCACGTGCTCGGGGTGGAGATATCTGGTAGTATCACCTCATGCCGTACTGCCCTGACGCATGGCTGAATGAGCATCCCTCTTCGGTCTTAGGATACTTTGCACAATTGAACTCTAGGCATCTCCAAATGGCCATCAAAGCCTGGACCAATATCACAACGCTAGTATTAGCTCCACAATGCTGCCACGACATCTGTAAAGACGTCCTACCGCTCCTTCAGAATTGTGCTTTCCTGCGGCACCTTACCGTAGATTCCTCATGCACAACTGAAACTGGACCATCTGATTTGATCAAAGTGGTCGGTTTACAAACGCTCACGATCATCAGCCCATCGCGCGTCATTCTGGACCTGCTACCTGATTGGCTTAGTAAATTGTCTTCCTCACTGAAGGGGTTCCACCTCAGAGTGAGTGCATGCTTTCATACGTCAGGCCGAAATCTTTAACTATGACCTGGTCTTCATCATCTAGGGTAACTGTACGTCCGTCACACCAGGAGCCCTCCGGTCTTTTCTTCCTCATCTGGCGCGAGTGCGGGGGTTCTCCCTGGGACTGTCATACTCGCTCAAGGACGACGAGTTATATTCTTCTCTAGAGGGGTTGCCATACTTGACCTCCCTCGAGTCTCGCTACTGCTACTTGGCAAGTACTTCTCATAAGAATTCACGGTATAATCGCATTTACCGTGTTTGTGATCACCGCGGATCACGCGGCCTGCCTTTACAAGTGGGTCAAAGATACCGTCAGTCTATCCCCGCTCGCGCGACTGTCCCTGATTTGTGAGGAGGAGGATAGAAGGGTGGATATCGGTCTCCTAATGCAGCGTTTATGGCGATCGTCCCAGACTCGTGAAGAGGAGAATAGGCGTGCAAGGGTGGATTTCGGTCGCCTACTGCAGCATTTATCGCGGAGGCACGCCACCACATTGCGGCAACTCCGTATGGACGACGCGTTTGTGGGGAGGAGAGTCCTGCAAGTGCTCTGCAGAACATGCGTCAACATGGAAGTGCTGGCCTGCACTATTGCCCCCGCTGCATTAGTGAGTGTCTGTGACCCCCTTCCACATGTCAGTGCCGCAGAGAGTGAATGTTCCGCACTGCGGTCAACAGCCCGAGCTGCCCGAGGCATTGGCGTCTTTACGGGTGCTTCATACTGTTCGCGTCAAGACATGTCACTGGAGGATAACGGCAGCCATGGAGGATGCTGCGAAGGGAGCGGACATTGTCGCCAACAGCCAGGGTCCCCTCCGGCGGTGCGCCATTAACGGCGTTTATTGGGAAGTATGTAAGTATGCGTTCACTACGGCTCGGTCTCTGATCGTCTCCAGGGCCAGTGGATGGCCAATGCTGGACGCACAACCGAATATGTCGTCTCACAAGTGGATGCTCATCGTGCCTCCACTTGGGCCTAACATCCGTGCAGTGGAAGGGTGCCCCAGACACCGTCGCCGCGTGGCAACGCCGCAACCCCGAAGATGCCATGCAACAATCAAGTCCCATGAACTGCATTGACTCGCGCATTGTGAACGCTGTGCTGCAGCATCCGGCAGCGCCGCAGCGCTAGAGAAGGAAATAGGTACACAACTTCTCTTCGGCAAGCGATCTAGATGGGCCTTCGGGCTAGGTATGATTGAGGCTCATGATCGAATGCGGTAGACAGCTCGGCCTGTAAATTACGTCCAACTCTGATGTCGTACATGCGCCCCGCTATACGCTTCTTTCGCTGTTTCGAGTCGCCGCCGCCCTTGCGTGAGTGCTACACTGCGGTGCTTTTCTCCGATTCCTGCTGTTTCCTCTCCTGATCTGCGAGCCGGATTCTACAGTACGAGCGCCGTGCACGCAGTCGTCAGTCACTGGTATGCCAGTCACAACGTTCTCGGTAATCGACTAGCTGATTCCGCGTGATTAGCATGCGCATGGTGCACTCCCTTTCAATCTCAGTCATGTTTGGCCAGTTGGCGATCCGTGAAAGTGTCTCCGCTCAGGTGAAGTCTTAAGTCCAACTCTCAGAAGACATATGCTTACCCCATCATTATTGACCACTAATGGACCTAGCACGTCAAATCTGACTCCCTGCTCAGGGTTACTAACGTCGACTTCTATGGTCAAGTCGGGGGCAAGCGATGACCGGCTGTCACTCATGTCAATGCCGCTTTGTGGTCTGCGATTGGGGCGTGCTCAGAAACGGTTGATTATATGTGGTTCTTGTTCACCTGCCGGTTCTCGGTAAGTCGGTCAATGAGTTCGTCGTTCGTAGATCATTCCAGAATTCAGATGGATACTTCCACGAGTCCCCACGTGCCGAAAATGAAAATGCGGATACCATCTACTCTGAAATGCACGGAACATCATGGAAGCCCCGAGGGCCGCGTTCCCAGATGACGACAACGTCAAGTGTGACATATAGAATGCTTCTTGTGTCTGGTCACTGTTACATATAGTAGCGGAGATCGAAGGATTATAGCGCATGATTCGCATTCATATTTGCCACCGCCCTGACAACTTGTTCTGACTTAGGTTTCATGACACACTTAAATTCCCTCGGGTGGCTGGAAATTATTGAGCTCAGTAAGACCACCAGTAATCAACGCCACTCACCTGATAAACCCCGGGACGAATGCCGCAGATGGGGTGATAGGATTTCCACGTTCATCCTGAGGTCTGCTGATGTCGACAGTCGCCACGATATTCGCGATCGCAAGCCACACGCTAGAGTCCGCAAATTCCTGACCTGGACAGGCACTACAAAGCGTACGGCCATCATAGTTGGGATTATGGTTGTAAGACGTCATCGAAACACGCACCGACGACCGAAGCCGAAGACGTAGTCGCGAGGGTCCCGTGGGCATGAGCTCTGCTGATCCGTGTCCAGAAATCGCTCGGGTCGGAAGAGACTCGGTTCTGGATATGATTTCGTATCCTGCGTCATTGCCCTTTAGATCGCTGGGGTCAACTAACGGCATCTGATGCACAAGCTCGATACATGCCAGATGTTCGCTATCACCATAGCGTCGGCGGGTATGTCGTAACCGCAATATTCGTCTTGCAGCATAGTCCTATGAGGAAGCCCTGCTTGTAATCGTCAGCCCTGTGGCAGAACGCGCAGCCTGTGACGTACCGAGAGGTGCTGGGGGGTTCCAACTGTGGTCGTGTTACTTTAGATCGGCGCATACGACCACGTCACCTCAGATCCGAGCCTCACCGGAAAACCTCCTTGACAACACACTCGAGGTAAGGCAGAGACTCCCTGTCTTCGAAATCTGGGAGCTGATCGGGACCGACTACTCGGTCCATCTCGGCCTGTGCTTTCCGAAATACTTGTGGATGGAGGAGCATCGCCAGTAAGAACGTAGACAAGGTGGCCGTAGTCTGATGCTGCTGTGAATACTACAACACCCGACCAGTCAGCTTGACGAACCGTATCCGTGGCAGCTGAAGAAGCATGGTTGATTCAAAGAGTCGACAGTTAGCGCGTTAACGCCTACCTCCGTAGAGAACTCCGGCTGCGCTCTTGATATCATCTTCATCCTCTTTTCCGAGTGATCCTTGATGTAGTGCCTCCTCCAACAGGGAGGCGGTGAAGCAGGGAGATGCCGTTCCCGACGCCTGCGAATACAATTTGCATCACGCAACACCAGGCGCCAAGATACTCACCATGGCGTTCCCCACCATCTCGAACGGAGTATCAAGCATCTTCTGCACCAGCTTCCTGACGTCCGCAGCTTTCCGCTTGAAGCCTGCACCCGGAAACCACATTGGAAGATACTGTACTATAATGTGTAGCCGTCATCAGTCTTGCTAGGTGAGCTCATTGATTGGCGTCACAGAACGCACAGCTCGGGAAAAAATCAACCAGCATGGACCCCGCATTTCCTGATTCAACTGTGCCCCTGCCAGCACACTCCGCCATATGAATGTATTCGTCATCTGATGACTTAACCGAATGACCATAGACAATCTCCATAATCAGGGCCGCGGTGTACCTAATCCAAGACACAATAAGCGACTCGGAGGGCGGAGGGCACAGAGTTGGCAATACCTTCGGATATGGGCCATAAACTCCTCGGGTGTTTCAAACATTCCTGACAACAGAATGTAAACCTCCCGTCGCTGAATTGGGCGGTAGCTCTGGAGCGCTTCCTTGTCTTGGAAGGCGCTCGCGATCCATCGGCGATGTTTGCGGAACCGTTCGCCATATGAGAAATGGGTTAGCACGTCCCAGCCCATGCTGCACAAACGAGATGGTTAGCACCCTTCCCGCTGCGTAAAAGATGGTATCCTCCTTACAGATCTTGGAGCAGGATGAAGCGTGGGCGGTGCGCATATTTCATACTTCTCTTATCAAGTAATTCTTGTGCGATGGTCAAGGAGTTGATTATGATGGTGGGCGTGTTAAACAGGCGTGCATAAATGAGATCGCCTAGGGCCATGTTCTAGTGAATTCTGGCCCTAATAGCTGGAACAGGACCCACCATAGACTTCTCGCCACTCCGCAAAAGTCCTCTGCTGGCCTACAGAAGGGAGCTGGTGAACGTTACCCAGAAACGGGATGGGTTTCGGTCCTGGAGGAAAACGGGGGCTTGCGTGCTGTTTCCAGCGGCCCTCGTACTTCTGCCAATATGCGAGCAAGACAACCGCAACCGCGGCGAGGATAATCGCAAGGTGAAAGGTCGACATCTTGAGAGCGCACAGAACTGGCCGATAGGGTGTTGGGGAGGATGGCCGTCCCCCTCCTAGCCTGTCTTTTAACCGAGTGACGAAAACTTGCGAGTTTACCTACATCTAGCGAAGGTCCCGCGTGAGAGCTCTGGAGACATCAGACGCGCCACGGTATGTATAACACTCTGAGACATCTGGAGGACGAACGTCTACCTTCTCGGCAATTGAATGGAGCTTAGCATGCACGGATCCAGACAAGACGCCCCGCCTCATATCGGGCATCTGGCAGTTAAACGGGTTCTGAGCCCGAGAAAGCGGAATCGCGATACATCGAAGATAGAACGGCATGACTTCTCGACTTGCTGGGAGCCCTTCGAGAGCATGATACAAGCGCCGCGGGTCAAGGTAATTTGGCGAAGAAGCCACGAATCGCGACCATGTCTTTTGTCTCGTTCCCGTCATTGACAATTCCATGATAATCGGAGGCGGCGTGATCGTCAAGCGCTACTGAGTCGTAGCTGCGGAACAATAGCATCATAGAACACAATTACATCGTGCTCCTAACTCCCAAGACCCTGCAGGCGAGAATTGTCCACAGATTTCACAGCCTATTCTGGGCTGGCAGACCTGGGTCGATTGGCAGTATTTGTCAGTAGTTTGCATGCTAATTTTTGCTTGCTCTTGGCAGATAATGCAAGAAAGACGGGAAGGCACGCCGACGATTTCATCTGGATCGTCTGCCCCTTCAGCACAGTGGGAATTGAGGAGCGTAGTCGTACCTGACCATGCCATGAGCAAGACGGAGCCCAGGGTGGCCACAGGGAGCTCATCGACAGACCTGCCAAGCAAAGCACAAAGTATGTATCAGACACATAACAAGACCCGAAATAGAGGTATGTCAAGCGCTGACAATGCGCAATAACTTGCGTCATTGTCCACGAGGTATTATTGCGCCGAAACGGCGTCGTAAGTAGGAGACCATCCATGCGATGGCAAGAGTTGGACATGAGCCACCACCACCAGTCACAGTGGCGCTTGACAGGATTCAGACAACACCGCTCCTTGACCCTGAACCACCACCATCTCCTGTTAGCGCTCATGTCATCCTCTACTCCCCACTCTACTCAGGGCACCTCTGCCGCTAGAGGTCGCGACTCTCCTGTAGTCGCTGCCGCAGGTGGCGAATACACCAACAAACCGCCGTCCCGGGCGATCTCGCGAGAGTCGTCGCTGGGATTGTACGATTTCGACGCCCCGCTATCGGGCACCCAAGGGCCTGAGCCTCCCACTGGGAGTGCTGCAGTGCCCGCCTCTTCAGCCGGCTACCCTCCCTCGGGGGGGCCCGCCGTGCCTACCCATGAGTCCGCCATGGACACTGCGCTCGACTTTCGTCTTGCCAGCGTGCCAGAGGGGACACAATTCGTGCCAGAAAGCGCACCGCCCACCCAGGTGAGTGCTGCGCCCACGGCCTCATGTTTGCCTGCGGGCGGCGCTAATACAACGCCGTTCCCACAGCCTGCCCCCTACGTTCCCACGGCGGCGTCTTTGTACCGCCCAGAGGACTTCTTCGAGGCGAAGCCCCAGGTTTTCCGGGGCACCCTCGCTTATGCTATGGAGCATGATGACTGGCAGGAGAGCGACGCGGTTACGGTCGCCGCTCAATCTCTTGCCGGCATCCATGCCTTCCTGCAGCAAGGCAAAGATGCCATTCGGCGGGTAGTCGCCCGGGACCTTGATGGTCGCGGCGAAGACGCCGACGCCCCCACGCTCTGGGAACACCCCTGGCGCACATTTGGCAACGCGCTCACGGACCTAGTCCAGGACGCCGTCGAACTATTCGGATACTCGCAGGCGGTGATCATGACCCCCCTGCAAGCAGACATGAGGCAGCAGATCCTCCTGCTGACCAAAGAGCGCGATGAGGCCATGGCCCTCGCCCGCCACCGTGCGTTCCACGAGAACGCGTACTCGCAAGCACACGAGCTCATCGAGCAAGTGTGCAACAAACTAACGACCCGCGTCGACGCAATGGAGCGCGCGGTCACCCGTAACACGAGCGCGACGGTGGCGGTTTCCAGCCGCCTCGACGCCTCGCTGACCTCCTCGGCTGCCCCTTCCTTCGCGAAGGCGACGGCATCGTCGACGGAGAAACAAAAGAAGCAGGTGCGGATCGAGGATCCGGTGCCCGCTGACCCCAAGGGCAAGAAGCGCGCTGTCGACACTATGTCCGACGGCCGCCGTACCCCCTCCAGCGCCCCGTCCGCTGGGAAGAAGGCCCGCGCGTCTTCCCCCGGCTCCTCGGCAACTACCGGCCCCGCCTTCGCTGCTCCCCAGAGCGTTGAGGACTGGGCCAAACTGCAACGCGCCTCGACCATCGGGTCGATGGCCCCGCATATCGCCCTCACCGACGCGCTTGCGATCGCGAGGGGACTCGAGCAGTTCGGTGTGGTCGAGGTTGGTCCTCCCTGCCCTGCTGCCACCACCCCTGGCCCGGCTGCCACCAAGGCGACCGACCCCAGGGCCCGCCCAGGCGCTAGTAAGACCGCCCCCCCGCCTGCTCCCATGCAGGCCCCCATTGCCAACCTCCAGAACCCGTTCGGTGCGGGCTTCGGGACGGTGCCAACACCGGCCACGGCAGCTCCTGCCCCCTTCAAGGTGGTGCAGTCGAAGCGGCCAGCGCCCAAACATGTGTATCAGGGTCCGGCCGCGAACCTCACGCGGACCTTGATGCTCCGTTTCGAGAAGGACATGGACGAATTAATTACGTCCGAGTTCATCTCGAACACCGTCATGGACGGACTGCGCCTCGCGTCGTCCGCCAACCATGTGGTCGAAGTCGGCCACAACAACGCGCGCTCGGACTACCGTATCCGGCTGTTCGCACACCCCACTGATGCCGAGATCGAGAAGGTCACGGAATCGCTCCAAGCGGATCTGCCCAGCAAGATGGCCGATACCTCCACCGAGTGGCTCCTTGAACGGGCCCAGCACCTCACGATGCTCCGCATCAAGGGGGTGCCCCTCTTCCGTACGCCCGCCATCGGCGCTCGCCAAGGCGCGGAGTACACCAAAGCGGACTACTGGCACGAGCTCTTACGCTCTGCCAAGTCCGACAAGGCGACCCAAGGGTTTGTTGAAGCGGCCGTGCCCTTCAGCAACACCCCGGGTGCATCGATCTCGGGCCGCGGAGGCTCCGGGATAATCCAGTGCTACGTGCGTGACACGCGCAGTGGCAGCAACGCTTTCCGTCTCGCCCGCCAGCCGGTCGAAATGTGGGGGCGGAAATTCTCGCTCCAGGTAGTCAACTACCAGGACAAGGCTAGGCCCTGCGCGCGCTGTTGGCGCTGGGGACACGTTGCAGCGAGGTGCACGCAGTGGTCGGACTTCTGTCCCTGCTGCGGCGAACCCCACCTGCTTGAGCACCACGAGGAGCTGTCGTCCTGCTGCGTACGCAGGCGACTGGACCTCAAGGTGGCCACCGCGTGGTGCCCAGACGCCCACGACACGTGTCCTAACTGCGGTGGCAAGCACCGCGCGGACAACCGGGAGAAGTGCCCGTACTGGCGACGGTGCGGCGACAAAGACTTCTCGAAATGGCTCACGGCACACCCTCCGAAGGTGTCGTGCCAGGCGGCCACCAAGGCGGCTCCTCAGCAGAGGGCCAAGGAACGTGCTCGCTTCACCAAGGAAGCGCAGGCGAAAGCGGCCGGACTCCCCGTTGAGGAGGGCGAGGCATCCGACACCTCCCGAGCGCCCGAAAGGAGCGCCAGTGTGGTGTCGTACGGCGACGAAGAGGGCGAGTTCCTGAGCGGCAACGAGCGTGGATCGGCAACACCGGTCCCCCGTTCCGCCAGCGGAGCGCCTTCCGAAGTCTTATGATGGTGAGATAGTTGCCTTAATGAGTAACAACCTCCCTGACGCCCACCGTCCCCCCGCAGAGCGCGAGTCGTTTGCGGGGAGGCCAGCTGACGGACCGCTGTACCCTGAGGGTTTCAGCGGCCGTTATCACAAGCGGTTCTTCAACAGTGCTGCCAACGAATATGTATATTTTGCTATACGAGACTCGACTCGGTGGGGGACGCGTGTGCCACCCTATGACCAACCATATGATGATGTATATATTAAACATGATTCAAATGGCATCGTGCATTGGACACTCGAGGACAAACCGCCCTTGGGCAAGCCAGTGAGATACTCCCCACCGCCTGCTGCATCCCAGCCGGCGTGGGAGATTCAGTGTGTCAGCGCCAATGTGCAGCGTTCTTCGGAGAACACGCACATGTTGCTGGAGAAATACCGGGACGCCGATGTTGTCTGCGTGCAGGAAATCTTCTGGGGACGGATCAAAACGGTCACGTCTTCCAAATCCAAACGCGGGGACTCCTATGAGGAGACCGTGGGACACCGTAATTTCCGATGCTTCGGCGCATCGGCGACTTCACGAGTTGCGGTCTACATCCACAAGCGATGGGGCCCAGCCAGCCCGCAGCTACTTACATCAGTGGTCACGCACCAAGATGTATTACTAGCCTCGTTTAACACACCACAGGGCCGCTTTGCGTTCCTGAATGTGTACAACGACAGTGATTCCCACGAGGCGGTAAAATACCTCGAGGGCATCACCCACAACCTGCCTGACATTGCGTTCATTGCGGGGGACTTCAATCTGCGCCATGCCCGGTGGGACAGAGAAACGGCAAAGTGGGGGCGACAACCGCCGCATATTGCCGAAGTAAACCGACTTCGTGATCTGATGGCAACACTAGATCTCGACCTCATTAACGATACCGACGGCCCGGCAACCTGGTTGCCGAACAATGCTGGAGCGATCCCACGCACGCTAGACTTACTGTGGACCCCGTGGCACCGGGAACCCAGTAAGTTTGCGATCAAACCAGGCCACCGGCACAAGAGCGATCATGCGCCGCTGGTCTGGACCATGGAGATCGCGGACCGGGCATCTGACCCCGAGCCGCGTATTCCCCGTGTTGGGCCGCTCTCCACCCGATTCTGCCAAGGATTGGCAAGAGCGATTGCCCAACTCCCCCGCCACTTCTGCTCCCCAGCTGATGTTGAGGAGCGTTGTGACCAACTCGACGCGGTCATTTCCACCATATGGAAGACGACCGCGAAAACCCCCAAGCCCACCAAGCGATCTAAATCGTGGTGGAATGCGGATTGTTCCGATGCGGCTTCCAGCCTGCACAACATACGTTCCGAACTGCGACCGAAACGGAAGCAGTTCCGGAACTTAACCAGGCGCCTACCTGAAGGGACTTACCCTCCAGAGACGCCAGCCATCGGCATCCTGCGGGCAGAGATCTCGGATCTCTGCCTGTACGAAAAACAGGCCCACGGTGCACTCCGGTGTGCTGCCCGGGCCGCCAAACGCGCCTTCTTCGATTCCATCCTCGAGAAGTCGCATCACGCCCTGATCTCGGACTTTGTCCAGTGGACCAGGCCACGACGCACCCAGGCCAGCCATCAACTGAAGATGGCGAACGGGTCCCCTGTGGAAAGCAAGATCGACCTACGGTCTGCTTTCCACAACCAATTCTCACCAGCCACCACACGGCCGGTTGACATGACGTTCGCTGAGGAGATGACCCAACTCCCCGAGCGTTCATTCCCCGACTTCAGCACTGAAGAAGTGCATGAGAATCTGCAGTCCACTTCCAACACGTCGGCCCCCGGGCCCGATCACGTGAACTGGGAGTGGGCGAAACGCATGGCCTACTGGGTCGAGGAAGTGCGTGACCGAAACGGCAACGTGACGGACACGATCTTCTGGGGCAAACAGGTGATGGAGTTTCTCCGCTGCCTGTACAATGCCATCATGCGCTTCGGGGTATACCCGAGCGCCTTTAAGCGCTCGACGACGGTAGTTTTGCCGAAGCCGGGCAAGACTGATTACACAGTCGCCAAGTCGTACAGGCCCATCTGCCTGCTCAACGTCTTCGGCAAACTGTGGGAAAAGACGGTGGCCAAGCGGCTGCAGTTCGATGCCCAGAAATGGGGCATCCTTCACCCGTGCCAGTTCGGCGGCGCTATGCAACATAGCACCACCGATGCTGGCATCCAGCTGTCCCACTACGTCCATGCGGCGTGGGACAACAACCTCGTGGCATCGGCCCTACTGGTCGACATCGCCTCGTTCTATCCATCTGTCAATTATGACATGATGGAAGCCATCATGAAGAAGCAGGGGTTCCACCGGAGCCTTTGCGACCTCATGAAGTCCTATCTGAGAGGGCGCATGACGCGCTACCTCTTCAATGGGACCCTGACCGACTTTGCGGAGCTCTCCATTGGCCTCGGCCAAGGGTCCTCCCTGTCCCAAATGCTATCCGGGCTCTATCTGTCCCCGGTCTGTCACCGCCGATACCCGGTCACCCGGGGCATCACTACACGTCATCTTGCCTCACAATTCTACATTGATGACGGCATGCTGATGGCTGCCTGCCCCCGAGAACGGGGACAGTCTGAGGAGTCTCAGTTGGACCGCAACGTTGCGGTACTGGCAGACGAATTCAAAGCGCTCAATGCTGACTTGGCACGCATTGGGCTAGTTACAGAAGCGGCGAAGACAGACTTCATTCACTTCTGGAACAAACGCCGACCGTGGGCCCCCAACCGGCCCCACGGCCCGCACATTTGGCTGGACGACGGGGCTCAATACCTCGAGATACCGGCCAGCATCAACGTGCGATACCTGGGATTCTTCCTTGACCCCAAGCTATCGTGGAAAAGCCATGTGCGCTTCTACGCCGCGAAAGCGGCTAGTTCCATGGTGGCGATGGGAGCGCTCGGTAACTCCGTGCGCGGGTTTACACCAGCCCAGAAACGACAACTTTATGTCGCCCACATCATACCGCTCATGTGCTACGGAGCCCAGCTCTGGTGGCGACCTGGGTGGAAACGTGTCAAGTGGATCGCGGGCGAGCTACAATGTGCCCAATCGCGAGCCGCTCGATGGATCACGGGTGCATTCAAAACCACCCCCATCGGGGCGATGGAGACGCTGGCCGGCCTCGTACCGGTCTGCATCAACATCGACCGCTACATGGAACGGGCAGCCCTGCGGGCTCGTCTCGTGTCCGAACGACACCCGCTGTGGGCCATTCTCCCCGAGAGGTGGGCCACCAGCGAGTACAACGTGACCTTCCCCCTGCGTAACCGGCACGGGCGGAAGAAGATCTCTGAGACGCCAGTGGGCTACATTGACGCCTTAGGCAGCGCTAGCAACGAGGACTTCGACGTTCTCAATGCGGCAGCCCGGCCCGGCGACCGACTGTGCGACCAGCGCAGCCAGTCCCAGGCCCCCCACCAGATCACGTCCTGGTACTTCCAAACTGGGAAGTATGATGACAAAGATCCTACCAAGACCCACCCACCCAAGCACTCCTCGGAGTTTCGGGAGTGGTTCCGTTCTGAGTGGCAACCCAAGGCTGATCAGCTGATGGGCGACCCCAACACTGTTGTCTTGTGGACCGATGGGTCTGCCAAGATGGACAACCGCCAGCTCGATACCATGCGTACCGGTGCTGCTTGGATCGTGTCCCGTCACAAGAACACGATCAAGTCCGGTAAGTTCGGAGTAGGCAAAGCGCTTAACTCCGACGCCGAAATGATGGCTCTGGCATCTGGACTGCACCATGCTGTCCGGGCCGCTGAACCGTCAGACCACACGCTGGTCATCTTGGCCGACAACACCGGCGCCATGATGAAAGCGCTCAAACCAACCATCGGGCCGGGACAACTTGCGTCCCTACTTGCTGGAAGGCACCTGACCGACTTCCTCCGGAACCGCCCGGACCGGAACGTTGTCTTTATGTGGGTCCCATCCCACATGGGTGTCAAGTTCAACGACAAAGTCGACGAGCTTGCCAAAGAGGCCATGGAACATGCGCCCCAACCTGATTTCGTGTCGTACTCATACGCCCGATCCAAGGGCTTGGAGCGCATGAACGCTGCGTGGAACGCCCGGTGTAATGCAGGCACCGAGAGCGGACCGAACCCTTACATCGGCAGGCGGTTCTGGTGGCACAAGCAACTGAAACCGAACCATGTCCGTGCGAACAACCAGCTGTTTAAAGCCTTCGGCATTGACGGCTGGAACGATAAGTCTAAGGCCGCTCATTGGGTGCGCGTTCTGACCAATCACTTCCCTTGCGGGGAGTTCCGGGAGCGGTTCCACCTGCCTGGACCGCAAAACTGCCCGTGTGATGATCTGGTGCCCTTCCCAGACACACGCGAGCACATGTTGTTCGAGTGCCCCTACTGGATTAGGGTCAAGCACGCCGAACCCCGTGTACACGTGGGGCCACCCAACGAAGATGATGAGTGGCACTCATGGTACAGCCGCATGCAGGGGGGCTGGACGCCTCTCGACGTACTTGAGTTCATCCACATGAACCCCATGGCGGGAACGTTTGAATGGGCTGACCTAGCGACGCAGGTCATTGCGGACCGCAATGCGGGCAATGAGCACTCCCATGCCCATGCCCGACTACATGCCCACACCGCCTGGAAGAAACAGCGGTGGAAGGCGCTAGAGGACCACATGAAAGCGCGTGTCCTAACCATCAAACCAAGGCATGACTTCACAGGGTGGCACATGCCGACGTTCAGCGCGCAGCCCCATCCCCAAACGGATGCGGTCGGCGAGATCCTTGAGAGCAGGGCCCCCACCAGAGCGTGGATGCGGTCCCTGCACGACAACGGTGGCTTGGAGAAGTTTGCCACCGAACTCTACGAAACGTGGCGCAGCGAGGATCGCGAGGCTGGCAACCTCCATCCAGACAACGAGTCTTCCCATGATAAAGACTCGGATGGCAGCGACCACGAGGCCATGGATCCGGAGGACGATGCAGACCCAGATCCAACACCTCAGGCGCCGAGTTTCCCACCCGACCCGGGCGGACCGGCTCCCTTCCCGACTCCTTACCAGTCATCCCAAGTGCCACCCGTGTTTGTGCGCAGATTGGACGGCCCCCCGCCGCCCGGCTTCTTCCCTGGTATACAGGGCTCTTAAGACTATCGGTCCCACATCGTTTGCGTTCCATACTCTACATGTACCTATGTCGTACGGAGTCTAAACCAGCAGAAGAAAAAAAAAAAAAAAAAAAAAAAGACAGGATTCAGACGCCCGACCCAATGGCATACGTAAATGGAAAGTACACAAACGCCTTCAATCGCCACCCCAATCAGTCAACTTGAAACCCAACCCCACAACCTGTTCACTACTCTGGCCAGCATGGTAGTCAATGTTCGATAGTCCTTCGTTCATTTACAGATATGTAAGATGTATATCGTTGCTGGTGCTCCGACGGCTGACAGGCTCATTCAGACTGTCCTCAGGAGCTTGGAGTCGCGGGTCGAAATGCGCCGTGCTCTCAAGCTGATAAGTACATGTAAACGGGAACCGGGGCAGCATGCAAGTAGTTGGGAGAGTACACCAGCTGTACTGCCTTATCAGCAGTGACTCCGTTCGCGACTACGTCCTACACGTTGGGATGCGCACTAGAAAACGACAGCTTTCGAGTCAAGCCTTAAATCATGCAGCTGCAGTGAGTAGTTCAAGTTTCCCCGTAGCACATGAGAGGACGCCGGTCCAAACCTTGGCGCACATGGCATTCTTGTGCATTGGTTAAACCGATTAGGACTTGTGATAACGAACCGCGTCCAAACCAAGAGATGCTACGAAGCCCCTCGTGCTGTCTCATGTCTAACTCGGTGGCATCTCACATCAGTGGGAAGCAATTTTTGTTCTCGGCAGCAGTTGTCTCACTGCACCGGTGGGCGATATGTTTACTAGCTTGCAAACAAACGATACGTCCTGAATGTCCCCTCCAGGAAGTTATACAATGACGGCTGTTCACTCTGCAGCTGCAAGACATGCCTGCTATTCATGCAATATCTGCACCGTGGCAGACATGAACCATGCATTGCATGTAAGCATTCTGCTGACCAAACCTCCGTTCGCAGTCGGATATTAATTAGCACTTCATACATTCGTGCGCTCCTGTCTTCCTCTGTGATCTGCTGAAAGAGGCCTTTTTCATGGATTGCCGTCGAGAATCGGAGATTGTACAATATATCGGCCGCCTTCATCCAACAGAGTTGTCTTCTAGAATCCACTACGTCAAGGACATCCCACTCTTCCTTCTTATCGTGATTTTACGACATCCATCAAGCATCTCAGATGTTCGCTGAAAGCCATGCATGATCTCCGGACTAGCATGACTGCCGGTACCGCAGCATATCCCTCCAGAGGTGAGACGACACGCGAGGTGATACGTCACATTGATGTGCTAGGGCAGTATGGCCTGGTATAGATTCATTCGCTCGATGACTGGAGCCATTTCTGCCGATGGTTCTGAGCTGTCCAATGCCGCGATAACGTTCAATGCCGAGGCCTGCGACCAGTGGACCATTCAAACATGTCGTCGCTGGTCTGCCACTCTTTCGATCACGTACGTATGCGTATGACACCTGACCTAAATATACATACCCGTGCCGAGGCGTCTTCAAGCAGTCTCGCCAGAGTGAAGGGCGGCTAGCGGGCCTAGTCACCTAGTAAGTACCAGTGTTTGACTGGCGTTCTCATGCACAGTATCTCTCCATTGGTCTACCGTCCGTTCGCCGCCAGTCAAACCGGTTTGGCGCGGTCAGGGGGTCGACTAGTCGCAGGCGAGAGGCCTATGTGCGCCGCGTGGATAAAGGTGAGTTGGCTGCCGCAAACGACTCCTTCGTATCTGAATTCAATAACACGTTCCGTAGACGTCTGCGCAGCTTGGCAGGGTGGCCAGCCACTCAGCTGACTTGGCGGGCAGCTCTTTTGTCTTCCAGATTACTTTTGGCCGATGCGATGCAATCGACGTTGAGCCTGGGTATCGGCCATGACGTTGTGACGGGTCTCTACCCTGAAGCATTACACACTGCGGCATGGATTGGCGGCGATAGCAATGACAGCTGTCTTTCTGGGGTTTTAGTGGCTGCTGGCATGCCGCTGGGATCATCCTCACACGGGCGTCTGCACGCAGAAACACGGAATAGAATCCTCTACGTAGTCGGCCGTCCTCTGCGTACCAACAGGGCCCGGGAATGCTCGTGTCGGGCACGCCGGAAACACGCTGATGTGCTTCTTTGCTATCAAGTGGCGGTGAATGTCACGTCATTGAAGCCAGGGCTTCCAGGGATCATGAAGGGAACACAAGTCGACGCATAGTGGGCACTGGGACCCTGTCATCAAGGGTACAACAACGCATCACTGCTAGCGCAGCCGTATTGCATAGGCACCGGGAAATGCATGAAAACACGCGGACTGTAACCCTGGTCTCACCGCAGCGAATGCGTAGCGCCTCGCCTGGAAAAGTACAGAAACGACCCTGCCACGTCCCCCATACATCCCGTGTAACAAGGGTTGCCAACAAGACGTCCATGGTGGCACGCCCACGTCACTCGGCGGCGGCCCTCGGGCGCTGGCGCTGTTGTGTTATGTTCTTTCGCTCACAACCTCTCTAAAGTCCGTACGATGTGCCACGTTAACCATGGCCCCTGGGATCAACAGTAAGTTTTCTGAAGCTGATCTGCGTGTTGAGCATGATCCGGAACGACCACGTGTTAAACGTTGTGGCCGTACTATATCGCACTGCTTCGGACAAAGGAGGTCCACCGGCACGAGGATGAGGCGAGGCGACAAAACACGATGAGATAGTTTCAGGCTGTTGCCTACTCTCTGGCCACTTGTGCATCCCGTATTACGGCTCTCCTTGCATATTGCCGTTCTGGGCGCGCAATTCAGAAGTGGTTCAGCGCACCTCCGGAGCGAGAAGCAGTGTTCGCACTGGCAGCTACTGATGCAAAGTCCGCGCTACTGGGATCTGAGAACCTGTTTCTCGTCTGTCAGATTTTAACGTGCTGTTCGCCAGTTTCGTCATGGCGTTGTGCCCATCGCCAGTGACACACGAATACATGGCCCGGGCAATGCTCAGATATATAGTGTGCTGGAGCTCGTTGACATCACAGATTTCGCTCCAGTTATTCACCTCTCGCCCGTCACTTTCCCATCGGCGTCCGACACCAACCATCGCGTAAGCAATGTGTGAATACGAACTGTGAGTCTTTCTCAGAGTGCCGTGTCGCCGTGGCGGATAATGACGGCGTGCCTGTAGGATAGGAGATTACTATCGAGGGTGCCAGGTCTGTTTGCTCACCAAATCGATGGTTGATGCAAGACCGTTCGAACTGAAGTATAGCCCTGACTGTTAGCACTTCCACGGGCGATACCATTCGGGGGAACGATTCGATTGCAACTCACCCCACTGCAAGACCAGTTCGGCCCATGTTCATGGAAGGAATGCCAGATGTGACTGTCCAGCGGTGGGTTCTCCGTAGTTGAATTTCCCATGGGGCCTAAGTCGAGGATGATCCTATGTTTTCGTCACAGGTAGAGAGAGACCGTAACCGCGTTCAAAATATGTTTTACACGAAACACGAGGACTGCCAGGGTTGACAGTCTTCACCGCATTCCGGGTCCTGTATTTGTATTACTTAGCCATCTGGCCGTCCATGCCGTGATCTCGTATTGTTATTGTCTTGCTCTCGCACCATGATCAAGAAGGGTCAAGCTCAACCAATTTCCCGGCTTCTGAACGCATTGCACCTCACGTGCCGAACTCTTATGCGGGGTGGCTCACTAGAAGCCGCAGCTATTGCAGTTGCAGTCGAGGCTGTCGTAGCCAGACATCAACTCTCTCATAACCCATACTTCTGGGCAGACATCCGAGGCGACGGATGTCCACAGAATATGGGCACAAACATTTGGCACGCAGATCATAAATTATGTCCATAACAAGACCAGCCAGATGAATACCACAAGATTGTGATATCTCTGAGTAAGTATCTTTGAGTTAGCCGAGGTATGGGTTATGAGAGAGTTGATATACGGGCTACGACAGCTTCTACTGCACTTCGAATAAAGGGTGCTGCTCCGCTTGAGAACCTGAGACCTTGGGCACGAATCGGCAGCTCCCATGCTGTTCGCGACAATATCGGCGGCGAGATGCTGCTGGTGCCACACTCACTACGTTCGAACGGGGATACCATGGCCACGAGTACCCTTCGTGAGTGAAGACATTCACTGCGGAGGGCCAAGGACACGCGGTGAACCACGACGATCAAGACCATCCATACCGCGCCAATTCCATGTGTCAGGAATAAGGTGGCATAGACGTGACACGAGCTCGGGATACCGTCGTAATGTCGGCGTTGATTTCTTAACAGGGTCCACATGGGTATCCTGCGAAGTAGGACTTCAGCAGCAACTCCTCCCACGTCGCCGTCTCAAGGAACGCCCAGCGCGGCTGATGTGCACTGTCTGGAAAGCGGCCTGATACACAAACACCGTTAGTTGCATATCCCGTCATGGCATCACTCTGGGCTATCCTCGGGCTACGGCGATATGCGGGCACATGGCTTTTCGTAGCAGGGCTGTCCTATCAAAGTCCACGCTGCAAGAGAAAAGTAACGTACCCCGGCTTCAACCCAGTAAGATACCGTAGACCCCTTACAGCACGACAGACGTCATGAAGTACATATAGCAGGCGCCTCCCAAGGCGACTCATACATCAGGGTGGCCGGCCATACATCGTCCCCCTCCATCGGGCCCCATATCAGGACCGTGTCAGGTGGATGTCTTCCGATCGGCCATACTCGAATGCATATTGCACACATCCACCAAAGAAGAACCCCAGAGAGACGCGCAAAGATGCACGTACCTCGGGACGCTTGCCTCGAACCCCCGAGAGTGTGCACGCGTGGGAGATCCCCGCCGGCGAACATAACATCACGAACGCGCAGAAAGCTACGTGATGTAAGGCGCTGATCTGTCAATGGTCAAAAGAGATGCTCGTGCTAGGCTGGACACCAACACACTAGAAGCCCGAGGTGCTCGGCGCAACGCAAATATCAGGAGCTTCTTTGTCAGGTCCAACACTCTTCGATGAGCCTTCCTTCCCTCTCCAGCTGGGCGACAAACTCTTCGGCCTGCTCTTCCGTCTTCGCACCCTCCTTCCTGGCCGCTTCTCGAATCGCTGCCCTGACGGCCACCGGCATTTTGTTCGCAGACCTGTATCCGCCTTCGTGAGTCTCCAGAGAGACGGTAATAGGGATAGTACTCGTGAACGCACCCTGAGATGAAAAGCCATCCGGCCTCTAGCCCGAGTGCCTTCCATATACTCTGCGCGTCCTCTTGCATGACATCCTGCACGTAACGTCGAGCGGTCCCGTCGGGGACGTCTCGCGAGAAAGCGGTACGGTATGTAAGCGAGCCGTTATCAACATAGGCATGCCACTCTGACGCGTAATGCTGGTCTTTCAACGCAGAACGACACCCGAAGTACAACGTGTTGTCTGTCGAGATTGGTGAACCTGTGGTCTCTCAGATATCCCCGCGAAACAGGGAACTCACTGCAAAAGCCATCATGTGTCCTGTCCTCAATGATAGCACGCATGGGAGCTACGCCCGTTCCAGGTCCGACGCAAATAACAGGCGTGGACCCGTCCCGCGGGAGGATGAACAACCCTTTTTGCAATCCGATAGGCAACGTATCGCCTGTACCGTCGCATGAGACACGTCCTCCAATGAGGCTTTAGTCACTTACCAGGTCGCAACCGAGACATGTAGTCCGTACAGAGCCCTCGTCGTGGTATCCGCAGCATTGTTCTGTATTGCACCATTGCTACACATAAGTGTATCTGGTGCGGATGCCGCTGAGCAGCATCTTGTCAGCCGACTCGAGCACATTTGAGCGGTCACACACACCTTTAACGAGCTTGCGATGGAGAACTGACGAGGCCTAAGTGGCGGGAAGAGGTCGAAAATGTACTCGCGTGGTATACAAGCGGAGCGAAACTCCTCCAGAACTTCGCGAATCATCCGTTTTGGACGTTGAGCATATTCATACAACTCGTCCTACGAAGAAGTCGTCATGTGTCATGAGGGACAGCGGCAGGACAAGCGAGAACATACAGCTCCTTCTTCGCTCAGAAATTCACCCAGCCTCTCTATTTCAAGCTCGTCTGATACAAAATGTCTGAGCAGAGCGAAGAAAGATCTGCGCGGGATAGCACTGATGTCAACATATCGCGTGAACAGCGTCCTGAGAGTTATGGTAGTAGGGAGGAAATTCGGTAGAGATTGATCTGTGAATCATTCGTATTTGCAACCAGCTCGGGTGGCGAACTTGGCAGGACCTACCTAGTAATGTGTGTGTGATACTGATAGGATCATCTGCAACATTGGAAAATCCTGCTATAGACAGGAATGCATCAACGTCTGCCGCCTGAGCCTCAGGGTAGACGATGGCAATATCCCCTGGTTCATACCTTCTCTCGTGTGACTCCGACATTCTCATTGCCTAGGTATAAGACTTACTGGATGACCTCGTCGAAATCAAACTCAAAATGCCGCACGTCTTGGTGCCAGTCTTTCGCGGTGATTCGACTGTTAGAAGAAACTGTCGCAATTCTGTACTTTGGTTCACTGCATAGAGGGTCGTGACAAGACGCCAGCGTAGAAGCATCCGAATCTGTTATCGAAACGCGGGGCGGGGGCAAGGCGTCCGCGGACTGTATCTCCAAGCCACGGGGGAGGGGATAGAGACCTAGAAGGGTGTCACTAAGTTGGCGAAGCCAGGGCCCGAACGCTCCGTCTATCCTGAGCAGGTTGATGAGCAATCGCTGCATCCTGAACACCGAGAGACATGCACGAACCCAAGAGGATGCTGGTCGTCTCCCTCCCCGCGCACACATATCTCGACAGCACCGAGACTCGACAGCCTCCGAGAGAGGAGCTTTGCAGGCCAACAAAACTTTTCGTATGCACTATCGCCCAGCCCAAACACGGCAAACGAGACGTCCTCGAAGAGGTCGTGCGGCAGATCCGAGCGCAAGAGTAGATTCCACAAGGAGGCCATTGCCCGCGGCTGCTTGCCAGACCCAGTTGTGGAAACACAAAATACGACCAGATGTTCAGAAATGAGATCTTGCTGATCGCACGGCGCAATGAGTTGCGAACGAATACTTGCCTCCTGAGTACTCACTGGAGGATACGCATCCAAGCTAAGGACGCGAACAGTTACGTATATCCTGCGGCATTGTGCGGCAATTCTGCCTGCAACATCCTGAGCTGTTCCTGTTTCTGTGGCATATAAGATGGTGACCGTCCGCGACGAATCGTCTCCGACGTCTTGGCAGGCGAGCGAGGATGGAGAGGACATGTGTGCACGTGCCCAACTCTGGTAGCGTAGTTATCTGATAATAATTTGCGACTGTATCTGGGTCGCGTGCACTGCAAACACACCTGTGGCATAACGTGTTGGGTGACGGGTCACCGCAATTTGGACTGTCACTTTGTCACCACGAGATAGCCCTGATAATGACTTGGCCGTGGCCGGGCACAAAGCCACCTGAGCTATCGCCTGAGCCACCACGGTCGACCACGCTCTCTCAGAAATTGAAAGACGACTTGACAACGTGCGCTCTTCCAACAGATTTACTCGCTCTCTCCACTGGAACGGCCTTCCTCCTCGGTTTGGTGACAAGTGCAGGCGCTATAGGCATATACAGGCGATTTTGGCGTCGTATACCGAACGCAGACTGGGTGACACCAGATTATTTAGCAAGGAAACGATGGATTAAGGGATACGTGACGAAGTGAGTAGCGAATCGTCGTAGTCCCCGTGGGTGTAGTGCGTGGTTTACTAAACGATAGACCCGCGTAGCGTAGGCGATGCCGACAACTTTCGCCTGTATCATCAACCAGGTCTCTGGTGGGGTGTCAGGACGGTCCCTTCAACAAGAGAAGGTCTAGTTATATTCCTAATGCTCACGGTGACGCGCCGGCTGACGTCGCGAGATAGGTCTGAAGAATCAGACCATCCACATTCGATTAGCTGGGATTGACGCTCCAGAGGTGTGAAGTGTCACATATCACGAGTGGGACAATCTGACCCTGGGTCCAGGCAGCACATTTCGGGAAGCCAGCGCAGGCATTTGCGAAAGAGAGCATTACTTGGCTGAAGAATCGCATCGAAGGTCGGACGTTATACTGCCAAATGTGCCGGAAGGATCAGTATGGGCGAATTGTCAGTGCAAGCCGCGGATGATGCATGCCGGATGGTCATAACGTCGCTTTAGGTCGCCTTCGTGCATGTCAAGCCCCACCTCCTACCCTCCTTTCTTGCAAAAGGGAAATGTGTCCAGATTGAGATGCTCCGAGCGGGCTGGGCTGAGACATACGAGCAGGCAGGCGCAGAGCATGGCGAATGGGGTCTAGAAGAATTTCTCAGGCTTCAACGGGAAGCTCAGTGGGTCATGCAAGTCTTATAATGGCAGTGAGCTGATATCGTTGCAGGAGAGCACGCCGGGGCATCTGGAAATACGGAATTGTGCGCGAGTCTGCAGCGGAATATAAGAAACGTTACGCGTCAGGCGACGCGACAACCTCATCCGGACCGGTCATGGTCAAGCGAAATGGTTCTGCTAGTGCTGGGCAACCGTCGGGCGATGAGAAGAGCGGATGGTTCCGAGGTTTCCTTCGGTGGGCGTGGCGATAGCAGGAGATGCTACATAACTATGTAGGAATATATTGTGCATTGTCTCGTTGGGATACATTTACTATCAGTGTACCAGTAATGCAATCGGTACACTAATGCAACTATTCAACTATTGGCCATCCTTCCACCGAACATTTTCTGGGATTTTTGCATATCATAGCTACATCTAGTCTGCATCTGTGTATGTTGTTTAGAAGGAGCTACCATTGCAGCTGATGATGTGTAAAATCAAAGATGACAGTTTCTGAGCTACCAGCAACTCTACACTGGCCTTGGCTGCACTGATCCCGAACGGAATTCTGTAGAACCTTGTGTGACAATTTTTATATAGACAAGATACCTTCTACAAAAGTTTCCAACATGCCAATGTGCTCAACACTGTCTGCAGACAAAAATATTCAAACAAGAGGTGGCTGCAGTGTGACATGGAGCCACTGGTGTAGCCACAGCGCCCCCGTTTAGGCAGGTCATCGGGAGGAGATCTCACATCAACGGACATTGAACATCCCGTCCCAAAAGGGTTTGATGGTGCTCGCTCGCTGCTCGTGCGCACTACATAATCGACCCCTAGGCTAGGGTCTGTTCAAGGGAACCGCGCCGGCACTCACTCTGGCCGAGCTTGGGGCGCCTCGAGCTTGGAGCGCCTAAAGCTCAAGCTCGACTTTGAAGGCCCCTAACGCTATGGACGGATGGTTTTCGGAGCCTGGGTGGTGGGGTGCGACTCCTCCCATCGGATGGGTACGAGATCAATTCAGATTTTCAACGTTGCTGTACACACGTCGTGCCACTATCGGGCGCTAATTAGTGGTCGCTACAAACGTGACTACGGCTCAGCTCGACTTCCTGGTAACCACCATTGCCGCCAGATTGTGGGTCCAACCTGGTGCCGGAGGACAACATGTCTGCAAGTCCTTGGGTAGCAAAACCCCCAGGTCGCACCTCGCGGCTCCTGGCCGCCCTCGATAATCCTGCTCTCCTCGCCTCACAAACACATCCGCCTGCAGCCACACCACCATTACTTCCTGCGCAAGCCGCGACGGCGGGCCTGAAGCGACCGTTGGAGACGCCTGGCGCATCTGGAACTGGAAGGCACAGGAAAAGAAGGGCGATCGCGGTGGAATATTCTGATGAAGACGAAGAGAGAGAAGGCACGCGCAATGCTAGTGAGCAGCCCGTATATTCGTGAACAACACAAGTGGTGATACATGGAACTTTTTGCCAGGTCTCATTCGGCAGACGTCCCAACTCGTAAGGTCGCGAGTGGCTGGCGGTTTCGCCCTGAACTACGATCACGAGAGCGCTGTTCTACCTATCGACCGCGGTGGTGAAGACCAACAAATCAGGTGAGCTACTGCCTCGGAATTTCATTCAGCGTCGCTCAATCCGAGCCGACAGATTGGCAGAGTTCGTGACCAGGTCTATCAACAACAACTCTAATGCCGTCACCGTTCAAGCAGCAATGGAGAAGCTTGGGCTGCACGAGTACGTCCACATTACTAGGGATGTGGGGGTGGGGGCCTAAGATGTTATGGCAGTAAGAGAGATCTCCTCCCAGGTATGGAGGTCCGCTTGCTCCCGCACCAGATTCTGGGAGTCGCCTGGATGGTAGATCAAGAGCGGAACAGTCCCCACAAAGGTGGCATCCTGGCGTAAGTCACTCGGCACATGGGAAGTACCCCTGCTGATCCCGAGCATTCCACAGTGACGAGATGGGCTTGGGCAAGACAGTGCAAATGATTGCCACCATGGCGGTCAACCTCCCCGAGCCCGAGGAGAAACACCGGACGACACTCATCGTCGTTCCTGCAGCACTACTACTCCAGGTGTGTATTCACATCTTCAATCGGGTGTCCAGGGCAGTCATTTCGGATTGTCAGTGGAAAGAGGAGATCCAGACGAAGACGAATGGCATGTTCAGCGTCCATATCCACCACGGCAGGGACAAGCTCAAAAGCGTGTCCGCGCTCTCAAAGAAGGACGTCATCATCACGACGTATCATACACTCACACTGGATTACGGAATACCGTCTGATGTCTCCAGCGCAGACGAAATGGAGTATCTTTTGGACAACGGGTGGGTTATTCACCGAGTTTACTCGTGTAAGCATCGCTAACATACCATCTGTGATGCTGCCAGTGGCCCGCTGTCGCGAATGAAATGGTATCGTGTGATTACAGACGAGTCGCAGTTCATCCGGAACAGGGCGACGCGCTCGAGCAAGGCGGTCGCGATGATATGTGCCCCGTACCGATGGTGCTTGACCGGCACGCCCATAACCAACACTCTGTGCGAATCCTTTCCTAAGAGAAACTATATGTTCTTGTATTGACGTCAACCATGCAGGGCAGACATATACGGTTTCCTCCGTTTCGGACGGTTCCGGCCGTGGAAGTATGTAACCCGCAGACACACATGTAGCGACTAGATCTAGGAACTGAACGGAGTCATGCAGTGATTGGTATGCCTTCAACAGATACGTCGCAAAGGTGCAGCTCGAGGATGCCCCGCTTGCTGGTGTGTCCACGGTCTTTCCTTGGCATAACAAAGGAATGACTAATGGGTTCTTACTTGTATCAAGGCTTACGTGCGCAGGAGATCCTTAAGCCGCTTATGTTGAGACGTACCAAGGACGCTGAGATCGTAGGTGCTCGTGGCGTCGGACATGATTCGATAACACAGCTCGCCACACGTGCAGGAAGGGGAGCCACTGCTGCAACTCCCGGAGAAGCATGTCGAGCTTGTGCACCTGGATTTCTCCGACCAAGAGCGTGAAGTACGCACCTTAGTAGAACATCTGCATACCTCCTGAGCACACTGTGACCAGCTATACGACAACTTTGAGAAGCGTGCGCAGATTCAGATCAACAGATATATCAGGGACCATACTTTGATCAAGAAGTACGTCTGTGCTACACTGCTTTACATCGTGCTGACTGGCTCTGGAATCTAGCCATACAGCCGTGCTTGTGCGTACCCGCTCTGTAACAAGAGTCCTGGGTCCAATACTAACACGCCTCAGGATATGATCCTCCGCCTTCGGCAGTTATGCTGCCATCCACATCTCATCCTCGTAAATTGAGACATCACACTCGCTGCAACACACAGCTGCTCATTCATGCACAGGAGCTCGCTCAAGGCTTCGAGGACCCTACACTTCTTGTCGCGGGCGACGCCGAGAAGGAGGTCGCGCGCGCCAACAAGCTCCTTGGCCCTGAATGGGTAATCCAAGTCAAGAAGAGGTACGCATGCACAGTGCGTCAACGTGGTCATGTTGGATCTGACTTTCTATAGGTTCATGGATCGTGCCAGGATGGCTCAGCTCGACTTCGCAGACGACATGGAAGGTGACCCGGAGGCGACCTGCCCTAAGTGTGGAGACTGTAAGTTATGTTTACGGCACACTGAGGGAAGTTTCGACCCCATTGGTTGCAGTGTTCGTGACCGGAAGTGGCCGGCTGCTTGTATGTGGACATGAGCTATGCAATGGTGCGCACGCCGACTTGCCGATATCTACCTGAGCTGTTGAATCATTGTGGCATCAGATTGTCTTGAGGTCCTGAGAACGGAGCCGATAGAGGTGAACGGGGAATTGTATGTTCAAATTCTCTTAGTGTGGAAGTGATGTCAGTCTAACGTCACCTCAGCGGAAACGGCGATGAGAAGGAAAACCTGCAGATTGAGAAGGAGTTTGAGACCGCCGCCGCTAAAGGCTTGCGTCCATGTACGTCGCCGCACCAGTGCATCAGCTCCGAGACTTGACGCGCCACCAGGCCCAACGTGCAAGAAGATGCAGAACCTCAGCCCATCACACGTCTTCCAGTCACAGGCATTTGAACCAGCCCAAGACGAAGTCCGCAGCGTCATCCGCCGCGCTCGGGATGCCAGGCGCTCCGCTCAGCAGCTCGCCCGGTCCACCCAGGCCGCTAAGAAGCCCGTCATCGATATCGACATGGACGAACCGCTGGAGCTCAGTTCGAGCTCGGACGAGGAGATGCCCGACCTGTCGGAGTTGCTCGCGGGCGCGTCCTCGCAGTCTAGCTCCGAGAAGAAAGAGAAGGTGAAAGAAAGCAAGGCAAAGGTGAAGGGGCGGGCCGTGGTGTCAGACGACGATGATTCTGCCATGGACGAGGTGCGTACCACGGCAGTCGACAGTCGGCGGTGTCTGATTTGGTTTGTAGGACACCGAGTTGCACCATACCATGGACGAGATCCGGGGTAAGCGACAGACGCAGAAGGGCAAGGGCAAGGGCAGAGCTGACGACGATTCCGACGACTCGGATCGGCCGCGAGAGATGTCGGCGCATCTGATCACGACTTGGAAGCGAGCCGACGACAACATGGAGCCCAGCACCAAGATGATGGCGCTCATCGACTACCTGCATGAGTGGGAAGCCTGCGGAGACAAGATAATCGTGTTCTCCCAGTGTGAGTCCGCGCAGGCATTACGTAACACCACGCCACTGACGCCGTCTTTGGGTTGTCAGGGACGTCGATGCTCGATCTGATCGAGACGCTCTTCTTGAGATATGGGATTCGCAACCTCCGGTATGACGGCAAGATGTCCCGCGAGGCGCGGGAGATGGTGTTGGCCCAGTTCAGACAACGTGGCGGCCCGAAAGTCATCCTCATCAGGCACGTTCCGATACGTCCTAGCGTTGATGAGCTCGTCCTATCTGACGCATACGTCTTGTAGCACCAAGAGTGGTGGGGTCGGGCTCAACCTTGTGTCCGCGAATCGCATTGTAAAGTGAGTCGTTTTTGACGGACGATGCCGGGTGCATGCGCAATACTTACAGATGGAGTAGCATGGACTTGTCGTGGAACTATGCCTCGGAGTCGCAGGCGTATGATCGTGTACATAGGCTGGGTCAGGAGAAGGAGGTGTTCGTTAAGCGGCTGGTGGTGCGTGACACCATCGAGGAGCGGTGAGCTTCACTCGATCCATTTCTTGAGAAGCGATACCAATCCGAATTACAGTATGCTGAAGCTACAGGACACAAAGACTGGTATGCGGCTCTTATATTGGAAGCTGGACTGGCATTCAGATAGGATTTATACCGCAGGTCTCGCCGAGGCTGCGCTCGGCGAGGGCGCCGGTATCAAACTGCACAAGCTGAGCGTGAAGGAGCTGAAAGACGTGCGTGTGTGCTCTTGTGAACCCCAATGCCCCTACTCATGTGGTAATGCATGCAGCTGTTCGGTATGAACAGAAACAACAACGGGCCGGGCGGAGTCAGTCGAGAGATCCCCAATGCACCCACGGTCCTTTAACCAGCAAAGCCTGGCACGCCATGCAAGTGATGCGTTTGTTCTTACATCAACTGGTTAATCCGCTCCTCAGGTCTACTTATGTGAGGCCGTGGACACAGTTAATCTAGTTGCTATGCTATAAGCCTCGTCGTTGCGACGTCTGGTATTCGTGTATTCGTGTATCCTAGATTGCCTTATATACTGCAGACCCCCGCATAAGCGAGTAGTACCCATGATACAATGCTCACTCATCAGGATCACAGCAGGAGTGCGAAAGCACCGACTCCAATGCCGAGCGCGACGTTCCACTTGCCAACGCGCATACCAGCAGCGGCTGCGCTGTGGGGCCTGACCGCGACCGTTCTCGTTGCGACAGCGAGTCTAGTGACGGTGGCGGTCGTGTGTGCACCAGTAGAGAGCGAGCGGAATGTCGACGTGGAAAGTGAGAGTGAGAACGAGGTGGTGGGCGTGGCTGTGCTGGAGGAAAGCGCGGTCGCCGTACGCGTCCCCGCGAAGCTGGTGGAGTACGATGAAACGCGATCCGTGGAATGTGCAGTCGTGCTCGTCTCGGTCCTAGGCCACGCGCGAGGTGCGGGTCAGCGTCTGGGATGCGCAGTGTTCATGGATGTGAAATGGGAGCACTCACGCGTGACGCGTCGACGCGTGTGTGGCGCGGCGCTCTATATCGGTCGCCTGTAGCGCGTCGAGGATGGGCGATGCGTAGACGAGACTGACGAGAACTAGGACGCAGAATAAGACACGGACGAACGAAGACATCCCTGGGCGCGTTGCGCGGGAAGCAGGAAAGTGGACGTGGAAGTACTCTGCAGCTATGGGTGGTATCGCAAGGACCCCGTCTTATAAACCCCGTCCAAGAGCGGAGCTGAGATTCTTCAGAATCTCAGGCGATGCAAACCTGTATGTATGAGTGTTGGCTCTGCCAGTGTGAGGGCGCAATTTGCCGACACTGTAGGCGTGCACCGCCTTGCTGCTTATCCACCGCGTAAGATTGGCGCTCGATAACCTCGTCCACCGGGTGGACACAGCAGACTGGAAAGGAAGCTTCTTTTGCATAGCACATTATCAGGCGGGCAGCGGTTCAAAGAATTGCGGCGCTGGAAACTATTCCTGGTCCTCCATCCGTTGGAGGAGCATAGGGAAGCAGTGCTCGATGTCACTAGATGTTGGGAGTCATTGATGGGAATATTCAAGCGCGCGTGTCACGGGAAATCAGATTTCAGAGAACGGAGCCTTGTTACAATTTCATGGGATGTACTCGCAGTCCAACATCTACGCTTCTGCATAACCTACACCACCGCTTTAGTCCGACGGCCTTCTTCAAGAGATGTCACAACTCACCCTTCCATTGCTGGCTCCGTATGCCGATCTCCTTTCATATTCAGACGAACAGGGCAAGAGCCCCGGCCCCGACACCAAGGGCCATTTTCCACTGATCCGCATGCAAACCGATGGCAGCTCCGGTGGACGTGGGGGTGGCCGTCGTGAATGACGTCGAGGCAGGGGTGCCCGGCGTCGAGAATGAGGTCAAGGTGGATGTCACGCTCGTGGCTGAGCCCGAGCCAGAGCCCGAGCCGGTGGACACAGAACTGCTTTGGAGAGAGCTGGTCACGGAGGCGGGCACAGAGCTGCTCTGGGAAGAACTGAAGGTGGACGCAGAGCTGCTCTGGGAAGAAGTGACCACAGAGGTGGATGCGGAACTGCTGGAGGTGACCTCGGTGGACGAAGAGACGGAAGTGACCGTTCTGGGTAGACATTAATGCATCGGAGGCTGCCACGCACGCGTGCAAGGCTATGAAGACTCACGAGGTCGTCCCAGTGGAGGAAACGGACGCAGACGCAGACGAGCTGAGGCTGCGCGCACCGTAGAATTAATGAACACACACACCGGCTAGCACAAGCCACTCACGAGGAACCCCTGGCGCAAGGGTAAGAATGCGATGCGAAGAAAAACCGGAAGCTGACTCACGAAGACGGAAGACCAGTGGACGAGGGGCCAGTAGGGAGGATGCTGAGCGGGTTCGACGGACGGAGGGACACATCGCTACTCCCGGCTTGAGGTACGGCACGACTACCGCTGTTCGTCAAGGCGAGAACGAGGGCGTAGAGCCCGACACGAACAAAATACATTGTGACCGGATTCAAGTTCAGGGCTTTGTTGGGGCGCAAATGGTGGATCAGGTTAATGGCGACCGGTCCTACATATATATGTCTGCTAGAGGCTGAGGCTGCGCATCAGCAGATATTGATGCACCGCGTGCGGGGCCACCTGTTACAGGTGCGACCTTGCCAAGCACCTGCCGGTGGTGCAGTTTCACTGTTTCAGATCGAAAGCGGATCGACGTGGCCGCGGCGTTCCAACCTGACCTCGCTCTCGTGGCTGGCACGACATAATAAGTTGATTATAGCGTGAGACTACTATGAAACCCGTATCAGTTTCTGATCGTCTTCTCCTACTCATCGCGAGTTCGAGCCTTTCCAACCCAGTCTATTTTTCTTTTCCATGTCTTGCTTCTGGGCGAACTAGCTCAAGTGTGCTTGCGAGACTAAATTATCCAGAGTCGTGGAAATCGTGATTTTAATATTGAGTAATACGCATCGGATGGCCGGCAAATAATGCCCAGAGTTTGCTCTCAATCAGACCAGGATGGGGAAGGTTGCAATGCTGTTGCATTGCAATAGACTACAGATTGCTGCACATGCGGGATCATGACTAACAAAGATGCAGAGAGAAGAGGAGCAACTGCCATAGGTTTACTTGTGTAGACTTCTGTTCACCTCCGCACGATCAACTATGCAATTACATGCCACGAGCAGGCACTGTACGAACAGCTCCAAAGGACACGGTTTCACGGCAGGAGAAGCTATGGTATGTGATTATTATACATGTTGTACGATGCAACTATCAACCAAAACCAACTACCACTGACTGCGTCTAGTCATGCGGAGCACGAGCCTCACCCTTGGCAGCGCCCTTTCCACCCGCCTCACGGAGCTCTCCCTTCTCATGCAACTCGGGGTTGTTCGTTGCCTTGCCCGCAACCTGCAAGATCGCTCTCATCAGTCGAGGCTCGTAGTAGATGACCTGTACAGCAAGATATACCTTCTGAGTCTTACCAATGAGCTTGTCGGTAAACTTGGCCTTGCCCTCTGGCAAGTTCTCTCGACCGTCGACGGCAACACCGCCTGGGATGATAGTAAGTGAAAGTGTTCAGTGACAATGACGCGACACACCTTGCGATGTGGGCTGGACGTTCATAGGCCTGTCCGACTGCTCACGGGCCGTCGCAGAGGGCGTAGCGTCGTGCTGAGCACCTCCCATGACCGCGCGGTCGTCGGTGCCGGCTCCAAACTGGCGTTCGTTGTTATCTTGCCAGACATGTTCGCTGTTCGTCACGTCCGCGCTGTAATTCGCAGCCGATCCGCCACCGCGCGCACCGGGGAGAGCCTCTGAGTCGCGGTGGATGTGGTGTTCGGGAGGCCGTTGGGACGTGAATGCGCTGTCGGTAGAGCTGGACATTGGTGTGAATAGCTTTGGGTATGCGAGTGGGTTGTAAATAGGCCGTAAATCACTCACACATCCTGGCCTTATATACGGGTCGTGTGGCAAGTAGGGGCGGAGACGCCACAACACAGATGACATCACATGCGCTGGTGCAGTGGTGCCCTAAGAGACACTGACAGGTATCCACCCAATACGTAGTGGCACTTAAACAGGTTACGGCAAAACGCATGACCCAAGGGTGTAGTGGTAATAGCACGATGACATAGTGGTGCGTAGTAGTGTAGTGTGCGCGCGACATGCTATATGATCCGCGCGTCATGACATCCTGCCGAGTACCGCAGGAGAAAGTAAGAGTTAAGTTCTTTTTTTTCGTGTTGCGCTCGCGCCCTCACGTGCCGCGACTCGCAACAACACGTGCACACTCGCCCGTGGCGCGCCCCACCACGCGTCCGCGCCAGCGGTCACAAGATTAGGCTTCCTAGAAATCGACACGGGCATCGCCTTGCGTATACGCGAACCGCAAAGGACATCATCATTAGGATAGCGAATGAGGGGGTTTAGTATAATCGAAGCAAGTTCATAACATCACATGTAACTAAAATCAGGTGTAAGTTACAGACCACGCTCGGCTCAGGCCTGTTGCAGGCTGGGTATCGACGTCGGCGGTCAAGACGGGCTTAACATGCCACGACTTGCCGCACGGGTTTCCTTAGGAGCGCGTAAACCTGTCTCGCCACGAGCGCGAACGCTTGCTCGAGGCCATCGGGTAGTTCGTCGCGCCCGCCATCCGGTCCCGCCTGCGTCCAATACAGACGGTCCCACCCGCGAGGAAGAGGATAATGAATGAGACGAAAGTCATCCAGAACCCTGCCACGGAAACCAGAAGTTCGTTAGCCATAGGAGCACGGGAAAGACTGGCCAACGAGCGCACCGGGAGCGGTGTCCGTGGTGGCAGTTGCACCGTCGAGCTTGCCCATCTCGCTCTTGACATATGCGTAGAGGGCGATATCAACCAGGAAGGCGATGAACGCGACGGTCCCCGCGAGGAAGGCCGCGAGTGAGGCGAAGAGACGCAGAGTGATGTGGCTGGAGAGGCTGAGGAAAAACGCGATGAGAGTTACCCCGGCGGCTGCGACAACCCGACCACGTTCAGCACATCAGCGGGGACGAGCGCTTCCGAGAAAAGACGCACCGACGGGGTGGAGAGCAAGCCCGCGTGTCCAGGAGCGCCCGATGTTGACAGAGCTCTGGCCGTTGTTGCTGTAAAGGGTAACATTGTATGCGTTGCCTGCAGTTGCACAAAGTCGACACGATGTCCATCGAGGCGTTGGAGGCATCGAAGCTCACCTGCACTACTGCAGACGCGGTCTCCAGACGTCGCATACCAGCAATCCGCCCTTTAGACGCGTTCATTTACTAATGCGCACCAGGTAAGTTCCAGGACGCACCAAGTGCCAAACTGATGGCAGAGGTGTCAAAACGGTGCGGACGGATGATCAAAAGGAAGCATCATATACGTACTCTGAGCTCTGTCAGCGCATTCGAGTCTGAACCCGTCGTCACATTCCCGCCACTGAAATGCACCCTGGCAAAGTCGAGTGTAGTGAGGTACGGCAGCGAGATGGACACCAAAAACAGCAGGACAAAGGCGGAGAAGAGGAAGAATATTCCGGGTATGTGGAACAGTCGACTCATATTGCGAAACACTGGCGGCGTTGAGTAATCAGAGGGCCTCTAGGTATATCACAGACAGCTGAGGGTGAGAGCGTGTCTGCAAGACGGCGGACATGAACTGGGGTGCACGTCCTCTTCGCTCCCGCCCTCGGACCACGCCGAATTTTGAGGCGAGGGCGGCTAAATAGCGCCATCTCCAGAAAGCATCCGACCACATGGCGATGGTCAGGCAAGAGCGGGCATGAGCTTGAGCTTCCGACATGAAGTCCAGGTCGACGGTGCTCGAGCTGGATGAACGATACATGGCTTGAACGTGGGCGTACGTGTCAACATTGCGTGACCCGTTGGCACGCGAAGGCCTGCAGTCAAGGCAACGGCATTGCAGCACATTGAGAGGAATGCAATACATGAAGTACCTTTTGCCCGGCGCTGCATTCACGACACAGCGTAAAATAACCGGCAACAGCGCCCTCGGTCTTTCAGCAATCATGAGTATATACGGATCAAGACCTGGACAAAGTGCAGCGGCGGGATTTCTTGAGCAGGACTAGTGGGAAACGGGTGGTCACAACCACGTGATACAATGCCAACGCGTTATCGTCGTGACATATACATGTATTATGATGTAAGGGCTAAGGCTGCGATCCCTCTGACCATATACGAGCAAGTCACAAACAGGTGCATTAACTATTCTCGGATTGAGAGACTGTTTCTAAAATGCTTGTCACAGCCGCGGCGGGTCGAGTAAAAGAGTTTCACGATGAGAAGGATTACCGCAAACGCGGAGGCCCGCCGCGCGCTACCGGCTACGAAAATGCGATTCGCGGCTTGGAGATGTGCACGCAAAATTTCGAGCATCCGGTAGACATGAAAGGAAAGGTCACCGGCGTCGGGCCGACGACCATCGTTAGGTACGCGTTTCCCGGAGTATATGCCTGACTATATGCGCGGGAATCTGATTCGCACGCTCTGCCAGACTGATTGAAAAGCTGGAAGCGTACTGTGAGCGGAAGGGCATACCGATGCCGGAGCCTGCGCCAAAACGTACTGTGCTCCGTTTTTGCCACACTCGTAACCTAATTGATTTGCCCTGGTATGCTCTCTAGCTGTCCGCGGCCGCAAGGCCGCTGCCCCGAAGCCAAAGGCGAAGGCGAAGGCCGCAGACGAGGATGACCCAGACAGGGCTGAGCCCGAGCCTGCTCCCGCGAAGAGAAAGCGTGCGACGCGCAAGACGTCGGTGAAAGCAAAGCCCGCATATGAGGACGACGACGAGGAAGTAGAGGAGGTCGAGCCGCCCCTGAAGAAGCGCGCGAGACGCGTAACTAAGAAAGTCGACGTTAATGACGAATAGACTCATGACATGGGCAACTTATTGGACTCTCCTTGATGCTTAATACTGCTATGTTACCACTTAACTATTCTTCTACATGTATACCTGCTTCATGTACCATACCTTTGTCACCCTGTTAGTGCCTCTCTGCGACCTGAAAACCATGGCAGTTATCGTGAGTCTCTGTGTCTGAATGGCGGTTGGTGGGGGCTGACGGCCACTACTTGTCGTGCGCCCGAGAAGATTCAGCAGTCAACAATGTTTTCGGGACCACCGCACATGCGCCTTACCACATTCATCATGATCTTTTATAACAGGTTGGCTTGTACATATGCAGTTGTTGAGCGATCTTTGAGAGCATGCGCAGCGTAACTCTTTTGATTGGAGAGTAACTTACTCATCGCGGGCAATGCGAATATCCACGCCATCTCATTATATGCACAGATAGAGAAATGGAATACAACACGACATAATGATACAGGACATATTGGTGGCGCCAAGATCCGAGCTACCCTTTCAGTCATCGACATTCCCGTTCACCCGTCGTCCTCCGCATCCCTCTCATGCTCTTCCTCGTCAATGTCCATCTCTTGCGCCTCCTCGTCATCTATCCCCGTCTCATCCATATCTCCGTCCTCCTCTCCGCTTTCCCATGTCCGTTCCCCCACGCCTCCAACAGTCCACTTACTCCCGTTCCCCCACGTGTCCCTGAACCGCGCGAGCATCTCGTCCGACACGCCGCTCATCGGTGGTGCCCGCATCCCGTCCCACTCTACCAGCACCCGCTCTCCCACCGGGTCCCACCGCGCCGCGCTCTGGAAGAACCGCCGCTTGCCACTCGCGCCCGCCCGCCTCGCGCCGGCGTCGTCTGCGGCCGGCGAGACGCAACCATAGATTTGGGGCGCGGTGTCGTCGATGCGCGGGACATCGTAGTACTGATTTGTGAGGATGCTCATCCTCTTGCGGGAGCGCCGGCGCGACGATACTGCAGGGCGGGTGATCCGCGAGGAGCGGCGGCGGCGCACCGATGCGTCGGAGTCGTCTGAGAGCAAGTCGCCCTCTTCGGATGAGTCGGATGCCGCTGCTTCCTGAAGGCCATAGACGAAACGAGAGTGTTCTGGTAAGTGGTCAGCTGGTGAGTGGGTGAGGTGCGGGTGGAATGGGCTACGTACGCGCGAGCCGCTCGTCCAAGTCGTCCATCTGCTTCTCGTCATTCGCATTCCCAAACCCGAGGATCTCACCTAAACTCTCGCGTGGAACGTCTTGCAGCCCTACTGACGGTGCGGGCTGGAGTTCCTGGAGGTACTGCAACACAGTCGTCCTGTAGTGCATGATTACGTGTCTGTATGAGAAAGAATGTCCGCGCGCACTTGATCTGGTCTAACGTCCCCTCCTTGACGTTCATGTCCTCCATATTGTTCGGGAGCACCTCGAGCCTGTACCGCGGCCCGAACCACTCGAAATAGTCGTTCCACGGCATGTTGCGGTCAATCTCGTTCTCAATCCCGAGAGCACATGCGGTCTCGTACGTCCACGCTCGCACGACATTCTTCACCGTGTACCCGCCCCCACCAAGGAGTACGAGAGGGATGTTGCGCGAGCGCACGTACTTGATGCAATTCGCATGGCCCTCCATGGACAGGTTCAGACACCCGAGCCGATCTCCCGCAAGAGAATCCGCACCGCATTGGAGAACGATGGCAGACGGCTGGAAGACCTCGATGATCTTGTCCACGACCTGAAGGGAATGTTCTCAGCCTAACCTATGTAAATCACACACCGAACGAGGTCACATACCGGCTCGAATATACTCCTAAACGACTTGTCCGTAACGCCATCTTTCAAAGGCACGTTCACTGCATACCCCTTGCCCTTCCCCCGCCCGCGATCCTCCAATGTTCCCGTCCCAGGGAAGAACTCACCGAATTTATGGAACGAGCACGTCAGCACTCGATCCGTGGTGTAGAACGCTTCCTCGACGCCGTCGCCGTGATGGCAATCGATGTCGATGTAGAGCACGCGGGGTACGGAGCGCAGTAGCTCGAGAATACAGAGCACGATGTCATTGATGTAGCAGAAGCCCGATGCTTCGCGCTTCTTGGCGTGGTGCAAGCCACCAGCCCAGTTTATGGCGATGTCTGCAGCGCCATTTGTAAGGCGTTCAGCGGCAGCTGAGAAGGGATTGAGTATGAGGATATGTACGAGTTGGCAGTAGACGCACCGATGGAGCCCCCTGCAGATATAGAACAGAATTCGAATATCCCTTCAAACGCGGGGTTGTCATCTCCGAGTACGAGGACTAGAGCACTCCAGCACAGTCAATCTATCTGTTGTGATTCTAGAGTAACAAGCGTACATCGTGCGCGCTGTGCCACGAGCTCCTCAACATTCTCAGGATTTACTTTTGCTAGAAACTCGATGTATTCGTCGGTGTGAAAGCGGGTCATGGACTCTGCAGACGCGCGTTTTGCTCGCTACATGTGTCGGGCTTGAGCAGAGGATGAAGGTAGGGAGTAGGGTTCACGCACGAGTACATGCATCTTGTCTAGCATGCCGTACGTAGAAACAAGTTCGTGGGTGATGCGCATGCGTTGAGGCTTCATAAGGTGTCCATAACCATAGGTGTACGCCCCCACATCGGCTGAGAACATGAATGAGAATGGACACGCCTTACAGGCAGTATATCACCCACGGTCATAATAGTATGACACTCGTCGTTTGGACATCACGAAAGGCAGCGAGGTCGAGGATGACGGCAGAACAAGCCAGTGAGCCCAACTACTACTTAGCGCTCGAATCTCAGCGCCAGATTCACGGTAGCAGTGTCACGTGGTATGTGTATGAGACACCGAAATCAGATCGTAGATCGGTATTGCACTCTCGGGCCGGCCACCGCCACTTTTGAACACCAAAAACTACACTCTCCGATATGGAATAATCGGTTATGAGGCTGCAATCGCACCAGTTTGCATTACTATAATTGAACCCCTCTTTGAAACAGATCCAATGTTTGAAACTCAATTGTAGGAGCTCATCCACTCGCTGAAATCATTTCAAAGAAGGAGTCAACTATAGTAGGCATGTCCTGTCTTCGGAAGACCGCGACGTCACTTATAAGTCATTGGTACCCCCTTAGCACGTGTCGCCGTGCCGCCCTCTGTGCCGACCATGGACATTGGACAGTCGGCCTGTGCGGAGCAATAGTGGATGTTTACTGAGTAAGCCCACCGGAAGGTTCTGTATTTACGGGTGGTCTGTGGGTCGCTCACAGATGATCCCCACTCTTCGAGTTGGTCTTGTCACTCATACTGCCACCTGAACATCGCACTAGTGTGAGCTTGAGCATCGGAATGGCTCCGCAGCAGAAGAGTGCGTTGAACATCGTCATGGCATGGCTGTTTCACTCTTTACACGATAAATGGCGACTGAATCTAAACAGGGTGCCATGACGTTCGGGGAGGAGGGCAAGGAAGGTCAGCCTCAGAGTCATGCATTGTGTATCCAGCATCGCCATGATGCTGATTCGCACACGCAGGTGCGAGAGTGCACGACCTCAAGGGCGTCGAAGCGATTTTGGACATCTTCCAGGCGCATGGGCACACCGAGGTCTGTCACAACCGAAGCCTACTCAATTTAGAGTTCGGATTGCTCAATGCTGAATGGACAGATTGACACCGCGCGCAGCTACACGGGGGGCACTTCTGAGGAGTATCTTGGCCGTATCGACTGGCGCGTTCGCGGCCTCAAGATCGAGACGAAACTCTACCCGAACGTCGTCAGTAATTCATAGTCCTGGGTGTCTCACGTCATCTCCTGCTGATGCACCAGAATGGGAATAGTCGAACGCGCGGTTGCAGAGTCCGGGACGCACCATGATCTCACACTCGCCTGATGTGCGTACGGGAGAGGCACTTTATTAGATTGTGATTGTCTGATATTCAGATAATTTGACACTGGCAGGATCTGAGGAAGCACCTCGAGACTTCGCTGAAGGCTTTGAACATCGAGTGCGACTTTCCACTTGCTTGCCTCGTGTTTCAGAGTGACTAACTTGTCTTCGGCTAAAGCCAACTCGAGATGTGGTACCTCCACGGCCCCGACCGGACGACACCCTACGAGGTGACGCTTAAGGCTGTCAACGAGCTCTACAAAGAGGGCAAATTTCGGCGGTTCGGGATCTCGAACTACATGGCGTGTGTACCCGCTTCATGCTGAGAATCGGACCTATACTCGCAAACGCTGACCTCGGCGATGCATAGATGGGAGGTCGCGGAGATCGTGCAGATCTGCCGAGCGAACGGGTACATCCAGCCCACGGCGTACCAAGGCATCTACAACGCCATCCATCGGTGAGCGAGTCGGCTTCTACGACGCCAAGCTCACTGAACGTGAACCTCGTGCAACCTGTGTTACAGTAAAGTTGAGCCAGAGTTGTTCCCATGCCTCCGCAAGTACGGCATCAGCTTCTACGAGTTCAATCCCCGTGCGTGTCACTGTTCGGTGGTATCCTCACCATCCATAGAGTTTCGACACTGATACGGTGTCATGGACGGCCCTGCCGTCTGCAGTGGGCGGCGGGTTCTTCACAGGACGTTACAGCTCACTCGATCAGGCGGTCGAGCCCGGCTCGCGGTTCGACCCGACCAAGGGCCAGGGACAAGTCCGTCCTTCTCCCCTTCTGACTTCTCAGACCACTGACTCAGAGCACGCCTGACCAGAGCTACCGTGCCAGATACTGGAACGAACCCTACTTCGCCGCACTCGCATCCATCCAGAAGGTTGCGGATGCGCATGGGCTGACTATGGCCGAAATCGCGCTGCGTTGGATCTCGCACCACAGCCTAATGAAGAGGGAATCCGGGGACGCGGTCATCATCGGCGCGTCGAGCCTGACCCATATCGAGCAGGTGCATTCTTCATTCTGCCTCTGCATTCTTGGAAAAGGCTGACGAAGCCTTGCACGATAGAACATGCTGGACCTAGAGAAGGGTCCGCTGCGTAAGTGTCTGTTTCATTGGGGCATGAATCATTGGTGTCGGTACTGATGGTGTGTTGTGCGTGTTGCAGCGGAGGCGGTTGTGCAGGCGCTGGATGAGGCCTGGCTCTCCGTAGCGCCGTACGCGACAAACTACTTCCATTGAAAGCCGTGGGTGAGGGCGGGGTGCGTGGCCCAGGTTTGGCGAGGATCGTTCAGACGTACGAACCAGTTTCTGTACAAATGTAGCAGTGCGCGATGAATGACTTGACTTGACTGTACCGATGCCTATTCAGGCAGGAAACACCAGATTGTGTGATTTTGTTGTGTTCCACGTCTTCGTTTATAACCCTGCCATGATCACCGAGTGCCGGGCATGGCGCTCGGGAGGACGGCGAGAGACCAACGTATCGACCCAATAAGGCAGGAAATGCATCACGCGTTTCCGCGAACATCGCTGCCCAGGCACTACGTTGTACGAGAATGCCAGCCCTGGCGATAGCTAGATTGCATGCTACATTTTGTGTCATACTTGTCATCCTGCAAGTCCACAAGCACGGGGTCATAAACCGCATCTCCACGGATTATATGGGAACACCAATGCTCACTACGCAGCCTGCCTCCCGCCCAACGCAGCAACCACCTGCTCGTACACCGTAAACACGATCCCGCCGCTCAGCTGCCATGACATTCAGCGATCACACAGTACCACGACACAGGACACATACCACTAGCCGTGTCAGCCTCGGCGTCGTTCCCGTCCAGAAGCGCAGGATGCCCTCCTCCGTGAAGATCCGGTAGGCGCAGTGGAAGGAATTGCGGTAGGCTTGCCGGGCTTCGAGGGATTGCATGCGGGTTTTGATGACGCTGTTGGAAGCCAACACCATGCAGTTCAGGTCGATGATGAGGAGAAGGCACGCACTCAAGAGGCATGGTAGTGTACACGGTGACTAGACCGGCGGCGGCACCGATACCGAAGGTCATGCCGCTTGAGAGGCTCTGGCCCGGACGTGCAGTACCGAGGACAGCTTGCTTCAGGGTGGTGTAAGTCGTGAAGCGCACGGCGGAGTTCGCCCCTACAGTAACGTAAGAACATGTTAACATTGGATGTTATTTAGCTGTGAATTACCTTGTCGCATCATCTGCGAACCGCGTAAAACGGGTCAGGATAGGAGAGGATGGCAGGGCTGACTTACGACTGGGAAGAGACCACGATATATCCCACCAACACCCTCTTCTCTGACGATTGAGACTGCACCGTGCACTAACCCCCGATACCGAGGGTTTGGACGCTTGGCATCGTCGATGAGCTTCGTTCTGCGCCAGGTGGAGTTGACGGTCATGCAACGGACTGGATTAAATGTGGTACCCACTTAATAGTTTCCGAAGGTGTGACGGCAAAGATGGCCTCAATCATGCCAGCACCCAAGCCGGCTACACGTGGTGTCATTAACGACTTCCGGGACAATGTAGAGAACTCACCTGCTAAGCTTCTCGGTGCAGTTACTTTACCCTCATCCACCACTAAATGTGAGACAGACTAATGCAATAGAGGAAGATGAGCGCTCACCTCTGAATCCGCCAGCATATGCTTGAACTGATCGTACGAGAGGAATCGCACCCCAGCCTTCACCGAGTTACCTGCAGTACGTCGGCGTCGTACAAGCGACGAGAACGGAAGAAGTACGCACCAATGACCAAAGCCATACATCCAGAGTACAGGCCCGGAATTCCCTTCGCCCGTACCGTCGTCCGGATGATTGTCCATGGGCTTTCTTTCTGACGTTCCACCAACTAACTTAGCCCTTCGGCGTTCTGCCTCTCATAGTAGCAACCCACCTTCCCGCTAAACTGCGACCTCGTCTTCACGTACTCCGTCGGATACGTCACGAAACTGTATATATTGAACAGCCTACAAACATGCGGTAACTCATCAGCACTTACGCTTCCACTGCACCGGCTGTGGTCCCGGCTATGAGCGAGTGCAACGGCTTTTCCTTCTTGAAGATGTTCTTGCTCGATTGTGTCGACATGGCCTTTGACAAAGGTTCCTGCACGGTGGGCCGCGTGGTAAAATTCACTCCCAAGAGCACTTTCGTGAATGAAGGAACCAGAGTCCGCGCCAATACTTAATTCGTCTATAGGCGTCGGTCAAAAGTTGCTTGGAAGTAGTCTTCAGTGAATATAACATAGTTGGCGAGCGCTTATGAATACGGCACCACTGTTACTGGCAAGCAAGGTAACCTGGTCTCCATGTCACGCCCCGAACCCTTTGAAATGGCTCACTCCCGAATTAAAATGACAAGTATCTCTGTTGTCAATCGGGCTAGGTTTCTGGGGTTCTTGCCAGTGTGTAAATGTTCTCTGGTCTCACTAGTGTCAATCCAATCACTGAGACTGTTCAGACACTTCACGTACTCCTATTCTCCTCACAAACCACCCGTTCGAGGAGCATCATTGGACATATAATAGGCCTAGATAAAAGCCTCAAATTTTTTGTTAAGTGGGAGACAAGGAAGGGAAAGTGAACTGGAGTGGTGTTTTAAAAATCTGCCTTTTTGAAACACCCGGTAGACAATAGTAAGCTATACGTACTAATCTGTACTAGTATGTTGGTCTCGTACCCATCCGTAGCGGTGGTGGGGTGCGGCCACACGGATGGGTACGAGACCATAGTATGTATACTTGACCAAGCGGAAGACTTCGCACCGAGGGCTGTGTCCTTGCAGCGTGGTCACCCGTGACTGGCCTGTTCGCGTGAAGGAAGACTTCAGCTAGGTTCAAGTTATCTCGAGACATTAGGTAGGCTGCGCTAGCCCAGTTCTCGGTGGCACTGGGTGACTCTAACTAGGGTCAATGACAGTACAATGCGAAGTAGCACGAGGGCTAGCTGTAAGGGGTTCCCTGTCGTCGATGGTCATGGCCGCTCGCTGATTTTCGATATCTGATCCCCTAGAGTCCAACGCAACGATAAGGTCTGACGTTTATGTAACAATCTATCCACCAATAAGCGGACCCCGGCGAGCAACACAAGCGCAATACATCCGCGCACATTACCTGGTACAAACCGCAAGTATCTAGAACAAACCCAACAGGTCCTCCTGCCCGGACTGCTGTGTCGGCGGAGATGCCGCCTGTAACACCGACGGCGTCTGCGGAGGCATAGGCGACAGGGCTCCTCCAAATGCAAGTCCGCCCAGCGGATTCGCATTCTGTGGTTGCGTGGTGGGCGCGCTGAGGCTCGCGCTGCCGAAGATGGAGACGAGGTCGTCGAGAGGGTTGCTCGATGTGCCAGAGAGGAGGTTCGCAGCAGCTGGTGTTGACGTGAGCATAGTAGTAGCCGCGAGACCAGATGGTTGCTGTCCATCCTCGTTCGCGTCAGAATCCGCGAAGTCGAGCAGGTTTTCTGCTTGCTGCCCAATGGCCACTGTCTGCAGCGCCTTCTGCGCCGCAGCACGGTCGTCCGCAAGGCTGAGATGGGGATTAGCACGGAACCGCGATAGTCAGTGATCATGGCGTACTCGGCACTCTTCCGCTGTACAGAGTCGATACCGATGCGCCCCCGTCCCACGAATGTCTCCTCAGGCTTGTGATATACGCTAGCAAGACTGGAGACTTCTCCAAGCAGCTCTTCCAACAGCTGAGCAGCTACTGTAGTCCTCGGTAGTGTGATAGGCGGTCGATGTGCGAGGACGACGGCCTGGGCAAGGGCAATGGCAATGTGCGTTACTAGGGATAAGCAATGATGGTATGGATGCTACCTACCTTCGCCGCTCCTGGATCTGTTGATAGCAACCGCCAGTAGATGTATGCGCGATCTCGGACGTCTGGCGAATCGCAGTCTTTCGTTGCTGTGTCCAGTATTCGCTGTACTAGCCCTTGTGAGCTGTCGGGTTTTCGGAGAAATAGTTTCACAACGGCAGTCAGAGTCTGTAGTTGCACCTGGAGTGGACATTATTAGCACCAGGCCGAGAAGACAGAAGGTCACAAACAGGATATGACTCTTCCGTGAATGAATCGACAAAGATACCCAGGAGCTCATCGGCATTATCGATCTTGTTGGCATACTCGCCGATGATCCAGATAAGCGAGGCTTTCGCTTCTGGCTCGTCTAGCTCCTCGAGGTTTGCGCATAACGTTGGAATGACACCCTCGTATGTTAATGGGTACTTCCGGAAGATATCCTGCATCAACCAGTGTCAATCTCAAACCACAAGTAGATCTGTCTTAAGTGGAGTATGATACCTTCATAACCACGACAGCTTCTTGCACGACATAGCTAACACGAGTGCCAATGAGATCTAGTAAAACATTGACACATCGCTCCGCTGCAGAGTCAATCTTGATAGCCGTCTGCCCAATGGCTTTGATACTTCTCCGCACAAAGTCAACATCGACCTCCGAGGCATACCTGGCGCTCGTGAACAAATATTCCTCATAGATTATGGCGAAAAACTCACTCCTTTAGCTCACTGAGCAGTGCGTCCACGTTACTGTCACCCGCGAGTCGCACCATGATGTCGAGTTTCTCTACCTTGACGTACAAGGGATCATTATACTTGCAGAAGAACACACGCATCTCGTTTTGGAGAAGATCTGGCCGTTTTTGCAGGAGGAGATTGATATTTCGAAGCGCGACCCATTGCACCTCGGGTGGATTGGACAAGAGCGTGACAAGTGGTGGCGCCATTTTGCGAATCATCTGTTTGTTGAGGCTCTCTGACTTGACATTGCGCATGTGGATCATGATGACCTGCGCGATAGTGTGAAACCGTGTCACCGATCGGGGACAATAAAGAATACATGCCTTGATCGCGGCGAGGACAACGCTGGCATTTGCGTGCTGGAACTGGGGAACGACACGCTCGCAGATGTGTTCGCTTTCTTGGTTGTCGGACGTCTCGTACCGTGCGAGGGCATTTAAAATCTCCACGCGACCCCATTCTGAGCACTCGTTCAGCGCGACCAGCAGCTTATTCAGGATTGTGGAAGTTATGTGGAAAGTGTCACTCGACGAGCCGGAGGCAATTGCAGCGGCATGAATGTCGGACAGAGCTGCGACCGTATTTGCAACGACCTAGGAGCACTAAGCTCTTGCCGAGAAATGATATTGTCGGGACGACACACCATGGGGTTACTATCTGCAATCATTTCCTGCAATGTCTCCAAGAACTCATGCTCTATCACCAGCTCCGGCTTCAGGTCGTAGAGTTTTGCCACGCACAGCGCAGCCGTCTTTCGTACGTACGGATTGTCGTCGCGAAGACACTTTTGCAACGGGTCACAGATATAGTCCAGGATCTTCTCTGCGCGCAGCATGCCCATCGTTCGGATGGCCAGAGCTCGGACGAGCGGGTTTGGGTCGTCAGTGTCTTTCACGAAGGTGTTCACAGCGAGGATGACAAGCTCGGGCTGTGTCTTCGCGTAGTTCATCAAGTAAAGATAGACAAGCTTTTTCTGTTCGAGATCCTCTGTCTGCATATTCTTGAGGACATCCGGGAACAGGCCGCTGACGTCTGTGGACTTTGACCTCAGCTGGGCGCCGCGTTAGTGAGCTTCGAAGACACGTACCCTTCTGGACCGTCATGTTAGCGATTACTTTCTTGATGGCATCTTTTCTTTTCTCCCGGTACTCACTGTTGAGATCGGCGCTGAGCTCGAAGTTCTCGCCTTTGCGAGGAGGTCCGCGGAAGCCAGACATGTGAGATGGTCCCAGCTGTCACAGAGATAGTGCAGGCGCGCTGCGAGCAGTTGGGAATGGCGGTGGCTTGGATTAATGTGATAATACTGTACCTCTGAGTTCGAGTCAAGAGCGCAGGCTGAGGCTGCTTTGTAGCTCCAAAGCTAGGCTACAGTTTGGCTGCAGCATACATACATATTTTAGCGACGGCGGGTCCTGCTTCTTGCTCCTCAAAAAGGCAAGTGTACAGATTCTCATCCGCACTTCTCACCAACGTCCATCTGCTCAACATCTGTTGTTGTATTCCTGGCCATAATCCTGACCGTTCGACGGACACAAACGCCTATAGACGTGCAGGCGTATGCATGTACTCCGCTACATCTCTAGTAACCCTCTGAATTCTCAACCCACAGGATGGTCAGTGTAGGACGAGGGTCGACGCCAATTCCATTGCGATGGGTTGTCAGTGATGCGTTACCCACATTCGGAGACGACTCCGGGGACGCCATTCTACGGTCCATTGATTGTATGTGTTTTGCGTCCACATCACAGTCCTGTGCACCCAGCACCCAGTCGGGAGTCTTCGAGGATCTCTTCCACATCCCTCAGGCACCGTTATCGGAGCGAAACTCAGAGGATTTCGACAGTGCCGGTAGGCCTATTGTCCCAATTTATGAGGAGAACAAAGGCACAGACACTTTTTCTACGCCTTGCGTATGGTATGACAAAGCTGAACCTGTTGAAGGCCGAAGAGAGTGAACTCGAGATGACGAGGAAGTACAACATGAAGAGAGTATTGCAAAACGTCAATTTGCATCTACTGTGAGAAGTTCAGCCCAACACGTCTTATGAATCACCCACAGTCTCTCATGCCTCGAAAGTGTGGACAGCCGCGCTGAGATGGGAGCCAGACGTAGTTGCTCAGGTCATCGCTGCTTGACCCACTCTGCAGGACCTACCAATCCCGAACCTCGTCTGGTGCGCTTTTCCGCCTACTTCTATATCGGCGACTCGGCGCAGCGGCAAGATGAAAGTTTTCGCTGTGTTCCCCCCGTCGACACGATCCGGATGACAGTGTACCCGGATGTTGCGTTCACTACTCGGCTAAGGAGACTGATACCACTTCATGCCAATTCGCTGAGTGGTGTGGCGATGGCAGGCCTCGGACTCCGGATCGGCTTCTGCTCTACATTCCAGCGAATCCTTTACGCGCATACTTCATCGCAGCGGCCATGCAGTGGTCGGAGGTGATGAGGGACTCTACCTGGCAGGCGATACTCCACACTAAGGACGATTGGGTGCCTGAGATGGAGGATGTTCCCACTCGTGTCTATGCCCAGCTGCTGGACCTGCGCACCCGTTCTAGCAAGGTCATTGCTACTGCGACCTACAATGTCAGGTATTTGGGCTGGTCCAAACCTCCCCAAGGTCCGCTGCTTGATTGGCTCAAGCATTGGAGCGACGTGACGCTTGGACAGGTCCCACCAGAAAAAGAAGTCAACCTCAATGCGGTATTAGACACGATTGTGTCGGAGCATCCAACCTCCCCCACGTTCGCTCGTGTATTGGAGCTGAAAGCTGTACGAAACCGTGGCGCCGGCCGTCGTTCTCCACGCCAGCAGGATATTCGAGGAAGCCTTGCCTCTGTTTGTCTCACACGCTCAGTTTTGTGGTATGCCGTGTGCCTATATTCCACAGGGGTTGCTATCGGCGTGATTTTGCAGGCTGCTGATGACATACCTGTTGGTATTGTGCTCTTCAAGGACAAATGGACTGATGAATCTATCGGAGCAGCTAGAAATTATAGCTCATCCAGTGTCGTCCATATGGGAGCAGAGTCGCAGTTCTCAATCTAACGAAGTCATCTTCCTAGCACCAGTGGTCACTGGCATATGGGTGCGACCTAATCTATCGAGGTTGACAAGCGCATTCATCAGAAGCACTAGAACAATGGGAAGTGAACAGCGTACGCCCGGTCTCACCGTACACCCATCAGCTGTCAGCAAATATACACATACGCATACACGACTATAAGTACACAGCGCATAACATAGCGGGTTAAAAGACTATGGTCCCAGTGGGGCATATACGTTCCGCCACACGGACATCTGTTGCATATTGCAACAATGCAGTTAATAAGTGAGGTGAAGGATCTTATTGGGCTGCATCCGCCTTCTTTTGCTTGCCAGCAGTAAGACTCTTGTGGATGAATGGCAAGACACCTAGGTAAGAAGGGAATACATGAGGACATGCGAATGTGAAGGATGAATGACAAACCTCCTCCCGCAATAGTGGCCCGCACAAGGGTGTCGAGTTCTTCATCGCCTCGGATGGCAAGCTGGAGATGGCGGGGAGTGATACGCTTTACGCGGAGATCCTTGGAAGCGTTACCTGAAAAGAAGTGTAAGTTCATCGCGCTCTGGTGGGTGAGACAGGCGAAAGAATGCACTTGTATGGCGGCACCAGGAAGAAAGTCAATGGAGAACACATGAGATCCGACTCACCAGCTAGTTCTAGCACTTCCGCAGTAAGATACTCCAGGATCGCGGATGTATACACAGCGGCCTTCGCACCGATGCGAACGTTATGCTGAGTGCGCATCTTGAGGTAACGATGTATACGCCCTACTGGAAACTACCAGGAGGTCAGCCACATATACCGTGTAAAGTAAATCCGTTGGGTTGAAGCAATCACAATGCACACGAGAAATGCATAAATGAGAAGCGATACAAACCTGCAAACCTGCCTTCTGACTACGGGTTTGTAGCGTCCGTTGTTGTGGATTTGCTGGTGCTGTTTCCGCGACAACTGATGCAGGCGCAGCCTTTGACTTTCCTCCAGCCGATTTAGGCTTCTTTGGGGAGGGCATTGACGCTATATGATGGATTGAAGACTAGGACAGGAGCAAGCGCGGCGCGTCGCAATCGGAGGCGATAGTGCTAGATAGAACAAGTAAATTAGGCTTGCTCGTGTGGAAGCTGCAGAATAGTTTGACGGAACAATTTCGCGGTCGCGTCAGGGGATGGTGACGGTTGGAGGAAAGGGGCGCGCCGCGCATTCAACGCGGTACACGACCACGATCACGTGAAAGGTGGTTTTGCAGAAAGCGGAGGTTTTCAAGTTTCTCCATCCATTCCTTCGTCCCCATAGATCTAGCTGTATAACCACCCATCATGGTGGAAGACCCCTCAGTAAAGGTTACCAACCGACTAGCCACTAATTACAATCGGGCATGGTGGTTCAATTGAGAGGCCCGGACCTCAGTCCTGTTCAATCCTTGTCTGGTATCTATCTCTGATATGAATGTGACGTAAATGACACAGGGACAGTCTGTCTGCCAGTAAAGTCGCGCGCGTAAGATCTTCCCTCAGCAATACCTAGTCAACATTCACTGCCGCCGACATTAACATAAATACTGCAGCACTACCATAGTACTGAAGTAAGTTAACTTGAAGTTGGATAGCGCCGCTTCAGCGCCTATATCATCATGTGACCACTTTTGTTTATCCAGTACAAACAACCAAGGTGGCTGGATTTTTCGGAAGCTCGTCTAAGTCTCTGCCTTCCAAGGCAACGTCCACCATCTTTGCCAACTCTTCAAAATGCTCTCTCGGACGACCCAGAAATCGGGGACGTCTTTATTGTCGTGCTCTAGGCAGAGTTTGCCCCGGCCCGCCCGTCTGTATTCGACACCCTCAAAACGCGCCAGCGCGCCAGCCCTAGCGACGGCCTCCACACCCGTGGCGGAGCTCCCGGCATACATGCAGACCGCCAGCGCGAACAATTGGCAGCATGACATGGAGGGCTTCCTGCGCCGCCGCACTCCGTACACTATTCTGCCGACACCCAGCACGGAGGCAGAGCCCGACGAGATTCACCAGATCTATTTTGCTGACTCAGCCACGCAGGACCTGCTGTCCGTCGTCGGTGCGTGTCTGCACAACCTCTACGACGTGCCCCGCGCAAAGGGCATTTTTGAGGACTTGCGCACGTCGGACAAGGTCGTGCTGCTCGATATCCGGATGTACAATTCGTTACTGGGTGCATACCTGGAAATGGCAGAGCAGAAGGACACAATAGAGCCGGAGACATGGGTCGAGGACGCATGGGGGTTGTTCAGGGACATCGAGAACGGGCAGACGCATGTCCGGCCGACGTCGAACACGTTCGCTCTGATGTTACTCGCATGGATACGCTATGGGCCTGACTCACCACAGCCTTACCATGTCCGGGACATACGCGACCCCGCGGCGCTTCTCCGGGCAATGATCGACTACCAGGTGCCGGCAACGATGGTGGTATCGGACCGGGCGTTCAGGTCGTCAGCGGAGGCGTCGGAGGCGATTCAGCTGCTGTCGAAGGCGGCGGTGGAGATGGGGTTGTCAAATGTGGTGAATGAATTGGGCATGGCAGAGTCGCTGGGTCGACAAGAAGTTGATCCCCTTGAGAATGTCCCCGAGGCAATACCTGTCAAACGGCAGAAGAGGAACTGGGAGGGCATTCATGTGACACATGGGGAGGACGGATCGATATTGGACATCCACGTAGATGGACCTATTGAGGCGGCAGAGGCAGAGGTGCCGTTCAACCTGGATATGCTGCGAAAGCATCTTTCTAAGGTGGTGTTCGCTCGCCGGGTGCTGCCCGAGGACGTAGCGGCGCGGCAGAAGCTGCTAGAGGAGTCGGTGTACGACGTCGCCGTGGAGCGGCTGAGGCATCAGACGGAGTTATTGGAAGAGCTTGGACTTTCGAACAAGGCACTGAAGACGACCGACCTACGACAGCTGATGTGGGAGTGGCACGAGAAGCTGAAGGTGCGACTGGCGGCCGAGATTGAGAACGTCAACCAACAGGAGGCGAAACTGAGGGAGTCGGCGAGCAAGAGATTAAGTGCGTATACCTGACCGTTTGTTACGTATTTCTTATGATCATACTGCAGAGGATCCGAAGCGCATGGTTGGCTTAAGCCCCTTCGTTTGCTTGCTTACTCCGGAGAAGCTATCACTCATTGCAATTCTCGAGTTGATGCATCTGCATGGGTCCGGTGGCGTGATAGACGGGATGAAGACTGCGCGAGCATTGCTCGCCGTTGGGAAGGCTGTTGAGCTCGAGTACAAGGCTCAGATGTGCAAGAAGCACAACCTTGCTGTGCCTACACCGTCTAGGCCGACCTCGCAAGGGTTCTTCACCAGCCTCGGGTACCGTGATCTGCACGCGCAACGTGTAGCAGCTCAGCGGTTTGTCGAGGACATGGAGGATTGGACAGCAGATTGGACCCAAACGGTGCGAGTGAAGGTTGGTAGCTTCCTTGTTGATTGCCTCATGGATGTCGCCACCGTCATGCGCACGACAGTTGACAAGCGCACTGGAGAGACTGTGTAAGCGGATCGAGTTTCTATCGTATATTTGTGGTTTACCCTATTGTGTCAGCACCGAGGAGCAGCCTGCCTTCTTCCACTCGTACGAGTACTTGCGCGGCAACAAGCTCGGAGTCATCAAGCTCAACCCGTTCATCGCGGAGAAGATGGCAAGAGATTCTGTGCGGGAAACCTTGCACCCGCGTCACTTGCCCATGCTCGTCAAGCCTAAGCAATGGATTAGCCACGATCAGGGCGGCTACATATATAATAGGAGTGAGTCGTTGCCTTCGATGTTGGCTTCGCACTCAGCACCGTCTTCCAGCATGGGCAATGCGCTTTAAGGACTCCCAAGAGCAGCAGAGCTACCTTCGTCGTGCATCCAGCCTGGGTAATCTCGAGCTTGTTTATACGAGCTTGGACGTCTTGGGCAGCACACCCTGGAAGATCAACCGCAGCGTCTTCGATATTGTCCTGGAAGTGTGGAATTCTGGCAAGCGATGGTGCAAGATCCCTCCGGCGGTCTTCGACGCGCCTGAACCCGAAAAACCTGAGTTCGCGGATATCGAGCCTCGAGCTCGCGTGACGTATCTTCAAAGGCAAAAACAATGGAGCATCGACAGGGCGAACAATCATTCCAAGCGGTGCGACATTAACTACAAGATTGAGATTGCCAGGACCGTGTGTACCTCCGCGCGTGTATTTGCCGTATGTTGCTGACGTGTTACCTCCTAGTTCCTGGGTGATACAATCTATTTCCCTCACAATGTCGATTTCCGCGGTCGCGCATATCCCCTTCCCCCTCACCTGAGCCATATTGGTGACGACCTCAGTCGTGGTTTACTCATGTTCGCCGAGGCGAAACCTCTCGGCGAGCAAGGATTACGGTGGCTCAAGATTCATGTTGCCAATCTCTACGGATATGACAAGGCGAGTTTTGACGAACGAGTGCAATGGACGCACGACCACCTCAAGGACGTCTATGACAGCGCCGAGAAACCACTGGATGTCTGTGATGTCTCCTCTTGAACTGGTCTTCGTTCTGACGCCTAGACGCAGGGGCAGTTGTGGTGGACTCATGCTGACGATCCCTGGCAATGTCTAGCGACTTGCTTCGAGCTCAAGGCGGCGCTGGACTCTCCTGATCCTCATGCATACGAATGTGCATTGCCCGTTCACCAAGATGGGACTTGTAATGGCTTGCAGCATTACGCGGCTCTCGGAGGAGATGCACAGGGAGCAAGACAGGTGAATCTAGATGTCACGGATCGGCCGTCTGATGTCTACACCTATGTGGCAGACATGGTGGAGAAGACCATTGACAGGGACATAGAGAGCGATCATAAATATGCCAAGATGCTGAAGGGCAAGGTCTCTCGGAAAGTAGTCAAGCAAACCGTGAGTGACGCCTACCTTACCACTGGTGAGCTGAAGTAATTGTGCCCCAGGTAATGACGACTGTGTACGGTGTGACTTTCGTCGGAGCTCGCGAACAGATCGAGAAGCAGCTTAAGGACAGAGGGGACATACCCATTGAGGAGTGTTGGTTTGCATCTTCGTATCTGGCTAAATTGGTAAGCCTCGACGCTCTCTACCTTTCTGCACCTCTTGCATCAGTGACTAAGCTCACACCGTTGTTGCATAGGTCCTTAGCTGCATTGGCGACTTATTTAAGGGCGCAAAGGACATCCAGAACTGGTTGAATACGTGCGCTCGATTGATTGCAAGGTCGTTACCTCCAGAACGTATCGAGCATGCGGTGGCGAAACAGGAAGCGGCTATCTTGGAGTTGTCTCGTTGTCAAAAACCAAAACGAACTATCCGGGATGTGTCTGAGATTGCTCGCCTGAAGAAGGAACAGATGACTTCCGTCATCTGGACCACACCTCTCGGTCTGCCTATCGCACAGCCTTATAGAGCAGCCAAGCGCAAGCAGATCATCACGTCATTACAGACGGTGTACATCGCGGATCCGAGCACTCCGACGAATAGTAAGTTCCTGACCATAGGATTGGGCTCTCCACTGACTCCAGCCTCACAGTCAACCCGACACGACAGGCATCTGCTTTCCCCCCGAACTTCATCCACAGTCTTGATGCTACCCACATGATGCTGACCGCGCTCGAGTGCCAGGTCAGTCCTCCTCGCTCTTGTATTTGGACGCTCGTTGATTGTCACTGCAGAGACAAGGTGTCACATTCGCGTCTGTGCATGACTCGTATTGGACCCACGCAGGCAGTATTGATGACATGGCAAAGATTATTCGAGACACGTTCGTTGCATTGCACTCATCTAACGTCCTTGGCAAGTTGTATGATGAGGTATGTGTTGATAATATCTCGGTGCTGGTATCATGCCTAAGGCAGCTGTAGTTCCTGGAGCGTTATAAGGGCTATAAGATCCCTATGTCTGGCTTAAAACACGGCACCACCTTGCACAAATATGGCATCATACCAGAGCAGGCGAGGACTTGGACATTCCCCTCCCCCTATATCACTCGTCCTTTGACATCAAGTATCACGGACGAGGCTGAGGACGCTACTGTGGTCTCGTGTGAGACTGCAGACAGCGCCTTGGATATAGAAGAGGAGATATTCGACACTCAAGGACGGCCCGCCGACGTTTCGCCGGCTGCACGGGTCGGCCGGCCTCCATCGTTCACAACTATGTTAGAGAGGTTGGCCGGCCCGGGGCCTCTTGAGTACAAGTTCGTCGAGCTGGACAGCATCCTCCCTCCGGTTCCGCAGAAGGGCGACTTCGATGTCTCCACCATCAAGCGGTCCCTATACTTTTTCTCGTAGATTGGCTAATTGTCTCGTTTCGACGGTACTTACTGCGCCTGCGATCTCATCCATCTACTGACCCACTCTCGTCCCAGCCCTGCACTGCATTCACACCGACTACTGCTCGTTCACCATGCTCTCGACGGTTACAATTCTACGCACTGTAAATTGCTCATGTTACATTATATTCAACTATTGGTATAGATAGACGAGCACAAATCTCATGGAGGTCGAAAATGCGTTATGAATAGCAAAGGCAGCGAATCGACATCACACTGCTCATACCGACGCGAACAGTCTAAAATATGAGACGTGGCCATAGTGATACAATCTCCATATCTTGAGAGCATTCCATAGATGTAAATCTGTTGCGTCTTTTGGATGGCGAGGATGAATCGATGTCGACGGGTCGTGAATAGTACACTACTTCCCCATCACGCTAGCGCTACGCTTTCAGCACTGCGCATTGACAATATCGATGATCTCTCGTACAGATGGACCTCTGGTCGATGTTATAACGATGTCCTCGTTTAAACTAGGCCAGTGACGGTTCTGCAACCACAGACCTCTGGTGCATACAGCCTCAGCCCTTCGTCGCCGCGAAGAGACTCAGCACCGTCGCCCAGCCTCTGACAGGGAAGCAGCTCAGTTGGAGATAAAGCATATTGAGTGGGGCGCCCCAAACTATTTGTGCACCAGTCCTAGCACAAACCGAAAAACATGTGCATTTGCCAGTTGGCTGCAACTTGAGGTTTGGAGGACTCAATAGGACGTGATCTCATCGGGCTTGTTGAGCAGCCGTCCCTCCATACCACCATCGACCATGATGACCTGCCCAGAGACATGCCCGGACACGGCCGTAGAGGAAACGAGGACCACTTGAGTGGCAACGTCCTCCGGGGTGGCGACCTTCTTGAGCGGCGTCCTGTTCAGCCGGTCAGCACGCTGTGGTCGAACTTACGACAACAGCATTTTTGCGTACGTTGCTAGTGCGCGGTAGACAACATCAGGCTGCTTCAACGCGTGTTCGGCCATGGCTGTTTTAACCCAGCCTGCCATAGAGGACGGATTCAGCAGTTGTGCACGGTACGAGAGAGAAGGAGCCCACCCGGCGCAATACAGTTCACTCGGCCGCCGGGAGCAATCTTGACGATCTCATTCTTGAGCGACATGGCAAATCCATACATCATCGCTAGGCAGCATATGAGCGCATTGCCTGCCGTCTCCAGGAAACACACACACCGCTCTTCGCCGCTGAATAGTCCGCATGCCCAATCTCGCCATACTTTCCTGCCGTGCTCCCAATCAGCACGATGTTCGCCTTTTCCTTCTCCTGCGCGCTCGCTTTCTCCAGCTGCCTCAGATACTCCCTGACCACCAGGAAGCTCGACGTCATATTGCTCGCGAAAGTCGAGTTCCACTGCTCCAGCGACATCTCCGCGACGGCCGCATCCACGGGTGCGTAGTACCCATGATTGACGATCAGCACCTGTACGGGCCCGAAGCCGGGGTTCAGCGAGCCAGATGAGAAGAGGCGGGTAACATCGTCTTCTTTGGCGAGATTTGCTTGGGCGGTGTGCACGCGAGACGGGCCGTACGATGCAAGGAGCGGCTCGAGCGTGGACGAGGTGGTATTGTAGTGCGCCGTTACATTCGCCCCCGATTCTGTTGGTGAGCCATCACGGTGAGCAGGTGGGTTTGTTAGCGTTGCCGAGAGTCGCATTGGACTCACTGAGAAACAACAGGGCCGTGGCGAGACCGATCCCTCCGCTCGCACCTGTGTTCAAATTACTGTCGTTAGTCTCGTCGTTGAGATCGTCAAGCGCACCTGTAACGAGGACATGCACGCCATCCAGTTTGAAGTCCATGATCCCGATAGATCTGCAGTATCTAGAGAATTACGTGCGCTTCTGGACGTCGCGTGCACTGGCAAGTCCACCATCCGGCGCACCTTTCCAAGTCTTGCTCTTAGCCACCGTTTCTTATTGGTGTACCCCTTCTTGAACCTGCCGGCGCGCGGACAAGGGCAAAAGACACACTATCTCCAGTCATTGCTGCTGCTATCTTGACTCGTGCGGACCAGCGGCGGGCCGCTTGGTAATTCTAGTCTCACGCAGTGGCTGTGGACATTGAGCGGGACTGGAAAGTAAAAGACAGTGTTTCGCTGGCATGAGCTCAAACATGCAAGGAAGGCGATCCGAGGATGGTACGATTGGGACCGCGAGGTTCGTTGTCCAGAGGTCAGTGAACTCCCAGAGGGGTGCGGCCGTCGATGACGGACAGGTCGCGCACAGCTCGGACGTCCTCTCGGACATGCGAGTGAATGTCTCGGAGGAGGGCTCGGAGCGGGTTGTTTGGTACAAGGTAAGTCATTCCATACACGTAGGCGAGAGTCAGCTAGGCTCAGCAGGCTGTGTGAAGGAAAGATTCCTTGCAGATGACGAAATCGTCGAACAGCTGGTGGTGAGTTGAAGCGGCCTAAATTGCCACTTTACAGCTTCTCTGACCTATCTATAGGAAAACGCTACCTCGACGATTCTGTGGACGATCCATCGCCCCAAGCGGGGATGGTACATTCGGCTCCGGACACCTTTATTTCCTGAAGACGTGTTCATTCCGCTCCTGCCTCTGCCACAGACCTCGCCTTACTACCTCGATACTGCGCTGACGTTTGCGTGCCGCAACCCACCACCCTATTCTTTCACAATCTCCCACGTACAGAGCCCGGAACACAAGGGCTCGACCGACACCGCTGGCGATCCTGCGGATAAGGCGCAAGATGCTGCCGTCCATGAATATCCTCCTACACCACCTCCACTCGCACCGAGCGTTATCGTGCATCCACCTTCCCCGAACGGCATGCAACCCAAGCCTAACGCTGTCGAATTCAAGCCACCTCCAGGCCGGCCTGCGTCCGCTAAACGTCCACCACATCCTCCTATTACACATTTCATGTTATCGCCGCAGTCGCAGGTCACTCCGCAGCAGGCGGACAAGCTTTCTCTGTTCACTCGGATGTTGTCTGTGATCAGATCACAGACACCTGCATATTCATACTCGTTTGCGCTGTCGCCTATCCCTGATCCCTGGGCCCTCCCTTCTTCTTCTACAGCTAGGCAGCACCGTGATGCGGCGCCCGCAACCCCCGTTCCGCTACTCACGTTTTACGACCGCACCCCCGTCTGGACAGCAAATTCGCTTTCCGGTGTCATCGAAGTCGACATGAAACTCGTCCGGTCCCTCGGCGTGGAGACGAGCTTTTACTTGGCTGTGGCCTTGACTTACTTGGACTTCCTGTCCGAAAGAGAGGTACGAAACCGCATCATTGATCCTGCCGCTTGTCATTCACATGTCGCTCAGAGTTACCTCGCCGCTCTTAATGACTGATTACGGTCACCAGCTGTTAGCAGCGCTATGACTACCAATGGACTATCTGCGTTATTTACGGCTTTCGTTTGGATTGTTATGCTTAACATGTTGAGTATACTTACCCCCACAGACATCATGGCTTGCGAGTGTACATGTCTATTTTCGTTGCAACTGTCTGGACACCTCGTGTTGACCCGCGCAATGCTTGTCATCATGGTGCAAGCCTCTACTTTCACATGGACGTGAGCACCTGTGTACAGTAAAGACATGCATGTCAGCTAATAAACAAACGCGATGCTTCATATTATGTGTACGTAATTATGTTGGCGCCCATAATGCTAGCGCGACATGCTTAGTCATGACCGAAAGAGGAAGCGTGTCCCTGCCGTTGCATCGGGCTGCTTAGTCGCCGTTCTCTTACTTCCTCCACTCGTCGTCGTCTACGGCGACGACGACTTTCTCGTCTTCCTCTCGCGATCTGAGTTGATAATTTTCGTAAGTATGCAGCCTGTCACTTGGTGAATTTCACAGCATGACAACTGCCACGCATCGGCGTCGCTTTGCATTCGTGTCGTAGTTCGCCATCAAGTCGTCTTCCTTTTCAACTTTCTCCCACCACAGCCCAAAAGTCGGAACGTAGCCAACTGGCTCGCTGGCGTTGGTCTGCACATTATGGAATCCTTCTCCTCGAATCTCCAAGTCCCCGACTCTTCTCAGGCTGGCCCGTCGCGCCATGCATATCGACCTGCCTCCATCCAGCCCACGACGACTTCATCTGCGGCATCCCCGGCATCATCGAGGAAGCGAGCCTCACATACAGTGGTGACGAGTCAACGAGAGCAGGAAGAGCAGCCCTCTTATCGCGACATCTATTCGCATCCTGCGGCGCTCGAGTATGCCGCTGCTCATCCCAAGCGGACCATACCCAAGTTTGGGCCGTACCTGCTTCTGCAGACATTGGGCGAAGGAGAGTTTGGGAAGGTGAAGCTGGGATTGCATATGCAATGGGGCGAAGAGGTTGCTGTTAAATTGATCCGCAGGGGCAATATCGACTCTTCGGTGCGAATGTCCAAGGTAGAGCGGGAAATAGAGGTCCTGAGGGTGCGTGTCACGCGCTGCGTCGTTGGGGTTATGCGAAGCTCATGGTATGGCGTAGACCCTCAAGCACCCGAATATCGTCCGTTTATATGACGTGATTGAAACGGACAAGTACATCGGTATCATTCTCGAATACGCTTCAGGGGGCGAGCTGTTCGACCACATTCTGGCCCACCGCTATTTACGCGAGAAGGACGCGTGCAAGCTCTTCTCCCAGCTCATCTCCGGTGTTTGGTACATCCACCAAAAGAAGATCGTCCACCGCGACCTGAAGTTGGAGAACCTTCTGCTGGATCGCCATCGCAATGTAATCATCACGGACTTCGGATTTGCCAATCGCTTCGAGCACCGCGCCGACGATTTGATGCAGACGAGTTGCGGTTCGCCGTGCTATGCAGCGCCCGAGCTCGTCATCTCCGATGGGCTTTATGTTGGTTCTGCTGTCGACATCTGGTCATGCGGTGTCATCCTCTACGCAATGCTGGCGGGCTACCTGCCCTTTGATGACGATCCGGCTAACCCGGACGGCGACAACATCAACCTTCTGTACAAGTATATTGTTAATACGCCACTGTCCTTCCCTGACTACATCTCTGCTGAGGCGCGGGACCTGCTTTCTATCATGCTGGTACCGGACCCCTCACGCCGAGCAGATCTTTCCTCCATCATGGTCCACCGGTGGCTCGCGCCTTACGCGCACAACTTCGACAAGAGCGTCGCAGATCTAGAGAGGACAGCGATTGATCTGCATCACCAAAAGAGGCTGGCATACCAGCGACAGATGAAGCAGACGGCACAGGCTCAGGAGCCTGCAGCGAAGATGGCGAGGAGCCAGAGTTCCCGGACCGATGGTTACAATGGCTCGGCAAGTGTCGCCGCCCCCTCGCGGTCCAGGAGCAGTCGCGACCACGCATACAGCCAGCAAACCCAACCGGAATACTTGTACGAGACGTCAGCAGACGCGTCTGTGTACTCAACTGCCCCGAGTACTTCTCGCCGCGGCTTCAATTCGACAATTGTGCTGCCCACGTCGGCCCCACTGGTGGAAGACGACCCATTCGCCCCATCACCATCGCAGGACACCCCTACAGGTACATTGCCTACTGGTGCCATGCCAACCACTAATGGCTCAATTGGCCAAGATGCCAGAGAGATCAATTCCTCGCCTCCAGTTTCAGGAATCAGATCATCTCCGGAGAGCAAGCGAACTAAGGGAGGGATGCGACACACCATCCAAGTCGAGTATGGCGAATCTGATGGCCAGGAGCCGCCGCAGAAGACTTCAAGCCGCGCAACCAACGGCACCGCCTCCATTATTCCTGACAGAGAACGCGCTCAGACTCAGAGGAAGCAGTCAGCCGGCGTCACGAGGAGCAACTCGGCGAAGGCGTTGCCCAGTACACCACCCGCTACCGTTTCTCGTGAGCGCTCCGAGACGATCACTCAAAGGTTGGCATCTGTCCAGACTGCGATACCACCGCCTATCTCTATAGAGGTTACCGGGCCTCCCCAGTCACTAGGCCTTCCTGTGGAGGAGAAAGCGCCAACTGCCTCAGAGAAGACAAATACTGCATCCTCGAAGCAGAGTCGTCATCGCAAAGGCCTGTCCATCGACAAGATTGGCATCTCAAAATTATTTGGCACGTCTCCAGAGCAGGCTACGAATGGCGTTCAACGTGCGCCTTCGGAGAGCAAGAACACTCCCGCGCGCGTGCCATCTACAGATGCCATGGCGAATGGGCACGTACACCTGAGACCATCTACGCTGCAGGTCCCTGTGTCGCCTACTTCTCCACCGCCTTCAGACTCGAGTGGTACCCTCAGTCCAGAAGGCTCCATCAACGGCGTCAAGAAGTCGAGGAGGAACACGCTCACCGTTATGGTCGAGCCGATCAGCCGTACTATTAAGCAACGGACAAAGGGCAGGACGGCGGAGACACCTGTCAAGGAGAAGGTTATGGACAGATTCTCCGAGAACATGGCGCCGCCTGTTGTGCCTCCGAAATCCCCTGCTGTGATTACCCCTGCGACGCCGCAACATCCCCAGCCATCGCTGGCGGTGCCTCCCAGAGGCCAGCCCCATCTTGCTGTGCCTGCGTCAACTGTCAAGGCGAGCAAGGTCATGCAGTGGTTCAGGTCGAAGAGCAAAGGCAAGAGCACAGACGACGAGGGCGAGAAAAGCTCTGGCGTGTCGGATATCGAGGTGGTTCAACGAGGCATTACTCCGTCGTCGTCTGGTAACATGGACGGCATTACAGTCAGCGGCTACCTCACTACACCGACCGAATACTCTAGGTCGCCAGTAGCCGCTGGGCACCCGCAGCGTTCCGCCTCCTCTCACAACGAGCCATCTCATCCAGGTACCAGTATTGCCGACCGTGTGCGTAGCATGGGCACGGGCACAAAAAAGAGTGCCCATGAGTTCCCTGATATCCGCAGGCACCATGGACCGCTTGACCAAGGTACGGTCACGACGCGCCCGCCGCCGGAGGTCATGAGGCATGTGAAGACTGTCCTGGAAGGAATGGGAGTGGAAATCCACATGGAGACGGAGTACAAGTACCGTTGCATCCGGCCGAAGCGCAGAAAGGCGGGCAACGGTGTCGGTTTGGGCCTGCGCGAGGGCTCTGTGGCAGCGTTCTCGATGGTTGGTTCTGCCGCTTCCAATGGAGTGGGTACTGTCGACTGTGAGTCGTTGCATAGGCTAACATGGACATCTCAGGTGGATAGGCGAGGGCTACCTCAGCCCCCACAGTCCTACACGTCGTTCGGCTCTACAGGCGGCATGCTCAGAGGCCTGTTGATGCGTCGCCAGTCTTCTCAGGTCTCCACGACTTCGCTCAACCAGAGCGGTGACGGCGAGACCTCCCCAGATGCCCTCATTGCAGCAGCTGTACCGGGTGGCTCTGACCCTCCTGCTGAATCCATCTACGGCGACTCTCAGCAGGACCAAGGAGACGAGATCCGCTTCTCAGTTGAACTCACGCGTATCGACCGTTTGGATGACACGTACAGCCTTGACATCAGGCGCCTTAAAGGTAACTTGAGAAGCTACAAGTTTGTATACGACACGCTAAGACAGTGAGTCTTATCCGTACTTATCCTGTGATGCGTTATCAACTGACGGATGACTCGAAGGCGGGCTGATCTCCAGCGCACTGTGTAGATTACTTTGCTCAACCAGCGGACGTGCGTAGTGTCATCGTCTCTGTTCCTTTTTTCCTCTCTGCATCCAGACTCGGGACACCATTTCGCGTATTCGTATACCTAATTAATGTCTCGCAGCAGTCATTCTCTAATATTCCCCTTTCATGTATTCTGGATCCTGTTCAGGCACTGCTCACCCCTTCTCCCCATTTGGCTCTCCCTATGTTGCCCCACTATCCCCACGCTCTTACTGGTGTTATGAACGTGTTCCCATGTCAAGTTGTGCCGCAGGGTGGATCGAGGGACGGAACATCCAGTCGCGCCATCCTCAGTACATCCATATTACTCGCTACACTTCCATCCTTCTCATTCAAGTATACCAGACTCCTTAATTATTTTGTTTGGCCCGACCGTGCGATGTCCGCGTGCACTATCAGTTGAGGAACTGGAGGTTTCATCCCTGCCTATCTTCTCCCGCGCCGCGTCGTGACGAGTGGCACATGCCGTCCACGCTGGGGTTGGTGTGGCTGGCGCAATCGCAATTGCAAGTTGCCCATCGCCCAAACCTGTGTCAGAGACTTGACTATCATCATACCACACTGCACGACCATCTACATCTGTCTTTACTCTGCACAATTTCCCATACATAGTATTTCAAGGCGAGTTTAATTCGCCGGTGCTAGGGGCGACGCGCATAGGTCAGTTGGCTGGCAAATATGTCAGCCGCCTTCAACTAAAATGTCGCGTTCAAAGAATTGCTTCTGTTGTTGCTACTCCGACCCTTCTAGGCATCTGAGGGGCAAAAATATCCTCGGTATCGTCAGACGAACTAGTGATGTCCCCCAGGCTCAGGCGGCAAGAGGCTCGGAAGGTAGTGGGACTCAAATACAAGCCATATGCGAACGCAGTCGACGACGACGACGAATTCAAGCCCTCTCCTAGGAAGAGGAGGTCTGATTCTTGCGTCCCTGTTCTGCGGAAGACCTCATTGGAGAACAAGAAGCTGAAGGCAACGACGTCGGATCCTCTACCCCCTCCATCGATGAATCTGGGGATGCCCACGCGAGAGCAGTACAAGACCATCGAGGAGGAGTACATCCAGTCGCTCCACCCGCGCAAGCGTGAGAAGGCTCTTCTCTGCCAGGCGATGTTTGACATGGTCTGGGATGTTCTACACGACCCACTGCGTTCTCGCATCGGTTCGCCTCAGTTCCGCTGGTGGGTCCGGAAAATGTTCGTTCTCTCCAATGCACGTTCGGAGCTCTCAGTTCCCGATGCTGACGGCGCGGAGAGTCCTGCGATCGACCCTGGTACTCCGGTGGTACTGCACGAGAACCGGCCAGTCGCGCTGAAGGAACAGATCTACGAAGTATTGTGTTACTGCCACGACCTCTGTAACCACGGCGGACGGGACAAGACCACGATGGTTATACGCGAGCACTATTCTTGGGTCCCGAAGGAGCTCGTTGCACAGTTTGTCAAGGTCTGCCCGACGTGCATCTACAAGAAGACTGGGAGCAAGACGCTTGCGCAGGCCCTCAATGACTCGCCGTTGTTGCCAATGCACGACGACAGTACGACGTTGGACGACGCTGGGGATTTCAAGCAAGAGCGTCTTGGCACCTACGACGAAGTGCCTGTGCTTTCGGAACCTTCGCACGCCTTGAACACCGTCAAGGCAGAGCTGTCTGCCTGGTCAGCTGCATACTTGCCGCATAATTATCAGCCGCTACCAATACCCACCAATACTCCGTTGACTGCCCCTGTTGACGCTTGGATGCCTGACTCTGTCGCGCAGGATGGTTGGTCGACAAGCTCTAACAGACTCTCCGCTCCAGAGTCTAGCCGGCATCCTCAGTCCAGGCCTGGCTACCTCAGGGGATACACGGATCTGGCACCTATCCACAGATCCGAAGACGCCTTCTCTTACAGCTCTTCTCGCGTCACATTGCCTCCGCTACAACAAGTGCTCTCGGATGGTGCCTATGACTATGATTCCTCCAACTCCTCAAACGGCTCTGGTCTCACTTGGGGTGACGCCCCATCGATATCTGCTTGGGGCTCAGTATCGTCTACATGGGGTACAGGGCCGTCTGCACATCGTACCAACATTGGTTTCACCTTCCAGACTCCCACTACTTCACCTCGGAAGTTGAACAGCGCACAAGGCGAACATATCTATGGCTATGCAATTGAGGCCGACGCCTCATCCCTTCAACGTGCACCCCAGATCGACCCTGTGCTCCTCCTGGAGGAGCAGCTGCCGTCCGTCAACAACAGTCCGTTCCGCCCTGAGCAGGAGTTTCCCACAGGCCAAGACATGTCCACAGCGGATTGGATCAACACGCCCGGACGTGTGCAGTGCACCCTCTCCGTCCAGTCTCTCATTGTCGGTTCGGCGTCAATAACCTCGCTGTCGCTCGGAGAACAGACTACGCCACGCCGCCTGCTTCCTCTGGACGACGGCAGGAGTCCTGGCGGAAGTATGTATCTCCATCCCTCGAAGTTGACGCTCGGTGTTCGTCCATTCACGCGTGCGGACCTGGGGGAGAGTGCTTCGGGCCAGAGTATTGCGGTCCAGGCTTGAGAACTTCAGGCAGGATTTTCCGTTTGTTTGCAGTGGATTACGAAGGCATGATCAACGACTCTTTGCGACACGTTCTACCTCACTCTCATTGTATTGTAATGTGTATTGATTATGTACAACCTACCAACTACTCGCACAGTCATTCCCGGAAAAGTGCATCCCGCGATTGGCATGAGTGGGTGATATCGTACAGGCTATCCTTGATTTTTGCGCGCCTCCCTCTGATCGATCTCACCAAGAATTCGCAGCGTCGAAGTCCGTGATTGCCTCCGCAAGGGACGCAGGGTTTGGCTTCAACGATACTACGTCGACGTTTAGTACGAGGTTGTTCCGCAAAAAGTGCCCGGTTGTCGGTCCTATTGCTGCGATTCGGGCAACGCGCTTCTTGCCAGCTTGTGTTATGCAGCTATCTCTCGGTAGCAGGGTGAAGTGTTCTCGTAAAACTGGGGTGGCGAACTCTGCCTCTGAGGGCGCGAAGAAGACGATCCACCAGTTGGCAGGCTCTGAATGATGAAAGTATCAACATGCCAGCACAGGGAGGAGAATGGCATACCTGTCTGCGAAGATGTCGGATGCGGTGCTTTCTGCACAATATGCGAAGCCGCACCCCCAGCGGCCGTCTCCTCCAGTACCTTCTCCAGGTCCACGCGGAACGTCGACGAGCCGTGCGTCTCGTACACCTGCAGAGCGTCTGGGGTCAACCCGCCCTCCCTCAGCACGTTCGGCAGCGTTTCGCGGTTCTTATCGCCGGTCAGATACAGCAGCCGCCTGCTTGCATTGGGTGTGTCGCGCAGGTCGTCGACGATGAGGTGAGCGAGCTTCTCGGAAGTGCCGGAGGCCGACCCGAGGATGTTGGACTCGGCGGGTGCATACGGATAGTCGCCGACGACCTCGCGGATGCCGAACAGGGCTGCCCGGGTCGCCTCACCCACGACGTAGAAAGGGATGGATGCCCAGCCCGCTGGTGGACCAATCGTCGCGTGAGGCCAGGACTAATGCAGAAGTGCTGGGACTTACCCGCTTGGCCCTCCTCCTGTTCTGGGTACTCTTGGACCAGCTGTAGCACCACCGCTCTCCATGCCTCGCAGCTCCTCGCGCTGGTTATGATCACGCCTCTGTAGTCGCCTCTCTCCGGTCCTGCGACGATGACCTCCCTGAGCTTCTCTAGGTTGGTGTATCCCGTCTCTATAACTGATGTCGACACAGGCTTGAGCCCCTTCTCCTCGAATGCCGTCTCATACCTGTCGGGTGAATTTCTCGTCGGCGCCCTGAGTAGTAAGACGTGTGCCATGATGACTGTTTTGATGTCGGCGAGCGCCTAGCATTCACATCCAGTACTACGTGCAGGTCAGCGAACGACGTCAAGGTGTACCCAGCAGCCTCATTACGAGCTCAACTCCAAGGGGCGTTGTGCTGGAGGTTTGGAAGACTGATGAGAAAGCTGCAAAGCAAAGTCGACGACTGGCATCCATGATGCCAATGTGCGTGTAGACGCTCGCACTACAATCGCTCACTGTTCTGCTCGATAACGCGGGTTCGATCAGGACGGGAGTTTGTGTTGCGCCAACGGAACAGGCTGAGGATACTGGTGACACCGTTCCTCGGTAAATGATAGCTCCCTTGTTACTTATATGCAATAAGGATGCAGGAAGCACGGAGTCGAGACCAAGGCAGCCATTCACTGAACACGTCGGGCACTCACGAAGGGCAACAATATTGTATTCTATTTTCACATCAGAGTAGCAACGTCCTGACTCATCAGTGGTGACTCTCTGCCTTCGGTTCGTCTGCCTCCAGGAACGCAAGGAAAGTGTCCGCCCCAGTCGTCAACTGCTCAGGCGTGGCAGTAGCACCCTTCGCAACAATCTCAACCGGTTCGGCGGCATCGTATGCGGATAGTTCCGACGCGAGGTCGGCCGGTACAACAGGTGGCTTGGGAGCAGGGGGCATGGAATATTGCTTCACGACGCCAACGTGTGCATCCTTGGCCTAGGTTGTAAACCGTACGTGAGCCGATATCCTGCCTCCATGACTTGTGCACGTACCTGCGGTGGGGCCTTATATGCCTTCAGCTCCTTAATGTAAAGCTCCTGAACAAAGTCTGCATTCGCCCGACGTGAGCTGGCGGTGTCCCGCTTTGCGCCTCGTCGTGCGTGACACACCTTTGCGTGCAACCGCGGACGTCGAGAAAGCAGCCGATCGCGAAAATGCACGAGCCTAGACATTCACAGCTTCAGCCAGAGTCATAAAACGGCTCGAAAGAAGGACATACGGCACTGGAGGCCTGTCTAAGGACGGTCGACGACATGGTCAAGAACAGAGTGTGACGTGACGGTGGTCACACGTGCGGCCTCGGTTGGGCTCGGACGGTCGACGCTTCAGCCGAGCCCACTCGTGTTCACCCATAAAGCAGTAGACGCGTCCTCTTCGCCTCCACGGCTCCACCAACTCAACATGCTCACCAGAATCGCTACCCGCTCTGTTCGTCTCTCCATTCCGCGCGTTGCGCCCGCTGCCGCACGCGGATACTCGGAGAACACCTTCAAGTGAGCTGTACAAACTACTTGTGACATCATGGTGCTCATACCTGCGCCTGTAACGTTTAGCAAGAAGGAGAAGGCTCACGAGGGTATGTGGTATTTTCGAATAGGAGGAGCGTACAGAGCTTGACGATTGCGCTCAGACCAATATGCTCGTCAGCATGAGACCGAGCAGCTAAAGAAGCTCAAGGCTGAGGCGAGTCCTTGTTGAGCCTAATCAGTTTATTGTGTATGACACTGTGTCCTGCAGGTGGAGAGGAAGAAGAAGGAGCTTGTGCGTACAGAACTTAGGTGTATAGTTCTGTGCTGATTACTGGTACAATCGGGTAGGAACAACTCGAGAAGCAGCACGAGGAGCTCTCCAAGAAGCAATCATGAACTAGCCTGTAGGCTATTGACATCTTGGGTATGTCTGTACGCTCTTATCCTTGCAACATGTATCAACTTTCTCCGAGCAGACGCTTCTTTTCTGCATCGGAGACAGACCTAGCTGCACCTGCATTCATTCCATTGCATATCGTGATGTAGTCACTTTGTTAATCAATGCCAGTGAACAGAGCTTGACGTCTTTAATGATCCTTCCATTCGCGTCTTGCCAGCTTTAGTTTGGCCGTTGCGCCAAGCGACTGATTTTGGAATGGGTCGTGATATGCTCGACCATGGACAAACAACACTATATTGCCATATAACAGTCATATATTAATACATATTGCCTGTCTCCGAAAGGCATGCGTTTTTCTCTTGCCAGTCTCCCGAGGTTGTCTAGAGTCTACTTAGGCATGTCGGGAAATGACATGTTGTCGGTTCACGTGTATGGTGCACCGCGCTTGCACACTGGCACGTCTTCGACTTGTACCAGTAGTCGCTACTCCCCCAGTCAGTGAGTTGCCACAAGCATGTTCCATTACGACTGGGTGACTGATGCGAGTTTGTTAACGGTTCGATATGTCGCGATTCCATCCGGCGTTGTCGAAGCAAGACATAATAGAAGAGATTTTTTGCCATCTTTCCCCTGAGGAGCAAGGCGGACACACGGCACGTAAGGCCTTGGCTAGAAGTGCTCGGGCGTGTCATACTTTCCACGAGCCTGCATTGAGGGTATTGTGGAGGGAACAGGACAGTCTCTCTAATATCTTCTCTATCCTGCCGACATTTGGATGTGAATCCTTGAAGGGGAATATTGATGATGATGATGGTGGTGGTGAAATCTACGTGGCCGCCGCGGCCGAGGATTCAGACGAAACAGGCTCTGTATCTGAAGCATGCAGCGGCTCCAGCATCCAAGCAGACGTACATAAACTATATGTGGGTCAATCTGGCTAGCCATATTACAGCTCGACTTCTGACATCAGGCTGTTATCCGTGATCTGCTATTCATGCTATTGGTTCTGCGGACCTTGGTTGTAACCCCCAGTGGTTTTGCCACGGACCTATCACCGCACAAGATTGGACTCGCTTCGCATTCTATGCTCGCTTCATTCGCATTCTCACATACAACAGCCACGAGGCCCACGACCCATCCACGTTTCACTACCTCCATCAGCATGCGCACGGCAAACCCTTGTTCCCGAACTTACTCGACTTGATTTGTGAGCATGCTAGCTCCAAGTTAGTGTCGCTGGTCTCTCCTTCCGTTCGTAAACTTTACCTGTGCGTGAAGGGCTCCGCGAAAGGCGGCTATGAAACGAGGCCACTCGAGTACAAAGTGCGCGAGGTTGCATTCAAGAAACTGCTGCCAACGGTTCTCGAGGGTCTTCCAGAGCTCCAGGAGTTGTACCTGCGACGTCCTCTTGGTTACAAACACTTTTGGTCCCGCTTCGTGAAGGAGGAGCGGTTTGTGGGTGAGAACATTCGGACGCTCTCACTAGTGGAGACCTTTCCTACCCTGATGGAGGGCGTCATCAAGGTCGTTTCCATACTCCCACGACTCGTCGACCTCAGGCTGTGGATTGCTCTGAGGAGCTCTGGATACAAGCCTGGTTATACTGACGTGGATGACTGCACCTTCCCCGAATTACACACTCTCATCCTGAGCGGTCCCACGGAAGAGCTCGTGTGGATACTGAAATTGATTGTTGCTCCTGGACTGGAGGACATCGAACTTCAGACCAGTGGAGATCTGAACCCGTGGCACGGTGGAGTAGCAAGCGCTATGAGACTCTGCGTAGACACACTCCGAGCCCGGAACTCCTCGTCGCTCCGCAAGGTCGTCTTGCACTTAGACTACTTCGACTCGGAAGAACGGATTCCCGATAAATCCTTCTTCTCAGCCAATCTCACTGCCCTGCTGGACCTCCGACGTCTCCAGGTAGTACGTATCAACCAGAGTTATCAGACTCCAAACGATGGAAGAGACATCATCGACATGGCGGCTGCCTGGCCAGAACTACAAGAACTGATGCTGATGGACATCGTTCCGTTGCCCGAGTCGTTCGAGGCGCTGGCGCGCCTCTGCCCCAGCCTGAAAATCCTCATCGTCAAGTTCCCCACACCCGAATCCTTCCACTCATACCTCCGCGGGCAGGCTACCGCGCAGCTTCCCGCGCATGGTCTGCACGAGCTCGGCCTCAGCGATGTTGATGGCGGTTTCTCCTGCAATGATGCGGATGTAGCATTGATCGCAGACTTCCTCATTCGCATGTTCCCCGCTCTCGACATCCGAGAGACAAGTGACATGTATCTTGACAAAGCTACTACCGACTGGTATCGGGTTATGCGGGCGATGAAAGAGCTGCAGACCAGTCACTCATCCCTCGAGGCAGCTTAGCTTGGCTTCGTGGCGGGCCACTAGGCAACCTTGCATTCTTGTCCATGTCTGCACACGAGTTCACGCAGATGCACTCGAGAGATGCTGTACGTCCCCCATGTATAATAGATTGACGAAGGTCTACTCTGGAGATGGTGACCATCCCACCCATTCGGCATGCCCCACTGCACAACCTGACGGGGCCAGTGCGACGCAACAAGTACATACTTGACCTCAGCCTTCGGCCTCCCCAAGTGTTTTTACCTTCATCTTGAGAGTGGTGAGGAGGTCAAGTGCATTGATGAAGCCATTGTACTCCTTGCATCACGGTGCTGCCTAGCTGTAGAGAAAGAAGGGAGGGCCCAGGGACCAAGGGATAGGCGACAGCGCGAACGAGTATGAATATGCAGGTGTCTGATCTGATCACGGACAACATCCGAGTGAACAGAGAAAGCTTGTCCGCGTACTGCGGAGTGACCTGCGACTGCGGGGATAACACGAAATGTGTAATAGGAGGATGTGGTGGACGTTTCGCGGGCGCAGGCCGGCCTGGAGGTGGCTTGAATTCGACAGCGTTAGGCCTGGGTTGCATGCCGTTCGGGGAAGGTGGATGCACGATAACGCTCGGTGCGAGTGTAGGAGGATATTCATGGACGGCAACATCTTGCGCCTTATCCGCAGGATCGCCGGCGGTGTCGGTCGAGCCCTTGTGTTCTGGGGACTGTACCAGCGGCGGGTTGCGGCACGCAAACGTCAGTGCTGTATCAAGGTAGTACGGCGAGGTCTGTGGCAGACGCAGGAGCGGAATGAACACGTCTTGAGGGAATGAAGGTGTCCGGAGCCGAATGTACCATCCCCGCTTGGGGCGATGGATCGTCCACAGAATTATCGATGTAGCATTTTCCTATATATAGGCTGGAGAAGCCATTAAGCAGCAATTTCTGCCATATGAACTCACCACCAGGTTTTCGATGATCTCGTCATCTGCAAGGAATCTTTCCTTCACACAGTCCAGTGCTGAGCCTAGCTGACACTCGCTTACATGTACATGGAATGACTTGCCTAGTTCCAAACAGCCCGCTCCGAGCCCTCCTCCGAGACATTCACTCGCATGTCCGAGAGGACGTCCGAGCTGTGCGCGACCTGTCCGTCATCGACGGCCGCACCCCTCTGGGAGTTCACTGACCTCTGGACAACGAACCTCGCGGTCCCAATCGTACCATCCTCGGATCGCCTTCCTTGCATGTTTGGGCTCATGCCAGCGAAACACTGTCTTTGACTTTCCAGTCCCGCTCAATGTCCACAGCCACTGCGTGAGACTAGAATTACCAAGCGGCCCGCCGCTGGTCCGCACGAGTCAAGATAGCAGCAGCAATGACTGGAGATAGTGTGTCTTTTGCCCTTGTCCGCGCGCCGGCAGGTTCAAGAAGGGGTACACCAATAAGAAACGGTGGCTAAGAGCAAGACTTGGAAAGGTGCGCCGGATGGTGGACTTGCCAGTGCACGCGACGTCCAGAAGCGCACGTAATTCTCTAAATACTGCAGATCTATCGGGATCATGGACTTCAAACTGGATGGCGTGCATGTCCTCGTTACAGGTGCGCTTGACGATCTCAACGACGAGACTAACGACAGTAATTTGAACACAGGTGCGAGCGGAGGGATCGGTCTCGCCACGGCCCTGTTGTTTCTCAGTGAGTCCAATGCGACTCTCGGCAACGCTAACAAACCCACCTGCTCACCGTGATGGCTCACCAACAGAATCGGGGGCGAATGTAACGGCGCACTACAATACCACCTCGTCCACGCTCGAGCCGCTCCTTGCATCGTACGGCCCGTCTCGCGTGCACACCGCCCAAGCAAATCTCGCCAAAGAAGACGATGTTACCCGCCTCTTCTCATCTGGCTCGCTGAACCCCGGCTTCGGGCCCGTACAGGTGCTGATCGTCAATCATGGGTACTACGCACCCGTGGATGCGGCCGTCGCGGAGATGTCGCTGGAGCAGTGGAACTCGACTTTCGCGAGCAATATGACGTCGAGCTTCCTGGTGGTCAGGGAGTATCTGAGGCAGCTGGAGAAAGCGAGCGCGCAGGAGAAGGAAAAGGCGAACATCGTGCTGATTGGGAGCACAGCAGGAAAGTATGGCGAGATTGGGCATGCGGGCTATTCAGCGGCGAAGAGCGGTGTGTGTGTTTCCTGGAGACGGCAGGCAATGCGCTCATATGCTGCCCAGCGATGATGTATGGATTTGCCATGTCGCTCAAGAATGAGATCGTCAAGATTGCTCCCGGCGGCCGAGTGAACTGTATTGCGCCGGGTGGGCTCCTTCTCTCTCGTACCGTGCACAACTGCTGAATCCGTCCTCTATGGCAGGCTGGGTTAAAACAGCCATGGCCGAACACGCGTTGAAGCAACCTGAGGTTGTCTACCGCGCACTAGCAACGTACGAAAGATGCTGTTGTCGTAGGTTCGACCACAGCGTGCTGACTGGCTGAACAGGACGCCGCTCAAGAAGGTCGCCACCCCGGAGGATGTTGCCACTCAAGTGGTCCTCGTTTCCTCTACGGCCGTGTCCGGGCATGTCTCTGGACAGGTCATCATGGTCGATGGTGGTATGGAGGGACGGCTGCTCAACAAGCCCGATGAGATCACGTCCTATTGAGTCCTCCAAACCTCAAGTTGCAGCAGAAAGGGAATCCAAGGTCACTCGATAATGACACGGACCAGCAGGAGCTCTGGAATCGTGACCCACGGTTGCACCGCGATATCACCAGCACACACATAGCACATGAACATCATAACTTGTAAAACAGACCCGATCGTCAGATCCTGAGATGTTGTACCGGCAAGATATCTGGGAACAGGATGTGCACTGCGACCCAGACGAAGAACCAGTAATAATCGCCGAGGTCTTGAATCACTCACCTGGAAGCTTAAAGAGACTTCTCGTGTCAACGGTCCTACTAGCCTAGGGTAAGGGTCTTTTGCCTAGATACACGACGCCTCCGTCCTCCACTTGCTCCGCGAGAGGTGCGTCATTGCGCAACGCAGTTTCGCCCTCCGCGTTGTGCTTGAGCAGTTGCAAAAGCTGACATCGTCGCACTCGTCAATCGATAACAAACATACACATAGTGAGGCTCACATTCTCCGTGCCGACACCTAGCCTCCCCGCAAGCATGTCCAGCGCCCGTCCAGTGCTCACGCCCTATGCATCATCAAGTCAATATAGCCTCACCCCGACGGACGCTGTCGCACGCACCTTCCTGAACCAATACACACTCTGCCCGCTAGCAGCTCTTGCGGCGTCCAGGTCCTGAGTAGTCTCAACCTCGATGTGCAATCACTCGCAGACAGGAACATTGACACTGGGCCGGTCCTTCGGGTCCGCGGGTAGCGCGCAGTGGCGCATCTGCATCAAGGCCACAGCTTAGGTAAAGCAATCACATACCCCTAACACAATTCATGAACAGGGCTCACAAAAGTGAAGGCCAGATGTACTGTGCCTCAACAATTTATCGAACACCAGGAACCTTATGGATTGTTGCATTGTCCATGACAAGGACCGAATTCGGAAGAGGGAAAGGCTGCATCTGGTTGAGAACACCTTTGATGAACTGGAGAAAGTCTGCCCCGGTGAAGGAGTGGTCAAGTACCTCAAGGTGTAAAATGCCGTCAAGCGAGAGTGCTGGTAGTATTGAATACCTATAATGAGATCTGCTTTTACATCCCATACAGCTGCAAGCCCTCAACACACCTTGTACCCCTGACAAAGAAATCATACTGGCGTGCCCTCTCACCGATTGGTGACCATGTAAAGCGATGACATAACGTAAGCCGGTTGAAGTGGCTGAAGACGAACTGCCATGGTTGATAGTGCTCGCCAACGATCATCTTGTAGACCACACGATCAGTTTTGTCACGCTCCACTGCAGGCCGCGTGATCTAGACATAATCTAGTATGAGTGTCTCATGAGTCGTATCTTGTATCCACGGAGTCAGGCAGTCATACGTACCTGTTTGCGTGTGAACCCCCTCCTACACAATGTCCGTGAAATGGTTTGACACGAAGCATGAACTCCTGTTGTCTCCAGCAATGCTTCTTGCAATTCAATGAGTGTCATGTCAGGCTGCCGTTCAATGAGGCCCTCCAAGAACTGTTAGAGGCAGTTAGCATATCAGCAAATATTCGTCAAGGATACACTCACATTCGCATCAAGACCGTCAAGAAGACGTGGTCGACCACTCACAGCCGGTTTGCGACCAACTTCGCCCACGTCACGGCACGTCTTCCGCAACCTCCTTAAGGTCCTCATGCTGACATTGGTTGATTAGTTTGTCCAAGTGGTGGAGAGAAAGTCGTAATAGAAGCTGTTTAACTTCCTTCGTCAGGTAGCGACCCATCAGCGACGAGTACAGGCCAACCGCCAATGGGCCAGAGTAGTTATCTACTAACTGATAAGCCATTATTGATCTGATCTGATGAGACTCCGCAAAACTCCGGCTGTGTATATGTTTTTTTTCGAGAGGTCTAGCGTTTTGGAATCAGCTGGAATGTTTATCAAGTTAATCTACAATACACGGCGCGATTCCTTCATATTCCGTGCAGTTATTTTCGGGCGTAATTTTTTCTGTTGTTGCGTTCCTGCTTAGGTCTGGGAGTTCCCTCCGCTCGCCTCTGATTGCGTAGAGTCCAAGATCGAGTTCTTTACTACTCGCGGCGGTTGCCGGGCACATCAAACTTCTTCACGACATTAGAGTGTATTTGCAGTCGCCTGTACCCGAAAGTTGGTAGACAAGTGGAGCGTGTCTCGGTACGAACGCTGCTCCACTTGTCTACCAACGGACTCCGACATGAGCCATGAGTGCCAAGGGTACTGCCTTAGAGCGAGCACGTGAGTTGTGTCTATACGCATCCAAGTGCTCAACATTTCGGTGTGGTGCAATTCCTCCCATCAGATGGGTACAAGACCACAATATTTTGGTTGTTGGCAAAGAGAGCAACCATGCCTGAGGCTCAGAAGGTGCACATCCACGTCGCAGTGGGGTACTGTGGGGTTCCGGGGTCTCTTCGGCATGTGTGCAGGCCGAATTGCGGTCATATCTCAATACGAACGCCGCTCCACTTGTCTACCTGTGGAGCGTTCTCGGTACGAACCAACGCGACTGCAAATACACTCTATTGAAAACTTGGAGCTTGGGCATCTCCTTGTGCGTTGCAGTCTTACACAACCGGCAATATAGTGCGCTCGGTGCATCCTTCGTTTGTGCAGCCTTTGTTCATCGGATTTGAGATAAGTATCTGCAATTGGCTTAGTCGATAAAGGCTAAAACTGCAGCGCCCAACCTCTGGGCGGCGATCCACACAAGACAGATAAGGACACCCCCAAGCGATACAAGCACGGTCAGATAGCATGGAGTGGTCGAGAAATCAAAAACTGCAAGGGCCTCCTTGTAGATGCCATATTCCAATACGGTCCCCTCTGTGCCGAAGACTCGGGTTGTTGCATGAAGTGGTCAAAGTCTCTGCCTCAGGACACTGCTTCATGATGGACAGATGGACAGGGATCCAGGATATGTCGACGCCTCTGTGTCTATCAGCTAAATTTTACAGAGGAGTTTTTCGACTGGCAACTATTGCTCGCATCCCAGTAATTGAAGGTAAAGCTGATTGTTGAGCCACTACAGGGGAACACTTTCCTTGGGTGGACTGATACGGCATAGATCGATGTCTGTAACGCAAGAATACCTCGAAGCCCGACCTGCCTGCTTCATGTTGTATATTTGCGATACGTCCACCCTAGGTTCGTGTCTGGCCACCTTCCATACAAATACCTGATCCTTATGTTTTGGAAGATTATCCAAATCCCACAAGTGTTGTCATGACGTGTCAGAGCCAGTCCAGGCAAGGCAGCTCCCTGGTCCCAGCAGAGGCCTCCTCTGATTGTTACGTCCATTGCACTCGCAGATTGAATATTGCGCGGGCCTTCGCAAAGTTAACTCTCAAATGCGAGCTCAAATGCAACGATAAGACTGCTGTTGAGTCCTTGTGATAAACCCTCCCTCGTCGGAACTTTATCTTTATCTGCTGGGCTGTGACTTCTTGCAGCGCTTTGTGGACGCGATGGCTACAAAGTTCAAACCCTGCGAGTGCCGTGCCTCGGCGGGGCCGGCACCTATTGGCCATTGTTAAGGTTGGGCCGCCTGCTATCATCCACAAAGAATCCGATCCTTGAGGTATATAAACCATCGACCCGCGGAAGTACACTCAAACTAGCATAGATCTGAGACCCACCTTGCAAGTGTCACTCAGGACGACTCGCTGTCAAGATGTCGAACTCATCGATGTCACCCGAGGCTATGACTACCCTGGAGTATTCGTGCGTTCTGTTTGTTGTGCTGGAAAGCTTTCACTCTCATGAACTGCATACAGTGCCATAGCCAATTACTTATCTGCAGCATCTATCGGTCGGTGTCTACTTCCCACTTCCCTAAACCTTTGAAACGACATTATTGTCATTTCTCCAATACAGGCCTCTTGCTATACGACTATACTCTCACGTTGGGGAGCGAAATTGCATTGTTCTGGAATCAGACGCTTCCTGTGACGGCGACTATACTGTTCATCACCAATCGGTTCACAACTCTGATGCTAGCTGTATCTCTTCTGATGCAAATTCCTAAAAATGATGTTTTCGGAGATTCAGTGAGTGCCTCTCCATTTCCAGTGACGGACCACGGTCACTCAATAACCTCAGCTTGCAAGGTTATTCCCACCTGCATGGCTTGGCTCATGCAATGCTAAATACATACTTCATACCACAACAGTTGTGTGGCCCTGATCATGTTTGGTGATATTGTATCATTCTGTTCCTCAGTTATAAGAGCTGGTTGGTCTATGACCAATTTTTGAAGACAAGGACATGCCACTCACGGGCTGCTCTTTCACAGTGGTCTTCGCAATGAGGGTATATGCTGCAGCGGACCGCAGCAAGATTCTAGCGGCACTGACTTTCGGGCTTGCATCAGCTGCTGTCTTAGTGAATATTGTAGGTACCTGCACCTAGTTTAAGTGTCCTGTGTATAATGCTTATGACTACAGAGTTCCGTGGCAAATGCGAAATTTTCCATCACGACTCAGTTAGGTTCCTCTGCGATGTGTAACATGACCTACCAGGGATCTCGTATCTCTTTGTTCAGGTGACCATACTGCTGTCATTCTTGTGCGCTGTGTTACTATAGCTAACTGTGCTACTGTGTCCCAGAGGTTCAGTGATAGTTCTCACTGTGACACTGGCTGAATGTGCTCTTGTGCAGGTTCATTGATTGCTCGCCTCACCACTATTGCATCCGATGTTCTGGTCATTTTGATTACATGGAACAAGACTTTCAAAGTCGTGAGGCATCGTGCCAGGGTTCAAGATTTACAAGACTCAATCATGTGGTATTTCCTTCGAGATGGTATGTTGTTAATGAGATGACTGTCTGGAGCTCCTGTGACCTGGTGTTGCTACCAACAGGGACCATATACTTTCTGTGCGTTGAGTCAGAACTTGGATCAATGTACCATACATAGTTGATCTGATAAAGGGGCCACACAGATTGGTGCTCATATTGAACATAATTGACTTATTCCTCTGGTGGTATGAAGTATGTCGCCTTCACCTATCTCCAGGCCTTCTAAACTCAACTACAATTCTTAGGACTTCACGGACTTAACAAACACATTGACCATCCCGTTGGTGCTCTCGAAGTCCCTATGGTCATTGGATTCATGAGTATCCGTTTGCAGGATATCCATGGTCATTGTCGGGAGGCTGCTCGTCAATCTGCGAGAGGCAGCCTACAGGGACATTGCGTTTGGCTCCCATGCAGGATCTGTGGCCCACTCGGGCTTTCTGGATGTTGTGTCGAACATATCAGGCCCAATATTTCAATCACTGGAGACCGAGGCATTCGAGGAACACTACCCACTTGAGGATGTTCAATATGTTGCGGAAGGTGGTGAAGATGTATAATTGGTGGACCAGACAAGCTCGCTCAATGAGGCAATGCTGTAGAATCTGCATCGACCTGCGTCATCCTCCTTAGTAGACTAGCAACGGCCGTGTTCGAATTGTTCGTGGCCATATTCCGTAATTCAATATTTACGCGCATGCGACTTTCCGATCATCCGAACGAGTACAAAACTTGGGTGCCTATCAAATGCAAGGTCAATTAACGAATGCACAGTTGCAGCGGTCTTGCATAGTACTCACTGGTTGTCCAGTCAACCGTGTCCGTCCGCTCCAACGCCAGCGATCCGCTAGAGTTCTGTGACTGTAAGTATGCCAAATTCGTCCGTGCATGATGGCAAATGACCTTGACTTTACGACCCTCGCTATCAAGTGCATGGCTTTATCCATCCAGCACACTGCACCCTCCAGTTCAACAATAATCACGACCTAAATGACTGTCTTCCCATCCGATGCACTTGTGACCAGCTGTTCATCACGTCAACCCAGCCACGCACACGGGTGTCGTAGCTGCCCAACAAGCCGTCACCGCCTTCTTCGCATCCGCTGTAGGCGGAAGGAAACAGGAAGAAGTGTGGGAATGCGAGAGGCCTAGTCTTCATAGCGTGGTCCAAGGGGCTAGCAATCATATTGTCTTTGGCAGGTTTGTTCACGACTTTGACTATGGTTTCAGGTGCATCCAAATCTTGCATGAGCGTGGAATGGAAGATTCACTAGGCTTGGGAGAAATATTGCATGGAACACGGACACAAGCCGCGTGAGGAGCCTGCGGGTTCAGCTCGAAGAACAACTGTAAGGAGCAGGCAGTAAGTTTTGCTTTTGCTCTGATCAGCCTCCTTACGACGCCTCACTGGCGGTTGTAGGTCACGGTCACCTTTATATCAGTTGAGGTCCTCGAAGGTGGTATCGCTCACAAAGCACGCCACGATCTGCAGTCATTCTAGTGTTCCTTGCCCTTCGGCACACCGCTCATGGACATCCACCAAGTAAGAGTGCATACAGGGACCTGCTCTGCACGCAGATGATGCACCAATGCAAGGTCCTGCAGAGTATGGCTAGCAGAGTGTAAACGAGCATCTCTCGATGCTGATGGGAGAGTCACGCTCCCTCTGCCAATGGAACATTCCCTGGGAGAATGGGATCATTCGCCGCATTATTCATGAGGAAGTGCTGCTGAGGGTCTTCGATGATGCTCTGGCTGATGACAAAGTATGGCCAGAGAACTATGACTTGCTTCCATGGAATGCTCCCTCTCGTCCCAGCAGGTGCAACCCAGAAGAGATGGTGCGGATAATATAACACAAGAAGATGAGGAGCACGCTCGACCATACTGAGGCCATCGTGGACATCATGCTGACAACGGTAGCAACAATGCAGATGAATTCACTGAACCACAGCCTGACGTGGGCTCAGCTCCTGAGAGCCGTCCCACCAGGCGCAGGCTCCGCCTGCTGACCCGCCAGGTGCACTGCGACGTCAGTGTGTAACAGCTAACACCTGGTAGCCGATGCAGCCTCCGTTCTACGAGCCGTCAGAGCCAAGGCGCCCGGAGCCGTGTTGGCACGTCGGGCGTCTGACTTTTGGACCTTCAGACCGGGTCAGTCAGGTCTGACCAGGGTGGGGGTTCTGACCTGGTGGTCAAGGTGCATGCCAGATAAGTCTGATATTTGTGATAAGTTGTTGATTCAGACCATTAGCAGTGGTTAGCCTGACCTGAAATGGTCATGTGGCTTTGTTGAATGCACTGAATGTGAGTGATCTCCCTCGAAACTGTACATTTCACCATGGGCCATTACCAATATATAAATTGATGTTCTCCCTGTGTGCTTGCTCTGCTGCCCAACCCTGGCTATGGGACCTCCACATGCCATCTGGAAGTACTTCAAGAAGGGTAAGAACAACTACAAACAAAACTCAACTCACAAAGAAGCCATGGTTCAAGTTCTGCATTGATGCCGAGGTATTGCTTACACATGCAAGTGAGCTTGATGTTGAGCAACAGTCTGCAGATGCATGGCCTGCACAGGATGATGAGACTATTTGGGAGTAATGCTCCTCTCAGGCCACCTGCATATTTGATGAGTTCTGGACACTTGGACAACAATATCCCTCATGTGAGGAAGCCCTTCAAGATGCTGTTTACACTTCAGAAATGGTGTTAGCAAATGCAGACCCAGAGACCAAGTCCTCAGAGGTGGATCTCAGTCTGTGTGACTGAATGCTGGATGACTTTCTGTAACCTGTTTAGAATCTGTATCTAGCATCATCTCCTATTATGGAAGTCAAAGCTGCTTGCTAAGTCGGAGTGTAGACCTTCTGAGCTTGAATAATGCAACCAGATAAGGCTATAGTGTGGTGTAGTGTTGCCACGGCTGGGCTAGCCACGCGCCGGCTGGGAAAAGCCGCGGCTCCATGCCGACTCGGCTTGGCTTACACGAGTACGGCGTGGCTTGTGATTGGCTGGGCTTGAGCCGCGGCTTTAAGCCCGCTGAGCCATTATACTTATCCCCCAAGCCGGCTGAAGCGGAGGAGCGCGAGATGATGCCGACCCTGAAGCTGCTCGGCGTGTCCGCGATGTCGTGGAGCCCGCTCGCGCGCGGGCTGCTGTGCAAGCCGTGGGCAGAGAGCGTGCGGAAGAACACCCGGCGCGTGGGGATGGACTGGTGCATGCCCCGCTCCGCTGGACGCTCCGTGTTCTGTTGCGGGAGCTGAGCTTGTCGTGGCCACAGGTTCTTGGCGACTTATATGGAGGCGCCGGGGATGGAGGCAATCGTGAATCGGTGCGTGTCTGCTGGTCTACGCTTCGGTCGCTGAGTGCTGAGGGTGGGATGTGCGTAGGGTGGAAGAGGTGACGAAGAAGAAGGATGTGAGCATGGCGCAGATCGCGATCGCATGGTCGCTTAGCAAGGACGGTGCGTCCCGTCCGCTGCTGTGACTCCGGTGTGCGAGGGATGACATCGCTGAGTCAACGCGGGTTAAGTTTTGCTCACCCAACGATATAGATCACAATGACGCGACCTCTCGGACTTTGCGCGATGATCAAACGAACGTGTGCGATCGAAAACCTGTGCAGCTCGATGAAGATGTGCCGACGTGGATCGGCATGCGCGCATACAGAGATCGCCGCGTCTGTAGTCGGAACGACAAGCCTGGCTAACCTGAAGGACATCCTCGGTACGTCTCTCATTCCTTAAATCTGCCTTCTCGTGGCCGCCTATCAGCTGGTGTGCCGAGGTTCTCAGTGAACACGAATGAGAGGGTCCTGACTAGCGTGCGCTCACGCTGACGTGTGTCTCTATGTGCAGAGGGCGTGCATGTTCACCTGACGAAGGAGGAGGTCCAGGAGCTGTACGTGCCCATGAAGATTGGTGGTCATGTCTGGGCGAACAACTCGTGAGTCGCTGCGCGCGCCGCGGGGCTGGTTGTGGGCTGGGCGAAGAATCTGCGGGGGAGATGCGTCGGTGCGGGCTAGCGGTTCTTGAGCAGTGACCGATGTGATGGCCTCGTACCTGGAGGATAATTACGGTGTGCAGCGCATATTGGGATCATCAGCGCTTCTTACTATATGCATAGCGTGATTTACTGAATCGGTCCGCAGGCTTCAGGCTGTTCGTCCGCCCAAACAAACGCATAAGCTCAAGCTCCACTCGCGTTATAGCTGTTGCCCGTTTAGTAGTTCCACTGCTTTCTACGGAAGAGGGTGGCGGTGACAGCATGTAAGAACCCCCTACTGGCATGACGACGATTGCAGCAGGGTCGCGGGGAAAGACGCAGATGCACTGTATACAAGTCACGAACCATAGCGGACGCAAAGGGGAACTTGAACTTGCAAATATCACCAGTCAGATCTGGATCTGACCATGGATTGATCGCTAAATTACATAATCTGTTAAGCTTCCAGCGTGCTTCGCTAGCCACACGATGCAACTCTGCTCTCAGATCTATGAACAGTATCTTATACTTCACGCTTCCAAAATCAGCCTCTGTGCGGGAACACTTGTCCTTCAGCGATATGGCTCCAAATGTCTGGGTCGCAGAAGCCAAGGAGCCAACAGACTGTTGGTGGATAGCTCCAGCTTCTCGGATCAACACTTTTAAACTACCATTGATACAGTCGAACTGAGTGGGACTCTGGCAGGAGCAGCAAGGCAGTGAGCACGAGCTGTGTTATGCATAGATCCCGGTACAAACGTGCTTGTCAGATCGTCATGCAAGTGGTCGGCTACCATGCGCTAGGTATGTCTCAACCCTTGGGCGTGGTGCACATGTGATGTGTGGTATGGCCCCTGCCGAGGAACGCGGTGACGCTGAGGTGGTAGCGCGCGATGGTACTCTCCCGTCAGGACCATCCTTGCCTTTGGTATTATTAACCTATCACCACACCGCCAATCTAACCTGCTCGAGGCCGTACACACCACCATTGCCCCGCTCGTACTTGTAGAGCCGTCACGAAGGATATAGTTGACTAACGACTAAGCTGATGAAACAGGACGTCATTGAAGAACACATTGGTCTGCTGCATTCCAGCAGCAGTTCCTTCGAACTCGAGGACAACGACCACTACGGTGAGCACGTCTGCCCATCACTGTCAACGCGAAGCGGGCTTCACAGAGAATCGACAGATCCGTCGTCGTCACCAGTAAAACATAATCGGAGGCCGTTCTGGCAGTACCTCATCGCATGTCTCGTGTTCGTCGGCCTGACGGACCTCGCCTTTATGGCATACATCTCGCACATCTTCTCCACCGAGTACTTCGACGACAGCACCCTGCCGCTCGCTAACCCTTATATTGGCCTGAAGGAGCTGTATGAGCTAGGCGGCGCTCGGTCGTCCCCTATCCACCCGCTTCTCAACCGGCCAAAGATCGTCACGCAGGTCTACAGAGACGAGCCCAATCGCGCGGGTGGTCGCGGGGAACACGAGGTGTGGAACCCAATGATGGGTCAGCTGTCGCCGCACGACAAGCATCTCGTCGTCAATGACAAGGTGCGTCCGCTTCCCCTCATGCAGCTTTTCAGGTTCTTCACTGAATGGATGGTCAGACACGCACTATCATTCAATTCCGCGTAATGGACTTTGGGATGGAGGAGTGCGCGCTCGTCATGCAGCTCCCCGGCGCAGGTGACGAATTCGAGGGCAAGGACCTGCCTGTCGTCGGCAATAGCCTACGATTGCGGATTTGCCCCCTGGACATTCCCGAGTTCCTCGACTCTAGGACGGTGACTTGGAGTTCGAAGCCGGCGTGCGCGTCCGTGCCTACTGAGTTCGTCGGGCGCATCGGCGCAGAGCACACAGTCCTGCCGCGCTTCTCGTGCTCGTGGGCATCGTATCACTCGTATGAGGTTGCGTGCGCGGACGAGTCGGACGAGGAGTGCCGGGTGGACGTGTGGTCCAGCCACAACCAAACGTGGGGTAAGTGAGCCGCACGCGCCCCTATCTGCCCTGGAGCTTCTCTCGCTGACGCGTTTGTGCCAGGAATCTACATGTATCAGTACCAGACAGTCTGAGGGTGGGCTCGCTGTGTCGGAATGTGTACGTAGCATGAAGGTACCGGTTATACCCCAGCAGCCTTGTGGCGTCTGTCATGGATTATGCATTGGTTATTATCATACTGTCGACGGACCAAAGGAGGAAACACTCGCAATTTTTGCTTCCTCGTCATCATGCCAACGTCCACACTGTACCACATGATCCTGCCACCAATATTGAATGTGTGGATAAACTACCGCTATCTGTGCACCGTACTAACATGTCACACAAGCTTTTAAAAGTGTGGACAAGCTACCGCTGTCTCGCTCTTCTGTGTCGGGCGTATCTATGGATCACAACGCTGTCTAGATCGGCTCTTCGCGTGGTCATGAGATATCGACATAAACACCACTGTGTTCAGAACCCTCGATCCATCAGGGAGATCATGGCGATCACGAAGCGCGTTGGAGTGGCAGCCAATCACTAGCTCGGATGACTCCCGTTGATGTTCGCCTCGGATGGGAATTCCTGAAGGTTAACAGGATGGTGAGTCCACTCGTATTCTGGATTCAAGACATTCACACCCTTCAGATATGTCAGGGACTCTATCTTTATCTGAGTTTGGATCCTTGAGGACCAGGAGGCCGGACATTTGAGGGACTGCGGCCGAGGACCGCCCTCAAACTCAATCCTGTTGTATCCGAGTGACAGGATCAGAACGAAAATACCGAGGTCCGAGAGGGCTTATTGGGAGTGCGCCACAGCGAGGCTCAAGCTAATCCTCGATAACGAAGGATGGCGGAACATGGAGACCCTCATCCTCTGGGCAGCTTGCTTCCTGCTCGCCACGAGCCTCATCGGAAAGCTGTATTACTTGCACCGAGCCAGCGACGTGTCAACAGCAGTTGAACCGGGTGTCGTCCGCAACGGTATGGTCTCGGTCTCGGGGTGTACTGTACTTCTTCGTCATGCTGGCTGACGGAAGCTCCAGGTACCAGTCCTGCAATGTGGGATGTGGAGCGCAAACCCGTCAGGTTCCAGTTCGACCACTACTTGCACTACGGGCTCGACACCGCACCGCAATGGTCGGCCCTCGTACCAAACGACGGCCTGGTCTACGTCGGAGAGGGGCAGGAAGCATATATGCCATCCATGTTCCACCAGTTGCGCTGCCTCGACATTCTGCGAGAGCAATACGCCATGCCCCTGGAGGACAGGGATATGGAGCTTGGGCATCACTGCGTTTCGGGAACATCTTCCCCCATGGATGTGATCTGACTTCCGGGAACTAGCTTAGACTCGGCTGAGTATCGGGACATGCACAGTTGTGATCGCTCTAGTCTTGATATTTGTATTCGCACGCAGCGGTGCTGGCTAAAGCATTACTCCGCCATTCTCCTCATACCTGGCACATTGCTGCCTTTGACTGTTGTTCGTCATTGCAAAGCTTGGCCTGGGCTGTCGTGGATATTGTGGCTTGGAACGGCGGTCCGTCGAGTCGGTCAGAATATCCGGACACACCGAGGATGTCTTTCCTTTGTTGCCTACCGACCTAGCCATCACCTCGCTCCCAGTATGCGTGTCTGCCTAGCGTACAGCACCATGCTTGACATTGTAGCTATACCAATGACTGCTGTCCAATTATGCCATGCGCATACTATCACTCGCATTTTGGCCCAGCCCAAAACTACGTGACAATATCCTTGACCAATCCTGTCTCGACTGCAGCCGCATTCTGGTGTCTTGGTTACAAAGCGCTGACTGTCTGTGTAGCTTGTCACTGACCGCTTCGCGACATCCGACGGGTCATCGCCACCGTGCGACAGTACTGCAATGGCACCTGGCAGGGGATCATCTCCAAGCTCGATTACATCCAGAACATGGGATTCGACGCTATCTGGATCTCGCCCATCGTCGCCAACATAGAGGGAGACACCGGCGATGGCCAGGCGTACCACGGCTATTGGACTGTGGACCAGACGAGCCTGAACGATCACTTTGGGACCGCGGGCGATCTGCAACTTCTGAGCGCGACGCTGCATTCTCGAGGGATGTTCCTTATGGTGGACGTCGTCGTAAACCATATGGCAGCTCCGCTCCTGGCCACCCCGAGCTCCGACTCGTCGTCACCGCCGGCAATGGACTTCACGGCATTGACACCATTTCATAACCAGACCTCATTCCACCCGTTCTGCTGGATCACGGACTACGCGAACCAGACGAACGTGGAGCAGTGCTGGCTGGGCGACACGAGCGTCCCGCTCGCGGACGTGAACACGGAGGACCCGGACGTCGTCGCGTTCTTCAACGGCTGGATTGCGGACCTAGTGAAGACGTACGGCGTGGACGGGCTGCGCATCGACACTGCGAAGCACGTCCGGAAGGACTTCTGGCCCGCGTTCGCGCAGAGCGCGGGCGTGTGGAGCATCGGCGAGGTCCTCGACGGCGACGTGCAGTACGTCGCGGAGTACACGCGTAAGACACTCGCGTGCGCGTATGTGTCCGTGCGGGTGCTGACGTGTCCGCAGAGGTCTTGGACGCCGTGCTCGACTACCCAGCGTTCTACCCGCTCACCGAGGGCTTTCCAGAACACGTCGTGGGACCTCACCCGGCTCGCGTCCTCGGTGCAGGCCGCGCAGAGCGCGTACAGGCTCAGCGACTTCATGGCGGGCGCGTTCCTCGAGAACCAGGACAACCCGCGCTTTCCATCGCTCACGTCGGACCAGTTGGTGGGTGGTGTCTCGCGTCCAATATTCAGTGAGACTGATGACCCAGCGCAGCTGGTGATGAACGCGATGACGTGGGTATTTGTGCAAGACGGGGTTCCAATCCTGTACTACGGCCAGGAACAGGGCTATGCGGGCGGTAACGACCCGTACAACCGCGAAGCGTGCGTCACATGCCGTGTTGGCTAGAACGGGGCTGAGCTCGGGGACTGCAGGTTGTGGCCATCTGGCTACGAGGAAGACATGCCACTGGTTCTGTACGGATGCTCAACGCGGCGCGCAAGGCGGCGATCGGGCGGGACAACGCGACGTTCCTCAGCACGTCCGTACGTTCCCCCTTTGAGCCTTCGTCTGACGCACCGGTATGCAAGCAGGTCACGTTCCCCGTCAACTCTGCCTCCCAGCTCGCCGTCGCCAAGTATCCCCTGCTCGCTCTCTTGACCAATTCGGGTGCCGGGTCCTCGCCACGCTGGTCCGTCCCGAGCACAAACTACTCAAGCGGGGAGCAGCTGATCGACGTGCTGAGCTGTGGGACGACAAAGGCTGAGAAGGACGGCGCGGTCTCGTGGAGCAGCGACGCGGGAATGCCCGTCGTGAGTATTAGTACACTGCCGTCCCGCACGGTATTACATGGTAACGTCTTACTAGGTCCTCCTACCGACGTCGGTCTTCAACGCCACCTATTGCAGTGAATTGAGGGGCGACTTCGACGGCGACGAGGGGACGCCATGGATGGCGGAGTCGTCGGGGTCGGAGCTCGACGTGGGCACTGCGGGGGCGCTCCTGGCTACCTTCCTGGCACTCCTGTCCCCAGTATCCTGCGCAGCCTGAATCTGCCATTGCTATGCCCACGCCCACAGGGAGAGCGAGACGATGTCATGCAGGGCGACTCGGAGCTGCGGGGAAGGGATAGGCGTTCAATTGGGACATTTTTGGATCTGATCCGTAGCATTTTTGTTTAGATCTGTAGCGTCAGTAAGTGGGTGTGGCAGCCGCGAGAAATATTGTTGCACTTGACACTGTCATCATGCTGGCACTGACTGATCCCGACCTCCGCGGCGACGCTGCGCACGCACATTGGGAAATCTAACACCAACTCAGTTACCCGAGTGGATGCCAAGGTACTAGTTCAAGTCGAGTAAGAAGGGGCTTTGCTAGACTCTGAGTCGGTTAGTCCATGGGCCAGTCCAATACACCATCTCAGGTTGGACATAGATCATTTCATACCGCTCAAGTGAAACTAGGCCCACTGGGGAAAAGACATTGCTTCCGACTACGCTCAAATTGATTGAACCATGTGACTGCAGATTCGACCCTAGCGTTGCTTAGCTTCTATTTCAGCTTCTTCTGAATCCCCATGTGAGTCATGACCTTCTACTTACATACTGTACCCTTATACGAGAGCTTGTTTATCAATCAATGCTAATTGCCTTTGCGAAGTTACCGACCGCGTTGCATTAGCACCATCATACCCACCACTACAATCACGGTATAGGACGACATGGTTTCGCGAAGTCCTGCGCCGTGTAAACATTCTTTTATTTTCTCGACGCCATGCATCTACTGTCATTATTTCTGAAAACTACTGTAATACTTCTGTGACCTCAGCAACCGCATACCAGCGCACATAATCAAGATGACGATATGGTACACCGACTGCAGATGACTACGCGGACACATTCCCACCAGCTAACCACACCCTATACTCCTGCTGGTTCCTCTCCATCGCATCATACACCGCGCGAATATCCCGACATCGATACGTCCCGCGACGGTCAACATTCTCCGGGCTCCAGGGTTCCGCAAGGAATGTCTCCAGGTGCATGTCTCCGCGACAGAGCACCATCTGGCGGAGATAGTTCATGCAGAGCGCGACAAAGCCGCGTTACGGCACTCTGTACCGAGCATGCTGTCTCGTTGCCTCGTCGCGCACTGAGCAAGCCATCCAGGCCACCACCTGGCTATATTATGGAGAGCCGCAAGAAGGTCCTTCATAGCTCACACTGCACCTGCTCCCGCAAGGCCTGTCAAAGGTGCTCTGTGGGGCGTTTTCCTCTCTGGTTCCAATCACCAAGAGTCAGAAGGCTGGAACATCGGGGACAGGCCATGGGCAGTAGATGAAGGGAAGATTGTGAAAGCCAGGAAAGGAACACACACCTGGTAGATGGTGCGGTGCTGCCAGTCTTCGTAAGATGCGGCAAGTGCAGAAGAAGCGAGGAGGAGGGAGGGGAGCAGACGGCCCAGCATGGTCTGCTCCTTCACTAGGCGGTGTAATGATTAGCGATTGTGATATTTGTGCGTCTGATAAGCGAGTGTGTTGACCTTCGCGGCGTCAGTGGATGGGGGACTGGATAGGGGGCGCTGTGGTCAGTTGTCGGACGAGGAGGAAAGGAAGGGGGAGAGACGGCGGAAAAAGGGTGGGCTTGTATGTCGTCGAGCCATTCTAGAAATCACGTGTGCCGAGGATTGGGTGAAGGAGCGAAGAGTCATGGCAGCCGCTTTGTTGGCAGCCTCATCCAGCGCAGACAATCGAACACACCAAGTTCGCCTCCTGCCTTTCCGGGCTAGTGGCGTCCAGATCCAATCTCCCATTTCAGCCACCTCCTCAGGGTCAACGAATTGGTACTTACTCTTCCCTCTTCCCCCTCGTACACGTCGCCAGTGCCGCCCGACGCAACACTGGCTCTACGATTCCAGGCGCCATTGCGGTAAACTTAAGGGTAATTTTATGCCCACATTGTCTCCGGCCCTCGTGTGTCTACACTTTGTCTGACGGCCCTGCGATGTTTCTGCCAGAGTGCGTTACATACGCATTCCTGCATGATCTTAAAACGCCCCATTCAACACTTCGCCTGGTTAAGAACAGTCACTAGCACTAGACATGTAACCAACTCATCTTCGAGGCGCACGTTCCCCAGACGAAAGAGATGTGTCTCATATAGAATGCTGTCTTGGAGGTGTCTCGTGGGTAGTCACTATCGGGTGACATACAGGTTTTTGCAATGCAGCGGGGTGGTCACGTACCAGCCAATATCTGCGGTCGTCGCCAAGTCCAAGAGAGCTGGGTGGACAAGGCGGGCTCTCCGTGGTACCGAGCGGAAGTGCGGATGCCTGGAGCGCCGATACCATGATAGCGGCCTCGGATGGCGTTGCAACCGGATCTCAACGAGTCTGCCTGACACAGGCGCGGCGTCCTAGATGAAGGGAAATCACGCGAGTGCCAACCGTTATCAAGTATCCTGATAAGTTGATACTTCCACCAGCACGTCGCAAGCGTCACGGCGCAAGCATCAACTGGCAAATGCAAATGTTTTTCGGTTTGTGCTAGGACTGGTGCACAAATAGTTTGGGGCGCCCCACTCAATATGCTTTATCTCCAACTGAGCTGCTTCCCTGTCAGAGGCTGGGCGACGGTGCTGAGTCTCTTCGCGGCGACGAAGGGCTGAGGCTGTATGCACCAGAGGTCCGTGGTTGCAGAACCGTCACTGGCCTAATTTATACGAGGACATCGTTATAACATCGACCAGAGGTCCATCTGTACGAGAGATCATCGATATTGTCAATGCGCAGTGCTGAAAGCGTAGCGCTAGCGTGATGGGGAAGTAGTGTACTATTCACGACCCGTCGACACTCGCCATCCACAATACGCAACAAATTTCCATCTACGGAATGCTCCCAAGATATGAAAATCGTACTACCACTATGGCCACGCTGTTCGCGTCCGTTTTAGCAGTGTGATGACGCTCCACTGTCTCTGCTATTCAGAACGCAGTTTGAGTGTCTTGTGATAAACACTGCAGGGACAAGACGACAGTACCAGAACGCACCTGAGACACATTCAAGCGCGAACATGGACTGTGACATGGATGACCAATGGGGCAGCAACAGAAGTAAGAAAACCACGGCGCTCGTATTGATACTAGGACAAAATTAATATAGTATGTACACCGAAACGACACACCACATATAAAATCGTACGTGCACGCACAATAGTCCAGTAGTAACCACGAACGTCATCCATGGCCACGACGCCAAGGCGCTCCTCTATGCACAGTCAATAAGATACATCTCAAGCCCGTGCTCTCGGGCCGTTGTCATTAGCCAATGCGCTCTAACCCCACTTCGCACGCTATAATGTCAACCTGAGGTACCCGAGCTCACATCCACGCCCCGTGGATGAGCGCGTCCCACGCGCTTTTGCCTTGGAGCGTGCCGACAAACCCGGGGCGCGCATGCTTCCCGCTCGGCAACGCGCCTACGGCCACCGCCGCAGGCGGGACGTCAGCCGCCGCGGACAGCGAGACGGGGAGCGCAGGCGTGGGTGGTGGGGCGGTGGTCTGTACCACGGCAGACGGAGGTGGTAGGACGGCGATAAGGACGAGAAGAAAGAACGACATGAATCAGAAGAGTTAGTTCAGCGTGTGTGGCAAGTGCACGTACCGAGGACGAGGCGGGTGAGGGCACGCGCTGGGGTGCGTGTGGGTGCGGGTGCGCCGAGGCCGGGAGTGCCGCGGCGGCGCAGGTGGGCGAGGAGGTGGGGCTTATACTAGAGGACGAAGGCGTGTGGTAGGGCGTTGCCGTCCCGGAGGTGCCCGAGGCGGAGAGGGAGCGTGCGTAGGGTGGACGTTTCTAGAGAGAAGTGTCAGAATGATTGTATCCGTGTGGGAAGGGGACGCGGTGAGGGGTATTTCAAGTCAGACGGAGAAAGGAGAGAAAGCGACTGTGATACGCACAGGAGCGACGATAGAGCCGAGAGCGAGACGCAGGCTGAGGAGGTGGGCATCGCGGTGGTCGTCTGGGGCGGTCTGCGAGTATTGTCATCGGAGCCATGAGCTACGTACACTTGGGCCGAGAAGACATCAACGCACCATCTCGTTGTCCGAGCCTGTAGATGTTGGTGGTCTATGTTGAGAGCTAAGGAACCAGTCTGGAGAGAGGGGCAAGTGCAACGTCTATCTGATCCAGCCCTGGTGTCGGTGGTCGGTGGTAAGCGTCAGGCGGAGACAGCAACGGCGACGTCAGCGCCGCGAGCTGGGATGCGGAGGAAGGCGCGGAGCGAGAGGGCGCCGGTGCGAGGGTGGGGCAGCGAAGAGGGCGAGGCGAGGGAGGAGCCGCAGGGAAGCAAATTTATGGAAGGAGGACAGGTGGACGGATAGGTGGGCTGTGGCTGAGCGTGGGGCCCCACAAGGTGCGCAGATGACCGACCATCGCTGGACGTGGCTCTGTCTCAGGAGTTTCTCGGCGCGACATTCGCCGACGATGCCCACGGATAATTATCGGCCCTACTTCCCCCGCATTTGAGTGCGGGGCAACCTTCCATCCAGATTCAATCCAAATCGCCACAGTAACAGCCGCCCGTGGCCGCACTTGCCAACACAACCTAAGGGTTGCAACTCGTGCTTGTACATTTCAATTTCAATCCCAATCTATCATCTTGATTTTAAACAAGAGGAACAATCCGCCTTTCACCGTTTGTGGTCAAGACTGGGAGACGTGCATGAAAAGATAATGTCTGTACCATGGATGACTTCGACACTTACTTCCTGTTCAAGACAGGCGACACATGGACGGGACACATTCAGAGCCCCAGCTGATTGCAGAGGCTACCGCAGCCTACAGCAAGAATCTCGTGCGCATACCATTACTTGGGGCAGCTCTGCTGCAAGGGCATGCCCGGGATCGTAATGAAGGGCACGATGCCTGTTCCCTATGGAGTTCTAGTCACCGTAGTTCTTGTCTGGGCTTGGTGAGTATCTGGCACAAGGCATGGTTATCTATGCCCATCTTTCGAGACCTGCTCATCGCTACAGCGAGGGTATGAGGCCTGAGAACAGTCGTCGCTCCATCCTTCCCTGTTACAAAAGGTTCAGAATCTAGCGGCTGCTTTATTGATATGTTCTCATTTGCTTCTGTCTTTGATGCCCTATATGCTGATTCCCCTGTCATCGCGACCTTTTAGCTCCAGTCGGTCTCAGACTCCATCGTGATGACTGCCTTCTGTGCTTCAAAAGATGATCAATGAGCTTTTTATGCAGCTAGTTCTCACATACCGTGAACATCTTCCGTGGAAAGAAGGTCAGCTGATAAACATGCATTAACACCAGTAGAGGTTGAGCTTGAAATCGTTGCCTCGCTTTGAGTAGACTAGCGAGCTTGTGAGTAAGTCATGCTATGTATATCCAGAAGCCTTGACCTTGATTTGAGCCGCACATCGTCATCCTCCAGGTACGAGGTTGATCTTCTGGAGACTGATCATGTCCACGCTGATGCGTCCCACAGGTTCCTCGCCCAACTCTCACCGGCCCCCGGGGTGCGTGCAACCCCTCACGATTGCACTCAGACATGATCCTCATCAGCATGTACGGCTATCCGAGGTACTTGACCTCCACCCTCCAATGCGTGTCCACTGGGCACGCCGGCACCTGATAGGGGGCCATGGAAGTAGATAAAGTTGAGGGTACGAGAGACGTACCGAGGGTGTCCTTCAGGTTGGCTAGGCTTGTCGTTCCGACTGCAGGCGCGGTGATCTCTGTATGCGCGCATGTCGATCCAGATCAACGCGTCCGGTCACGATGCATGAAGGTTTGTAGGTTGACGATCGCACACGTCCATCTGATCATCGTAGCAAGTTGGGCAGGACACGTCATCCCCGATCTGTATCGTCGTGCCAGCAAATATCAACCAGCACCCAACGAAGAAGGAGATGCAAGGAAGGTCGAAACCGCAGATCCTACATCATCGTCGAGGTACCGAAAGGAAACGTCCGCATCGGCTCATACCGGAAGCTCGTCGGCGGACGAGACATCGTCCTTCCTGAGAATCGCGATCTGCGCCATGATCGTGCTTTTCTTTTCTGCTGCCTCCACCCTCACCCCTCAATGCTCAATAGTGAACACTCAGATTAACAGATACGCACCTGTTCACGATCGCTTCCAACCCCAGGGCCTCAATATAACTCACCAATCACCTGCGGCCCAGACGAGCCTGGTTGTACTGGCGTGACCGTGACATCGTCAAGGTTTGTTTTGTCCGCAATGAAGTTAGTGTTGACGCTGGAGCCTATTGTGAGAGCTGACTTGTTCGCTGAGATCTACCTCCCACATCGCGTTGGAGATCAATCATCGATACAAGTGCATCGTCATCGCAGCCCATCACGCGAGGTTTGACCCACATTTCGAGACCTTCGAACGCATCCGAGCCGTCCGATTATCCCCCTAGTGGTCTCCCATACAAGAGCTCGAATCCGCCCAGCAGGGAAGACCTAGAACGGGAGGAGAAGGACTAAGATTCAAACTCAGCCCACATCAACCCAAACCCAATAGTTCTTGACGGCTGAGTTCGAGCAGCCAACGTACTACTAAGCGCAGGAACATCTCGGTCCATCGACCCACCATTCAGTCGACGGAGCGAAGAACGAGAGTTAAGTACCCATATCGCCTCGTGTGCAGCGGATAACACAGCTTGCCTCGGGCTGCTCACTTCTCAGAACTACCGACAGCACTCTACACACCACCTACTTGATCACTTACTTGGAGCTGTCAGATGTTGATGCACTGACATCAAGCATAGTCTCCTATGGAGCCCAGCATACCACAGGATAGAGGGGAATGAACGTGCAGACATCGAGGCAAATAAGGCCGTACATGGATAGTTGAGCCCGAAGAGCTACCGGCCTCCCAGTCAGCCTCTCCGAAATGCGATGATAATTCAACGAGAAGTTCATCGCAGAAGCAAAAACGGAATGGGCAGAGTCCCCTCGCCTCGCCAACATGGTGAGGGTAGACCCAGGGCTGCCATCAAAGAAGTATGAATGACTCGTCGCGAATCCTCCCTGGCGCCACTGGCACTCGAGTAGCCTTTTCCAACTTCGAACAGGACGCGCACGTCTTCACCGTCACCTTCACCGCGTACACCGAAGTGAATCGCTGCTGAGGCTATGCCCACAATGTGGCCATGCAAAGACAATTCGTTTATCATCTACTCAACAACCCGAAATGCCTTCCGCATCTTCCGACTCGTCTATGCCATCAGGCGCTCCTCTGCGATTTATGGAGAATCAGCCCCGCAGTGCCCGCCCCTCATCACAAATTCTTGGAGCTGGATCTACCCTTCTGCATTACCATACCCTTTCATTTTTGGCTACACTCCACTATGCCCAATCACGACCGACCCATCATAAAGTGAAGCTCTGAAAGAGACTGATCTCAGTGATTTCATGAACAGGGGAAGCATGTGCCTAACACACATTTCTGTCGGTGCCCGTCAATTGAAATTCGCCGCTATGCTTGAATGCAGTAGTGTCTCTTGACTGGCCTCCATTTGGGGGGATATGAGCCTTGGTTGGGTTTGCCTATCGCTCTGATTGTAGCATGAGAACGATAGTGCAATGATTCAAATGTACCTGGCAAGGACATCTCTGCGCCGGATGTAGACACCTCTGCTCTCCCAGAAGATTCCGACCACTCGCGCAGGGCATGCAGTGCCCGGTGTTCAGTTCAGCCCGGTATGCTACGGCTGGTTGATATGTGAGCGCATCATCCCAACAGTGCGACGTGCCAATTGACATCCCCAGAGACCTGTGCAAGACCTGTGATCCCATGCAAGAGATGCCTTGCTCAGGCAGCTCAGCGTTCTCGGGGTGCAATCACTTAATAGGGATCTGCTATGCTGCTGAGCTCCTCAGCTCCTCGGGTCCTGCAGCCTTCCAGTCTGCCACTCAACTTCCGGCACGTCACAAGCCATCGTGTCCGCCACCATGTCCGCAGAGTTCCAGCGCGAGTGGTACATTGGCAATATCTTCATTAGCATGCTGTACGGTGAGTTTTTCGAATATCACCCGTGCGCGTATTTGATCGGTGGCGGCATTGGGGCCATCAACGTCTCCACCACGGGCCGGTCCCCTTCCCGACTCCTTACCAGTCATCCCAAGTGCCACCCGTGTTTGTGCGCAGATTGGACGGCCCCCCGCCGCCCGGCTTCTTCCCCGGTATACAGGGCTCTTAAGACTATCGGTCCCACATCGTTTGCGTTCCATACTCTACATGTACCTATGTCGTACGGAGTCTAAACAAGCAGATTTAAAAAAATAAATAAAAATAAATAAAAAGATAAATAAAAAACGTCTCCACCACGTCTATGATCTGCGGGCGTATCCTGTACTTCGCGCGCACGGCTGCGCAAGTCCTCAAGCGGGCCAGTACTACAGCGTCGTCACCATGGTCGTCGAGTCCGCCGCGCTCTACACGATCTTCGGGCTCATGTACCTCATCTCATTCGCGATCGGCAGCAGCCTCGGCCCACTGTTCATGAGCCTCTCCTCCGTCTTCGCCATGAGTGGATCCCCTTCTTGCGTCATCTCAGCCAGTCAGCACCTCAGCAGCCGCTCACATACTGTGCTCTTCGTGCGCAGATGGATTGCTCCCAAAATGGATACAGGCAATCAATATGGCCACATCAACACTTAGTTGAGCACAATTCAAACAATGCTCAGTGAGACTGATAGCTTAGTTCAAGTAAAGGAAATGGATGGCAAAGTAAAGAGGTGACCATGAGATGCAAGTCATGCCAGCTGGTACAGGCTGTCGTCTGGAACGCTGAGTAACCTTTCGCGCCCCGACTGAGGAGCAAGAACGTATCAAATATCGTAATCAGGTTGCATTTCCGCCTTGGGGTCGCGTAACGTGGTTTTCGAGGGGGATATGTGGGCGCTGTTGTTGGCAGCCCGGCTCAAGCCAGTGACAGTCGTGGGCTGCACGAACGAGATCGACTTGAGGTTCTGCTGCGTCGTGCGGTTCCACGCCGACCCGGTCACGACGCGCATAACAATCAACTGCGGCGAGATGACCTCCAACGCGCACGTAGCGTTGTGAAGAATTCCTCCGACATCGTGGCGTCCCGCATGCGCGTGGCTTGCACTGCGTCTTTTCTACCTTTTGCTAACCATGCATATTCCTGCTGATTCCTCTCCACCCCATCATACACCGCGTGGAAATCCCGACATCGATACGCCCCGCGACGGTCAACATTCTCCGGGCTCCAGGGGTCCGCAAGGAATGTCTCCAGGTGCATGTCTCCGCGACAGAGCACCATCTGGCGGAGATAGTTCATGCAGTGACGCCCAAGCTCCATATCCCTGTCCTCCAGGGGCATGGCGTATTGCTCTCGCAGAATGTCGAGGCAGCGCAGCTGGTGGAACATGGATGGCATATATGCTTCCTGCTCCTCTCCGACGTAGACCAGGCCGTCGTTTGGTACGAGGGCCGACCATTGCGGTGCGGTGTCGAGCCCGTAGTGCAAGTAGTGGTCGAACTGGAACCTGACGGGTTTGCGCTCCACATCCCACATTGCAGGACTGGTACCTGGAGCTTCCGTCAGCCAGCATGACGAAGAAGTACAGTACACCCCGAGACCGAGACCATACCGTTGCGGACGACACCCGGTTCAACTGCTGTTGACATGTCGCTGGCTCGGTGCAAGTAATACAGCTTGCCGATGAGGCTCGTGGCGAGCAGGAAGCAAGCTGCCCAGAGGATGAGGGTCTCCACGTTCCGCTTGGACGGCATGTTGGAGGTCATGGGTGATGCGAGCAAGCCGTGCGCGAGCTCGCAACAGTGTGCGTCGCGCGATGTTCGATCGGTTCGTTGTTTACCTTGTCTTGATCGGGCGTCTTATTGTTTTCCCCCTATCTGTCTGCGGGCCCCGATCCCCGGTCTTGTCTCTTTTGTGTAAGATATGTTTTTTGTCTTGCGTTGTACTTATACACTCCGAATCGCGCCCGATCACCTCAGTCCTGTGAATACAGACTGAGGTGAGCTTAATTGTTAAGGACTTCGTTACGTGACGTCTTACTGATTAGTACCTAGATTATTCCGTTCTATAGGTACTTTATATTGTCTAGTTAGTCCTGTGAATACAGACTGAGATTATTCCGTTCTATACGGCATCCTTCGTTATCGAGGATTAGCTTGAGCCTCGCTGTGGCGCACTCCCAATAAGCCCTCTCGGACCTCGGTATTTTCGTTCTGATCCTGTCACTCGGATACGACAGGATTGAGTTTGAGGGCGGTCCTCGGCCGCAGTCCCTCAAATGTCCGGCCTCCTGGTCCTCAAGGATCCAAACTCAGATAAAGATAGAGTCCCTGACATATCTGAAGGGTGTGAATGTCTTGAATCCAGAATACGAGTGGACTCGCCATCCTGTTAACCTTCAGGAATTCCCATCCGAGGCGAACATCAACGGGAGTCATCCGAGCTAGTGATTGGCTGCCACTCCAACGCGCTTCGTGATCGCCATGATCTCCCTGATGGATCGAGGGTTCTGAATGCAGTGGTGTTTATGTCGATATCTCATGACCACGCGAAGAGCCGATCTAGACAGCCTTGTGGCGCAGTAGATACGCCCGACATAGAAAAGCGAGATAGCGGTAGCTTGTCTACACTTTTAAAGTTTGTGTGGCGTGTTAGTGCGGTGAACAGATAGCGGTAGTTTATCCACACATTCAATATTTGTGGCAGGATCATGTGGTACAGTGTGGACGTTGGCATGATGACGAGGAAGCAAAAATTGCGAGTGTTTCCCCCTTTGGTCCGTCGACAGTATGATAATAACCAATGCATAATCCATGACAGACGCCACAAGGCTGCTGGGGTATAACCGGTACCTTCATGCTACGTACACATTCCGACACAGCGAGCCCACCCTCAGACTGTCTGGTACTGATACATGTAGATTCCTGGCACAAACGCGTCAGCGAGAGAAGCTCCAGGGCAGATAGCGGCGCGTGCGGCTCACTTACCCCACGTTTGGTTGTGGCTGGACCACACGTCCACCCGGCACTCCTCGTCCAACTCGTCCGCGCAAGCGACCTCATACGAGTGATACGATGCCCACGGGCACGAGAAGCGCGGCAGGATTATGGACTCTGCGCCGACGCGCCCGACGAACTCAGTAGGCACGGACGCGCACGCCGGCTTCGAACTCCAAGTCACCGTCCTAGAGTCGAGGAACTCGGGAATGTCCAGGGGGCAAATCCGCAATCGTAGGCTATTGCCGACGACAGGCAGGTCCTTGCCCTCGAATTCGTCACCTGCGCCGGGGAGCTGCATGACGAGCGCGCACTCCTCCATCCCAAAGTCCATTACGCGGAATTGAATGATAGTGCGTGTCTGACCATCCATTCAGTGAAGAACCTGAAAAGCTGCATGAGGGGAAGCGGACGCACCTTGTCATTGACGACGAGATGCTTGTCGTGCGGCGACAGCTGACCCATCATTGGGTTCCACACCTCGTGTTCCCCGCGACCACCCGCGCGATTGGGCTCGTCTCTGTAGACCTGCGTGACGATCTTTGGCCGGTTGAGAAGCGGGTGGATAGGGGACGACCGAGCGCCGCCTAGCTCATACAGCTCCTTCAGGCCAATATAAGGGTTAGCGAGCGGCAGGGTGCTGTCGTCGAAGTACTCGGTGGAGAAGATGTGCGAGATGTATGCCATAAAGGCGAGGTCCGTCAGGCCGACGAACACGAGACATGCGATGAGGTACTGCCAGAACGGCCTCCGATTATGTTTTACTGGTGACGACGACGGATCTGTCGATTCTCTGTGAAGCCCGCTTCGCGTTGACAGTGATGGGCAGACGTGCTCACCGTAGTGGTCGTTGTCCTCGAGTTCGAAGGAACTGCTGCTGGAATGCAGCAGACCAATGTGTTCTTCAATGACGTCCTGTTTCATCAGCTTAGTCGTTAGTCAACTATATCCTTCGTGACGGCTCTACAAGTACGAGCGGGGCAATGGTGGTGTGTACGGCCTCGAGCAGGTTAGATTGGCGGTGTGGTGATAGGTTAATAATACCAAAGGCAAGGATGGTCCTGACGGGAGAGTACCATCGCGCGCTACCACCTCAGCGTCACCGCGTTCCTCGGCAGGGGCCATACTACACATCACATGTGCACCACGCCCGAGGGTTGAGACATACCTAGCGCATGGTAGCCGACCACTTGCATGACGATCTGACAAGCACGTTTGTACCGGGATCTATGCATAACACAGCTCGTGCTCACTGCCTTGCTGCTCCTGCCAGAGTCTCACTCAGTTCGACTGTATCAATGGTAGTTTAAAAGTGTTGATCCGAGAAGCTGGAGCTATCCACCAACAGTCTGTTGGCTCCTTGGCTTCTGCGACCCAGACATTTGGAGCCATATCGCTGAAGGACAAGTGTTCCCGCACAGAGGTTGATTTTGGAAGCGTGAAGTATAAGATACTGTTCATAGATCTGAGAGCAGAGTTGCATCTGTGGCTAGCGAAGCACGCTGGAAGCTTAACAGATTATGTAATTTAGCGATCAATCCATGGTCAGATCCAGATCTGACTGGTGATATTTGCAAGTTCAAGTTCCCCTTTGCGTCCGCTATGGTTCGTGACTTGTATACAGTGCATCTGCGTCTTTCCCCGCGACCCTCCTGCAATCGTCGTCATGCCAGTAGGGGGTTCTTACATGCTGTCACCGCCACCCTCTTCCGTAGAAAGCAGTGGAACTACTGAACGGGCAACAGCTATAACGCGAGTGGAGCTTGAGCTTATGCGTTTGTTTGGGCGGACGAACAGCCTGAAGCCTGCGGACCGATTCAGTAAATCACGCTATGCATATAGTAAGAAGCGCTGATGATCCCAATATGCGCTGCACACCGTGATTATCCTCCAGGTACGAGGCCATCACATCGGTCACTGCTCAAGATCCGCTAGCCCCCACCGACGCATCTCCCCCGCAGATTCTTCGCCCAGCCCACAACCAGCCCCGCGGCGCGCGCAGCGACTCACGAGTTGTTCGCTCAGACATGACCACCAATCTTCATGGGCACGTACAGCTCCTGGACCTCCTCCTTCGTCAGGTGAACATGCACGCCCTCTGCACATAGAGACACACGTCAGCATGAGCGCACGCTAGTCAGGACCCTCTCATTCGTGTTCACTGAGAACCTCGGCACACCAGCTGATAGGCGGCCACGAGAAGGCAGATCTAAGGAATGAGAGACGTACCGAAGATGTCCTTCAGGTTAGCCAGGCTTGTCGTTCCGACTACAGACGCGGCGATCTCTGTATGCGCGCATGTCGATCCACGTCGGCATATCCCGTCATCGAGCTGCACAGGTTTTCGATCGCACACGTTCGTTTGATCATCGTGCAAAGTCTGAGAGGTCGCGAAGATATGCTTCCGCGACGCGCCCCACTGTCCGAAGGTAGATAGGGAGTGTAGTTAGCAAAGTGTGGAGAGGGGAAGATGAAAGAGGCCCACCTGGTTGACGATCCGTTGATTCGGAGGGTCTTCGCGTTCGATCTTGACGGGATCGTACAAGATCAAGCCAGGGTTGTCACTGACGACGCCCGCAAACTGGTGGCGTGCGGATGGAAAGGGGTGCGGGGGAGTGACTACGCGACCAAGGGAGCGGCGCGGCGGGCACGGCGGGAGGAGCAGATGGGGCCGGAAAGGTGCGGAGAGCGAGTGCCGGTCAGTCAGTGTACAGCGCGACGACGAGCAGGAGGGGCGCGCGCACCTTGGTCATCACCACGATCTCCTCACGTGGGAGGCCGAACTGTTTGATCGCGTTACCGAGGATGACCTCCGACAGGCCGTTCGAGTACGCCTACACGCACCACACGTGTTAGCTAGGACGGCGTGGACGATTGATGTGGCTCAGGGAACGCACATTGGCGGTATTCACGCCCGCGTTGTACGCGTATTTAATGTGCCGGATGGCTTCCTCCTCGGCGAGGAACCAGCCCGCCCACTCGCGCGATCCGTAGGTCATGCACCCCAGGATGACGCGCGAGACCTTGAGCCGGGACTTGCCGAGGCGGACTGCAGCACGGAGCCACGTTGGTGCTTCGGGTTTGTGAAGGGACGGGGATGGAAATGTACCGGGACGCGCTTGGCGGGGAGCGCGGGGACGTCGGTCGTGACGACCGTGGCAATGTTGGTTGTGGTGTCGGTTGTGGTAGCGGCGGACATCGTTGAGCTTTCTCGGTCTGCAACGAAGCTGCTGTTAGAGGTAATGTTGTTGCCAAGACCTATCTTCACGCGTTTATTTAATCCCTCCCTCACCCCAAGACTCATCCCCGCTAGCCAGCGCTAGGGGTGTACGCGCAAGCCCGCCGACCTGGGCTTGCGTTCGCGAACTCTGAAAGCTCGCAAAGGCCCATCATGACTAGGCTGCGGGGCACCGGCAGCCTGAGAGCCTATCGCGGAGTACGCGTGCGGGACGCGCGTCCTCCTGACGTGCCGAGCAAGTACGCGGATACTGGTTGGAGAAAGAGGCTGCATCCTTACAGAGGTGGTCCCCATCCGCAGCGGTGAGGGGATTGGCCGATTGCTGAGACGCTGATCTGGATGTGTGGACGGGTCAGCGGGGCATCTATCGTATGTGGGCTGTACTATTGTGATTTTGTGTTCGCGGTGGGATGGCGTGGGGATGGGGGTGACACAACCGTCTTCCGGTTCAGCTGTGTAATACACCCTCAGAGAGTATGCTCCGGTATTCACGAGGCGGGTTCCAGACTAGGCTAAGGAGCCTAAGAAGATGGAGGGTCAGAGCACGGGTGGCGCCGAGCTGGATGGTCCTGCGATCGGGTGATCGGCGGGCCGATCAAGAATGCTTACGGGAATAATGATTTGTCTAATACAACGCTCAATTAGCATCGACCGTCAGGACTAGGAAGGCGTTGCGACATTGTCTGAGGGCATGTTATAGATATGTAAGTGCTCCATACCAAATGCATCTGAACGGGAGCCCACAAGTGAATAGGTAGTCCGCCTCGAGTCTCATGCTGAGCGATGCATGGGCACTCAACAGGGCGAGGTGCAGGCCAGACCCATGTTATGACGGACGAGTGAATGTCGTTGACCCTTGTTTATTACCCTGTAACAATACGGTACCAAGTTTCATACGCCAGCGTAACGTGTTTTGGTCCCAGTCGTTGCAACATCATCTAGGGATAGCTCAGCGTCATCACGGGTCGTGCAGCAGTTGGCATGGCAGTCATAGCTCCTTCTTGGAGCTTGCCTTTTGTGCAACGCGGTTGGAGTAAATCATGTCCGTGAAAGGTCTGAAAGCGGGTTGAGGGTCTACTCAGACTAAGCATAGTCGGACTTACCCTTCGAAACGCAGCGCAATGAGATAGACGATGTAAATGTAGGCTGTCAGCCAAAGACCTGCGGGACTCTCATGCCTGTCAGATAGATTAGCGCTACCCCGCTGCATATACGAAAGGCTCACCAGAGCGACACCGCAGCGAAAGACATCGTGCTCCCTACGTACATTGGATCCTTCAGCGCGTTGAAAGGAAAGCCCTCCACCCTGTGGTCCATCAGGATGCCGAAGTAGTCACCCAAGAAGGTGCCTGTTATCCCTAGTGCCCACGTCGAAGACAGTACGAACGTCTGGCCTACGGCGAATAGGACTGCAGGAACGATCGTGTCATACGGCGCCGGGAGAACAGCATGTTTTGGTTGGTATTCTAGGGCACGCTGGAAGCTGCTCGCGAGATAGGTGACTTGACTTCACGGAGGGCAGATGGAAAGCACACACATCGAGTCCCGGAGCATCCCGGCGGAGAAAATGCAGAGTGCGAGGAAGTAGCATCCGTTTCTCGCATTGCCTCCAAACATCCGCGTGATAGTCTTGTTCCTATATTCTGAGAACGTCAAGGTCTAGGACATCCATTTGCGTACGATGCGGTCGCGCATGCTCACCATTGCGCGCGACGATATTCCAGGCTATCGGATTGAAGGCAACAGACAAGACGGACATCCATAGGGTCGGCTGAGACCAGTCTACCAGCGAGAAGAGATCAGGGGACATGAGTCACTGAAGGGACAAAATAAATGAAGGGGGAGCCAAATGGCACACTGCGACGTGTCAAACGATGAACGCAGGACATGAGCATCACGTGCTCGTGCCTGCTGGGCGCCGTTAGTATGTCGCTCAGACTCGGCTCGGAGTAGGACTTCGACTGTGCCCTGCATTCCTTCGAAACGACTGCGCTAGAGTTGCGCCGAGCCTTAGATCATCTTGTGTTACACATACAAAAGAATACCAGACTCGCTTCTACTGGTCAACAACTCAATATAGAAGCGCATACAGCTTATTATAAGGCACTATGACAACGTGTGTGTTGAGTCCTGGCTCCTTCAAAAACCGCGTTAGACTCCACGACATTTGGTCTATCCTGGAATAGCATGTTCCAGTGCGGCTCCTACAAGAATCAATGAGCCAGAGCCACTCGTCACTGGCAGGTGCGGAAAATATGCACCTCAGTCTTCCTTGAGTTCAACTGGATATCTACAGAATGCTCAAATAAATGCACGGAGGCGGTATGTGTCTGCAAATGTCGCTATCACTACATGGATCCAGCGCCGTCAATCTGGAAGCCTTACCATCTTCATTGGTGTCCAAGGGGTCTGTACCTGCTGTCAGTGAGGGTACCCTTAGTTTACTCAAAAAGAGACAAACCTGCTACCTGCTTCTCCGGGATCACAGCCGCTGCTTGCGCGAGGGCGACACATAAAACAATGGCCATCGCGAGTAGAGAGGTACGTGCGGGCTGCATTATTGTGGAAGGTAGTCTAATGGTTGGATGCACGCTCGGCAGGTGTGTGCGCATCGCTCTATGCTGGCGGCTGTTTATACGTTCTGCGCACCGCCCCAACGCAACGTGGCGCTTCTTCACTTCCAGTGCACACAGGCTTAAGGTCAGGTGCCGAAGTACCGTTACGGGAGATGTAGCTGTACGCGTCCTCGCCGCTCCCATGCAGCCTGGTTTTGCACAGTACTGCCCAAGCTCCCCATACATGCCATTCATGGAACCAATGCGCGGCCGTTGTAGTGAGGCTCGCAACCCGGTGCCAGTGCATGTTGGTGATAAGCGAGTCGCTAGATCATGTTGCAATACCTGATGATTAATGCAGTAGTCCTTCCCGAAGACCCGAAGACATTGTGCTTTAAATGCTTTGCTAGACCCCGAGATCACCGGCCGCAGGCAATCTGATGCGCACCACCAGTGACACAAACACCAGCACGCACTGACCAGACAATGAGACGGTTCACCCGCTAACAGTAATTACACCGATACATTTCCGCCAGCTAACCATGCCCTATGTTCCTGCCGGCTCCTCTCCGCTGCACCATACACCGCGCGGAAATCCCGACATCGATATGTCCCACGGCGGTCGACATTCTCCGGGCTCCATGGTTCCGCAAGGAATGTCTCCAGGTGCATGTCTCCGCGACAGAGCACCATCTGGCGGAGATAGTTCATGCAGTGACGCCCAAGTTCCATATCCCTATCCTCCAGGGGCATGCCGTATTGCTCTCGCAGAATGTCGAGGCAGCGCAGCTGGTGGAACATGGATGGCATATATGCTTCCTGTTCCTCTCCGACGTAGACCAGGCCGTCGTTCGGTACGAGGGCCGACCATTGGGGCGCGGCGTCCAACCCATAGTGCAAGTAGTGGTCGAACTGGAACCTGACGGGTTTGCGGTCCACATCCCACAGTGCAGAACCTGTACCTGGAGCTTCCATCAGCCAGCACGACGTAGAAGCCCACCTGAGACCTTACCGTTGCGCACGACGCCCGGCTCAACTGCTGTTGACACGTTACTGGCGCTATGCAAGTAATACAGCTTGCCGAGGAGACTCGCAGCGAGCAGGAAGCAAGTCGCCAATATCGTCCACGTCTCTACGTTCCGCTTGGTGGGCATCCTTCGTTATTGGGGTCGGCTTGAGCGTCGCATTCCCAGTGAGCCATCTCAAACCTCGGCATTTTGATCCTACCACTACTTACACTTGGACGTGGGAGGGTTTGAGGCATAAACCTGGGGTCGCAAGGGCGCTCCCGTTACCTTGGCAGCCGCGGAGAAAATGGACCACCGCTGTTATCTATTCTCGACCTGTGCGGTCCGCTTAGAAACACACGTGGCTCGCAAGGACACCGTGCACGCAGAAGCTGGGGTGTGCGTGTCATTGCAGTGCGTTCTCAGAAGCCGTGCAACTGTGCAATGATTGCAATGCGATCCTCTGATGCGTCGGAATCTCCGATTGCAGCGTGGAGGGTGCTTCTAACTCCAATACGTTAGTACAGCGCGAGGAATCGATCCGGGCGGTATTGTGATGTAGCAGCAATACCCGACGAGGAAATGGGGATGGCGGTGTCCGCCGAGCGGACACCTGGAGCTTGCCCGGCAAGATGCTTAGGAAGGAGCGCAGTGGGACAATTAGTCCTGATCCTCGCATGGGCGTGGGTGGGCAGCGCCCAAACAAAGGACAGATGGTGCTGCCCGTTGGCCTCGCGCTGCTGTCGAGAGCAGATGAGACACATCCGCAACTATCCCGTCATCATGCCAGCGTCCATTGACAATACACAACCCACGACAGACGCCACAAAGCTGCTGGGTCTTGATGCTACGTAAACATTACGACACGACAACCTTGGCCTTCATACAGTCTGGTACTGATACATGTAAATGCCTGTCACAAACGCGTCAGCGAAAGAATCACCTGGGCATGGGCAGAGAGTTGCCAGCACGGCGCACTTACCCCAAGTTTGGTTGTGGCTGGACCACACGTCCACCCGGCACTCCTCGTCCAACTCGTCCGCGCAAGCGACCTCATACGAGTGATACGATGCCCACGGGCACGAGAAGCGCGGCAGGATTATGGACTCTGCGCCGACGCGCCCGACGAACTCAGTAGGCACGGACGCGCACGCCGGCTTCGAACTCCAAGTCACCGTCCTAGAGTCGAGGAACGCGGGAATGTCCAGGGGACAAATCCGCAATCGTAGGCTATTGCTGACGACAGGCAGGTCCTTGCCCTCGAATTCGTCACCTGCGCCGGGGAGCCGCATGACGAGCGCACACTCCTCCATCCCAAAGTCCATCACTCGGAATTGAATAATAGTGTGCGTCTAGGAGTCTATTGAGTGAGGACCACAGCAGCGTGCGGGGAAGCCGACGCACCTTGTCATTGACAATGAGATGCCTGTCATACGGCGACAGCCGACCTATCATTGGATTCCACACCTCATGTTCCCCGTAACTACCCGCGCGATTGGGCTCGTCTCTGTAGACCTGTGTGACGACCTTCGGCCGGTTCACGAGCGGGTCGATAGGGGACGACTGGGCACCGCCTTGGTCGTACAGCTCCTTCAGGCCAATGTATGGGTTGGCGAGCGGCAGGGTGCTGTCGTCGAAGTACTCGGCGGAGAAGATGTGCGAGATGTACACCATGAAGACGAGGTCCGTCAAGCCGACGAACACGAGACATGCGAGGAGGTACTGCCAAAATGGCCTCTGGTATCGTGAGCTGCGATTGTACACTGCAGATGGCGACGACGACCCTGCAAAGTCAATGTGATGGCCTCTCCTTGAAAATGGTGAACAGACGTGCTCACCGTGGTAGTCGTTGTCCTCAAACTCGAGGGAACTGCTGGAACGCAGTAGACCATGTTGCTCTTCAATGACATCCTGTTTCATTAGTCAAACTTGAGTCAGAATTGCTTATCTCCTTCGTGGCGACCTCAACCAGGACGAGTGGGGCCAAGGTACTGTCCTCAAGCGTGTCAGGTTGGCAGTGTGGCGCTAGGACAATAATGACAAGGCCAGTATAACCCCAACAGACGGCCAGCAGTGAAACATCATCGCGCGCTATCACCTGAATACCTGCAACTTCTCTTTCCAGTGATACACGAGAACATCAAAGAAGTCCGATAGATTCGGCACGTTTTTCCAAGGCGCCATAACCATACCATATCTGGGGGTTGCGTCCGCATGTTATGTATAATACTATTGCATGCATCGTCCGCTCGCAGAGAAGGAAAATGGGGAATACGTGGCGTGTTGCAACCAACCAGGACAAATCTGACGCCAGCACTACACACTCCCCATCAAGTGAGACCCACCAGAATGGTTGCCTGTTCATGTGCTGCAGGAACTTAACATAGACCACGACCACATCGATCACATTCATTGTTGTCCGAGTTCCTTGGCGAACGCCCAGCTGGGCCAGTCGCCCCAGGGCGAGGCAAACACCTGGTGACCTTTCAGTGTCATGCCCAGGTGCTCGTACACGGGGACCTGTGCAAACGGAATGTCAATGGACGCGGACATCTTACGGATCAATGGACGTGCGTTCTCCTTGCTTCCCGTAGACAAGGCTACCACAGCTCCCACACTCTTCGCCTATCGCAGAGCAATCAGACGTGGCGTCGGTGAACGTACTACTAGCAACGTACTTTATCATACGCTATGTTGAACATGGCAGTCGCAATTCCTTGCTTTTGATATTCCGGGCGAACGAACACGAGGTTGCAGAAGTGGGTCTTGATCTGGGACTAACTCGGCTGGTCAGTGGCTATACCGCGCATGCGACACCATCTCAATTACCTGCGCCATCCCAAATGACTCGTCAAGATATTTGGGGAAATCACGTCCAAGCTTGCAGATGGGTATCAGGCCAGACCATGGGCGCAGGACAGGCGGCTTACCGATTCCTCGAAATACTTTTTTCCCTCGTCAGACATTTTCTCCACGAAGTCATAAAAACCCAACTGTCGTTGGTCCTCGCTGATGGCCAGCAGTTAAACGGAGGCATAAATCGAGAACACCCGATACTCACGAGTCGAAGAGGTCCCGACCAGGAGGTATGAACTGAGCGTAGCCGACAAGCTTGCCGTCCTCATCAGTCGCGACGTACGTGTCCCCTGCCCCTTCACATAACCATGAAGCTTTGATAATGGATCGCATCAATACAGGCAGCAGGTCCAGATTACCACCTGTCCAAGCCTTGCACGATGGATCTGAAAACCATGCTTAGTCTGGGTCTCGACGTACTGCGGTCTGTCCTCACCGCCTTGCTGCAGCGAGACAGTTAGCTGCACTGCATCGTCTATCATCACTTCTTCAACGATACGTGAGAGGTCTTGATTGGACTCGGAAAGGCTAGTGCTGTTCACCAACCTGTCGGCTCTTTCACTTCGAAGACCTTGACGTTTGGAGGTGAAACAGCCATGTCGTTGAAGGAGATGTCTCGTCGCTCAGACTGCAAGGATTAGTGCTATAGAAGCCTAAGAGTAGAAGGTAAGAGGGAGCAGGACTACAAGCATGGTGTATACTTTGGCATCTGTTCAAAGGACGGAGGCTGATTGTAGACAGTGTAAGCAAATGTCCGCCGAAGTTGATTTCGAAAGTCAGAGGGTCAGACGTGCCGTGCTGGCGGCGAAGAAGCGGTGTGGCAGGGTTGTCAAGTTGCAGTCTTTCTCACCCGCTACTTACCACTCCGTCAGATCCAGATCTGAGCGGTATCAACTTCTACTCACAGCGCTTGTTGCGATTCAACGTTTACCTCCATCCGTGCTTATTCGCGCGATCCTATCGTATCGCTCTGTGCGAGAAAGCGGAGTCCGACACCGCCGTGAAATCTACCGGACGCTGATTGCCATTGTTACACTGTGTGTGAGTACACTCCGCCGGCGCTGATGCGCTGACGGGCTTCTTGGGTGCCAGTACTAGTGCAGGATACCTCCTGACCATGATCAGTCCGAGCGGCATACGTACGTACACGGCTATCGGACGATACAACCATGGTCCACGTATGCTGACATGCGCACAGATCCAGGCTCTCATAACTTACAGTTAGCTGCCGAACGGTTAGTAAGTTCCAGAGGGACCAGAGCCACGCCGTTTGGTCGTTCCCCCAATCAGTACGTCTTCTAGACTGAATGCTAGTCCGTAGCGTGTTCATATCCGTGGCATCAGTAGACATTGCATGCTCAGGTCTGGTCTCATGGAATCGCTGCAAAAGCACCAAATGGCGACCGAGCCAGCATCACATGCGTGCAGAATTCCTGAGCACTGCTATGAAGCCTGCGTAGAGATTCATCGCACAGGTCAACATCGCTCCAAGTGGGCGCAATGTGCTGAGCGCGGAAGCATTGTGAACGGTCCTGTCACCTGCAGTTGGTTCGTACACCTTTCCGTTGACGCTATCCCTTGAGTTGGATCCATCCCCAAGCATGGCAACACGTCAGCTCGCGCTCGCTGTGCTCGTTCTGCTGGCCCTCGCCAACGTTTATCTCGACGTCCTCCTCTCCCGTGTGGCACGACAAGCAGCCAGGCGCCGCGAACGGCCGCTCTCCTCATACTGTGAGCTATCTTCCCAGCGCGTCCATCGTCGAGCGCTCATCCCAGTACACCATAGCGTTCATTGAGGATGACCGCCCCCCACTCTTCCCCGCTAAAGGCGTGCGGCGCGCCGTGCGCATGCCCGTCGAGGAGAGCGTCCGCTACGCGCTCTTGGCGCCCGAGTCCGTGGACGAGTGGCTCTGGATCTCGACCGTCGGCGATGGCGACCTTCGCCTCGGGCCGAGCCACCGCCTCTTTGGTGTCGGCTACACACACCAGCAGCACTGCCTGCAGTACCTGCTCGACGCGCTGCAGGCGCCTCACCCCGCGTATGGCGAGCACGCGGAGCACCCCACGCACTGCCTGAACCACTTTCGCCAGTACGTTCTCTGCGATGCAGATGTCACGCTCGAACCCGCGGACGTGCTTACGCGTAATCGCACGGAGGAGCGGTGGATGGGCGACCGGCGATGCGTGGATTGGATGGTGTTGCGAGAGGAGTTTAGGAGGAACTGGTTGGAGTGGAAGGCGGTGAGGGATAGGGTCGAGAGCACGATGCCGAGTTTGAGACTGTACGAGTGATGGTTGCTACATCGTATGTGTCCTCTTACCCGCGGTTCTTGGACGAGCCGCTTCGCGCAGCCTTATATCTTCGCTGTCGCTTATGACGAGTCAGATGAATAGACCTCGCTGTAGCCTCCTGACATTTTGCATAGCTGTACACTTATGCGAAGTTAGACACACAGTATCACGCCCACAACAACACCTAGTTTAGCACGCCATGGCCAACGTTTGGTGAACGCAATAGCTATACTGTACCAAGTGGGCGGATCGCGAAGTAAATAGGGACGATGATTATGCAATTCACGTCAGTGGGTACAAGTTGTAGTCTAAATTGCTGGGTGACCCGCACGTCCCAACTGAGAAGCAAGAACGCGTTAGACATCGCAGTTTGACTGTATCTCTGACTTCCCATCGCGCAAGGAAGTCTGCGAAAGGGAGATGTGGCCGCTGTTATTGAGGGTCTGGCTCGCACCGGTGACGCTCGTGAACTGCGCAAACGACATCGAGGTGAGGTTCTGCTGCGTCGTGCGGTTCCACGCGGACCCGATGACGACCCGCATGATGATCAGCTGCGGCGAGATGACCTATAGCACGCGTGGGGCGCTGTCAAAAGGCTTCCGATACAGTGGACGGGAACCACTCACAGTGAAGACGGCGTAGAGGCTCATGAACAGTGCGCTGAGTTCGCTGCCAATCGCGAACGAGATGAGGTACATGAGCCCGAAAATCGTGTAGAGCGCGGCGGACTCGACGATCATGGTGACGACGCTGTAATACTGGTTCGCGCCGTTGTGCTTGAGGGCGCGCTCCGTCGTGCGCGCGTGGTACAGGATGCGCCCGCAGATCAGGGTTGTGCTCAGTATGTTGATGGCCATCGTGCAAGAAAGGTACGCCGTACTCGTCGTCTGCGCGAGCCCGGCAAAGTTGTCCCCGCCAGGGCTGCCAGAATAGTAGAGCGTGGCGATTCCAATGCCTGGGCAATGTATGAGTGGACTGCTAGTCGAGGTAGCAGAGGAAATAACTTGCCGAGGGAAGCAACCCAGAGCAGGCAGGGCAAACCGATCACTAGGAAACTATTCCAAAGCATGAAGCACCGATAAATCTGTGCAGAACACAATCAGTGTGAGCCAATGTCGTCCGCGGGCGGCAAGACAGCACACCAAGAGACCGTCTGCGAGGAGCTGAACGAGGACGTTCGCGGCCGAGGCCATCGTCTGGTACCACACGGCCGCATTGTCTGCGAACCATTGCTCTGAGCCACCGGGGTAGTTCTGGTTGCTGATCCACCACAGCTCGCCGAAGACGCAATTCGCGGCTACATTGATCGTGCACAGGACGAGCAGGAGCGTGCTAAAGAACAGGTAGAGCACATCGGACTTCGTGCGGTCGCGCGGCTTCTTGCGAAGTAGGACCCGTATTGACACGCCATAGATGACGAGCTCTATCCCTGTCTCGGCCCCAGGCCACTATCAGTCAGATACACGGGTGATGTTTGGCCATGATACCAACCGTACAGGATGCTAATGAAGATGTTGCCGATGTACCACCCATGTTGTAACTCTGCGGACATGGCGACTGTAACGGATTGCTGGTTGACGGGGTCCCGAAAGATGAACAACCAGAGCCTGGAGGAGCTGAGAAGCTGAAGAGCCGAGCGATCACAGTCGATAGCCTATAAATTGATCACATCCCCAGGCACGCACACTGGACAAGGCGTCTGTCATGATCACCAGGGATCTAGGGACGTAAAATGGAATGACGCGCCCATACAGAGTCCGCTGCGCCATCAACCGACCATGGCGTGCTGGGAAGAACTCACCCAGACGCAGAGGTATGTACGATATGCTCCTTGCCAGCAGATGGGAGGGGCAGAGTCTACGTCTTGCGTAGCGATGCCCCGGCCGGGTACGTCTCAGGGGACGATCCGCCGTGGTTCCCAGTGAGGTTACTATCAGAGTGATGATGAGCTTTCTGAGGAGGCCTATCAAGGCAGAGACAGCATGGTTCGTCGTGATGCCAAAAATTTTGGATGCCGTTGAAGTTCTGCAAGGATTGCAAGGTGGTGTCGTGACCAGCAAGTCTCTACGCCTTGTCTCGGCCGTACGAGTGATCGCGTGAACAACTCGCACTGCGCGACAATGGATGCCTAGGCTCAGGAAATGCACTGCTGCCGTACTGGATAACAGTGAACCGCGATTAGCGAGTAGAGGTCTGTGTCAGCCACATGCCCTTGGTAACGAGATCAGAGTAGGATGGAGTGAAATAGCCGTCTCCTGTACAGTATTGCACGTCGATCTCAAGTTTGACTGCGGGAATGGATCGTAGTTATATAGGGCAACTGACTCGACGTGCGATCTATTCATATCTAAAAGGTGAACGAGGAACATACGCAGGCCGGGTTGCCGCAACCCGGGCTGGCCCTCTCGGTCGCAATGCGGAGTTTGGCCGATGGTGCCTTCACTGACGCTCCATGAGGACTACATAGGTTGCATTTCACGAGCCGCAAGCTATACTGTATTCGTCGCACGGCCATCTAGTGAATGGACTGCTGGAGCGGGTTTGTCAATGATCACTGATCCCCTGGCGAGGGATAATCCTCAAAGAATTAAGCACCATATGCGTACTGGCACTTGGGTCTGGTTTGATGGACAGCAAGGCGCCATGGAGGTTAGTCGGGAGCTTAATCGTGCATCCTGAATAATTATCAGAATAATAGCAGAGGTCCCAGGCAATTGGAGGAAGGTGGGTTGGTCAGAGTCGCTAATCGATGCGATGAGGGCGGTGGCGTGCATCAGCGCTCACTACCACTGTCGTCCATAACCGAGTTTAGGTAATAATACTCAAGTACTACTAGTACTTAACTTCCTGTCCGCTCATCTGTGGAGGCCCAACGTAGAATCCTCTGGCCTCAGTCCGGCGGCAATAAGCAACAGAGCTCGAGCCAGGCGCCATACAACAAATCAAAGTCTGCAATACAGAAGATCATCATTGCGAGTTGTTCCGTCCGAACACCTCATGTGTTCGCATCGTGCCAACCTTCGGAATCTTGATGCTGGCTCGCGGGACGTGGCATGCTTTCCGAATGCAGCGCCCTTCCAGCACCCAACCATGCGGAGCAGAACATCGCTCACAGGGCTCATAGGACAACCCGTTGCCACGCCTGTCGTGATATTGATTGGTCGTGAACTTGCGCGGCGAGAAGCCAGAGTGGCAGTTCAACTACGCCGCTGTGCGGTCCGCCCACAGCGTTGGGTGCAGCTGAGTCACTACGGGCTCCACGTATCCTTTCCATATCTGAGCCGTTTCTGGGCGGATGTTTCCCCTTCCCCCGTCGGCACCGACTCTGGGTGGTGAAACTGGCCTTTGAATTAGGGATGTCGTCCACAAGCACACTGTTGGTCTCCTTCAGGAATCTCGTGGTGCGGTCGCGGGGATGGAGGTCGTCCCCAGCCTACGTGACCTTTGGTAAGCAAACTGAGTGGTGCTGCGTTCGATGATGTCGTTCAGTACTTAATTTTTGATGTCTCAGTCATTGCTTTGGGTGAGGTGTTTCAGTTTTCAATCTACTCTTAGGGCGCTATCACTTATGACCCAATGTGTGCTCAATAGGTCTCGCACTTGACTGTCTGAACTACAACATCGTCGTCACCGTCTTTCCGTTCAGGCTCGAGGAGCTTCATTACAGCCATGTCTCCAGGCTCGTTGGCTGGCTTCTCTTTTTATATGTGAGCTGTCTTCAATAATGTCATGAACTCGTCCTCTGCTAATAATGTCGTGTAGTCAGCAGGGCTTGTCGTTGGTGGGCCGTCCTGCAACAGCCTTGTGGCATCCGCATTACTACTGATGTCCTTACACCATGTATCACAGCTACCCCTGTGATCGCAATGGTCTCTGAGCGCCTGCAATCAAGACGGCTTGTCCTAGTTGTCGGGCAGCTCATCCTTGTGGCATCGCAACTCCTGCTGATGGAGGCACCCGCATTCTGGGTGATGTGTATTGGGAGGCTGCTCGAGGGCTTCGCCTCGGCGGTGATTATCGTCGCGGGATTCGCTCTGATGTATGTCTCCGCTCCTCCTCGTAGTCCGTGTCAGGTCTCTCATCAATCGCCGTGTCCGAATGTAGATGTGATGCCACCCCTGAGAAGGACATTGGACGTTCGTGCGCTCCGCGTGTGATCGCAGCGTGTGTGGCGTGTGCTGATGCATCTGATAGAGCAACTCGGCATTGTAATGATCGGTGTTCCCCTCGGGTGCGCGTCGCGTCACTCGGACTTCTCGCGGGACTCGCTAACGTGTCGTGTCGTCCCTACAGGCAACTGTTGGCACCGCCAGTTGGTGGAGCCCTCTTTGACCGTTGGGGATATCATGCCCCGTTCATCTTCACCATCCTGTTTACCGTGCTCGACCTCACTGCACGCCTACTGGTCTATGAGCAGCCTCGCTCTGATGATCCTTCTGTGCCAAGCACACCAGAGGAACCTAAGGTTGAGGTTGGAACCGCATATATGTTGCTCACCTCACCAATCTCGCTGCTCCCGGAGACCTCAGAGGTCTTTAACATCAAGGAGCTGCCGTCCAAAAAGACGGGCGATGATATGGCAGCCGCCACGGTTATCCTCAGCGCGTCCGAGATGCCCACAGCCTCGGGGCAAATGGATAAGAAGAAAGAGTTGTCGCTCGTGCAGGTCACGGTCAAGCTGCTGACCTCGACGCGAACGCTTGTCGTCCTGTTCAGCACCTTTTTTGCCTCGTGCGTGTCCCGTCCTTGTAACGCTGCATCGTCTGTGCCCATGCGCGATATTGGCAGGCTCGCTTTTTCGGTGCTCGACGTGACGTTGCCCCTGCGCGTGCAGTCGCTCTGGGGCCTCGACTCGACGAAAGTAGGCCTAGTGTACCTCGCATCGCTTGTCCCCACTCTGATATGTGAGCACCCCTCGTCCGCCGCCCGCGCGTCCCCGCCGCTGATAACGTCTTGCAAGCATCGCCGCTGGCCGGCAAGCTCAGCGACCGGTTCGGTCCGGCGTGGGTCGCCGTCGTCCTGTTGGTGTGCGGCATCCCGTGGTTCGGGTTACTCACACTCGACTTCTCACTGACGTTCTTCATCATTGCGTTCGCGGTGGAGAGTGCGTGCTCTTCCATCTGCCTTAGTGGTCGATACAATGAGAATAACTAGACTTTTTCATCGCCGCCGTATCGTCGCCGCTCGCCACTGAACTCGCGGCTGTCACCCGGAGCATGGAGGGTGTTGGGTGTGAGCGTCTTCCTCACAGACAAACCGGTAGCTGCTCTGAGCTTCTAGAACAGATACACACACGTACGGGACATACAACATCGTGTACGGCCTTGCCAACGCTGTAGGCTCTGTTGTCGGCGGACAGGTGAGCTTGATGGTACCGTTCGCATGATGCTTGTGCCGAAGCTTAATGACTGACTGCACAGATCTACGGCCACTTCTCCGATGGCTGGGACATTTTGTGCTACATCGACACCGGGGTCCTCGTGCTTTGCCTCCTCTTGGTTCTCCTGTTCATCGGCGAAACACCCATCCTCCGCTTATGCAAGTGATAACAACGCCCTTGTCGTCTACTGTACGTTTTGGGATTCGGACTAATGAGGACGACATACGAGCTTATTCTTTCGCGCCTTTTCTCTTCCGATGTCCAGTTACACACCTGGGATTTAATAAATTACCTGCATGTGCACCCTCCATGGTTCTTATTCGCCATTGTGTACACGCTGTAGACGATGTAGCTGTAGACGATCCCTGTTTAAGTGTTTCTCAAGACGTATCGATCTTTACCTGAACGAGTTTGGCGTATTCTAGTCCGACTTCATCGGACATTCTATCATCTGGTTGCAGTGTTTCGCCGCCTTCTATGTGCAGTAATGATACACTCTGGTCAACTTGAATACCTATTGCAATATGAACCCACTGAAGTCTGGTAGCCACAGGTCGCAATGGCCATATTTGACTCTTCGTTACTTTTATCTCCTTGAGAAGTCTGAGGCAGACAGCCTGAGCTTGTCACGCGCTCATGAGGAGTCCAAGTAATCCTAAGCGGTGTCTTTGAGTTCTCTTTCTCGAGGCTTTCTCAAGCTTCCTGACAAACCATAACTCCATTGCCATTGCCAGGGAGTTGGCTTGTAGTACCTTGCCACCAAGATGTCCTCTGGACAGATGTTTGACATCGTCATCGTCGTCTGGGGCATATGAGACTGACGACATGGGAATCAGTCGAGTTGCAGGAAACCACCAAACAGGGACAACATTGATCCTTTCTGACTGAGCTGGCAATTTACCATTGGCAGTCGCGTTTCTACAACGTGCCCGAGTCTTCGGGTTTGCAGATTTCGGAACGACGACGAATCCTGCTTCTCATCTGAGTGAGATATTCCAGTAATATCGTGATTTAAGTGGTCTTCAAGACGCTATATACTCAGTCGACATTGTCGCGTGTGACGAAAGCTTCGCGGCTGACAGTCAAGTAGAAGTAACCAGAGGTAGCACCGAAGGAGAGCAGACTCGTACAGATTGCTTGCAGACATCAACAAACGACGTGCGCGTAATGGATGCGAGCTAAGGGCGGCAAGGGAGATGATAACAAGACCATGGATTTATGCGAGACATCAATTTCGCGTCCACCTGGATTGCTCCAGGTCGGACTAGATAGTAGAGCTTACCGACTGCTCTGAAATTCTGTGAACATAAAGCTGCTGTTCAAAAAAGCGCCACTTTATGTATGCCTTATATGTGAAGCCGAATCTATGAGGCCGCAATACTCATCCGTAGCGAATAGATTGTCCAGTTAGCAGGTATCGCTCACCAAAGATCTATGATTGCTGTCTGGGTATCCCCTCTGCTTCTGGAGGCTGTCTCAACCGGAGGGCGCCCTGTGCTGCATTTTCAAAAGGGATCCATGTATAGCCTCAGATGCGTCCTCGATTCGTGGCTATTTCGATCCCGTGATCTGTGGCCGAGCTTCAACATGCACAGGCGCCCTCACCTATCCGCTCTTGTTCTCGACGCCATTGCATTAGCCATCGACGATTATCGTAGCCAGAGCTGTTGCATAACCTGTTGACCTGTTTCGCTCGCCGCAAGGTAATATTGTTAACTCTATGCCTCCAGCGATGTGACGTGACTTCTCACCTGTCATTCAATTGAAGCAGCTCTTCGACCCAAAACCATCCACCTTCATCCACCTTATTACCCGCGAACAAAATGGAAGCCATCAATCACAACTCCTTCCCGCCGTTCTGTGCTAGCATCATCCTGCAGCTGCAGTCGGTCGTCGATGTAAGGTCTGCTCCATATCCGAGTGGCGCCACCAATACCATGGCGTACAAACAGCCCGAATACAACATGGGTGCGCTAAGAACCAGAACATCGATAACAGAGGAAAGATATGAACCAAAGCATTCGGTGAGTCATGTCGTCCATCAGCTATCAAGATTCTGGTCCTCACCCAGTACCGCCACTCGCAAGGCCATTGTTGTGAACGATGTGGCTAATAGCGTGATACAAGACGCACTAGCCCTTGTAACTCTTGAAGGCGATGGCTATCCCCCGCCATCATGGGAGATCAGGGACGAGCGGGCCAAGTGGGAGGCGGAGATCCAGAGGGAGACTCTCTGGACAATCCTACTTGGGCTGGAAACAGGAATCACTGCTGTGACTAAGGTGAGCTAAACCAAGTCCACTATCTCTTGAAGGGCTTACCAAGTGAAAAACCAGGGCACAGACGGCCCATTGGCTGACATATGGAATGGGGAAGGGCTGAAGTCCACCCCACAGCCGCTGCCAAACGGGGTGTCGACCGCGGCACATGACACTGAGAAGACCATCTGGTGCGACGAGGACATTTTGGACACGTCGACAAATGCGGGCGACCTCGACATCGTCCCCACCACCACGTCATCCTTCCCAGCGAGCGAGAGCCAGGCGTCAGAAACAGTCAGCTGGCCGCCGCCCTCCCTATCCCGCTCGCGCTCGAACACCACCACTTCATCATCCTCTTCGTGGTGCTCGGTACACAAAAGGAGGCTCAGTGTGTCTGATGCAGAGTATGCCACCGAGGTGGACTTCGAGACCACGTTGAACAGAACCTTGACATTTAGCAAGATATGGTCCACCTTGAGCCAGAGTCGCCGGGAGAAGGTACCTGACTTCGCGGAAGACTTCCCTGACTTCCTGTTCGAGTGGGCTGGTACCGCTCAGGAGTGGATGCACTAGATGGGATGGCGTTACGGTATGCTCTGATCTGCGACTCCGCGATGATGAATAGTGTTGACTCTAGCAGACATTGGCGGCATGGAGACGCACCAAAGGGTCGCTGCTGCTGTCCGAGTCGATTGGGTGGGCGTTGCAATCATGATTTGGGTGTGATTGTTGAGAAGAGGCTAGCCGATCATCTTGGAAGTGGATAGTCGTGTTTTGTCGTTTGTACAATGCAACTGTCGTAAGATTGTCCTCTATTGTCCATGGCGGATTCCACGCCCACCCACTCGGGTTTGTCGACCTTTTCCCGGAACGACAGACTAGTAACAATATCTTCACGGCCGCCTTGCGGTCACTGCCCTCGTGTGCGATGCGTCGTGAATCTCAACGGGCGTGAGTCTGTGGAACAGTGTACTCGTTTGATGAACCCTACGTCCGCCTTTTTCAACGTGTAGTCGAGCCTATGAGGCTAGGATGCCGCTCGCACAGACCATAGTCATGCATTGTCCATGAGTAGGCGTCGTGGCTCTTCAGGATGGATAACACAATGTCTGCCTATCCCATCTGCTCTAAGAAGTTGTCTCATCCGCACGATAGTGTATCTCACGCATCTTATGGAACGCGTTGAATACATCCTTGATTTTTGAGCTGATCCCGTGACTTTTGTGGCAGAGTTTTAACATGCATTGGCGCCCTTGCCCACCCAGCTTCGTTTCGACATCGCTGCCTTCCCTATCGACGACCATCGTAGTCACCGAACTCTTCACCTGCTACAAGGTATAGTTGGTAAACATTGACGTTGAACAACGTGCTGAAGTATTTACTTGCCTTGCCTACTGAACCAGGGTGGCCCAAGTAAACACATCTCAATCCAGCAACTGCCCCTCCAGCCCATATACGACACGGAATCAATGGCATGTCTCAATGTGAAGCGGACGTGTTGCAGCATTGCGACGCCGACGAACCCCATATTCGGCGTCAGACCTAGGTCATACCTGAGTGGCACCATGGACGCCACTAACTACAACCAGCGCAAGTCTTCTAGGTCTGCGCTGAAAACCACATATACCGTAGCAGAGGGCGCAATATACCCTACCGTGAGTTAATCCAGTCAACAGCTATGATATATGTGGTCCTCACCTTGTACTTAACAGATGGCCACATCGGCGACCAATGATGGAGGTAGTCTCGTGGCGGCAGTGATACGAGACTGTCTGTCTCTTGCTGCACCGGAGGATGACGGACGCGCGGCCCCTGCATGGATGATCAGGGATGAGCGGGGCAAGTGGGAGGCCGAAGTCCAGGCACAGACGCTCTACGCAATCTTGCTTGGGGAGGAGGCTGCCGTCAAGGCAGAGGTAAGCAGAAGCTTGCTGAACAAGTTCTGCAACGTCAGACTAAGAATAATGATGATGGACAGGGGGACCTATATCGGTCTGGAGGGGATATTTGGGGCAAAGCGGGCTTGAAGCCCGTAACAAAACCGCCTGGCGGATGCACAGAGGCCACCTGGTTAGACGACGAACTATTGGAGACGTCGACCGTTGTCGACGGTTCCGACATCGCGGGCGGCACGTCCACCGACGCAACCAGCGAGACAGTTAGCTGGCCGCCACCACAGCTGTACCATTCGCGGTCCAACAGCTCCACCAGCACCGCCTCGTCGCGCCTGTCAGGACACAGTCGAAGGTCCAGCGCATCGGAGTATAGCAATATCTGTGACGCGGACATTGGGCGGGTCCTGAACAGGACGATGGTGTTTAACGAGATCTGGTCCGTGCTCGTTCGTGGCCGTAGGCTGAAGATGCCTAGGTTCGCAGAGGACCTCCCCAATTTCCTTTTTGAACGAGCTGGTACCACTCGGGAGTAGACGCACTAGGCGAGATGGCGTATACGGTATGTTCCCGTTGGTAACTCTGAAATGGGGTAGGGTACTGACTCCACAAGTAGACACGAGTCGCAGGGTGGAGAAAATGATAAGCATTCTACGAAGTGTCGCTGCCGTCGTCCGGAACGATTGGCAGAAGGGAATGTTGAGATCCCTAGTCAAGGGTGCTCGTCGAAAAGACATTGGCCGAACGGAGTAGAAGCAGACACCCGTGTTTCACCGATTGTACGATTGCGTTGTCTATAAAAGATGCCTCGCAGTCCATCTCCTGAGTGCGCAAGCGTTCACTGTTGCGTTCGTCGATGCTTCAAACGGCGCATAAACGTACACTTTATGAGTTCCTACATCCATGGTATCCGTCACAAGATGTTGTGCGTCAACAGGTGCGTCTTGGAGGGTCCACGGCGGCTACGTTAGATCACTGCAACATGTGTCCCTCGACTTCTTCGGCCTCCAATGGCCTGTGGGCTTTTTCGATCCTAGACCTCACTCAGGCTGGTAATCAGGTCCAGAATCCCCTCGTCTTGCAGTCTTGCACCTGCAATGTGGATACAAAGCTTTCATCCCGGGTATGATTGGCAACCACTTTGGCTAGCCTTGCCAGCGAGTGGCTCGCGTCTTGACCCCGTGACCGACGCGGTCGTGTTCAATCACCGTGTTGGCGCCCGTGTTCGGAGTGGCTTCGTTCGTCCGTGCATATTCTCATCCAGTCCGTCCACCATCGAGGACTGATGACTGAAATAACCACTCTTGAGTCATACTAGGTCGACTCCTAGGGATCCCGGCGGCCGGCCTGAAGGGATCTCTGCTCGATCTCAATTCGGTCACTCGGTCGGGACGAATGAATTCCTCTACTCCCCAGCTGCAAGATGCTGCACGCAATCACTTGCGCAGAGTCGCATGCCGGCAGACATGACAAGAGAGTTGCGTATGACGGTGCGGTGATGAATCGAGCACTCGGGCAGTGTGGTGAGTGGCGTACACACTGACTGGCGTGGACCTGGTGATGCGCGACGACCGAGCGGATGCGTGGTGTCACGCGAGCGACAGGAATCGCCATTTGACCATCCCCGTTGGCTATCTCGGGGATGATGCGGGATCATGGCCAAACGCGGAGTGCAGACGGGAGACATTGATAGGACGAGTCAAAGAGACCGGGAGTTGACGCGAGACGATCTGGCAAGTCGGCGGGTGCGAGTGTCGACCTGTGTGGAAGTGCAGATATATGTGTGGTCGAGCGTGCGCGACGCTTTGCGTCCAGCTCCAGGGGCCCACCCCTGACCACCACGCTCGGAGTGGGCGTGGAGACAACCCTGGGACAGGCCAAATCAACAGCCCGGGGAAACCTGGAGAAAGAGGACGGGAAGACACCAAATACACCAGCGTGAGTCCTTGCCTAGCGCATGCAATTTTGAGCAATAGATGCTTACCAAGTAACAGCGACACAGGCCTCCACTCTTGATTGACACACCTCAAAAGACGGTCACTCAAGAACACGCCTGGGCCGGGCCACGACTCTGGGACCCACGTCGAGCCCGGTCTAGCATGTATGGTGCTTGACGACGTCGAGGGCGAAAGAACGAGGGCGCGGTACTAATTCAGTACAGACGCCACGGGAGATGTCCAACGGAAAGAATCCTGCAGCTGCCAACGCGGGAGACGCACTGAGCCGCACGTCCATATACTGGATGCGGAGATGATCTCCTTTTTCTCACTGGGCGACTCCTTTGGGCACGGTATGGATCTGGCTCTCACTGCGCATGAGCAGGCTCCTCGCCTTCAACCTGTCACACCCCGTGGAAGTGAATGCATTTTCCCGTACGCTATAATTATTGCACTCACCACGGTAGTCTTTAGGTTGTGCATCCTCGTTGTCATCGGGAAGATCGAGGAGACCGTTGTCGCTTAAGAGCGACACGAAGGCGAATAGGATACCCTAGGATCCCGGGGACGAATGGCACTGGGGGCATCGAAATCATCGGGCCCAGTCGAGTGGTGACCGGTGACCAGCAGGAGAAGAGTGCTGGAATCTATGGGGTCTCCCATCTCGCGAACGGACAGTTTGCTGGCGATGAGACGACTCGATTTGATTAGGCGCCAAACGACACGGCCCTCGTGACTGCAAGCAGCACGCTCTATTGTTACGCGTCGTGGCGTCACCAAACTGGTTGTCTCCCTTAGTCCCCTAGGCAGACCCTAAATACAACCTTTGTGAGGGAGGGGAGGAAGGTTGTATAATATGGTCTGCTTCAATACGCACCCCCAACACCGTGTCTGTCCACGATACTGTACAATCAACACTTATTAATGAGCCGTGTACTTACTCTACGCTCAATGTACTTAACCTGATGAATATATTTTCTCATAGTAAGCCATGGTCCATGGCATTGATTATACGGTCTAAACAGATACCGACAGCCCGAACTCCTTTAGCACAAACACACTGGGGCCTCCCTTGGCAGGCCTTACTGCGCACCGATGAGGTGTGATATTCCCCTACGCCCAAGAACTGGTAGACCATGTCGGTCTGCGGGCCAGGGCATATATGTATCGTTGCTGTCAGGGCTATCACTGGGACCGGTATGTAGGAGCTCAAGCGCCAAACGGATGCCTACTTAGCGAAGTGGGCTGAAAGCGAGAGGACGCGTCCGCCTCCTCTCTCTCCATCGCGCTTTCAGCCTCTCTCCGCTGCAGACGTCTATGGGCTCCTCTCCTTCTTTCATGAATTTTTCCATACCCGGAAAAGCGCATAAGGCCACCAATAATGACTGAGGATCCGGAGAGAACGGAAGTAGCGGGCGAAAAAACCCACTGCAGGAAAAGCATTAGGAATGGAATGCGAAAGTATGCAGAAGACAGGAGACGAGGGTGATGATGTGGTGGTCGACTCGGGATAACTGGCACGAAACTATGGCGGACACCGAAGCGACGGCAGACGAGCAGGCATCCGGGGGGGAGGGATTAGCGGTGCCCCCACTCATGTCAATCTGATAATGGAGCTGACACCAGAATACAGACGATCCCTCACCATGTGCACCATGGAGGAGCAGAGGAAGTCGAACGGAGTGTGGCATTGCCGGCGAGAAGGAAGCCTGCCAACCGGACAGCGGAAAGGCCCAGCAGTTCCGCATACCGAAGTGGCCCGTGGAGACGGGCGGGTTGATTGAAGACTAGCAGGACGCACACCACGACTAGCTCTCAACGTCGCCAAGCATTGTCGATGAACAAGTTGTAGTTAGGTTCCGTGACTGCTACCAACTGGCTATGCAAGGTCCTAGGTTTCCGGGACGTCAATCTCGCATACGAGGTCACGCATACGAGCGACATTTCCAGCACAGTTCAAATGGAGGCATACGACGAGTTTCTCGTGAATTAGATTGGCCTCGGTGGTCCGTACGCAGCAGACGAGGCCGGGATCGGTCGAACACGTCAGAGAACGTCTCCAACTGTGTAGGGCCAGGTCTGGCAGCGGGAAGACTGCGAAATGTTGACAAGGTCGGCCGGCATGGATGACCAAGAAATTTGCCTGGCATAGAGGATCGCAAAATGCCTCCTGGCCCAGCGTTGGGGTTGTGTGAGCCCGCGTGGGTGATACATTTACAAGGTCAACCCGCGTGGGTTGACCAAAGCAATCATGCCCGGGCTGGGGATTGCGAACGCCCGGGTTGGGGGGGTGTGAGCCCGCGTAGGCGAAATGTCTATAAGGTTGGCCCGCGTGGGCTGAACATCTACGAGGTCGACTTGCGCGAGTTACGGTGGGTGACCAGGCAATGTGTCTGGCGTCAGGGATTGTGTATGTGCCCTGGCCCCGCGTTAGGGGGTGTGTGAGTCCGTGTGGGCAGAACGTTGCAATTGACAAGTCGACCCGTGTGGACGACCAGGCAATCCGATCCGACGTCGGAGATCGCAAACGTCGTGGCTGGACAATCCCTCCGAGCAACAGAGAGGTCGATCCCTTTGCTATCGGAGGGCGTCCCGAATGTTGACATGTGTGGGTGACCAGTAGACCAAGCAACCTGGCTCCGTGTATGTGATCGTGAATGCGTTCTATGAAGGGTGAGAGGCGCGATTTTCCGGCAATTTTTGAAGGCATTATAATCAGGGCCCCCTTGACGCGTAGAGTCTGAGTCTGCGAGCCCATACGAGCGATAGTGAGGGAGCTAGAGTGTGTGAGAGGAGGCAACGATGTGGCGTGGGCGGCGCGATCCTCGGTACTAACAGCGGGCGCCAGGCAACCAGTACCGTAGTCTCGGTAGGTTCCAAATGTCAGATACGGTTGTGCCAACGCTGCCAGCCTGAGTGTCAATGTTGAATGTACAACTAGAAATGAAGGCGGCTAACCAGCGTTGCTCACCATGCACAACTCTGAAGCAGCAGCAGCAGCGTAGTGTTCTGTAAATAAACCTCCGAACTTTCTTACATTTGTAAGTTACATACCAGCCCTAGGGGAACTTTTAAGAAAGTGTAAGTAACATGTGAATAAGTAATATTTCACAATGTAAACAACAATCTTGGTGTAAAAAGAGGCCAGTGGTTCATTTAGAAATCTAAATGTTACGGTGACCCTTTCCAGGCCTTTTCGTGTTCTTCAATCCAGACGATACCATAACTGGTACTGTGAGTTTTCCAGTTGAAAATGCCCTTGAATTACTTGATGGTGCCAACCTCACTTTTGCTCCTCTCTGCGTCCAGCGCAAAGGTCAAGAAAATCTTTTTTTTTGAGTCTGATCCATTCTGGATGAGCAGCTGAGGTGGTAGGTTCACAAGGTCCCAGGATGCAGAGACGCGATATCAAGGTTTGCTTCTTTGGCGCTTCTGTCATCAGGATGTTCAATACAGATCGCTGCACATCTCTGACATCGCAGAAACTCCATCATTGCATTATGCCTGGCCATGTGTCTCTGGTGTGTATGAGTCTTCTCTGGGATGGGATGCCCATCCCAGTATTGTCCCTCATTGCCACCAGTGGTTGCTGTATACACATGCATTACCTCTGACTTATTTACACTTTCTAATGTGCAAAATCTGGGGTTCAATGGACCCCCTGTTGCTGATATGTAAGTAACCCATTATTTACATGACCTGTTTACAGTGTATATCAATCAGGACCTATTTACAGAACACTACCAGTGAAGCTGAAGGCCCCAAACCCTTTACAGACAGATGCCTGCCACATACTGTTCCCAGACATGTTAATTTTGTCTATATAAGTGAGTCAGATTTTTTTAGATTCTTTCCGTTGTGAGACGGATCTCGGCAGCACCGTGTAAGTGCTGGGTGGATCAGAATGGCACTCGTTCAAATGGTTACAGGCATCTTATCCGTTACAGTACTGATTCCCGCTCTCAGACTAAACCACTCAAGAATTCCATCCAAGCAGCCCCTACGAGGCTACGACGTTCTGGATGATTCACAGTGTCAGCGCCCCCTCAGGCGGTCCCGAGAAGATGTCTTTCATTCTTGATTGATAACCTCGTTGTAAGTTCCGGCATGCGACTAGTAGACGCAGATAACTCAACTCGCTCCTGGATGCACAACAGGATAGTGCTAGCACAGAGATTTTCGAGATGACTTATTGTCATCGACTGCGTAGCTGTGGAATGGAAGGCTACATACCCATTTCTGGTGGTTCCTTATTTCCACATTCGCGTGGCATAGATACGTCAAATGCTTTGCTCCACTGCCATTGCGACTCAGGCTGACGCTGACTGAGGAGTTAGAGAGCTGACATGGTTGCACTTAGATACCAAGGGGAAGGTACAATTGTCTCGTCAGCATACCGCTATTAGCGGACTTCCCATCCAGATTTGGGATGGTGATCCGGGAGGACTTAACTTCTGTCTTGTCATTCATTGTGCTCGCATGCACGCTATGCTCACGAGCACCAAGAACGGTATATCACAGTCATGTTCTGCAAATCTACGACTCAGCGCACTGTCCCTGCATCGTTATGACGGTCAGCTTTGCAAACCAACTACAGGTAAGTTCATCAGGATTCTCTCTCTTCTCAGCGATGCAATGTTCACTCGTGCCCAGTTCCTCTTGGATCATACTGAGAAAAGCATCGCGATATTGATCGCGTCGGCTTTGTTCACGCACGTCATTCTTCGTCTTATCCTGCACAAAACTCTGGTAGACAAGGATGACCATCCCCTCCCTCCGGGACCCCCTTTCCGCTTCCCTTTCCTTCCACGATACCCAGAGCGCATACTCCATCGGTGGAGGAAGAAATATGGCCCCATCTACTCGGTGTGGATGGGGAACCAGCTCTTTGTGGTGCTCAATGACCCCGTCATTGTACGTGATCTATTGGTTGCCCATGGCGCCAACTTCTCCGGCCGATGGGGCTATTTTATGAAAAACCAGACCATTCTGCAAGGCGGTGCCATCACGGCCACACCGTACAATGATACATGGTGCACGGATCTTGCATCTCCTTCAGCACAGCTTGTCACTCACCAATGGTCAGGAGGAAACACCGCAGGATTGCCAACACGATCCTTGCACCCAAAGCCGTCGAAGGATACACGGCGATGCTCGACTACGAGGCGCACATGCTGATTCGCTCACTCTATCACAGCACCCAGCAGGGAAAGGTACCGGTTGATCCAGCTCATGATGCGGGTTATTATGTTTTCAAGTGAATTGCAAGAACCGACACTCTAAATGCCGCTGACCCATCCAAAGCAACATGCTCTCTGTAACATCTGGCATGCGCACTGGCTCGGTCGCTGACCCTCTCGTCAAACGGGCTCTCCTTCTGGGCACGGAGTTTATGAAACTCACTGGTATGTGCGCTTCGGCTCCGGTTTTACGTCTCTCAGCTTTATGCATCAAAGGCCCTTGGTCCAATGCTGTCGATTTCATTAAACCCCTCCAATGGATCCCGACCCGCACCCGGTCGCGGGGCCGCAAGCTGCAGCAGGACTTCCTGGACGTGTATGGTGCGATGATCAACCTTGTGAAGGAGCGCATTCGCTCGGGTGAAGACGTCCCGGACTGTCTCGTCAAGTCACTGCTCGCATACGAGCTGGATGAGCCGCTGAGCTGGATGGACATGTGTATGCTAACGACCGCCTTTGCGACTGGAGGCTCTCACTCGGTACACCCGCCCTGGTTATGAGAGCCCCCTTTTGACTGACGAATTTCCAGACATCAGGTACCATCCAGTGGTTCCTGGCGTCCATGCCCTCTCATCCGGACATTCAGATGAAAGCACACGTAGAGCTCGATCGCGTCGTAGGACGTAGCAGGTGGCCGACCTGCGACGACGAAGTTCGCCTGCCTTACGTGCGGGCTATCGTGAAAGAGGTACGTCCCCGACCCCATCCCCAGGTCCTCCGCTGTCATTCCCCCTTCTGGATGGGGACCCCACACTGCTCTGACAATGACTTTGTTTACCGAGGGATGTACATCCCCGCGAACACGGTGATGGTCATGAACTGCTACTCGCTCCATCACAATGAGGAGCGCTATCGCGAGCCGTCAGTCGTACATCGCCCAACGCACCCCACGCCACGCCGATCATGCTAACTCTCTGATAGACTCACGTTCAACCCCGACCGGTTCGTTGACGACAACCTGTCCAGCGCGGAGTCCTCCAGGCTCGCGAACGCCATGGAGCGCGACCACTGGGCGTTCGGCGCAGGGTACGTGCGCCCCGTTTACCCACACCAGACCCCCGCTGACGCTGCCACTTGTACTCTGGCGCTGCGCGTACAGCCGGCGCATCTGCCCGGGCATGCACATCGCGGAGAAGGAGATCTTCCTCGCGGTCTCGCGGCTGCTCTGGGCGTTCCAGATTGAGGCCGTCCCCGGGCAGCTCCCCTGCCTCGAGGAGTACGACGGAAACTCGGGGCGCACGCCACTGCCATTCGAGGTGCGTCTCATCCCGCGTCACGACCAGGTACACGCGGTGCTCGATGAGAAGGAGGAGACCACACCCATAGGCCTGACCTACGCGGACGGCATCGACTTCAGCCTCGCTTAGACGTGTGACTTGTTAGTTAGTTAGCTAGTTATTTTCCTTTATTATCCGCGAGGGCCGAGCCCTATGTAGACAGTATTCTAGCTAGTTGTATGTACGAGTAGTATCGATCTATGTCTAAGCTTTGCATTGTTCGACGTGTGACTTAACGGCGTCGTGGAGCTTGTGGGCAAAGTGTCTTGATGTTCTGGCAAATTCCATGCTTGAAGAAGGCTGTGACTCGACTGGCCGGAATATGTTCCCGTTTTGTAATTCATCTACGTGCACCGTGTCAGCATACCAATCTCGACAGTAAGGGCATCGGAGTATAAACTGCCATGGGATCTGTTATTGCAGTCACCTAGAGCATACGTGAGCGAGCACTAATGCCCATAAGTTATGCCAGGCAACATCACGCACACCTTTCCATACCAGCCTTTTGCTGAGATTTGAAGATGCGGGTCCAGATCCAAGCAAATGCCGTGGCAGACGTCCAGCGGGAAAAGCCTGAATCCACACTGTACATGCCTACAGTTTCGTAGCCTAACTGGCCAGTGGGTGCCCGCAGCCCTCGCATTCGTCCACCGTCTTGAATCACTGGACCAGTGGGCATAGTATTGATGGAACACACTCAACGAGTCTCGGCCATCATATGTAGCTGAACACACTACCAATCAGTAGTCTAGCTGCACGCGATAGTAGTATTGTAGATGAGGCCCATAACCCACAGTAACCTATCCCAGTCATCACGAACAGGGGTGGAAGAGCGTCCTTCCAGTGGCGCGGAAATGGGAGCGAGGAAATCACAGTAGACACACACTCACACGTAGTCATCATCAACACTAGTAGTTCAGACGGGGTCAGTCAAAATCCCCACCCGGCTTGCTCTCGACATCCGAGAAAGAGCGCAGGCCATATATGGACGAGTTCGTGCCCGTATCCTCAGTAACAATGACCTGCGCACCGGACTGCTGCATCGAACGGTTGAGCGGAGGTTGCTTGAACTGTATGGTCTGCACAGTTGTGTCGACGTGCTCTATAGCAATTCCACGGCCTACACGGATGATGATCAGGTCGAACTGGATTCCGGCGAGTTGCAGGTACTGAAGCCATCTCCACGGTCAGCTCGACGCCGCTGGAATGGCCCGGTTACAAGCACAACTCACGAAGTCTGAGACAGGATATAAAGCGTTGCTCTCGGCGAAGTTCACGATGAAGAAGATGACCCCCGTGAGTGTGTAGACGAAAGCAGACTCGACAAGGATGCGGGTCAGCTCGGGCCACTGCATCCGGTTGCTCACACACGAGCCTGTGTGCTTAGCGAAATACAGGCTGGATTTGCGGTGGACCTGGTTGATGCGGTACAAGATAAGAGCTACAAGAGGGTAAGTTTCCTCCGCCATCGGAGGGGGGCCAGCAGACTTACATGTTGCAATGATGTTCAGGACGACACTAATGACAACGAACGCGGTCGAGATTGCATGGGCCCTCGGCGCGCCGATCAAGGTCGTAATCGCGCTGAAGGTAGCACAATAGTATGTCCCGGCAGCAGCGCAGGCCAACCCTGCCAGCCAGATGAGTATAGAAGGGATGACATAAATCCATCTCTGGCCATAAACAATCCAGGTGCGATGGATCTATGGCGCATGAATGCTTGATGTAGCTCCGAGCTCGTATGGTAACTCACGAGCGCAGCGTCCGCGATGAGGACAGCGAGGAAGTTACATACAGTCTGCTTGTGGATCAAAACGTGCACCCTCATACCCTCATAGTGTCCATGGCAAGACTCACCCGTAGAACGGTGACATAGTCCGATAACTGGCTGAATATCAATTCCGAGCCGCCCTCCCCTTCGTAAATAGTAAAGGCATAGACATTGCGATATAGCAAGAATGCGACGTCGATGGTTCCCACCACCAACAGCAGGATCGCCCAGACGAGGGGAAGCGCATTGACGGTGCGTTTTGATGCCTTGGACGTGTTCACCACTGTGTATATACATATGGCAGCCGTCACGAGCTGCACGCCCCACGCAGCACTTTCCATGAAGAGCCCTACGATTTCCGCCTTGCTGATGGGGAAGTTCGGCATGGCCGACGGTGGCTAGTACACGGTGGGTGCTCGATGCCTCAGTTGTGGATGACAAGCGACGTTGGCGTGCTGCGCGGCGAAGTGCATTGTACTTATATGCCATGCAGCGCTTGAAGACGAAGATTGCGGACATACGAAGCATCGTCAAGCAGGGAAGCACAAGTCTTGTACATCGTGTCCTGGGTCATGTACGTCTAGCGAGGCCGCTCCCTGACAGACGGAGATTGTCGGGTGATAACAGAGCACTTATCCGGGATACAGTCAAGGCCCTCTGTGGCTGGGCGGTGATAACTGAACTGGTGGTACTCATTGGGCGGCGGGCAACAAGTCGGACCACTGGGCGGATGGGCCGGGACCGACCGGACCTGATCATGTCAGTATCGTAGTTGACATACGCAGCGACCAGAAGTAGAACTTTTGTAAGTAAGGCTGTTCACTGAGTTCTCAGAGACAGGGTGACAGGAGCTATGAATACTGGCACGCACCATCTGAGGATATTGTTGCTTCCGTAGGACTAGGTCTCATCTGAGCCTACTCCAGTTGATCTAGATTATGTGACTCGTACCGAAAGGACAGTAGCCAAAGGATCAACGCATGGGTACGAATAGGATAAATGTCAGCGACATACAAAATTGCTTGGATGACTACGTCCGCAGTGCCTGGTGGCAGGCATTCAATCGGGTAACTCATCTAGCTACAAAGCCCGTCAGTTCCGAAGTGTCCCAAATCGTGCACCCACTTGCGAAGGAGGCATTGGTCTCAAAAGCCTCTGTCTGGTGTCTAGTACGTGTAAGAAGGAACTAGAAGATGTCACTTCAGCCATCACAGCCATTTGTGTCTCGAGATGTGATGGGGACATTTTTCATCGCCCGATAACCACGTATTGGAGACTGACAGTGATAATATATTGGCTACTCTCTCATGACTTCTGACGTATTAGCATTTAGCAAGTGGACGGGCACGCAAGGACACCGTGGCGCCTCGAAAAGTAAAGTGAGGCTGATGTAACTTCAACGTCTTCTCGCCTTCAAGCCGTCTCAAACTGCGCGCTGTACTCATCTGCCATGCGGCGCTTGAGGATGAAGATTGTGAACACACGGAGTAACACCAAGCATGGAAGCGAAACCTTGTACGCCATGCTCTGGCCACGGGTCATGTACGCCCAGTGGTGCTGCTTCCTGCCAATTCAAGGCAGTTGATATGGGAAAGAACAGGTCGTGAGACTGATAACAGAGAATTCATCCGATGTACAGTCAAGGCTCTCTGTTGCTGGGCGGTGATGAAAAGTAATGGTGGTCACACAGCATGATTGTCGGATGCAGTAGAACCACAACAACAATAGCCAGAGTTTGAACTTTGTTCACAGACCTCTCAGAGACAACCTGGAGCCTTGAATACCGTCACGATGAGGAGAGACTGGGTAAACCGGTGTGAGTCCTGACCCAACGTAACTGATACATCTTCGAGTACCGGGCGTTTACCAAGCAGTAGCAACAACACAAGCCCTTGGTTGACACCCCCCGAACGACAGATACTCCTGAGCGCATTCAGAAATGACTCTTGTACCCATGCAGCTGGGTCTAGCATAGCATGTATGGCCTCCGCGACGACGAAAGCAACGCAACGGGGACCCGGTCTCACCCAGTGTAGATGCCGCGTCAGACGTCCAGCGGATGCGGATGCGATCTCCTTTTTTGTCGTTAGGCGACCGCTTTGGACGGGGCACGGGTGTGTCCTGCTGCGCACGAGCAGATTCCTCATCCTCGACTGTTATACCTCCTGAGAATATGTGCCGGCCCTCGCATGCCATACTTGTCCGTCCTCTGCTCCAGCATCCAGACAACGCATCCCTCATCACATCGAGGAAGATAGTCGTCACCTCTGAGAGTAAATTGGGATGGGAAACACGCAGTCGGAAAGGGTGCTCCGAGATCTCTGGAACGAAAGTAATCGAGGCCATCGAGGCCCGAGTGGCGGACGGCAGGAGAAGAGGGTTGAGTTGAGATTTCCCGAGTCTCCCATGCAGTCCGCGGACGTGCAACTATAAGTCTACTTACAGTGAGACGACTCAATGTGGTCAGGCGCTGGTATACGCGCCCCTCGTGACCACAAACGACGCGCTCTAGCGTTACGCGTCAAGCCACACCAACCTCGCGCTGGGGAACGACACTTCGTGGGCCCAGATTTGAGACGAGTGGCAGCCAAATCAGGGCCTCCGATCGAAGGTCTGTGTTGCGACTGCAAGAGATACACCCTCAGAATATGTATTTACTTATACGCTAGTCCGAAGAAGTGTGTGTGGTCGGAGTCACTAGCCGGGGGTTGGTCCAATTGCGATTGCGCCTCGAATCCAGAATACCCTGCGTGCGAACAAGAGAAATTTTCCATGTATCACAAAATCAGTTCGACGCCGCTTGGACTCCCTGAGGTTCTGTCAGTGCATCGTCGACGTCATGTGCCCTGTAGGCTGAGAGACATACCTTGCCTGACAAGTCTCAGTCGACGCAACAGCAGCAGCAAAAACAGCTCGTACAACATGCGCCATCGCCCTGCGCAGGATTCCGGAAGTGGTCAACATCGGTCGAAGACAAGGACAGCAGGTCACATACCCCGCGGAGCCTGAAGGGCCTCTCGCTGTATTCCGAGGGCAGAGTCGTGCTCATAGAGGTGGTCGGCGCCGGTTGGGTGTACACGACCACTCTAGCGCTGCGCGGACTGTGTGCAACCGAGATATGTGCAGCGAGCGGGTATGTCACCGATTCTCGTGGTATGGACATGGTAACTGTAAGAAGCGGAGTCGACTTGAGACGGTGGGACGGATGGTTAAGGGATCTCGCATGATAATCCCAGCGGAGGACTATTTAACGTGGAGGAAGGTGTCCTCAGCCTCACCATGACCTCAAGGCAATCAGACAGGGAACCTGTTACGAGGATATGAGCGCTAAGGGTGGTTTCGGGGCTCGTGTTGCGGCACTATCAATGTCACAAGCCGCACTCGCTCGCATCAACACAGCAAGGACCAGCATTGTGGAAATAATTAGAGACAAGAACCTTCGGCGACGGCGGGAAAACTGAACTCTCGTAACTTTCCGGCGTAGGAGACAGCCATGTGTTATAAGAGCCCTGACCATGGTTGCGGCCTGAGTCCAATTTGCGGGGTTATGTCCAGTGAAATCCGTGCACATCAGCGGGCGAACTCAACTACGAGACCAAAACTCCGTGGACTCGCCTTTCAGAAAGCGGAAATGTCGAAACGGGACAAGTCGGTGGATGGATTAAACGGGCGAGCTGGAGTGAAACGTGATAGACGCGCGGTGAAGATGTTAGACGCGCGAGACTCGCAGCTCCTCGTGGTTTCCGGCGTGTCATTATCCACCCACGCCAGAACAATATGTCGAATGTTCCTGCCCTTGTGTGTGCCGAAAATGTCGTTCATGCTCTGAGAAATACCTTGAACCTTACAACCCACGGCTGCTTTGTCGAGCTAGTGTGATTGGGAAGAGCCTGACCGAACACGAAGGCGTTGCGGGGGCCTTGTTGAGGATAAGGAAAAGGTATTTGTACAAGGAAGCTGCCAGGCCTGGAAGTAGCTAGACAACAGTCAACGTAGGATCTGCTGGCAGCGGCCGTGAGTCAGGCCGGGATTGCTAATGATCTGGACCGATTATCTGCCTAGCTTTACGAGACCGTCACGGATTCATTCCTGTCAGCAAGATGGTCCGAGAGCTCACCTTCGTGAGGAAAACCTAGAGAGGGTATCAGATCTACCTGCGGGCATATGCTGGCTATTGCATGCCCATGTTTCGAGCCTGATCCTGAAGCGACCACACGTAATCCTAACGTTCAATCCATATGTGAGGACTACTAGCCTACCTAGGCCCGAATGTTCATCGAACACAGGGCTTGCGCAGCCCAATCAAGGATTCCGAGAACATTAGCATCTAGTTCGGCGCCCCCGAAGGATAATTAAGAGAACGGAAATGACCAGCACACTTCCAGTCAGTGATGTAACGTTCCATTCAGTGACCTTCCGTTCTATCCGAGAGTCAAAACCCCTTCAGGCTCTATGTCAGACGGGGACCTGTATTAGAGCAAGAACTGCTTCACTCTCCAAACGCGTTCCGCTTCTGCAGGGAGGAGCGAGGGTCGTCGTCGTCAATCTCGTCAAAGCTGTCTACACGTCAGTGGTGCAGTGCCTCTTGAACGACCTCACACGTACTAAGGAAACACGGGTTGCAGCTTGTCTGGGTGCATCTCAGGATAATGCGTGCCAATCGCCTCCATGAGGATCTCAAACACGACCTGTCAACCGTTATTTATTTTCTTCGCTTTTCCCCGGAAGCAGTTCACCTTGTATGCGCTCTCCGTTAAGTGCAGTCCGTCCGTCAGGTACTCCGCCAAACCCTCCTCCTTTTGCCCGGCCCTCTCCCAGATTGTCGTCCACGCGTCCACGACCGGCACGCCCTCCTCCGCCGCGACCTCCCGCACCGCATCCGCATACCGCTTCGTCACCTCCCACTTCCTGTCGCAGGCGCGCGGCGGGTCTTTCGCCGCCTGGCGCCGCGCCCACATGCGCTCGCTCACCGGCGGCGGCGTGAGGAGGAGGACGCGCGTCCGCGGCGAGTACGTCGGGGAGGAGGGCGAGGTGACGGTATGCAAGAGGGTGAGGAGGTTCTGGCGGTAGCGCGGGAGGGGGACGTGCTGCCGCGTGGGGAGGAGCGCAGCGTCGTTTGCGCCGAGCCAGATGGTCAGAAGGCGGATGGTGGGGACGTGCGCCTGCTCGGACTTCTTGGCGAGGCACTGCAGAGCATGGGCTGAGTCCACGTATTGTGGGACGGAGTGTGGGTGGGATATGTAACGTGCGGAGATGAAAGAAGTACTCGCCTGCTCGAGCACAGGGATGGCCCACTCCGTGTTGTATCCCGACAGTCCACGGTTGATAACATCCATCTTGCGGTTATATGCATCTAGATTCGCAGCCTGTAGTGTCAGCTGGAGTAATCTCCGTTCAATCCACGACATGGGGCTCTCACATGCAAGCTCCTGCGCAAAGCCGTGTGGCTGCCACCCTCCCTGCGTGATCGAGTCGCCAAAAACCATGATTACATCTTGCACGTTCGCCACCATGTTCTCTGCGAGTCGTCTAGCAAGACTCTATCGCTGCAGCTCCGGATGGTGGTGGTACGAACACAAGATCGTCAACCGGCGCCGCCCCTCTCGGTGATTTCGGATCATTAAAGACACACAGAGACAAAATCATCCCAGTTGTCCCAGCAACACGCGAGTGCGTCAGATTCGATGGAGGTTGCTAAGAGGCCCGCCTCTGTGCGGCTTAGCAGCGACCCTCGCGTCCTCGGGCACATCATACTCACTGGCACTGGCAGGACCAGTGAATTGGCGGCGATCGATCGGCCTGGCCAGCAGATCCCGTCCTGCGTGGCAACGAAACGCCCACAGAGTGCCTCGATTTCCGCAACGACGAGCCCAGTTGCCAGGAAAATACACAAACACAACGTGAAAACCCTTCTCCCCGGAATTCTCAGATAATTAAAGGCCAGCTAATTTCCCCGCGAGCTCGTCGCCTCTCACGCGAAGAGCTCAGATGATTTTTGATTGCAGGGGTGAGAACCGTGCTGGCGATGTAGACCTGCGAGCTTGGTACCGAACATGCGTGCTCCGTCGCTCAACATGCGGAGGACGCAACTTGGACTCGAAGACCCTCAATACCCGGGTGTCGTTGGCAGAAAACGCAGACCACCCACACAGGATGTGACGCGGTCTAGGCCCCCGCCTCAATGATACGCGGCATCGTGCGTGCGTGGTCCGTCCACCGAAAGTTTTCTGCTAACCCGCGATCCCTGTGCTTCGCCAGGGACTTCGTGTACCCACAACGCCGTCCCGGGCTCGCCACATCCAACTGAAGTGCGCACGCACGCGTCCAGGCGATACCGTCTCCGCTGCGTTTACGTCGTGGTCGATGCCGGGGGGACGTAAGCCAGGCGAAGCACACGGGAGAACGGCTGTCGCGTACGGGCGCGCCCCAGAGAAGGGTGCGCCGCTGCTCGTTTCGTCGCGTCGCATCTCTCGCTCGCGCCCGCCCACGCGGCGTGCCAGGCTGCCTGCACTGTTTGCGCGCGCCGTGGTCGCCGTTCCTACCACCCTCGTTTCTGAAAAGTCGAATGCCATAACCTGCGCGTGCCGGAGTGGGTGAGGCGAACGAGAGACGCGTGCTCGTGCGCGCGCATAAAGCAGACGGGTACACCATCCATCGCTTGCTGTGGCCCCTCGTTAGGCACACCCCGCACGCAAGCCCTCGCCCTCCGTCACTGCCGCCCTCTGACGTGCCGATCGCACCATGTCGCCCAAGGTCCTCGTCTCTGCTGTCTCCGCGCTCTCTGCGATCGTGCTCGTCGCGGCCGAGACCCACAAAGTCAACTTCGTCAACAAGTGAGTGCTCTGCATGCGCGTCGCCCGCGACCCCGTTGACCGAACGATCCCTCAGCTGCGGGTACGGGACACCGATCCTGCGCGCTCAAAACAATGAGATCCTCTCCCAGGGCACGGAATACACCACCCAGGGCGCGCTTCAAGGCGCCATCGCGTAGGCGGCCTTTCCTCATTCTGAGACCCCGCGCTGAAGGCTCGAGCGCGTCTAGCTACCTGCAGGATGGCAGCTGCGGCGACAACGGTGAGGGCTGCACCCTCGTCGAGTTGTCACTCGTGGACGGCTGGAGCAGCGCCGACATCTCTCTGATCTCTCCGTGAGCACGCCTGCAATCTGTCCTCGTCCGCGCGCGATCGAGCGTTGACGCGTGCACGCTGCAGCCACAAATTCTCCGTGGCGAGCGGTTTCGGCTACTGGGATGGGTGTGGCGGCGCCGGTGCGGACTGTGAGTAGAACGACTCCGCGCTTGCATTCGGGTTTGATTCATGCGTGCTCATTGGCCGTTCTGGCAGGCACCTCTGCTAACTGCGCTGAGGCATTCCACAGTCCCGAGGAGACGGCCGTGCAGGTTGGGTGCGCGGCCGATGACGTGAGTCTTCTTCTGATCGTCTTCGGAAGCATGCTCACTGAACGTGGACAGGTGAACCTCGCGATCACCTTCTGCGACTGAACTGCCATCTCTGAGGGGCGCCCCTCGACTCGCGGTGGCGACCAAGACGCGGGTTATCACGAGACGATCTGCCGCGCGGGGCTGCGAGCAGAAGATCATCCGAGAAAAAGAAAGGGCTGTACTCATGGTTGTATCCCTGGTCTCTTATCGTTCTGTAGCGATGCTGGGCGGGCGTGCAGGCTAGCGTCTTGGTGTATTTTGCTGTTACATCTATTTTTAGGGCCACACTAGGGAAACACGATCAGATCACGATCTCAAATGAACGTATCATGCACGATGTGGAGCGTGCTACCAGTATTGAGTGCTGACGCTTGACTGTATGGAAACCAGTACCGCGATCCAGTCAATCCCTGGCGTACCTGAAAGGCCTGATAGTGGACACAGAAGGCAGATTGTATCCACGGAGAAGGTGTATAATATCGATAGAGAAGTCGTTTCCATCTACATCATCTACCAGAAGACGAATCAGACCATCTACGTGGACCCGCGAATATATCGATAGGCAGGTTTTATGGTATCTGCGTGTTGTTGTATATCCGTCTATGGTCTGTGAGGGCCAAGCGATGTGCAAATAGTACCTCGCAGACTGACTCTGAGGATGTAGGGAATACATCCATTGAACCTGATCGAGGCCATACATTGTTGTATTGTTGTATGCTCCGATGCTATCGATATTGTCAGACCTCGACACGCGGCCACGCTATGATTAAACGGTCAACAGAGAATCGCCACTATGAATGAAACGCGAGGTCCATGATGGCCTACCAGAGTAGTAAAATGCTGGATTCTAGTTGCGAGCTTTTCAAACATTCAGACCTGCTTCAGAAGCCCCTCGCCCGTGTGCAATAAATTCGCCACATCGGTGCTCTGGCGGACGGACAAGTTGAGTGTCAGTGGCAGTGCGGTCAAGCGAGGGAGACTCGAGCAGCTTGTCTTCGGAGCAAAAAGGCTCACGACAACAGTTATGGGGGGACACCTTCTGGCGACGCATATTCCGGCGGGGGCACATGCAAACTTGCCTTTCTGTTTGGGCACTTCTCAATTACTACCGACGCCATTTGCGCACACAGAGGGTGTCGTAGCGCACTGGTAGATGAGAGCCGAACACGAGGACTTATGGTGGTGGTCAACCCAATATACGTATAAGCTGTCTGCGGTGAAGCGGCAGAGACATGTCTTCGGACCCAAAACACCTGAACCAACGAGCAAGCGCACGCAGAAGTATACGCACTGCGTCGTCATTCAGAGCAGGTCACTGTGGCTTGAAACGCGCAAGTTTATAGTCACGAGGACCGTGCATCCCGGCGCCTAATCCAATCAAGTCGTCTCATCGCCAACAAAGTCAAACTGCCCGCTGGCGAAGTGGGACACTGCGCCCAGGGATTTCTAGTCACTCATCTCCTGTTGGCCATCACTTTCCTATCCCGATGCTTTTCACCCAAAAGATCTCGGAGCACCCTTTTCTATTTCGTGTTTTCCTTCCTAATTTTGCTGTCAGAGGTGATCCTCCTCGATGACAATCAGGGTTGCTTTGTCTGGAGGCTGGCACAGATGAACGGACAACTATGGCACCTGCGAGTTGACACTCACTTTTCAGAATGTATAACAATCGAGGACCAGGGATCTGTTCGTGCGCAGCGAGAGGTGCTCCCATACCGTGCCCAAAGCAGGTCGCTCAACAAGAAAAAGGAGATCGCCTCGGCATCCAGCATCAGGACATGGGACTCAATGTATTATCGCGTCGGTGACGATGGGAGTGCTCTTACCGGCCGTCTCACGCTTGGATTAGATCTAAGTTCTCGTGGTGTTACTCTCGTCGTTGCAGACGTCAAACATGCCCAGCTGCATGGGTCCTAGAGTCGTCGCGGGCCCAAGAGTGTTCGGGGGTGTCTGCTGTTTGAGGCTGTCAACCAGTGGTAGAGGATCGCTGCTTCTTGGTAAGCACTCGTTGTTCGAAGTTTGATATACATTGGACCAGGACTGACCCGATCTACCCAGTCTTTCCCCGTCTTCTCCGCCGGTTCTTTGCGCTCGCTCGCAGCCTTTATTCTGTCCCACACTGACCACTCCTCAAAGTGCGCCAGTCAGGGGCGCCCCTCAGGAGTCAGGCGCAATCCATTGGCCACGCTCGACCACGATTCTGCGTCATTTCACAGGAGTCGATACTCGTACCTGCCAACATCCTAGATCATGTGTCGTATTTCCAGCTTCTGGTCTTCTGGTCCCCGATTACTGTCTCCGCCGTCTTCCCTTCGTTCGTTCGACCATCCTGCGTCATCTCCGAGACACTATGCGGCTCTGTCAATCAGTAGCCTCTATCGCTCGCATGGTGCCACGCATCCGCTCGGTCGTCGCCGTTCGCCAGGTCCACAGCATTCAGTATGTACGCCACTCACCGCACTGCCTGAATGTTGGGTTCGTCGCCTCATCGTGGAATGTAAGACTCTTGTCACGGGACGGCCTGACGGGTATTGCGTGCCACTTCTTGGAACCGGGAGCTGAGAAGTGGATGAGCTCGGTCGTCCCGACGGAGTCGCCGGATCGAGGAAAGGAGGTTCATTATGCGAGCCATTGGAAACCCTGGGAGTCGCCCTGTTGTGTTTGAAGGGTGATTGTTGGAGTGGCTAGGCCTTGATAGTGGACGAACTGGACGGACAGGTGTGCGGACGAACGAAGCCACTCCGCCAACACGATGGTTGAACGCGACCGTGTTGGTCATGGGATTACGACGCGAGGTATGCGCTGCATAGTGATGAAAGCGTTGTATCCACATTGCAGGTGCAAGATGAATGGGTTCCGGACTCGTACACAAGTCGGAGTCTGGTCTAGGCTCGAACAAGCTCACAGGCCATCGAAGGCCGAGGAAGCCGAAGGACGTCCGTTGCGATGATTTAGCGTGGACGCCGTTAATCCTCCAAGACGCACAAGCTAGCGCACAATGTCTTGTCGATAATGGGAATTGTGCGCCCATAAGAGATTTATTTCACAAGCTCAGATCGACGATGCGTCGACAGCAAGGGTGACGAACACTCCGGGGATGGAACGCAATGCAGTCTTTTACGCCGTGCTACCTGTCAGTAAAGGACGGTGAGACTGTCTATTTCATGCAGATGGCGGAATGCGACATCGGGACAATTCAATTGGTGGACAAACGCGGACTTCTGCTGCTTTCGGGCAGTGTCTTTTCGACGAATACGCTCGACCTAGGATTTCCCTCTTCCAATCGTTTCAGACGGAGCAGCGATTCTTTTTTAATGCCTGCCATCTTATCAGACTCGCGACTTGCGACGACCTGTTGAGTCAATACCCTACCCGACTCCAGAGTCGCCAGGAGGGACGTACCGTATACACCATCCCTCCTGGTGCCTCTACTGCCGAGCAGTATCAGCCCGCTCGAACAAGAAATTGGAGAGGTCTGCCGCGAAGCTGGGCATCTTCTGCCTATGGCCGCGAACGAGCACCGACCAAGTGTTGCTGAATGCGATCGTCCTGTTCAGGACTCTCCCGATGTCATTCTCATTGATGCTCCCGTACCCCGATGCACTGGACTTCCGACTATGCCCTGACGGATGCGACGAGGACCCGTTGCTGTTGGATCGCGACCGGTACAGTGGCGGTGGCGGCCAGCTGACTGTCTCGTCTACCGTGTCTGGGGACGTTCCACTCGTGATGATGTCGGGATCGTTGACAACGGTCGACGTCTCCATTATCTCGTCGTCGGACCACGCGGCCTCTTGATACTCGTCAAGAGGTTTAGAGGTGGATTCTAGACCCGCGTTGCCCCAGATGTTTTCTCCGGGTTTCAAACAAACCTGCTCATTGTGATGAGCCCCCGTCATAACAAAGCCACCAGTCAAAAGGCTTTTGCTCACCTTGGCCTTGACGACAACTTCTCCGAGCAAGATGGCCTGGAGTGTATGCCTTCGGACTTCGACCTCCCAATCTATCCACTCATCCCTAATTGCCCATGCTGGGGCTGCATGCCCGTCGCCCTCTGGTGCCACAAGGCCAATGCAGTCTCGTATGACTGCTTCTGTGACGCTACCAACATCGTTGAGCGTGGGTGTGGGCATCTATTGACTTTAAGGTGAGGACCCAGTTTCTCATATCTGATGGATAAGATAACTTACGACAGGGCTGATGTTTCTTCCTTCTGCTATGTTGGACTGGGTTCTCGCCGCAGCGTTGTAAGACTTACGCCGGTTGTTGTTGGTGGCGCACGCGGTGCCACTCAGGTATTGCCTATGCCTGATGGCAGGCAGGGGACACGGTTGCATCGCAAGACCCGCGTACGTCTGCTGGAGGTTAAAATATCTCATTGATGCCATGTTGTCTAAGGATAATTGGAGGCGACGACTTGTAGAAGATGGTTCTTACTCGCGAAGCTTTCGGCCACCCTACTTCAACAGATAAGGCAAGTAAACAGTGGCGTCGAAAGCAAGGATGGGTGGGCGAGGGCGCTTATATGTGTTGAAGCTTGGCCACAGTCACGGGATCAAAATGCTTAACACTCAAATATATATTTGAGGCTGTTGATAGGACCTACTCAAGGGCAGGATATGGTATCGCGCAGACGACATCCTGGAGCAGGCGGGACAAGCAGGCATCGTATACCCTCCCCGAGGATCGGCAACGCCTGTACATCTTCATGGCAACGCATGGGCTATGGTCATTGCGAGCGGCACCCTGACCTCATAGGTTCAACTACCCGTGGACAAGGATGGACGTAGGGTTCACGAAGAGATGCACACACTATTCCACAAGCTTGCACCCTTTGATAATTCACAGCGCGTTGTACGCGCTTACAAGGGCGGTGGCCGAGGATGGTCCGCAAGGCGAGTCGTCAGAAATTGCTGCCCGTTTGCCGTTTCAGACGAAGGTCAGAAGATGGGTTTGGTTTGTGCGCTGACTGAGCGGGCGTGGAATCCGTCGCGCACACTCGCAGATAACTTCAGGACAAGTTATATTGTACAAATAATGACGCACGGATGTCTACATCCATGGCATTCGGGCAACGCGTAAACGACCACACCTGACTCAACATCCCAACGCCCACGCAATCGTTCGGACGACCCTTCAGTCTCGTAACATTTCTACCGCCTGTCTGTTGTTCAACACAATTCATCACGACGGAGCTGCGGATTGGAACATACCATATACACCACTTTACCGCTCGAATAGGAAGTCTGGGAGGTCCTCCGCGAAGGTGGGCATCTTCCCCCGGCGACTTTGAACCAATGCTGACCAGATCTTGCTGAATGTCAGGGTTCTGTTCAGGCTTGTCTCAATGTCCGCGTCAGCGTACTTTGTGCCGGACGCGCTAGACCTCCTGCTGTGTGCTGAGCACCACGAAGAAGAAGTCGATGAGGCGGTGTTTGAGCGGGAGCGGGAGCGCGATGGCGGTGGCCAGCTGACCATTTCTGACGCTCGGCTGTCGCTTGATCGGTGGGGTGGGGTGGTGGCCGGGACGATGTCGAGGTCGCCAACGTCTGTCGACGTGTCCAGAATGTCCCCGTCGCACCAAGTGATCTCCTCGCTCTCGGATTCCGCTGTCGGGACGACGTCCAGCAGCGGTTGTGGGGCGGACCTCAGACCCTCTCTGTTCCATATGTTCGCCGACGCGCTACCAACACCCTGGAGTTCCATGTTGTCGAGTCGTGTCAGAGATAGTGGACTCGGCTTTGCTCACCTTAGTCTCAACAGCGCCCCTTTCTTCTGGTCCGAGCAGGATCGTCCAGAGTGTCTGCCTCTGTATTTCTGCCTCCCACTTGGCTCGTTCGTCCTTTATTTCCCAACATGGCGGGTGTAGGCTGTCATCTTCAGTGGCGATGAGGACCATTGTGTCTCGAATCACGGAGTTTGCCACCTCGTCCGCATCGAGGGCCTTGTGAGTGGCGGTACTAGGTGAGGACTAGAATTTCAATAGCTGATGGATGGTATAACTCACTGTATGTTTGTGCTCATACTTCCCCTTTGCTATTGGAATTCTGGTCTTTAGCGCACCCATATACTGGGGCTGTTCGTAGGCGATGGCATTAATGGTGCCACTCGGAAACAGGTGAGGCCTTACACTGGCGACCAGCTGCAGCTGTAGGGAAATACTAGCACAGAACAGTGGAAAGGAGTCACGATTAGCTGTTGCCATTTCTTGTGTGATCAGGTCGATGAAAATGTATCTTGTTTCGAAGGGCGGCTTCAATGGAATGACAGGTGAGAAATCATGTCAACGCTGGAGGCATAGAGTTAACAACATTACCTTGCAGCAAGCGAAACAGGTCAATAACTATACGACAACTCGCTAGCGATGATGGTCGTCGATGGTTAACGCAGTGGCGTCGAGAACAAGAAGAGGATAGGTGAGGGCGCTTATGCATGTTGAAGCTCGGCCACATCACGAGATCAAGATCGATAGGACCTCGAGAGGGCCACTATCGTGTGGATGGCCCCTCCTGGAGCAGACGGGGCAAGCAGGCATCATGTACCCACCCAGAAGAGCCACGACGGCTGCTCATTCGTGGGCAATGCATTGGCTCATTGCGAGCGGTATGCTTGCCTCAGAGGCTCAACTACACGTGGTCGGAGATGGACATAGAGCCCCACGAAAAGATGCACACACTATTTCACAAGCTTGCGCCCGTCAGAAACGCACAACGCGTTGTATGCGCACTGAAGGGCAGTCGAAGATGGTCCGCAAGATGGGTCGTTCAGAAATTGCTGCCAATTTGTCATTTCAAGCAAAGGTCGAGAAGAGCCTGGTTCCTGCGCTGACTGAGCAGGTGTGGAATCCATCGCAGAGGATACCCTCAGGACAAGTTTATAGTATAACGGCGAAACACGGATGTCTACACCCACGGTATTTGGCCAACGCGTTCTCGACTAGATATCCCAACACCCACGCTATCGTTTCGGGCGACCCTTCGGCCCTCATAACATTTCTACCACCTTTGCCAAGCCGCTAATATCTGCCTGTCGGTTGACACAATTCGTCACGGCGGAGTCGTGGAAACAGACCATATACACCAACCAACTCACCTAGTACGCCCACTCCTGAGCGGTACCGGCCCGCTCGAATAGGAAGTCTGGGGAGCCCTCCGCGAAGGTGGGCATCTTCCCCCGGCGACTGTGAACCAAGACACACCAGATCTTGCTGAATGTCATGGTCCTGTTCAGCGTTGTATCGAAGTCCGCCTCGGTGGCATATCTTGAGACAGACGTGTCGCATCCTGCTATGTGTCGAGCACCATGAAGAAGACAAGGAGGCCGTGTTCGAACGCAAGCGCGAGAGGGAAGGCGGCGGCCAGCTGACTGGTGTTAACAATGATGCGGTGGTTGGGACGCTGTCGGAGTCACCAGCCACTGTCGACGTATCCAAGATGTCATCGTCGCACCAATTGATTTCCTCGGCCTTATGTGCCGCTGACGGGAGCGGCTGCGGGGTGCCCTCCAACCCCTCTCGGTTCCATATGTTGGAACGTGAGCCATCTACGCTCTGGCAATTCATCGTGCTCAGTATTGGAGGAAATAAAGCACTTGGCCTTGCTCATACTCACCTTGGTCTCAGTGGTGGCCCATGTCTGCGGTTCCATCAGGATTGTCCAGAGGGTCTGCCTCTGGACTTCTGCTTCCCATTTGGCTTGCTCGTGCCGGATCTCCCATGAGGGTGGGGGATAGTTGTCGTCCTCAAGACCTACGAGGACCATAGTGTCTCGTATAATAATGTTGGGTACGTCGCCCGCGTCAATGGCCTTGCGAGTGGCGGTACTAGGTGAGGACCAGAACCTTGATAGCTGATGGATGGCATGACTCACTGTATCTTCGCACTCATACTTTCCCTGTGCTATCCTGATTCTGGTTCTCAGCTCATTCTCATACTCGGGTTGTTCGTAGGTCGCGCCGCCACTCGGATATAGGCCAGGCCCTATGTTGACGACCTGTTGCAGTTGCAGGATAATACTAGCATGAAACGGTGGAAATGCGCTGTTATTAATGGCTGCCATGTTGTCTGCAGGGAGTCGGGTTAATGAAGACGGGTGTGTTTGCGTCGATTAGCCGCTACCTTAAGTTCAATAGAAAGACAGGTGAGAGATCATGTCACATCACCGGGGGCTGAACATTAATAATTACCTTGCAGCGAGTGAAACAAGGCAATTGCTATGCGACAGCTCGCTGGCGATGATGGTCGTCGATGGTTATCGCAGTGGCGTCGAGAACAAGAGCATAGGTGAGGGCGCCTATGCACGTTGAAGCTGGGCCACAAATCACGAGATCAAATCTTCGCATTTCGAGGACGAACTTGAGGCATTTATGGGTCTTGGCCAAAGACTCGGGAAAAAGATGTCGTGCGGGCGAGACAACCTCCTGGAGCAGATGGGATAGTTTGGGGCTGTTCAATCATTCGTTTGTTTCTGGCGAGTCTGCTAACTTGACAACGCATTCGCTGTGGGTATCGCGACCAGCATCCTGGCCTCATAGGCTCAGCTTCGCATAGAAGGCGCATGTGAAGTGATGCTTTTCCGAACAACGTGTGTTCATGGAAGTTTGGGCAGTCGGTAAGCTCTACCAAGTCCGACCTGGATCACTCAAGTGAACGCGAAACTCGTACCTCGCATCCATCGTGATCCCTTTACCGATTCTGGCGGGCATCATATCGCATCAACTCACACTACAACCTGTTTTCCTTCGGTGCCACCTTTGGCTCGTTTGAGTGGTATCTATCCGGGATCGTCAGCCGCGAAGCTTCCGTTGCATACACGCGAGGCAGTAGGCTGAGGACCGACCTCTGCAGACCTATCGAAGTTCCTGGCATCTCGAAGGCCCCACGTCTCAGGCTCTGTCACCGGAATCCTGACTCTAGCCAAGTGTGCAGGGCGTGTTGTCGTCCCGACATTCGCGAGCGCTAAGACTCTGGCAAGTTGTAATGGCCGGTGAGAAGGACCGACGTTATCTCTGCTTGGTGTTCCTTGCTTGTTGCGACCTGTCTGATTTTCATGTTGTCGAGCTTGCAGCTCATTCATACAGGTGTCCTACGTCTTCGTTTTGCGCTCGATGTGCCGACTTCCGGCTAGTTCGATTCAGATGGCGATGCATAGGCTTCAGATCCATGCGATCAGGATGACGGTCGGTGAAGGTCGGAGGTGCACAGCGGCAAGGAATACCCGTAGCAAGGAACACCCGTACGCTATGGTATCACTTCGATCGCTCGAGGAGATAATGCCCACTCGAGTGTCCGTATCTGTATCCAGTACTCTACAGCGTCAGCAATCACGCGTGGTCATAAGAGGCGTTCGGACTTCGGACTATCAGCACACGATCACGACGGTCTCTCGCTGTTCAAACGTTCATTGTTCAGTGTCAGCCACCTGCTATTAAGATCATCACTGGGGACATCCCGTTTCCAGCAGGGGACCACTGTGCAACAGTCTCTACTTGGTGCTCCGACTCAGTCTTATGTTGTCAGGCTCATACTGCACGACCGCGTTGGCATCCTGCATCAAGTTCGCTTCGCGCCCTGGCGTGACAGCATCCTGTCGTATTGTCCCAGACTAATGTTGACGATTGTAGAACATCTACTCAGAGAACAGAGTCCCCCCTGGCGAGGTATAATCGCGGAAAGCCGTAGACAAGAGAGGTCGAACAAGACGTTGATGTTTTCTGAATCCTCAAATGGGTTGTGCAAGCTGGGGATCATGAGCGAACAGTCGAGCACAAAGAGGCTAGCTGCATACCCATACTTTGAAGCATAATCTTGCGGCGACCACGTATTACTAACGTTCGATTTATAGGCCTGCAGGCAGATCTGATGCCCTCGCCAGGATGCTCTCGCGGTGCTAAGCCCTCGGGCCCTCTTCAAGTCGCTTACAACAACGAAGCCGTAACAGTTTTTTGAGGTTAGGCAGACAATCGGCCGGACTGTTATTAGTCCTAGCCTTATTCGCGGCCGCTGCCCTGTCAGTGTTGTCTAACTACATCTAGGCTGACGCTGCTCGGGTTGGCAGCTTCCTCGCACAACTGCCCTACCATTATCATCGGGTACCGAGATCGTTCAAGGTCTGAACGATCATTTTTCAAACCTGCAGTGATCTGCTTGAACTGTACAAACACAAGAACGTTTCATCGATAGCTTGGTTGAGTGTCGGTGCTTGGGGGGCCTGAGACTGCCCCATTGGTCGACACAGAAGACCAACTGTATCATACAGAGACTGTACGTACTATGATACTGGAAGAGAAGTCTAATCAATCTAATCCATCTACATAGCAAACTAGCCATGCTGTCGACAGAGAAATGCGATGGGCAGCCTCATGCCAGTACAGGTACAGGATATTCAGAAGCAGCATCAATTGCTGATAGATACCAACTTCTGGCGGAACCGGCCTCACGTAAGGTGTATTTTGGTGCACAAGTGCGTTTCTAGCTGAGAGATTCACAAAGGTTGGGTGGTACACGACCGTGGAATATATAGTTGCCTTCATCGGTCCAAGTTATACCGCGTGAATAGAGGAGGACGGGAGTATACTCCTAGTTTGTTGCTAATGTACGACTGCCCTTAGTCTCAACAAAATCGTTCAAGAATGCAGACCCAAGTGACCTAACCAAGCGCCAGGCGGGCGATGTCCAAAAAAGGCATAGGGACGACCGATTGTGGCGTGAGTGACATCATCGCAGGTGGTCAGGTTGACTGGAGCGTGACGACAACCGCGTCAGCGCCCCGCATCGTTTGCACCATATATAAATCATCACTAACTGTACTTTCACGACCACTCAGATTTTCACGACCACCTCCAAGTTTACATTCTGATTTAACCCTTTCACGACTTGTTACGAAAACCGTCATGTCTGGACTTCCGCCTACGCTCAACGCAGAGACCGGCACGCCCGCCAACGAGTGGGCGCAGGCAACCACCACCGCTGCCTTGGGCCGCGACGACCCTGCCCCCGCCGCCGACTCCTCTGTCCCACCCGGCGTGCGCGACTCCTCTAGCGCCGTCTCCACCCCGGGGCACCGGTTCCCAGGAGCCTACCCTAGTGAAACAGTCGGGCTCGTTGATACAGAGGCCATCACACAGGTAGCAAGGAACGCCATAGACACTGTTACTACCACTGCTCAGCAGTATCTTCCTGTCATCCAGGACACCGCGGGGCAGTATGTATCCGCTGCGCGAGAGTCGATGTCGTCCTATCTGCGTGAGTGCCAACACGTCTCTGTCAGAGATCTCTACTGAGCACCGCGATAGCTGGCGGCGCGGCGAATGCAGGGGCCGGGTCGACCGTGCGAGCCTCACTGGCAGATATCCCGCATAAGACTTCCCTACCGACCACAGAGACACATGGCGCGCTCCCACATGAGCACGTCGCCGGCGCCGGTTCTCTGCCCGGCAGCATCGGTGAGGAGAAGGTAGCGAGGCTCCCTGACGAGCGCAGTTTTAAGGGCGACACTGGTGAGCACACCTGTCACCGTCCCGTAGGCTGCCTTACTTATACGTCATTCGTTCCGCCTAGCACTCTACCCATCATATCCCATTCCACCTACAGCCCCAGCCAACGTGCTCTCCCCTGCATCACCGTCCGCGGGAGGTACGTCGACAGTCCCAGCGTTGGCGGGCGCCGCCGTTCCAGCGACCGCCGCCTTCACTGCGCTCGAGCCCTCGGGCACGCATCCCCCGCACCCGCAAGATACCGCCGTGACTTTGCGCGATTCGCTGCCCTCGCAGGAGCTCACGGGCCAGGCGCCGTACACGCACCAGGATGGGGTGGGCGCGCTGCCGGGCCTCAAGCGCGAGAGCGGCGTTGCCCGCCTTCCGGACGAGGGTGGCGTGGCGGGCGCTACTGCGGCTACGATCTCCGCGACGGGCACCCAGTCGCGGGATTGGGGCGCGAACCCGACCGTACCGCGTCCTGGTGACGAGCAAGGGAACGAGAACCTAGGCACCGGGGAGAGGCGAGTAGGCCGGGATGTCGCGGGTGGTGTAGGGTCGCTGGTGGGGGGGAAGGGAGAAGAGGGCGTCGCGCTGCTCCCGGATGAGAGGCGAGCGACTGATGCCAAGACGAGTGCACAAGAGTCGAAGGGCGGCAAGCTTGCGGAGATGGATCAGAGCGAGAGAGAGGAGCAGAAGAGGTCTGCGGCAGCGCCCAAGCCGGAGCAAAGGTCCGCGGGCAACGAGGTGAGCGGTGTATTCATTTATCGCACTTCGTGCGATTATGGCGACGCTATGAAGGACCGAGCATATGAGGCAGGGGACGGGCGTCAGAGTCGGCAGGGTGACGAGAGAAAGCAGGATAAGGAGGGACAGATGAATCTCCTTCATGCAAACCTGCAGCCCCGCGCATACCCACTGGGGACACCAGACGCGACGTGGCGGGGTATCGGTGTAGGCGTCGGCTCGGGGTACACCGACGGGGAGGGCGTCGACATCGGGTGTAGACCCGACATAGATGAGACACCCGCTATCGAGGTGGGCTCGGTCGTCCAGTCTCTACGTCCGCGCCTCTTCCACAGCGATTCGTCCTCTTCTCTACGGCGCGAATGACGTACGCTGACATGCGATTTGCTCGCTTTGCAGGCTGACGGCTATGACACGGCCTACCACCCCGCCGAGCTACACCCGCCTTCGGCTGACATGGAGCAGGCGCCGAAGGATGGCGGCGGCGGCGCGACGAAGGGTGACGCGACGAAGGTGGACGACGAAGAGGGCGTGAGCGGGCAGGGGCAGGGCGGGGAGAAAATGCGGACGCGGAAGGCCAGCTTCATGGACAAGATGAAGGGCGAGGCGAAGGTGATCATCGGGAAGCTCGAGGGGAAGAAGGGTGTGGAGAAAGTAAACGAGGGGACGAAGATGAAGGCAGGAGAAGTGTGAGCTGCCATGTCGATCCGGCTGGTATTATAAGGCTTGAGCCAAGGGTGGCTTGAGCGTTTTCCTTTCTTGTGTATTTGGTATCTTTCACTTCGTCGTGGGACACAAGTCACGGTGTTGTATTGTACGAATAATGTAATCAACCTAGTCGTCGTCTTGGGTGTGACGGAATACGGTTGTCATCATTAAGCAGGGTGTGTACTTGGGGCGCGCCCATCGCGGGGTTCTGGTCGAGTTTGGGCACCTGCAGAAGCGCGGTGGGCTCGCGGGCGAGTGGTGGGCGACGGGTACGGGGCTCGTGAGGCGGGAGGGCGCGGTGCAGTTCGCGGTGGGCGCGGAGCCGAAGGTGCTGTCGGGAGAGAAGCACGGGCAGAAGGGCGCGCCGGCGGACAGCGTGTGGAGCAGTACGAGCTAGACCGCAAAGCAGAGGCAACGCAGAGGAAGGTGGGCATTACGGCGAATCAGGCGCGAGGCGCGGCAGAGCAGGCGATGGCGACAGCGGGGAAGGTGAGAAGCTTCAAGGACACAGTCGACCAGAAGAGGGAGGAGGAGAGGGCGCGGGAAGGCCGAGTCTCGCTTTCGATGTTTCAGACTCATACGAAAAAGGGCACGGATTGCAGGGTCTGTACGTGGGTGGTAATCTGTATTTGTAGGGCGCATATATATTTGTAGCCCATCCGTAGTTCAAGTAGTGTTCACATAGTCAATTGGCAGGTAGCATCGTCGACATTGCCACCGCAACGACGTTCTCTTAGACTCTCACCCTTCCAGCCAGCCATTCTTCACGAGAATCGCCACAGAGGAGATGCACTGGCGAGCGTGAAGACGGGGCGGAATTGGCACTGCCTAGCGTATAACCGTGAGTCTATAGCAACCTCTTTACCTTTTTGGTTGCTCATGTGGGATCGAATTTCGAAAGGATCAAGGCAGAGAAACTGCAACCACACCGGAGACATGAGTTGATGTCAGACCGGCGAATATCTGACCGGAATTCAGTCTCAAATTGTGACCATTGAGACTGGATTTGAGACCATCCAATAGGTTTACCAAAAAAGGAAGATTTGAATTGAAAACTGGAGCATATTTACCTGGCGAATATCCGGTCGCAATGGTCACAATTTGAGACCGAATTCCGGCCAAATATCCGCCGGTCTGACATCAGCTCATGTCTTCAGTGCCAGCGCGGATCGCGACGGGCGCCTTCAACGCTACCTGGCGTCGTTTCGACTCTCATCGTCGCTCGATACTCGACATGGCCTCGGACACTGAAAGGCGAAACAAGCGAGTATTTTGCAACTCATGTGTTCGCCGTTGATCATGTTTGATATCCAGCATGTGAGTCATAGTTCGATTCACGGACAGAAGCTGGTATCCGGATCCGGAAGAGGCTGTATAGGATTGAAGTCCAGTATATGGCATTTGACCTCATTCATACTTTAGACTTCCAACCATGTCGCCTTGTAGGCCGCTGTGGCAGCTGCCAACTAGCTTTGACGGCCATGTCCCGACCCAACCTTCACTACCTTCTATCAGACGCTACTCTTCTTTACAGGCTGCCAGCTTCTTGTGCTGAATAGCTGAGAGTGGACCTGATGTCGCTCGATCACGATGTGCTGGACATCAACGCTGCGTATCTGACTCCGCGCGAGGCCACGCGCATGCCATTGATGGCTCATGCCCTACACGCTGCGTGCAGACGACATGCCCTGTCATCCCTAAAGCTCGTCGCCCCTCGCAGGCCCAAAGGTTCTGCTTATTTATGCTCGAGAACATGGCTTCCGCATTCCGTGGCTCCACAGGCTGACCATTCAATATTCAGCGCCCCAACCACCTTCATCAAGAACAGGGCGACAGCTACACTTCGCTCGCGAGTGTCATTGCCGAGGCGCACAAGTTGCGCGCTCTGTCAATGACCTCTGTGGAGCAGCACCTGACAGACGGACCAGCCCTCGGAGACGAGATCGCATCGCTGCCACACTTACAGGAGCTTGAGCTGCGAGACGTAGACGTGAAGGGCCTGTAACCTTTCTCCCGGATGGTCATCAAGCCAAGCACGATCACCCTTGCAGGTTTTGATGTGCTCTCCAGGGCGTCGCTACAGCCCAGCGACGATCTTGAAGAGCACTTGACCCTGTCACATTTTTCCTTTTTTCCACTTTTTGTGATACACAATATAGGTACCCACTTTGGCCATCTGATGCTGTCTTTGATCAATGTTAGGACTTGGAAGATTCCCTCTGTGTGAACGCTGCGCACTAAAAACTCGCACCTTTTCCCCTTCCAGATTCGAGAAGTCGAAGCGCGCACACATTGAACACAACAGACTTATAAAACCACAACTTGAAGTTGGACAAGCGGCTGGCGAGTCTTTTGCCGTGCTCGGCTAGCCATACCATTATTATCAGTGTTGAGTTTTTTGACTCCTCATCAACTAATCGCGCTCGCGTCGCAGTTGAGTCCGCGTGACTCTAGTCTCCGTAGCTGACCTGATATAACCGAAGATAGTCGTTCAGCTATAATGAGCGTGACTCCTGAAATCGGGTACTCTATAAGTATGGAGTCTCAGGCAGGGTCTGAACATGGCTGGTCCCGTCCCCCCTCTTTTACCTCCGAACGCAGGCCTTCCGTTGTAGTAGTGCTTGACGCACAACCTTTACGACCCCAGTATGCGATTCAACATTCTGACGTCCATGCTCTCCGTCGCTGCCATTGTGGCCGGCGCCGCGCTTCCCCTCACGGTGTGTCTCGTGTCCCCGACCACATACCACTGTTCCTAGTCGGCGGGCTGACCATCTGCCCCAGATCAGCGGACTTGCAATTCGAAGACGCGTCGAGGAGGCACCGGTCGATTTATGGCGCCGTGGCTACAGATGTGAGTCCCGACCTTCAACATCGACATATGTCAGCAATCTCATGCGATCTGGATTTCATAGCTGTGCAGCTTGGCATGGATCATTTCGAGATCGAGGAGTCCCCCACACTGAACCCCTTGGTGTTCAAAGCGAGGTCTGACTCCCTTCCTCCGCTCATCGCGCTGAAGTATCCCCAATTGGGACACTACAATCTCATTGCCTTATTTTCCGTATGCTTCTCCACGTTGTGTAGGTTGCGTATGAACTAAGTCACAGTCTGAAACAGTGTGGTCTGAAAGTTCGGAACCATGGCAGTGCAGATGGTGCCAACTGGGTCATTGCAGATTCACCCCCATTAGATTATAATTTCTTCCATCGCACACCTGAATATCAGGCACTACTCAAAGAGCATCAAACTGCCCGGTCCCTGCCGCTTCCCCTCAACCCAGTATTTCAAGACCATGTCAACCAGCTGATTGATGAAGCTGCCGATTATGTTGTTCGTAGGGTCACGCAAAGTGCCCACGGTGAATACATCGAGCATGGCAGATTGAATGATTTTTTGTTCAACTTCAAAGGCAGAGAGAAAGTAGCAGTGATCTGGTTGTCAATTCCACCCGGGGCAAATGTGAGGAAGACTCCTGTGCGTTGCATCTCTGATATATTCTTCAGTTGATTAATGAGCTACATGTGGACAGGCTGAGTTGAGATTGCAATACAAGCGTCAATTCGAGGCTGACTTGAAGGACAGGATACAAAAGGATACATGACACACTCTGGTGTATACATAAGCCTGAGAGGAATACATTCTTGTTGTTCCCGCACGCTGCCGTCGCATATCCAGAGCCATATACTTGTCGATAGTTAAGTGGTGTAGCACATGCCATGTAAACTAATGCTAAGTACGAGTCTCTTGCGCCATCGTTGGCCACGGCCGCCGTGCCACCCAGTTGGTAGCATCCGCCTTCTTGCAATGCCCCAGTCTGCACGCCCCTCGCTGCCACCGACATCGTCAACAGTATCATGCGCACCTACACGGCATGTTGGCAACCGCCTCCCCGCGTACCTCCTACACGCTTTCGCTTCCGCACCACCGATGCCACCAGGGGGCAGGAAGATGAGGGCTACCGAGTGCCCGAAGTCGACGAGCGAGGCGCTGCTGACGTTGTTCTCTGGCCCGTGAGGGGTTGGAGTGCCTAGATGAAGATGGGCTGGGGTGTCTCGAGACGGGGGTACGCTTGCGGCGGGCATCCGCGAGACGAAGGAACCAATCGTGAGTCTCAGCTGGCCGAGGGTGAGAAACTTATCTCGAGCTGGACTTTTGCAGCACGGAAAGTGCACTGAGTTGAAGTCCTGTGAACGTCATCGCGGTGAATGACACAGGCTCGCGGCACCACTAGTTACCGCAGAATGTTACTGTACGCACGTAGAGTCGACATTCATGGAGTGTTACAGCTGTTACAGCGGCATGGCTGCGCTGATGAACGTGGCTCAAGCCACGCAGAGGCTGAAAAAGAAACAACCATACCACAGCGGAACAAGAGAGGAGCACGATGATGATTTGCCTCGTCTTGTCCTATTTGAGGCCCAATGCGCAGGCTAGTTCTTCCAAACACATTAACACAACAGTTCAAGTTCGTCGTCAGACTGAAACTGATAGCCACGCGCAGAGTTGAAACTGGCAAGCGTTCGTCAATGATATATGCGTCAAGTCAAGCGAGGAGGGCTGGATGGGAGAACTCGGGTCACCCTGTCACAATAATATACCATCCAGAAATCTGCATGTTGTCCATCGCGGCACGTCGTATTATGAAATCGGTCGGGGGGCATGGAGACCTGGAGACCGCTGGAGACCGCTGGAGACCAATTGGAGAGTGTTGGAGACGCCAAGTGCGGTCGAGGCCCGAAGCGGGTACGAGCCGAGGAGAGTGCCTGGTGCCGATGAGCAGCCACCGTGCAGCCACCGCCAAGTCTTCCCCGCAGATACCGCATAAGCGCCATCGACGTTGTGCTACTGCGGATGCGACCTGAGCTCTTTCTGTCATCTCTCCGCCTGCAAGGTCGCCAGGCGTTCGCTCTTTCGATCCCCTCTGATCGCCGTCTGTAATACTAGTGCCAGCAAGCGCATCCCTCGCCATGCCCTTCCCGCTCTCCCTCTGCCAGCGGCACCCCCGCTACGCTCTCATCCTCCTCCTCCTCTTCTTCCTCTCCTTCGTCCTCCTCTCCCCAAACGACCCCTTTTCACCAACACGCTACAGCAACATGCGTACCACACCCCTCGATCACACTCTCCCTGCTCGCCTCGGCCGCTCAGAGGAGATGTATGAACGCACGCTGGATCGCCGCCAGGCAATGATCAAGAAATACGGCCCAAATCCAAGTCAGGTCGTCATGTGCGTTTCCTCCTACCGTCCTCCAGCAAGCGCTCTCTCACTCCCCGCCGTCCAGGTTTCCACCAGACCGCGAGCCGTGGCCCGCATACACTGTCTGTGAGTGCTCCATCGCCCGTACTTTCAGACGCGCTCCGTGGTCAGCACACGCGCAATCGCAATCCCTCATCTTCATTTTGCACCCATAACGGATGCTCAGGGTGCAGGATTCCTTCACTATGAGAGTCCCTGTATTGTCCAGCTGTGTACCATGAAGCGACTCTTGTCTCTGTCTAAGAATATCCCTACGCTTCGTCAAATGTCTCACGATTCGCGCTGATGCGTCCCGTTTCGCACAGGGGACTTCTTCCCGCCGGTGTTCAACTGCCCCCACGAAGTGGAACGGATAGGCGAGCTCGGCGACGGCGGTAAATGGATCTGCGGACTCTCGCGCATCGCAGAGAAGCCAGACTGCGTGGTCTACTCCTTCGGTGCGCCCCGCATTAGTCCTTGACCCGCCGGGCGCTGACAAACGTCCGCCGTCCCATGACGCAGGCCTCGACTGGGACACGTCCTTCGAGGGCGAGCTCCTCCAGCGGACGTCGCACTGCCAGGTGTACGGCTACGACTACACTATGCCGGGCTTCGGGCACGCCGTTCCGCGCGCGCTCAAGGCGCGCACGCACTTTGCGCGGCTCGGCCTGCGTGCGGCGGACAGCCACGGGCCGCGCGACGAGCCGAAGATGTGGACGCTCCGCAGCCTCATGCAGGCTAACGGCCACGCGCACGTCGACGTGCTCCACATCGACATCGAGGGCTGGGAGTTCGACGTCCTCCGCTCGCTCGTCGTCGACTTTGCCGGACTCGGCTCGCTCCAGGGCGCGGGTGCGGAGCGCGGCGTGCTGCCCTTTGGCCAGCTCCTGATCGAATTTCACGTATGGCACCAGAAGTTCGAGCAGTTCCTCGCGTTCTGGGAAATGCTCGAGGGCGTCGGGCTGCGCCCATTCATGGCGGAGGTGCGTCCGCGCTCCGCCCCTTCCCGTCTCTCTGTTTGCCCGTCCTGACCGCATGCCCTGACTCCTTGCTCTGACGCGCAGGTGAACCTCGTGTACGCGAACTACAACCGCGCGAGCGGCGTTGAGCTCGCGCAGTATGCGTTCCTGAACGTGCGCGGCGACAACGCGTTCGTCTCCGACACGCGGGTCGCGTCTTCCGCCACGGCAAATGCGCTTGACGCGGAGCCCGAGGCCGTCCCCGGGGAGCCGGACGCGCGGACGATCCGGCACGCGGTCGTGCCCGCCGTCGCCATCGATGTCCGCTGAAACCCCGCGCGCGCGGTCCCTTCCGCTACTTGGATGCCACTCGACGTCCCGTCCAAAAATTACCGTAGGCGCGCGTCTCGCCAGCTTACACCGGCGGCCCAGCCCCCGACCACCGACCCTCAGCACTCGACACTCAGTCTTTACCCCGCCTGCTACGGACGTCACCCGGGCGCGTCTAGAGCGTGTCGCAGAGGCTGGCGCCGCGTTTACCGCCCGAAGGACAGTCACCTACGTCTCCCGCCAGTGCTTTCTCGCCCTCACTCTGTGTCGTCCGTCTGTACCGCTCTGTAGTAACTTATTAGAAACAAAAAGCCTAAAACCCCCTCCCTACCCCGCTTGCGCGCTGGGCGGATGGTCACACGTTGAGGTGCGTGCAGTGGCACTCGGGGCGAATTTGGCAGGCGTGGGCAGCGGCCGCGTGCTTCTGTTTCTTGCGCAGGGCCTGCCGCACCGCACCCTGGATATATATATGAGCCTTGACCTTATTGCCGCAGCACCGACCGGGAGCCCCTGCCCGCCACCCTGTTGACGAAGCCAACCCTTCCCTCACGCTCAGTCAAGTATCTCGCTGGAAGAGTCGATCCTAAGGCTTAAGTCTGAGGCTGAACCTGAGATGTCATTGTCATTTTCAATGACGAACAAGGTACTCATAAAGCAAGTAGTGTGCGACCACAGGAACCCCGCCATTTGGGGCCGCTTCTAAATCGACAGCTGGCCTGATCCTTGACTGCGTCCGGAACTGGATGGAGCACTTCCGCTTCGTCTGTGGTCGCCAGCAATCATTATATATACTGCGCGGTGAGCGGTTTTGCCAGTGGCTACTGGATTGCGACGTCCAGCGCCACACGGACAGATTTCTGGATGGTGTATTGTTATGACAGGGTGACCCCGAGTTCTCCCATCCAGCCCTCCTCGCTTGACTTGACGCAGATATCATTGACGAATGCTTGCCAGCTTCAACTCTGCGTGTGGCTATCAGTCTCGGGACGACGAACTTGAACTGTTGTGCTAATGTGTTTGGAAGCACTAGCCTGCGCATTGGGCCTCAAATAGGACAAGACGAAGGCAAATTGTCATCCCTCTTATTCCGCTGTGGTATGGTTATTTCTTTTTCAGCCTCTGCGTGGCTTGAGCCACTTTCATCAGTGCAGCCATGCCGCTGTAACAGCTGGAACACTCCATGATTGTCGACTCTACGTGCGTGCAGTAACATTCTGCGGTAACTAGTGGCGCCGCGAGCCTGTGTCATTCACCGCGATGACGTTCACAGGACTTCAACTCAGTGCGCTTTCCGTGCTGCAAAAGTCCAGCTCGAGATAAGTTTCTCACCCTCGGCCAGCTGAGACTCACGATTGGTTCCTTCGTCCCGCGGATGCCCGCCGCAAGCGTACCCCCGTCTCGAGACACCCCAGCCCATCTTCATCTAGGCACTCCAACCCCTCACGGGCCAGAGAACAACGTCAGCAGCACCTCGCTCATCGACTTCGGGCACTCGGTAGCCTTCATCTTCCTGCCTCCGGTGGCCTCGGGTCGGGCGGGATTATTAGCGGATGTAGGGTATGTACAGTAGGTGGTGTGTATGTACAGTGTGTGTTAGGCGGGAGTGGGATGTGTGCGCGCGAAGGTGTAATGCTGGTGTCTCGAGGTTGCCGAACGAAGAGGAAAAGCTGCCGGTCACATGGATGTAAAGAAAAAGGGGTTTAGTGGCTTTCAGTTCGGAGAGTAGGCTCGATCGACGTAGCACAGCGTCCGAGCTCGTTGCGGAGCCATTCGCGCTATGGGCTGAATTCAGGGCATCCGGGTAGGTAGTGGCGAACTATCTCGATGTGGGTGTGACAAACGGGAGCAGGAGACTCATACTCAGTATCAGTTTACATGGCATGTGCTACACCACTCGACTATCGACAAGAAGTACACGGCTCCGGATATGCGATGGAGGCATGTATTTCTCTCAGGCTTATGTATGCATCAGAGTGCGTGATGTATCCTCTTGAATCCTCTCCATCACATCCTCCTGAAATCGACTCTTGTACCACGACAAGTCAGCCTGTCCACATGTAGCTAATTAATCAACTGAAGAGTATATCAGAGATGCAACGCACACTTTTCCTCTTTGCCCCTGCCATGGGTGGAAATGACAAGCGGATCACTTGTGCCTTCTTTTCTTTGAAGTTGAACATGAAGTCATTCATTGTCATTGTGGGGTGGATGTATGCACTGCAGTCATGATTCACGACCTCAGCGACAGCATACTTGGCAGCTTCTTCAATCAGCTGGTTGACACGGTTTTGAACTACTGGATTGTGATGAAGCGGCAGTGCCCGGCCAGTTTCACGCTGCTGTCTGAGTAGTTCCTGATATTCAGGCGTGACAGTGAAGAATTGAAAATCTGATGGGGGAGGATCTATGACGACCCAGTTGGTGTCATCTGCAATGCCATAGCCACGAACGTTCAGACCGGACTGTTTCAGATTGCAACTTAGTTCATATGCAACCTACACAACGTAGAGAAGCATACGTGAATCAAGGCAGCGAGATTATAGTGTCCCTTGTCGGGATACTTGAGCGCGAGGAGCCGAGGATAGGACGGGGACTTCGCATTGAACACCAAGGGGTTCAGTGTGGGGGACTCCTCGATCTCGAAATCTGTCCAGCGAAGGGTCACATCTATGAAATCCAGATCGCAAGGTGAGATTGCTGACATATGTCGATATCGAAGGTCGGGACTCACGTTTGTAGCCACGACGCCATAAATCGACTGGTACCTCCTCGACGCGTCTTCGAATTGCAAGTCCGCCGATCTGGGGCAAATGGTCAGCCCGCCGACTAGGAACAGTGGTATGTGGTCCGGGACACAAGCGCACCGTGGGGGGAAGCGCGGCGCCGGCCACAACGGCAGCGAGGGAGAGCACGGAGGTAAGAACGTTGAATCGCATACTTAGGTCATAAAGGTCGTGCACCGAACACTACTGCAACGGAAGACCTGCGTTCGGAGGTGAAAAGGGGGGACGGGACCAGCCGTGTTCAGATCCTGCTCGAGACTGCGTTTTTATAAGGTACTCGATTTTAGGAGTCACGCCGATGGACTCAGATGCGACACGGGGTGTGTTTCCGTAACAAATCTGGCACAAGGTGCTCCAGATGTCGGAGAGTGAAAATATGTGACGCGTCGACCAGCTCCAAACCATACTATAGTTGACCCCCTCTTTGAACCGATTTCAGCTATTTTGCTTGCAGCCTCCCTCAATTCTTCACCGGAAGCCGCCGGACTTAAAACGGATACAGGCTAGGCATTCTCGTTTTAAAACTATGCACTCTGATTTTATCCGGGGTATGTCTTTCTGTCCTCGGATGTCTTCCGGTTCGTCGAGTAAGCAAATGGACCAGTGTTTGAAACATCAGTCACAGACATCACACCGGCATACTCCGTCCAAGGTGTTCGGCAGGTTCGGCAGCCAGCCATCCGTTCAGCCACAACTCTGGGCGCCTAGTGGCGGGGATTCAATTTGTCACCCCCTTCAGGCCTTCAATGTAACGCCAGTTGAGGAGCACCGTTCTATACCAGCACTGTATCATATCTCTCCGCAAAAAATACATAAATAGTAGCTGACAAGTACAAATAGCTCATCTACAGAACCCATCTTGAAAGAAACAATGGATCTGACCCAATATGAGGATCTATCCTCAAGTGCTCACATCCTTGAGTGTAATGATGAGCTAAAAGGGTGCACCATTTTTTATTGCTGGAATGTACACAGAATCTGACTACATGTGCAGGATTGAGAGCATCAAAAGCAGCTGCAAACCAAGATCTGGCCTAATCTGTTGAGTGGACAAGCTCCTGCATCCTAGTTTCAAACACTGGACCCAATTGAAAGAGGGTGTAACAAGACAGTGAGCCTAGCTCCTCAGTCACAGTGCATCAGAACCCAATCTATAGAGAATATCAATGTACATGTGCAACAGTGAGGATATAAGGCTAAAGAACAGAGGAAAGTACTACAGTCACAAGTACTGCAGAAAAACCCTAACCCTAGCTCTATCAAACCCCTAGTACAACTGTAATGGCACATTACAGAGGGGTTCAATTATAGTACACCAACCTTTCATCCTCATGCATTGCTAAATCACCAAGGAGTGAAATCCATGCTACCTGATATGAGTCTCCATCATCACCTGCCAGATAAAAAAATCAAAGAATATACTGGTGTAAGCTGTTGAGCACTCAGATGACTACACAAGACATACTGACACAGGAAAAGTAGTTCAAAAGGCTGCTGCAAGAGGGCATCCACAAATCCTTGATGGCCTTGATGCAAGTGTAGGTTATCATCCAGTTATCATATCATCTCCTTTAATGATACAAGAGTCACTGTGCACTCACTGTGTTGTGCTAAAATATTCTTTTTCTCAGTTGTATGATTCTTTCTTGATATTGGTGGGTAAGTCATAAAATTTGGGACCTGTTGGAAGTCTGCCTATATGTGTTTTGAGATGGAGCAGCCTAGCAATATGTAAACAGCTGTAAGCACACAGTCATGCCAATTCATGTAATTTAAAGAACAAAGATTCTAGACTTGCTGATGTCTGAGCCACATCTTGAGATTTTGTGCTGGTGTCAGGTGCCTGCTCTTTTGCAGCTTCACAGACACCTGAAGGTCTGTGGGCAAGTTGCTCTGGCACTACACTGTTGTCTCGCATTGCTCCTAAGTACCCATGGCTTTGCACATCAGCTCTGAGTTGCACACATTTGGGTGAAAGAGAACCTTATAGTATCCATTCATGGGGTGCAATTTAGGGAAGATTGGAAACAAATTTTGAATCTTTGGGACCAGTGATTGAAGAGGGATTTTGACCAAATTGTTGCAATTAAGATCTCCAGAAGATTGGAAACATATGGGTGATCACATGCCCAATTTCCTTTCTGAGCAGATCATTGCCTCTGTCCCATCCCTCATTGGGGTATTGAATGGAATAGGTGCCTACCAGGCAACCTTATCAACCGGGCTGCTCATAGCACCCATATTACTTAGCTAAGTGCCTGTAGGGCACATGCAGTATGCACTATGTACCATTGATAGGTACTATATAGTAGTTTACATAAGTGGTCCTACTTATATATAAGGACCTGCAGTAGCATAGCTAAGTCCTCAGTACTTTCTACTCAGACCAGTACTTGTGTGCCTCAAGCCCTCAACCCTCAGGTAAGATGAGTGCACCCATCACTGTATAGTGTGGTCTGCTCAACAATAGGCAAGATATTGGAAATGAAAAATCCCTTCATTTGGCCAAAAGACAGGAAAATGATTGAAAACAATGCTGTCACACTGCATCACAATACTCCACCTCTATGTCACAGTGGAAGTGCCAAAAAGTATTGTGACCATGTCACCTGTTCTTTTATGGATATTCTTTCAATCTATTTCACAATCTATGCACCCAGATATTGAAGAAATATTGTGAATGACTTCCCAAAAAGAGTGTAAGCCCAGAGCATGATCACAGTACAAAGATTTAGCATAATCACAAGTTGACCCAGACCATTGGCCACATCATGTACAGTGATTAGTTCACCAGGATGAGGTGAACAGATCTCTCGCTCAACATGGTACTTAGTCTAGTCTCTATTGCTAACCAAAAACAGAAAGGGAAGACAGTCATTCCCTTTCCTATAGTATCTAGTCCCTTTGAATGCTCAAATAGAATTATTGAGACATGAGTACTTGAGTACTCACTGGCAGATAGGTAACACAACATGGATAGGTAGAGTTTGACTCACTCATGAGTGTGCAAGTGCACAAGTCCAAAATAGTGCTAGGCCAAAGTGTGGAAGAGAGAAGCACTGTAACCTTTGCCTCCTTTCCCTTCGCATATAGTCTCCCTGTGTCAGGAAAAAGATTCCCACCTCCTACTAGTATCTTAGTGGTGGTTAGTCATGTGCTCAATGACTTGCCATTGCTTCACACTTGAGTGGGATTCCAGATACACCTCAAGCTGTCTATGCACGAGAGTGCACACTGAACAGCATGGCCCAGGCATGAGCTTTGATAGTGAGTAATCTGATGCTGCCCTATTCTTTTTTGAGCTCACAACACACCCACAGCCATGAACGCAAGTGTCATGTGACCATGTCTTTTGATGTGAATAATGCGCTCAGATGCACTCCTCATTACAAATGGCATCAATGACACACTTAAGGATGTTGGTGAGGCCCCCCATTCAAGAGCTAAATGCATGGGATGCCCTCAACAGCAAGCTTGCTGTGAATGAGTGCCTGCAAGATCATACAGGCACTCACTCTTGAAAGAGCATGCACATACATTGCTTGAGCACACATGCATTAGTGCTGTCAGCCACAGCACCGTGCCTGAAGAAAATCAACACAGTGAAATGGTGTCACCCTGGAGCTATTAGTCAGAAGGTAGTACATGTGTAGGTAGTGTGTTTTACATGAAATAGTTAGTATGTAGATTGCCCCCTCAGTACAGTACAAACAACAAGAGTAGAGTTGTCCCCCACAATATTGAGCCCATTTCCACACTCAGAGTCAAGAGCTCAGCACCCCTGTCCTTATTGTGTTATTCCTGCCACTTTGCTCCATACTGCACACCTGCTGTCACCATCACAAGCTCACCATTAGCACCAGATCCCATCACTGATCCACCAGATCATGCCCTGATCCCACCCTCACTGAGTGTGACCCACATGGGAAGCTAGTTCCCAACTCCTTATAGATGTGGTGGGCTGAGCCCACTCCTCCGGGCCCAGAATTAAGCAAACAAATACCTTCTGGAAGGCCAACAATTCCTTCCAGGAGTTGCACATGCTCTGTTCTTCCTCTAGAAGGAAGGGCATGAGCTGAAAGAAAGGTTGTGGGCTTGGTTGCTCAGTTACTCAACTTACACTTGACAAACAAGACATGGACAGATATGACTTAATAGGTGAACTACAATCTACAATACATATAGAGTGCAGTAGAAGGCCATTGGCTTCTGCCTCTTCAACCTCATCACCCAACTCTCCTCATTCCAAACCCACTTGATCAAATATGAGTTGCATGGTGAGCCCCAAGTTTGGGTCCTGGAACAAGACACCCTTGAACAGTTGGTGATGGACAGACTGGAGGTGAGAGTTCACAGCAATGAGTTCTTCCCCAAGATGAGCTATCTCCAGATGGAGAAGACTGAATGAGTCACAGAACTTGTGCCAGGTGGAAGACAATTGCCCAGAAAACTCCTCCCAGCCATCAGTTGACATGTGAAGGAAGGACAGGAAGAACAACAGGTCTTCATAGACAATGGGCCCACTGAGGTCAGTAGCCTCCTGTTCAGCCTGGATGTGTTTGGGAGACCAGGTGATTGCTGGGTACAGGACACCAGCCCCTTTCAGTGTGGGAGGAAGCATCTGAAAGGCAGCATCAAGGTACATGATCATATCATTGACCAGAGGGAAGAGGAGAGGGGATGGTGATGTCACTGTGCATGGAGGTGCAGGCATGAGAGTTGAAAAGTATACACTGCAGAAGAAAGTGTGAGGGGGTGGAGGTGGGGGGTTAGCAAGGGGAGACAACATACAATCATTCACCTGAGGCCAATGCAAGCCATTCACCAGGGTTGGCCAGGACCAAAGGCAGCTCAAACTTGTGCTTGGGGCAAACCATCTTAAGGAGGCAGTAGAACCACAGTGAATAACTGGCAGCATACAGGTTTTGTCTGCATGATTGAGACATTGGGGGACTGGGGGGAAGAGAGAAAAGGTCAGGGCAGTGTGGGCCAAGCCCACCCCTCTGAGCCCAGAATTGAGCAAATGAACACCTTTCAGAAGGCCAATGATTCCTTCTGGGAGTCACACAAGCTCTGCTCTTCCTCCAGAAGGAAGAACATAAGCTGGAAGAAAGGTCATGCACTCAGTCACTCAGCTCAGACAAGACGCAGACAGCTATGATTCAATAGCAAACTATTGTCTACGATATAGAGCATGGCGGAAGGTGATTAGATTCTGCTTCCTCATCCTCATCACCCAACTCTCCCCACTTCGAGGGAGCAATCTCTCTCACTCAATTGAATACAATGATGCGACCAAACAAGCCTTGAAGCATGGAAAAAGAAACTCTAACACTCACTATACCAGGTGGAACACCAGTATGTGGAGCCTGGGCAAAAGCACACAAGGAGGGTCAGGGTACTTGAGTACCCTACAGCAGTCTAGTAGGGGGTGCCTTGAGTAAGGATGAGACTCTCGATCCACATGGGAAGCCTTCGAGACAATGGTGATGCGACCAAAGGAGCCTTGAAGCATGGGAAAAGAAACCCCAACACTCACTATACCAGGTGGAACACTGGTATGTGGAGCCTAGGTGAAAGCATGCTAGGAGATTCAGGGTACTTGAGTACCCTACAGTGGTCTAGTATGGGGTGCCCTGAGTAAGGATGAGATTCCGAACACATGCAGGAGGCCTTTGAGACAGTTGGATGGGCCCAAAAGGCCAGATGAAGGAGCGAAAACACTCAAAAAACTCGAAATGTGATAGAAAGATTGGGACAAGCACTAGAAGGTTTTCAGGACCTATCAGGGGTGTGCTCGAGGTGCGCCTAACACTCGAGGGTGCTCGAGGCAGATCTGAGGGCCTGAACAGCCCAGCAAAAGAGCAAAAATGCTCGAAAATGTGAAAAATGCTCGAGAATGCGAATCAGCAATAGAAGGGCAAGAACAAGTGATAGAAGAGTTTTGAGACTGCTCAAGGGTACACTTGAGGTGCCTCTAGCGTTCGAGGGTGTTCGACAAGACCGAGATAGCCCGGGGGGCCTGAATGATAGAGCAAAAGAGCAAAAACACTTGAAAATGCAGAAAATGCTCGAAAACTCGAACAGTGATAGAAGAATGGGAATAAATGTTAGAAGGGATCTGTAACTTACTGAGGGTGTGCTAGAGGGGCGCCTAATGTCTGAGGGTGTCTGAGAGAGTGCTGGGGCTGTCGAAGGTGCTCGAGAGGGGCAAGACTGGTCGAGGGCACTCAAAATGTTTAAGGAGCTATGGTTGAGTGTTGAAGACCTGAAAATGTGGGGTATGCTGCAAAGGTGAACTAGGGTTGAGTGTTGAAGGCTCAAAAACATAGGGGACTCTGCGAAGATGAATGAGGTGTTGAGGGGAGCTCCAAGTGAGCTCTTCTTAGGCTAGGGGGAGTTGAGAGCGAAACTCCAGGGGAAAACTGTTGTTACAAGACGCTTAGTTCATTTGATATGGAACTTTTACATAGCAACATTACGATACCGCGCTGAGCGCACTGACACTTTTCCTTTTCTTCTTAGTCATACCCGAGACGTCCACCTACGTCATCGGATGTACTCCTTATGGAGACGGCCGCCCAAGGACATTTGCGAGCAGCTAGGGGACAACCCTTGATCTGTCACTTACAGTATGCCTTCTTCTTTCTTTGATCATCTTTCTTCTACTTCAGACGAGATGGGGTGGGCACCCTGTTCCTTACATATCAAGGGCCTTTCTTCTAGCCTGAATCCCACCATCGCGTCTTAGCATAATGATGGACTTCTATGTTACATCTCTCCATTTCTCTTCATCTTTGATCTACAGTTTATTTAACTTTCTTCCCTTCTTCTATCTTCTATTTATCCTTACTATATGCCGAACCCTTCACACGATGGTGAAGGTAGGCTGATCACAGAACAACATCAAACCTTGGAGGAGGCCCGGCAGTCGCTGATGGCTGAGGGTAGTGAACCCCCAGGTTTGCAGAACACAGGAACTCAGAGACGATAGCATCTAACGGTACGCTGCCTCTGTGGTACTCGCAGCTGGGGCTAGGGACGTCTACTATTAGTCTTCAGAGGTTGACTGGTAGAGTACTAGAATGGCCAGTGCTTGTATATAAGCGGTAGTGGACTAGGTCGGGCCCTAAGCTCGATCTGACTATCTTTTGGCTCGATAGGTCAGCAGTGCGAGAACTCGACAGGGACCCAGCCCTCGTCATTACATCAGAACCCTTGATCGGCGCCTGGGACCTCTCCCTCGCCGCCTTCATACTCCCCTTCGCTGAGTATTAGTGCCTCGTCGCCGGCGCTAACATCGAGTGTTGTAGCAACTGTCTCTGATGAATTGGGAAAGTAAGTATAGTATAGATACATGAAGTCTACACTACACTAGATGTCCGGCATGCCTTTGAACAAGTCCGATGATTATGTAATCAGGGGGAATCCCCTTCGAGAGAACCAGAGAGCCCAGGAGAGAGCATATGGGTTAAGAGGCTGCAATGTGTTTTACTGTGTCAGGGAAGATGCCACAAAGTGGACTTTGCTTCTACTGTCGTCATTGTCAGGGGGTAGTATTGCCTCACTACAATGCTTCTTCCAGTGGGTGCGGTTGCCTAGAGCGGACTAGCTCATCTCTGAGATTTTAGGGCCCAATGGGATTGCTCAAAGGGTGATGCATGTTAGATGAGTGTGCAAAAAACTCAAAGGGTTTGTAAAAAAATCAAAGGGATGCTAGACATCTTGAGGGGTGTTAGAAGGTCTCGAGAGGCATTCAAAGGTCTTGGGTAGTGTTGCCGCAGCTCTGGCTCCAAGCTGACTTAAGCCGCCAGCCAAGCTGATTTAAGCCCAGCCAAGCTGGAGCCGATCCTGGAATAAGCCGGCTGGTGGCTCCAAGTGGCTGGCTGAGCTGACTTCAGCCACACTGCAGGCGCCAGACCACCTCCTCTTCCTTTGCCCATCGCTACCTCGCGAATTGCCCGACCACCTTCCTCCAAGTCATGACTGCTCAATAGCAGTTGCACTTGAGTGACATGCAAGGTGAGTCCATCACCTCACTTTGCCCCACTGACCCCGCCAGCATCGACACCAGCTCCAGCATGGGCAAGGGCACACAGACACAGCCGACAAATGGATGACGCAAGGGAGTGGGTGAACAGTGGGCATGGTGAGGGTGCGTGGATGGCGAGTATAGCATGGGCAAACAGCGGGCATTGCAAGGGCATGTGAGTGACAAGCATGGTGAGGAAGTGTGCACAGCGGGTGTGGCGAGGGTGTGTGCACAGCAGGTGTGGCGAGGGTGCGTGAACGATGCATGAGGGATCAGGTGAACGGTGGGCGTGGCGAGATTGCATGGATGGTGAGTACAGCACGGCAACTGCAAGCATGCAGGGCGAATGCCCCACATGTAGACACGACTGATGAACAGGCAATGTGCAAGGGAGCAGGTGAACAGCGAGCATGGTGGGTGCGCATGGACGGCGAGCATGGCGAGGGCACGTGGACAATGCATGAGGGAGCAGGTGACCAGCGGGTGTGGTGAGGTTGTGTGGACGGCGAGTACAACATGGTGACTGTGAGCATGCAGGGCAAATGCCCCGCATGCAGACATGACCCACGAATGGACAATGCGTGGGGAAGCAGGCGAACAGCCCTGCTGCGATGTCCTCCCCCAAGATCGCCATCATCATTTTCACCCTCTATGGGCACATTGCCAAGTGTGCGTAGTCACCCCCCCTCTCTCCTCTCCCTCTCGCTGACCACATGCACACACAGTGGCCAAGTCCATGAAGAGCGAGATTAAGTCAGCAGGCGGGTCCGCGATGATCTACCAGGTGGAAAAGACACTTGCTCCGGAGGTGCTCAAGAAGATATATGTGCCACAGAAGCCTGTGTGCCCTGTGCTCGCGCCCGCAGACCTCGTGCAGTTCGATGTGTTCATGTTTGGCATGCCAACGTGCTACAGCTGGCTTCCCGCACAGCTCAAGACATTCATCAATATGACAGGCTAGCTCTGGGTGCAGCACATGCTTGCAGGCAAGTATGTGTCTGTGTTCATCTTGACTGGCACCCCCAGCGGCAGCCAGGAAGCCACTGCACTGAGCATTATCTCAACCTTCATCCACCACAGTATCATATTTGTCACTCTCAGATACAGCAAGTTCTCTGGCATCCTCGTGAACATTTCCGAGGTCCGTGGCAGTGAGTGCTCAAGAGGTTTGCACGTTGCTCTGTGGGTGTTGATTACAGGGTGTGAGCAGGCTTGCTGTGGGGCGCAGGCACATTCACAGGTGCGGATGGTTCGTGCTTGCCTTCCATGCTCGAGCTAGAGCTTGTGAAGGTGCAGGGCGAGCAATTCTATGGTGTCATGTCCAAGGTTAGGTTCTAGATGTGGATGCATGGTGACAGGCTGTGTGTGGAGGACTGTGTTACCCGTGACTCATGAACATTTGTATCACTATCATACTGTTGAGGTTATCTGTTCCTTCCCCTTCTGTGATCCCCTCAACCAACATGGCAATGCCAGATATGTATCAAATCATACTGCATACTTGTGTCCCCGCCGAAGAGATGCATGGCTTATTACGGCCGCTATAAACTATTAAGCTGGCCAGTAAGTTAACTGGCACATAAGTAACTATGGCTTAGCCAGCTTGAAGCCATGGCTTAAGTTCATGCTCGCAGCTCACCTAGCCGTGGCAACACTAACTGTATCACTACCATACTATAGCACTACTTACTCATCTACAGTTGTACAAGGCTGCTATATAGATGTTAGTATTTTTCATTGGCTGCAGCTGGCTTGGGGGATCTAACGGCTTCAGCTGGCTTGAAGCCGTGGCTTAAGCTGAGCCAATCACAAGCCAAGCCATACTTGTGTAAGCTGAGCCAAGCCGGCACCAAGCCACGGCTTATCCCAGCCAGCTTGTGGCTAGCCCAGCTGTGGCAACACTAGTCTTGGGGGGCGCTAGAAGGTCCCGAGGGGTGTTCGACAGTCTTGGAGGATAGGATTGACCTCTTGAAGGGAGGGCTGAAAATCAGGGCGCATTTGACATGCTCGGGGCATGTTCAGGGTGCAATTGCCTTTTTCAGGGCATGGCTGAAGGTCAGGTGTATCAATGGGATGGGCCTGAAAGGCCGGGCTAGGAGTGCGAACACTCAAAGAACAGGAACAACTGTTGAAGTGGCGTGTTGGACGTTCGAGAGCGCACTAGATGTTTGAACTGTGTGTAAGGTCATTCGAAGATACGATGGTTTGTTCGAAGGTACAATGGGTCGTTTGAAGTGTTGGGGAGACATTTGAGAGTGTGAGAAAGGTTCGAGAGTGCTCTGGCCCATTTAAGGATGTTTGAGTGCATTTAGGGTGGAGGGTCCTGTTTGAAGACTGTTTGAAGGGTTGCAGCATACGTTCGAAGGGCCATAACACAGTGTTGAGGGCTCAGGAGGACTGTGGACTTGGCGAAGGGGGAACTAGCGGGTCGAGTGCTGAGGGCACGAAAATGAGAGGGACTCTGCAAAGGAGAATGAGGTGATGATAGGAGTTCCAGGCGAACTTGACTAAGCTACTCAAACAATAGGGGAGCTGAGAGACTGACTCCGGGGGGTAAACTTCTCTGGTTCTTTGGAGGGAGACAGGTACAGTATATATACATGCGTGCAAGTATGCCTACGCTACCTTAGAGGGCAGGTGTGTCTACAAATGCGCTCAAGGATGAAGTAAGCAGGAAGATCCCCTTAAGAAAATCAGAAGGGGTGTGAGGTGCGGGAATGGAGCGGGAGGGCCAGGAGACCTGAGACACATTTCACCATGTCAGGGAGGATGCCACAGGGTGGGTGTGGCTTCCTCTGTTGTTGTCGCAAGGCAATGGTATGCCTAGCTACCATGCTTTTTCCTTCGGTGGCAGCCTCCCAGAGTGGACTAGCTCTCCTAGGAGTTTGGACTCCAATGCCATCATTTGAGCATTGATGGGCCTCCGATGTGCTCAGAGACTGTCCAAAGACATTTGAGTGCAAGTGGGGCATTTGACAGTATGATGTGCTTGAGTGATGCCCAGGGGGCATTCAAAGGCTCGACAAGCGTGTGAAGGCTGGCTCACAGTGGCCAGGGGTAAGGCTTGTGCTCAAAGGGGAGCCAACTGCTCGAGCAAAAGTTTGAAAATGATGGGTCGTTTGGGGGCCTCAAAGACTTTTGGAGCTTAGCTGAACATCAGGCACATCACCTCCCCCTTACTAAAATCCCGACTGTCCTTGGTTGGTCCTCGACTGGCTATGAGCAGGTGGCTGCATGTTCAACAGGGACTGGGCCATTCGAAGGTACTCTGGTGGGGTTCTGTGTGTGTGTGGTTCCATGGGGCTAAGTCCCATTGGTGTGTGTCTGGCACAGCGACTGGCTCCATCTCCAAGAGTGAGGTTGGTGCTTCTGGTGCAATAATGCAAGCACTGAGTACTGATGGTCACAATGCCGAGCACATCAGGTGTTCAAATCAGGCCAGTGTTCCCACAGTTGCATTTGGCATTGCTGTGCTCAAGTGCTGTCCCATCCTCACTCAACTCTCCTCTTCAAACACCCACCTTCATCCTCTGTATCTCTCCATGTCGACCTGTGCTTCTTCCGCCATGGCTAATGCTGACCCAGCCGCCCACATGCAGCAATGGGTCGTGAAGAACCCACTCTCAGGTGAAGACTTCATCCTGGAGGACTGGCTCAAGGATACCTCACTTACTTGGGTGAGTTCTGCTCTTTGTCTCAAAGCACCCTGCTGACTTGGACTGCCGCAGTGCCACTACAAGCAGCATATTCAGAGTGCATGCATGGAGGTCGATGAGGACCTCCAGGGCCAATTCAGCCAGCTTGTGTACATCATGGTGCAGTGCAACCTCGAGGTCACCTAGCAAATGGAGGGGGAGCTTTTGTGGGCTCCCCTCTTGAATGCGCTTGAACATCTCGAGCACGAGACTAAGGAGAGGGTGATGTGAGGTATGCACCTCACTCTGAGCCCGAAAACCTTCATTTTACAGATTACCTTATTCTTCCTGGGTTTCACACTTTTTCTGGTATGTTCCCTTCACTCTGAGATCATTTGCCTTCCTTTTGGGACAAGATCCCTTCCCTCTGAGTTGATTTATGCTCCCTCTGGGGCAATGTTTTGATTATTTCCTTATTTGGACATGTACTATACAGTAGCTGCCTTCCTTCCAAGGGGCTCTGGGGCGAGTTTTGATGATTTCTTTGTTTGGACAAGTACTGTATAGTGGCAGCTTATGTAACCACTAGCATACAAGCCTGCCTCTGGCAGCAAACAATACAGTTTTCCCCCCTCCCATCCTGTGCAGCAGCTTGAAGCTTCAAAACACATCACTCAACAAAGTGGGGTACAAAGCTCTCCCCCAGATATACAAAGATAGGGACCGCATCCCTCCAAGTTTTGGGACCACGATCCCTCTGAGTTTTGGGACCATGTCCCCCTGAGTTTATTTTCTACATGAGATAGGGACTGTGATCCCTCCGAGTTCACATTCTACCATCACAAGTTTTTTTTTCCAGTGACACTTCTACTTCCTGGTCCCTGAACATGAGTTTTATACCTCATGGGTATGCGAGGACATAAGAGACACCAAGAACAAGAAAACAAGAAAACTAAGAGCCAAGGACATCCAGGAGGAAGCATGAGCACCCTGGAAGGAAGCTATCACCCCCAGAGGGAACATAGAGGTCAGGCAAGTCATTGTGGACACTTCAGAATGAGCCCACACCCCTTCCTTGACCTTTCCACATTACAACAACCCTCTACCAGAAGACTTAGCCCCTCAGATGAACATATCGCTAGCACTGTCAGATGCACTTCCAATCCCACAGCGGTGGCAGAGGAGGCTGCTCGAGTAGCAGCGGAGAAGGCGGCAGAGGAGGCTGTGCAGGAGGCTGAGGAGGCCGCTCAGGCTGGTGGAACTCGAGGTGGCGCGTGTCATCCAAGGTGAGGCGTGGGCTCGTCGCACTTAGTGTTGCCGCGGCTCCGGCTCCGAGCCGACTTAAGCCGCCAGCCAAGCCGATTTAATCCTAGCCAAGCCGGAGCCGATCCCGGAATAAGCCGGCTGCCGTGCAGCCGGCTGGTGGCTCCAAGTGGCTGGCTGAGCCGACTCCAGCCACACTGCGGGCGTCAGACCGCCCTGGTCCGCCACCTCCTGCTTTGCCCATCGCACCTCGCGAGTCGTCCGACCGCATTCCTCCAGCTCGCGACTGCTCAATAGCAGTCGCACTTGATGTCTTGCACCTCGCCGCCATCGGGATGAAAACACGCGGGTGGGCCCAGCTTCAAGTGTTGGGCCCACCATTCCACTGCCTGTCCTCCAACGAGGACGCGCACTGCTACGAGAATACGGCAGTGCAGCATGTCAGTGACACGTGCGAGGTGAGTCCATCACCTCGCTTTGCCCCACTGACCCCGCCAGCATCGACACCAGCTCCAGCATGGGCAAGGGCACGCGGACACAGCTGACGAACGGATGACGCGAGGGAGCGGGCGAACAGCGGGCATGGCGAGGGCGCGTGGACAGTGGGTGTGGCGAGGGCGCGTGGACGATGCACGAGGGAGCTGGCGAACGGCGGGCGTGGCGAGGTCGCGCGGACGGCGAGTACAGCACGGCGACCGCGAGCATGCAGGGCGAATGCCCCGCACGCAGACACGATCGACGAACGGACGAAACGCGAGGGAGCGGGCAAACGGCGGGCGTGGCGAGGGCGCGTGGACGATGCACGAGGGAGCAGGCAAACGGCGGGTGTGGCAAGGTCGCGCTGACGGTGAGTACAGCACGGCGACCGTGAGCGGGGAATGCCCTGCATGCAGACACGACCGACGAACGGGCGATGCGCGAGGGAGCAGGCGGACTGCAAGCGTGGCGGGGGCGTATGGACGGCGAGCGTGGCGAGGGCGCATGGACAGCAGGCGTACTGGGTGGGCGACTGTTTCCGACGAGATGACAAGCTGCTAGTGGGTAGCGTAAAAGGGAATATCGGGTGAGCCCTCTCTTCTTCGTAAGTTATCTGCAATGGCTGAGGCCGCGGTCTAGACACCTGGAGATCACAGCATTCCTTGCGTCTCTCTGTAAGGTCTGCGGGATGTTTCAGACTGCGATCTTGCCTCCGAACGTGAACCTCACCACACTGAATCCTGCGATACATTGGGATAAGTACAAACTCGAGGTTCCCCTTGAACAGACTCCACTCCGTCCTCAGTTGGCATCGGGCAAGCTCCTGGTATCACTATGCAGTTCTGGCATAGGAGGCGCGAACGGACACGCAGTTTTGGAAAGCCACTCTCCGATCACAAAACACTCCTCCGATGTCTCGTCGGAAAAGCGGCCAACTCTCATCATCGCCGCAGGTCTGTCGCCCAAGTCCATTCATCAAATCGCACAAGACGCCATGGGCATGCTGCGGGATGACTGCAATCACTGGCCTGTCATCTCGCATATCTATGGACGCCGAGCACGACAGATGACGTGGCGGAGTTTTGCAGTCACGGATCCACTCGACAATCTACACTCAGTCGAGTTTCCTAAGCCTACCTTGTCTCCACGTGAGAAGGTACCGATTGTCTTCGTATTCTCAGGGCAGGGCCCACAGCATATTTCCAGTGAGTGAGACCTGGTCGTATTGGACCCGATGCTGACGTTCGGGTAGTGGGTCGTCAACTATTTGCACGCTACAAGGTTTTGCGAGAGACAATACAGGAGCTCGACGGCTACTACAGGGGCGCCACCGGATCATCGCTGATGGAAGAAACGGGACTTTTCCACGATCGTGCGCCATCGAGAGCCCTACAGGACGCATGGCCTATTGCGATCGTTCTCCCGTCCCTGGCGATGCTTCAGATAGCTCTATTCGATCTGTTGAGCAGCTTTGGGCTCCGTCCAGACATCGTGACTGCGGGTGAAACGGCGTTGATGTACGCCTCGGGCGCAGCGTCTAAACGAATGGCTATAGAAATTGCAGTCGTCCGAGGCCAAGCGTTGTCGGTAGTGGAGCAAGCAGGTGGAACTATGGCAGCTATCTCTTGCGCCCCTTTCCAGGCAGAGGCTATCATTCATGCCTCGAAGGAGGCCGTAGGCGAGGACGGGATCTTAGAGATCGCTTGTTACAACACTCCGGAGGCGGTCACCATCGCGGGCCATGCGGTCTTGGTTGAGCAAGCGGTCACCATTGCCACCGCGCGAGGCGTTTCCGCTCGGAGGATACAGACGAGCACGGCGGTTCATTGCGCCTTGATGGTCGTGTGCCAGGGCGTCTACTACAATTCTATGGCTGAAGTCTTCAGGCGCCATGGGGGTTGCTGCATCCCTCTCACGCCGACGTATTCCACTGCGACGGGAGGACGACTTACTCAGTTCACCGACGACTACCTCTGGTCCAGTAGCAGAGGGCCTGTTCAGTTTGGACAGACATCCGGTCTGTCATCTGAGCACAGCCAGATGCACTGTTTGTGGAGATCAGTCCACATCCCGTTGAGTTGCTCTACATCCAAGAACTAGGCGCACACCCCACTTCTGTACTGTGCCCAATGCGCCGGTCCAGAGACTACTCGAATTTCACGGAGGAGCAGAGACTGTTGGATGCCTTAGGGCGAATATTGGTCTCCGGATACAACGGGATTGATTTTCGGGTGTTGAACGATGTGCCGCTAGTAGATCATTCAATCAAGACGCCTCCGTATCCCTTGGAACGGAAGTTTGTCCCTTACTTACCTCAAGACTCCAAGATGCTTCGGCTGCAACTTGACCCTCTCGTACGACCACTATCTGAAGACGGTCTACGGCTCAGTCAAACAACACATCCTGACCTCGCGCAACACGTGATCAATGGCGAGCCTATCATGCCTGCTGCTGGTTTTCTTGAGTGCGTGGATGATGCACGAGGGAGCAGGCGAACAGCGGGCGTGGCGAGGTTCCACGGACGGCGAGTACAGCACGGCGACCGTGAACATGCAGGGTGAATGCCCCGCATGCAGACACGACCGACGAACGGACAACGCGTGAGGAAGCGGGCGAACGGCGCGCGTGGTAGGGGCAAGTGGACAGTGAGTGTGGCGAATGGACGGCGTGTGTGGCGAGGACAGCACGGTGATTGCGAGTACACAGGGGCCAATGCCCCGCACGTAGACACGATCAGTGAGCGGATGACACGAGGGAACGGGCGAACGGTGGGCATGGACTTCGTTGGATGCCCACCATCTCCAGTGGCATGTGTAGTGTATTGTATCTACATTAGCAAATAGTATAGATTTTATTACAGCTGCTATAAACTATTAAGCTGGCCAGTAAGATCACTAATACATAAGTAACTATGGCTTAGCTGGCTTGAAGCTGCGGCTTTGTCAGAACTTTCTTACAGGGATTCCAATGGTCTGACATAGGAATGCATTAGAATTACATAAGATTCCCGGAAAGATGGGTTTGAATGCTATTGGATGACTAATGATTAATTCAAATAAAATACAATGCTACACACATAGTCACAGCGGAGATTGCAATCCATATTCCATTGGCATTCTAATGTGCATTGGATTGATTTGGCCTAAATTATAATGTGCAGGTCTTGTCATGGATTATAATACATTGCAATGTTATCTAATCCCTGCGAGAAAGTTCTGACATTAAGCTCAGGCTCGCGGCTAGCCTAGCCGTGACTAACTGTATCACTACCATACTACAGCACTACTTACTCATCTACAGTTGTACAAGGCTGCTATATAGGTGTTAGTATTTTTCGTTGGCTGCAGCCGGCTTGGGGGATATGATGACTCAGCCAGCTGGAAGCTGCGGCTTAAGCCCAGCCAATCACAAGCCCAGCCATACTTGTGTAAGCCGAGCCGAGCCGGCATGCAGCCGCAGCTTTTCCCAGCCGGCTCGCAGCTAGCCCAGCCGCGGCAACACTAGGTCAGGGAAGTAGTGTGGGCTCATTCCAAAGTGTCCACTGTGACTTGCCTGACCTCCGTGTTCCTTCCGGTAGTGATAGCTCTCCTCCGGGGTGCTTGCCCTTCTGAATGTGCTCGGCTCCTTGTTTTCTCGTTTTCTCGTTTTTGGTGTCTCTCATGTCCTCATGTACCTGTGGAGTGTAAAACTTGTGTCCAGGGACCAGGAAGTAGAAGTGTCACTGGAAAAAAAAACTCGTGATGGTAGAATGTGAACTCGGAGGGATCGCGGTCCCTATCTCATGTAGAAAATAAACTCAGGGGGATGTGGTCCCAAAACTCAGAGGGATCGTGGTCCCAAAACTCAGAGGAACATGGTCCCTATCTTTGTATACATGGGGGAGAGCTTTGTACCCCACTCCATTGAATGATGTGTTTTGTAGCTTCGAGCTGCCACACAAGATGGGAGGGGGGAAAACTGTATTGTTTGCTGCTGGAGCCAGGCTTGTATGCTAGTGGTTACATAAGATGCCACTATACAGTACTTATCCAAACAGAGAAATCATCAAAACCTCACCCCAGAGGGAACATAAGCCCCCTTGGAAGGAAGGCGGCTACTGTATAGTACATGTCCAAATAAGGAAATAATCAAAACATCACCCCAGAGAGAGCATAAATCAACTTGGAAGGAATGGAACTTGTACCAGAGGGAAGATAAACCAATGCAGAGGGAAGGGAACTGCCAGAAGGGTGTGAATCCCGGGAGTAAAGAGGAAACCTGTAAAATGAGGGTTTTCGGGCTCAGAGTGAGGTGCATACCTCACAATGCAGCAATGGGTCTGTCTAGCACTGTACCATTGACTTTGGCAATGATGTAGGCACTGCCCTTGTTCCTGGATACTACTACCATGGGGCCCTGGTAGTGTGGGCGCATCTTGCAGTTGAGAGCTTTCTCGATGGTGGTGTTTTGAACAAGTACGAGGTCACCTCAATGGAAGTCAAAGTCTTCGATTGAGTATTGGTGATCTCACTTGAAGTGTCGTGTGGCTTCTTGACATAGACCTTCAAGTGGATTTCAGCAAGATGTTTGGAGCATTTTTGGAGTGTGATGGCTCTTCGAGTGATGAGGTTGGTCATCAAGAGAGGGATGGTTGGCAGAGGGACTAGGTAGGTCGCTTTGACAACATCTAGGGGCATGACAGGGTGGGTTCCTGTTGCTGTGAAGTAGGGAGAGCACCTCATTCATCGTTGAGTAGTAATTCACTCAGACCAAAGGACAGAATGAAATACCTGTGACCATTTAGATTGGTCACCTGTCGCATGTCGAAGTGGGATCATTTGACAATCCCATTTGCTTGTGAGTTGTAGCCGCTGATTCAGATATTGCTACAACACTTGAGGTTAGCGCCAGCAATGAGGCACCAATACTCAGTGAGGGAGGATCAGAAGACAGGAGTGAAGGAGGTTCATGCATCAATCAAAGAGTTTGTCTGATGATGAGGACTAAGTTCCTGTCAAGTTCTCGCACCGCTGACCTATCAAGCCAAATGATAGTCAGATTGAGCTTAGGGCTCGACCTAGTCCACTATCGCTTATATACATGTGCCAGCCACTAGTACCCTACTAAGTCAACCTCTTGAAGACATCACAGGTGTCCCTAGCCCTAGCTACAAGTACCATGGAGGCAGCATACTGTTACTAGTCATCATCTACTGTTCCTGTGTTCTGCAAACCTGGGGGTTTTCTGTCTCCAGCCTTCACCAACCAGCCAACCTCCTCCAAGGTTTGATGTCATTGCGTGATCAGCCTACCTTCACCATCATGTGAATGGTTCAGTGTATAGTAAGGATAAATAGAAGAATGATAAATAAAGGGGTACATCAAAGATGGAGGGGAATGAGAGATGATAGATTAATAGTGAATCAAAGATGAACAGGGGTGCGTGATTGTAAAGTAGAAGTAAAGAAGGAAAAAGAAGATAATCAAAAGGAAGAGAAGAGGAAGGCATACTGTAAATGACAGTTCATGGATTGTCTCCATGATGCTCACAGATGTCCTTTGGTGGCCACCTCCATGAGAAGTACAAGCTGAAGATGTAGGCAGACGTCTCGGATATGACTAAGAGAAAAGAAAGAAAATGTCAGTGCACTCTGCGGGGTATTGTAACATTGCTAAGTAAAATTTCAGAATCAATCTGTCTAAGTGTCTTGTAACAGATGTGATAGACATGGTACTTCTTCAAGATGTGCTCAAGGGCCTTTACAAAAGGTGTACTATTGTCGGAGATGATCTTGACAAGTGTGCCCCATCAGCAGAGTAGATCCTAGTAGATCCACTCGCCGATGGCCTGACCTGTTTCTTGACAGAACATTCAACCTTCGGGGTAAGCGGTGACTGAGCATCAAGCAGAGGTGATTAATTTGAAGCCTCCCAATGGTGGCATGTGCATTGTGTCCATGTACACCTTGACGAAGAGACCGGCTGGCTGTGCTACTGTCAGAGGGAGGAGTACCTGGCATAGCTGACATTTCTGGCAGAGATCGCATGATTGAATGTACCATGCTATGTCTGCTTTGTGTCCTGGCTACCAGAAGTGTTTGGAGATGCAGATGATGGTGGCATGGATGCCGCAGTGCCTAATACTGTTGTGGCATTCTTGAAGAGCTTGTAGGCGTCACTCGGGCTGTAGGACGAGTTTGTGTGTGCCTTGGGTGTCTCAATGCCAGAGACAGTCTTCGTGGAGGAAGAAGAGGGTCACATACTTGCAGAATGCTTCGAAGGCATGGTCTAAAAGGTCGAGTGGTCATACAAGAGTTCGAAGAAAGTGGGCAACTTTGACAAGCCGTTGTTCGATCTTCTGTGCCTGGTCTGCTCGAGGGATGATCAAGTAGTTGTCCTCCTCCCCCTTACTGAAATCTTGACCATCCTCGGTCACTTTGTTGGCATAAAGACTGATGGTGTTCAAGTGGTGTTTGAGGGCAGGGAGGGGCTGGGCTGTATGTATGAATGAGTAGAGGTTGTCGATTCACTTGTCAAAGCCATCGTCAGGGTCGGGCTCGAGATTGCCATCCTGGGGAATGCAGCAGGAGAGGCTGTCAGGGCCGTGTGAGGATCCAGGGATGTGAACAAGTGTGAAGTGAAACATGAGGATGGCAACAATCCACTGGTTGATGCTAGCACTGGGTGTGATGTCAGGGTTCATGAGCATACCTTTAATATACTGCGCGTCGACTTCAACGATGAGGTTTTAAATACCAATCAGGTAGAGGCGGAGTGCTTAAAGGGTGCGGAAAAGACCATAGATCTTAAGCTTTAACTGGCTGAATTGACATTTGTGGTCGTTGAGTGTGATTGAACTGAATCTGCTGTAGTACCATTTTTAGGGGTCGTTGGGGTCGCACTGGCAGAGGTAGAAGCTGACTGCAATGTACAAGGTGTTGACAGTGAGGATTACAGGGCTCGAGGAGTCATAGTCAAGTGCTCGAAGGGCAGGACTGTTGAGGAGAGCATGTTTGAGGTTGTCCTGTGTGCTCTGCTGCTCGAGGCCCTACTCGAATGGAGCATTCTTTCTCTTGAGTCGAACAAGCGCATTGGCATGGTGAGCGAAGTTTCAGATAAATATATGACACACCCCCATCATGCCTAAGAAGGCACGAACATCCGAGAGTGTCTGGCAAGGGCCCCAGTTGCAGAGTACAGTGACTCGATCATCGTTGGGCAGGCATCCTTGTGGCATGCAGCAGTGTCCGATTACCATGATTTCTCAAGCAATCAGTATGCTTTTTGGGCCCAAGAACATACCTCCTGCATATCGCATGTGCATTATGATGCAATTGAGGGTCTGGAAATGCTCCCAGACAAAACAATGGATGTTTGGGTTCTCGGGTATGACTTCGCCATTGTAGTTGGTAGCTGGCCCTTTGATCGGAATGTCATCGAAGTACAGAATGGTGTATTCAGGGGTTTTGGCTTGCAGGATATGGGTGATGTTGTCATGGAAGATAGGGACTGCATTTGTCCATCCCATCAGCAGGGTGGTAAGTTGCATTGCTCCATACGGCATCTAGAGAGTAGTAAGATCTCGAGAGGACTCGGCGATGTACCTTTTGTCATAGCCTATGAAGAGATCAAGCATGCCTCCACACACTCAATGTCCAAATTGTTCAGTGAGGTACTCGGGGATTGGCAGGACTCCTGAGTGCTGGATGGTGATGGTGTTGAGTGGTTCGAGGCTGTGGACGAGTTCCAGTGATTTGCTGTCTTTTTTGACGACACAGAACCATTGGGAGTAGTATGACAAGTTCAAGGGCTCGTACATGCTGGAGTCGATCTTCTTCCGAATTATCTTGCAGATATCTTTATATAGCCTGGGAGGGATGGGGATATTCTTCTGCACCCAGGGGGTGTGTGGGATTACAGGGAACTCGAGTGGCAGGAAGTACTCAGCTTTAAAATTCCCTTGTTTGTTGTCTGACCAAGCGAAGGCATCATTGTTTGTAGCCATAAAGTGGTGTAGGAGGGCACACTCATCAGGTCAAAGAAGGTCTTTGGAATGCAGGTTGTTAGATGTCACAGCATGCTTGGCGGTGTAGTGGCCAGTAGGTTCGAATGGAGGCAGGTTGGGCTCGAGAGGTCACATAGTCGCTAAGGGGTCATCTTTGATGTCTCAAACAATGTGGAATTGCTCAGGACATGATCTGAGGACCAGGTGAATTTTGAGTGTGACTGGCTTATACTTCTTTTGGGCCTTTGCTTTGACCTGTGCAAAGGTGTGCACTTTCTGAGTGTTGTCGAGTGGGTTGGAGGGAGTGGGGAGTGAGTTGGAAGGGTCAACAGTGTGTGCTGAGTGCTCAAGGGTTGGCCGATGTACTTGACCACTGTTTGCAATGGTCAAGTGTGTGCTATTGCTTGGGGTGGAGTATGAGGAATGGTTGGCTGCATTAAACGTGTAACTCAAATAGAAGTCTAATACAGATAGGTACATAGCTGCTAAGACCGAATGTTTGAGTGAGGGTATAGTGGCATAGGCGGTGAGGATGGGAGTCCCCTTTTTGAACTCGATGAGCAGGGTGAGCTGTTCTTTATCTTCGAGGGGGTTCAGGGGTTTGCTAGGCCCAATATGGTTTTCTGAAAACCCAACTGAAAGCACGGCGGTCCCCAAGGCAGTGTAGGCACTGTAATTTGGTTGCCTGTGTTCAGGCAGATGATTGAGATGGTTTGATTCTCATTGGCAAAGTTTTTGATGATGCTCTTGGTGATGATGTCAAAAGGCTGCCTGAGGAGAACATCATAGTGTATGATGTGGATTTGGAGGTAGAGTGTAACCGGGCCTATCTGACATGGAACGTTACACACAAGCCTGAGCAACTTGTTGATCTCACCATTTGCCAACTGCATATTGAGTCAAATCATCAGATTATATGCAAGACCGAGGTGGTGGCAAAAGGCCTCAGACATACATATGACTTACGAGCCTGGATCAAGGATACAGGCGATCCTTTCCTTGTTGTCAATCAACAGCTCAACTGTTCAAAGGGCATGGGATTCACCAGCGATGACAAGTTCACTCAGGTCGATACCCCATTGTAGGACTTGGAGGTATGCCTCGTAGTGGTCAGGGATTACCGTGCTCCCGGCTTCGAGAGGCTCGCCATGGCAGTTGAGCATTGTGTCGCTGATGATGTCATCGGTGCTCACAGTGGTGGCAAGGTTTGCTGTGGCATGGCTCGTATCCCTCAAGACCCACTTCAGGGTTATTGCATTGTGGTATCAGGCTCAAACATCAGGGGTGATACTGAGCAGCTCCTTGATGCTGAGACTGACATTTGGAGAAGTCATGGACCTTTTGAAGATGTCCAAGGCGAGGTGATGGTGAAGTATGCACCGTCCCTCTGCTTTAATTTCAGCAGCCCGCTCCCAAAGTTCTTCATATTCGGTGGGGCATAAGTCGCGTCTCAGGCATGCTCAGATGGATGGATGGGATCGGCAGGCTTTGAAGCCGCTTCAACAGGGTTAGCTGGAGTGGGCAGGGTAGACTGGGCATTTGAAGGGGGCACTACCACCTGAGCGGGCTGTGAAGGGGGCACAGGTGTCTTTGAGGGTGGGCTTGGTTGCTTGGAGGCTCGCTGATGCAGGGGCTGGTCTCATATACCTTTGCTACTGCTGGCAGGGTTCATTGGTTCAGTGGCTGGCTTCAAGCATGTCAGGTGATGGTCGATAATGATGCCATTGAAGACCTGCTTCTTGGCTTGAAGTTAGTATAACTCACGCTCAAGGGACTGGATCTGGTCATTGGTGGTGAGCATGTACGCGGCTACTGGCTCTGAGTTTGTGATCTTGTAGATCATCAAGTCCGAGATGTCTGATGTTGGTGCTGTCAAAACTACCTGGGGTGCAGCTGGAACTATCAAAGAAGGTGCAAGCTTACCGGCATGCCATGCAATCTTGTAGATGCACGTTGTGGGCCAAGCCCACCCCTCTGGGCCCAGAATCAAGCAAATGAACACTTTCTGGAAAGCCAATGGTTCCTTTTGGGAGTCACACAAGCTCTGTGCTTCCTTTGGAAGGGAGAACGCAAGCCGGAAGGAAGGTTGGGCACTCAGTCGCTCTGCTCGGACAAGACATGGACAGCTATGATTCAACAGCGAAGTAGACAGCTATGATTCAATGTCAAACTATTGTCTACGACAGCAGAAGGCAACTAGATCCTGTTTCCTCATCCTCACCACCCAACTCTCCCCACTTTGGAGGAGCCATCTCTCCCACTCGATCGAATACAAGTCGTGCGGTGAGCCCTGAATGCGGGTCCTGAAACAAAACACCCTTGAACAGTTGGTGATGGATGGACTGGAGGTGAGAGTTCACAGCAACGAGGCCCTCCCCAAGGCAAGCTATTTCCAGATGGAGGAGACTGAACGAGTTGCAGAACTTATGTTGGGTGGAAGTCAATTGCCTGGAGAACTCCTCCCAGCTGTCAGTTGACACCTGGAGGGAAGACAAGAAGAGTGACAGGTCTTCGTAGAGAATGGGGGGAAGAGGACCACCATGGTCAGCAGCCTCCTGCTTGGCTTGAACATGCTTGAAAGACCAGGTGATCGCTGGGTATGGGACACCAGCTCCTTCCAGTGCGGGAGGAAGCATTTGGAAGATGGTGTCAAGGTACAAAATGGTATTGTTGATCAGAAGGAAGGCACAAGGGGAGGGGACGGTGATGTCACCATACGCAGAGGTGCGGGCACGAGAATCAAAAAGTATGCACTGCGGAAGAAAGTGTGAGGGAGCAGAGACAGGGGATGATGCACGATCATCCACCTAAGGCCATGGGCCCATGCAAGCCACTTGCTGTAGGACCAAAGGCAGCTCAAACTCATGCTTATGGTGAACCATTTCAAGGAGGTGGTAGAACTGCAGTGAGTAACTGGTGGTGTATGGGTTTGGTCTGTGCAATTGAGACATCAGGTAAGGGGGGAACAAGAGAGAAAGTTGGGGGGGGGGGGGAAACCAGAAGTTGGGAAGGGGCAGGAGAGGCCCAGGAGAGGTTGGAAGAGAAAGAGGGGACTCAGAAGGGAGAGGAAGAGGTAATGGGGGATGACAGGAAGGGGCTGAAAAAGGAGGAATGGAAGGGAGGCATAGGCAATGCATGGGAAAGGGGACAGGAAGGAGGATAAGAACTGGAGGGGAGGAACTGAGAGGGAGGAGCTACCATGTAGTTACATCCATGAGTCTAAGTCTGTGCCTTGCACCCTGAGTAGAGTTTGAGTATCATGTACTCCCCGGGATATATCACCACTAGCATCTATTTTCTTGATCATCCTCCTTGCTTGCCTGCTACACTTCCTTCCAGAAGAAGATTCCCTCTGCCTTTTTCAACATTGCATGCCTTCAGTTTTGACTCATTGGTTTCTGTCCACCCACCTACCCCTTCACTCTCATCAATGTCAGGCAAGTACATTCCCTCCAGTAACATCTAACACCTGGAGACTCACAAGCACCACAGCAGAGGAAAACCAGAAGTCAGAAGGAGGTGGGAGAGGCCCAGGAGGAGAAGGAAGGAAAAGAGGGCACTCAGAGGGAAGAGGAAGAGGTAATAGGGAACAACAGGAAGGGGCTGGAAGAGGAGGAATGGAAGGAAGGTGTAGGCAAGATGTGGGAAGGGGAACAGAGAGAAGAATAAGAACCAGATGGGAGGAACTGAGAAGGGGGAGCTACTATGTAGTTACACCCACAAGTCTGAGTCTGCACCTCGTGCCCTGAGCTGAGTTTGAGTACTGCATACTCCCCAGGATATACCACTGCCTTGCACTCTATTTCCTTGCCCATCCTCCTTGCTTGCTCATTGTGCTTCCTTCTGGAAGAAGTCCTTACAACCTTGTTAACATCACGTGTCTTTGCTTTTAATCTGCTGGTTTCTGTTCACTCACCTATGACATCAGGCAAATACATTCCCTCCAGTAATGTCTAACACCAGGAGACTCACAAGCACCACAGTGTGACCATCACCAGTCTGCATTCAGGCGTGGGGTGGTGTCATCTGTGCTGTACTCCAGTTCGATGCGCAACCTTCACCTCTACAGATCATGCAAGACCAGCCTTTTTACAGCAGCTTGAGACCACTCTTGCACTGACCTTCCAAACATGAAGATTGGCACCCCAGAATCTGCCTCTTCTTAACTGTGGAAGGTTGGACTCAGCACTGAGTCCAAACACTCACATCCTGCCTCACTATTACAAAGCATAAGACTCCTGCAACTTAGGAAGTGTACCATGTTGAGTGAGAGATCTGTTCACCTCATCCTGGTAAACCAATCACTGTACATGGTGTGGCCAACAGTCTGGGTCAACTTGTGAATTTTTGTACTATGGTCATGCTCTGGGCTCACACTCTTTTTGGGAAGTCATTTATAATATTTCTTTAATATCTGGGTGTATAGATTGTGAAAGAGATTGAAAGAATATCCATGAAAGAATATCCTTGAAAGAACAGGTGACATGGTCACAATACTTTTTGGCACTTCCACTGTGACATAGATGTGGAGTATTGTGATGCAGTGTGACAGCATTGTTTCTAATCATTTTCCTGTCTTTTGGCTGAGATTTTTCATTTCCAATTGCCTATCACCCCAATGGTGTTATGTCCTCTTCTAAGACAGATGACTATATCCTAAGGTCCTAGCAGGCTTGATCCCAAGATCCTTCCTTCCTTGTCAGCACTATCGGCACAAGGGATGACTTCTTTGTCAGAAGGCAGAGCACTCCTATGCTTCCAACACCTCTGGATGCTAGCACACTTATAGTGCCTAGCCGGTGAATGATACTGTCTGTCCCCAACCAGGGAATGTGTCCTGCATACATGTGAACAGCACCTTCCTCTTAATAGAAAGAGAGGGTTTGTCTGTAGACCAACAATGTTGGCATACCTGTGTGAAGACCATCTTTTGGGGTCGACACTAGTGGATATGTATAGTCTTCCAGTTGGAGTATTGGAATACCTCCAGAGCCAGGCTGTCAAAGTGAAGCTAAGGCTAGGAGTGAGATGAGGTATGATTAACCAGGTTGAGCTTGAGCTCAACCCACTAAGTCTACCGGTATATATATACATCTAGATCAAAGCACCAGTCCACACAACCTTGTACAACCTATCTGACTCGCTGGTGTGTGAAGGAGGTAAGGTGAAAGGGGACAGGGAACAAGGCACTATGGCCATATAGTACAGAGATCGCATCATGAAGGTAAGGCTATGGAATGATGGGGATGGGCAAAGGGTATGGAGCCAGGTCTGAGGAATGGGTACTGTTAGTGACAAGCAACAGTGCACAGACTGAGTCATACCAAATGAAAACAGTGTCCATGAGAACTGAGAAAGATAAGTCAAAGAAAAGATAAGCCCCAATGTAGTGCACCTGAGTAAGTGATTGTAACAAATGGGGGATGGGACACATAGCAGGTAAGTACTGTTGGTCCAGGCAGGAATATATATTACAAAGGTAAATGATAGGTATGGCAGATATGTATCCACAATACTACCCAATAGCATAAAAACAGAAATCAAGCTTTTGAAAGTAAACTTTGGAGGCCACTTTGATAACAAAAAGTGGAATTATCACCATATATCAATAGAAGCAAATGTGTCAGGATATTCCAACTATCACATGACTTTTTTCCTTTGTGAAGAGTGCTGGTGATATCTAAAATATTAAACTTCTGGTCAACTCCTGTGACATGTGACAGTTGAACTGGTAAGCACCCCAGTTCAGGACCATCAGTGACATGTGACAGAGGGTTAGTTCAGTTCAAAGGGCAGCTGCTCCGGGGGGTCTCAGACTGTCACTGCATGAGGATCGACATCTTTCATATGAAAGACCTTGAAATTATTTTGAATCTTTTTTACCATACTTAGCAGAAAAGATCAGAAACAAAATCAAAGATATGTTTTGAAATATGTATAGCCAAAAGATTGTAAACTTGATGTGAATGGGCATGTGACAGCTATTACGTATCTTTGCCAAATTCATCATGGCAAAGGATTTGAAAGAGATTGTCACACTGGTGGTACAGATCTGTTTCCTTATGTTTTGTGCCAAAGTATGGGTCAAAAGATTGGAAACAGATCATAGTATGATTGGCTGGTTTCAAATCTTTTTGCCCACAGTCCATTGTCTTTCACATCTTTCAAATCTTTTGTGAAAAGATTTGAAACCAGCCAATCATACTATGATCTGTTTCCAATCTTTTGACCCATACTTTGGCACAAAACATAAGGAAACAGATCTGTACCACCAGTGTGACAATCTCTTTCAAATCCTTTGCCATGACGAATTTGGCAAAGATACGTAACAGCTGTCACATGCCCATTCACATTGAGTTTACAATCTTTTGGCCATACATATTTCAAAACATATCTTTGATTTTGTTTCTGATCTTTTCTGCTAAGTATGGTAAAAAAGATTCAAAATAATTTCAAGATCTTTTGCATGAAAGATACCAATCCTCATGCAGTGTGTGATCCTGATGAACCAAATGACTGAACACATTGAACTGTGAAGCATTCATCACAATGAACCCAGAAAGGGTTTTGACAGCCACCATATAGTGAGCCAAACACTTTCCCACCCACCCATGCCTCATTTGGCTTGTGACAATTTCAGAAATTACCACAGTTCAAACATGTGACATTTGAACTTAGACCCCGGTTCAGAGGGGGGTGTGACATGTGACTGAACCTATGGTCAAAATGGTACAGTACAACAATCTACATAAGTAACAAATAAGTAGCTGTCTCAGGCTCAGGCTCATACAAATGTGAACACTGCAACTGCAGGCCATGTTTAGGGTGGCACCATCATTGCTGTTAATAACAACAATGATGTCCCTGGCAGTACAATAGTTGATGCTGATCAAGAAGACCATAAGTGGGAATCAAAGCCACAGGGAGGTTGTTAATGCTACTTAAGTAATACCAGTGGCCAGTTCTGGATTTCAAGCTTCACACTTGTTCCAAAAAGTATCTCAGCCTAGCCCTTGGATGTGCTTTCAGTGCTATTGATCAAGCAACTTGCAATAGTTGATAATTGGAGACATATGAATGTACACCTCAAAATGCACAAAAATTCAGGTGTTAGTAAGCTCTCAGCCCAGTAGTATTGACTCAATATAAATCACAAGAGAACATATTTTGGTGTGGCTGAAGCTGAATATAAGCATTGGCATTGCTATTTTGACCTTGCTTTTGTGAGTTGTCATGCATGCAGAAGTCTGCAGGACCCTCGCACAGACACACCACTGACACAACACTTCAGGCAGGTGTGTCAGACACAATCACTAATGTGACCATTACAATGGGCGCTACATGGGCGCCAATCCGTAGGGGGATGCCCCAGACGTGTCGGAGCGGTGGTGGGGTGCGGCCACACGGATGGGTACGAGACCACGCACCGCACCAATCAGTTTCGGCTGTTAGTCCTTCCTGGATTCCGTCGCTGTCGTCTCACCCACCGCTTTTTGCGCCTCTGCTACGACCTCCCCAACCTTGTTCTCCACCACGATCGCCGCGCTCGTCGCCTTCTCGCCCGTGACCGCCGCCGCCTCCCGCGCCTGATCTTCCACCGCTCGCGCAACACCCTTGCCCCACCCCATCGCCTCCGCAAGCTTCAGCCCAGTAGCTTCCTCCAGCTTTCCAACCGCGCCCTGCACGCCGTCCCTCGCCCTCTCCCGACCACTCGCGCTCGCGTCCTTCAGTCGCTCCCACGTCATCGCACTGTGCGCCTTCGCGATCTCGTGCTTCTCTGCGAACCCAGGGAAGTACGTGTCCTCGAGCGACCCGAGGTATGAAGAGACATTTGAGGAAATTTTGGGGAGAAATTGGCGGAAGGAGAGGATGAGGAGCGTGGGCGGGAGAAGGAGGCGTGTTGGTAGCGAGCGTGTGCGCGCGAGGACGGAGCCAGTAAGCGTTGCGACGCCAACGTAGAGGATCCCGGGCGTGAGCGGCTCGTCGGGGGCAATGAGGGATTTAATCCGTTCTGCGAGAGGATGTAACGTCAAGATACAATGGAAAAGACAGGATGTAGATACCCACTCTCTACGGACTCCTCAACTGTGATCCATCGAGAGATGACGCCTTGCACTTGTGCGCGTGCGCCGAGGTACTTCGCCGTCACCGCTCGCCGAGCGACGCCGATCCGCTTCTCGAGTTCAGAAGGCGTCTCCAACAGGAGGAGGTCCATCTGCGGTTCAGGATATATCGAGGCCTGAATATGCATGCAGATTTCAGAATCCGCTTCGCGACAGACAAGACATTCGAGACCTGAGCGCACCTTAGCCTTCGGGGTCTGGGTGACTGTGACCGCCGCGGCGGCAGAAACGAAGACCGCCCTACGGTACTGTCAGCACGGTCAGCGAGTCTTTCACATGCAAAAGTGCTGTCTTACTGCCAGTAGCCGCAACATGGCGGAAGGAAGGAAGTGTCTGCGTGTGCGTACAACCAAATCTGAAGAGTCGTGAGTTTGACGCCCTTGACGCAGGTCTCGAGCCAAGCGGCAATCATTAATTTAATCTCACTCCGTACGATTTTATGCAAACCCAGTCCGTGCCGGTTCATGCTAAAAAATCCACGCATTAATTGTTCTTTTTGCCTCAGGCTGCCTGTGTGCGGGTCTTTTGTCAACGCCCCAGTTATTTTATTTTATTTTATTTAACATCTGCATGTTTAGAGCCCATCCCTAGTTTCGCTAGTACACATGTAGGCTAATAAGACCGTCCTCGCCTCGAGTTCAACGCCCAAGTCGCGAGGGTCGATATCCAAGGCAGATCCGGAGAAACCTACGTCGGAACGAAAAACACCACAGTGCGTGTGATCCGGATCCCGTCTCGTGCGTCGCGCTGATCTGATTCTTGCACCCGTAGCATCGTGACAGTCTGTACACTTGTTGGGCGAGGTGTGTCGAGCGCACTACTGTTGCGGACGTCTAACCAAATCAAGATACAGTTAGGGAGGAACACACTCCCAGACGAGCTAGCAGCCGTCATGATACGAAGCAATAGAACAAAGGGTACCGTCCCACTGGCCGCCGTGCCCACTCGCACGAGCCTGGCCGGAAACCATTGTTTCCCACTGCAGGATGGACGGTGCCTGATCAATGACCTCCCCACCGAGCTGCTAGCTCAAATCTTTCTCATGGGCAAGATACCGGATATCCCGATCATGGAGGACGAAGAGGAGAAGGAACATGGCGATGCTGAGGACCAAGATGAGGACGACGAAGACGAAGACGACAGAGAGTCGCCGTTCGAGGTGACTGTGTCCCACGTCTGCAGACACTGGCGCGACGTCGCCATCGGCACGCCCGCCCTCTGGAGCACGCTCAAGTTCGACGAGGGTGTGCCGTACACCAAGTCCGTCCTGTACCTCCAGCGGTCCAAGGGTGCACCGCTTGACATCACGATCTGCGGGAGGAAGGATAACGATGACGAGGACGCGAACCTGGACGACCCCGTGCCCGCGCCCGCGGAGCTCATGGTCTGCTCCGACGAGCTCGACGCGATCCTCGCGCTCGTCATCGCGCACATCGCGCACTGGCGCGCGCTGAACCTCACGGTCTCGGACTACGTCCTCATGCACTCCGCGCTCCACGCGATGGCCGCGTGCTCCGGCGCGCCGATGCTCGAGGTCCTCGAGCTTACCCACCACAAGATTATGCAGGACGCGGATGCGCCGTTCACGTTCGCGCCTGCCAAGTGCAAGGCGCAGGACTTTGTCCTCTTCCGCGGGCACGCGCCGAGGCTCAAGCACGTCGAGCTCTGGGGCGTGCACCTCGACTGGCCCGCGTCCGCCGCCCTCCTCCGCGGGCTCGTCGAGCTCGAGCTCGCGTTCCACGCGCGGGACGTCCGCCCTCCGTACCGGGAGTTCGCGCGCATCCTCCGCGCGTCACCCGAGATCGAGACGCTCACGCTCTATCAGTCCGGGCCCGCGAGCTGGCCCGTGGAGTGGCTCGAGAGCGTCGATGGCGCAGTTACCACGATTGCACTGCCCTCAGGAACCTCATGTTCGCACTCATCGAGCCGGAGTACGCGGGGGCGCTCGTCGAGCGGCTCGCGATGCCGAACCTCACGTCGCTCGACATGGAGGACGGGGATTGCACCACGCTGCTCGAGACGCTGGCGCGCCGGGCGCCCACGACGGGGAAGGCCGCCCTCAGCGGGCTGCGGGAACTGAAAGGCTCAGGCATGCAGTGTGAGGATGGCGCCGCGATCGGTGGCGCGTGCGCGGCGCTGACGAACCTGCTGTCCCTGAAAATGAACTTCGACTTCGTGTCGACGCACTGGTACGACACGATGATCGCGCAATGGGCGGGCGTGGCGGCGGGCGCGGATAACAGGGACCCGCTGCTGCCGAAGCTGCAGGCGCTCACGGCGTCGGGCCTGTCCGGGAAGGACGTGCGGAGGCTGATGGAGGCGCGCAAGGCGGTGGGCAGGCCGATCAGGCACCTGTTTATGAGCGAGGACGATGAAATCGAGGACGATGAAATCGAGGACGATGAAATCGAGGACGATGAAATCGAGGACGATGAAATCGAGGACGAGGACGAGGAGTGGGTCATCGACAACGTGGACTTGATGATCACACTTTAAATCGGGGTAGGAGATCTTCGTTGACGTTGCAGAACTAGAAGACGACGAGGACGAGGGCGTGCAAGATGGCGATGACTGGGAAGACGTGGACTGAGAGGATATTGTGTCCTCCCCTCATTCTAAACTACATATTTGCTCGTCGTGACTTTTCCCAGAAACAGGAACTTTCCATGACCTGTGTGCAATGGCTACTGTATCAATCAACTACTTATTGACTTCACATTGAATGTCGCATACTCAAATTCAAGTTGCGCTGCGATGATTCAAGTGGATTCGACAAGCTATACGACGGAAAGGAGCCTAGAACTACTGGTTCAAACGTTCATGACTATGGCTATACAGCAAATCAGTAAGTATACACTCCACATACGACAGAGCTAGTCCGGGATCGTGAAGGGACGATGATTTGCTGTGGAAGGCATGAACCGCTGCCCACTAATGCGATCACAGCTCTGAAGTCTGGCGCCGGAAACCCTGAATGTAGGCTCATTGAGGAAGACAGTCGTTCCTCTTGTCGAGTGAAATTGGTGGACAATGGCATGCAAACATCCTATTGTCCACCCCGGAACATAGAAAGAACAAAGCGTGATAGCGACATGTTGTTTTCTACCTTCCGGCTCCGTGCATTGCACCTAAACATACACACATCCGTCCCCTTTTCCTTCCATTCTCCACTGCGGTTAAGCTGCCAAAGCCCACAGTGAATGCCCAACCAGGTGAGATACCGATCTGAGCAGTTCAAATATTTAGCGTCGCAGCCGGCACGAGGCAGTACGACAGGAGTGAGGTGGGGGAAGGGTGGTCATCCCTTGACAGACTCTGTGTACAACCATACGGAGGCAGGGGAGGCAGCATGAGGTGCAGGCTGTCTGCCCGGGCAAGAGTCCATAGTAAATACTAAATAGTACGTCTGGCAGCGATAAGCACGCCAGTGCCCACAACCCATAATCAATATATGCGTATGATGGGGTATGCAAAATGCAAAAAAATGCGCAAGATGCCAGTTCATGGAAAGGGTTTCATGACACAATCGTCAATACGTCCGGCATATTCTTCCCCGTGTGCGTCTCAGCCGACGCCCCATACCTCGAGTCCCACGCATTCGAACCTCACGTCTTCGCCCTGCCGAGGTCCCGACGAGCACAGCGGTTCGTTTTCAAAAGTTGGACACCGAGCAGACGAGCCATCGATGAGTGTATTGTCGAGGTACAAGCCATAATGCCCGTCTCTACAACGCGTTACAGACCGCCAGCTTCAGTGCATCGAACGAGTGGTTGGCAGAAAGACGTACCCGCCCCCGAATGAGAGATACTCTGGCTCGCATAGCGCGACATAGTCGTTCTTCCCCGTCCACTTGTATATTCGCAACCCCTTGTCCGGTAACAGTCTCCATAAGAACCTTCCCATACTCATCTTAGCCATATACAGGATATGCAAAACCGGAACTCACGACTCGCCGCTCCCGTAGTACGCGCCCTTGCTTGGGTGAATCCCCTGTCCCATCCACGCCCCAAACAGCGCATCGCCACAATCACGCATGATGAGGAGCGCGCCGCCGACATGGCACTCGCACCGTCTATACAAGGTGTTGAGAGAGATCCCGTGCTGGTCCAGGCTGTAGAGCAAACTCCACGATCTCGGCAGCCTCGCCAAAGCCGGGAAGTGCGGCCGCAGCTATGGACCGCATCAGCACCCCTGGTATTGGAACGGCCTCAAGCAGACGTACCATATCCGCCAGCTCGACCGTCAGCACCGGGTTCGTCACCTCTTTCCTTCCGACCAGCCGCACGCTGCGCTTCTCTGGGCCCGCCTTCTCGAGCTCGTCCGAGAATCCCTTGTCCCACCGCCGATCGCCCTCGAACCCCGGCGCCCCGCTCGCGGGCACGAATGGTGCCGCGGCGAACGGCGTGCCGTGCGTGATCGCAGCGTCGACACTGCTTGCAGGGGAGAAGAGCTGCGAGGGACGGCCACCCGGCATCGTCAATGAGTGCGACGGTGCGTGTTGGGGTCCAGCATGCGGGCGAGGCGCGTCCTCGTCGACGGAGCGCGTGCGCCCTGGTCGGACGGCGCTGGAGAGGAGGGACGACATCCACCGCGCGGGTGTGAGGGACGGAGGCGCGAAGAACGACTGGCCCTGGGCGCGTTGTGCTTGCGTCTCGGGTGGGGCGGGCCGTGATGTCGGTGGGGGCAGTGAGGGCGAGCGCACTGATCCGATAGACGGTCCGGGCGAGAGGTTAAGTTCGGACTGCAGTTCGTGACGGCGCAGGTGTCGCGGCTGGCGTGTGTCTGGTGAGGGATCCCTGGAGATGGAAGGGGAAACAGAGGGCGGAGATCTTTCGGGGACGAGTGCATCGGGTGGCAGGTCGAGGAGAGAGGCCTCTGGAGGCGGTACAGCTGCGGGTGATGTTACACGCGTGGGCGCAGGGGACAGGACGGGTGGGGAGGGAATTGGCGTCGCAAGCTGGCTAGTGCTTACAGAGGGTTCACTGCTGCTGCGTAATGATGCAAGCATATGGAAAGGATCGCTGTCCGCCTTCAGCAACTCATCCAGCACGTCGTGCTTGCTCCTCTCGTTCGCCACCTTCGCCCTTCCCGCGAACTGACCAAAGAAGTTGGTGCTAGCACCGTCCATGGGTGAGAAGCCATCCTTGCTTCCTGACCCCAGAGCCCGTAGCGGATCGTCCGTAGCAGGTACGGATACGAACGCGCCGAAGTCGGAGCTTGTTGATGGAGTACGTGTATGAGCGAACCGGACAGCGGGAGCATCCGTCTGGTTCAGGGGTGGCGCAGGCGATGCGCGTGGTGTGGGAGGAGAAAACAGCGTTGCGAAGACGTCCTCCTGGGACAACAAATCATGTTGAGTAGCCGCCTTCTGTCCGGACGCCGGATCAGGTGGGAGAGGGATTAGCGGTGTAGGTAGCATCGACATTGCCTGGGTCGCCGCGTACGCGTGCTCAAGTTGCAAGGGTCAGAACATGAGAAGTCGCGGGGAGTGCCAGATTATCGTGTAAAGAGCGGTAGATCGTCCTCCTCGGAAGTAGCACTTAGTGCTGACTTGAGCGTGCGAGCTGAAATCAGCCTTACGGGATCTGTGAGCGTTTGAGCAACCGCCTATCTCTATCGCAATATTGACTGCTCACTGTTGTACCGACCGATGTGATGCTGTACACAAACCGGAGAGTACCAGAAAAAGTTAAGTGGTGAGGAAAGAACTACGCCAGACTGACTGTAGCGCTCAAGTTGCAGTTGCGATACGAGCGTCAATCTCGCGCGCAGTCTGCAGGTTGCAATTGCACTTGGACTCAAGGCTCAGGCTGCCACAGAATATCACTTCCGAGCATCTGCTTCAACTTGAAAGGATGGTCCTCCAATAAATGTGTGGCCACGCCCTAGGCGCGTCATGAATTGCTCACTCGTTACGTTACGAGGTGGAAACGAGTGGACCTAATTACGGCTTGCCACCCACATTTCACGCCCCTCTCACATCCTATGGACATCCTGGCGGCGCCGACCGCCTGAAAGCTGTTTGATAGAACCTGCAATAAAGTATGAACTATGTCAGTGCAGATTGTGTCCGTCACCGCTTCGTAACATGGCTACAATGCACGAGGTGCCGAGACGCCACCAGGCCAGTGGGCTACGGATCCCAGATCCAACGGGATGTCTCTTCTTGCAACTCAAACCAGAACGCTGCCCCCCTGCGTAACTTTGATTCATCATTCAGAAATAAACATCGTCCAGCCTGTATCTGGAGAGTCAAGTCAGATCAGCAGCTCGGCTGCGAGAGAGGCCAACAACGCGTACAGATCACAATCAATGGCACAACTTGAACTCAGGCCACGCACAAAGTTCCTGAGATGGAGGACGTCGGTGTTGCTATTAGATTCGTCGTTGACAATGAACAAATTGATGACCAGTTGGTACCCGGGAGGTCTGCGTGGTGACCTACCCAGTCCTCCGCTATCATTGGTTTGTCCTAATTGTTCTCGTGGTACAGAACCACCGATGTGGCATAGTCGAGTGTGGGCACCGCCCGATGGTATCGGCACTACGAACCCTGAGTGTCGATCTGTGACATCACAAGAACTTGTGATCCATGCGAGTGGGTCCTTTGAAGGCAGTAGCCAGTGTTTGTTTTAGTTCAGTGTGGGCTGTGAGGCGACTCCCTGAGGGCTCTGACGTTAAGAAAGCCGAAGAGACGGACCTGTATCGCGTCTTGGTTTGCATATCAATGCAATGTGCACGAATTATATGTCTAGTGGCTGAGACAAACACGCTGAGAAACATGCACGCCGTAAACTCACTCGAGGCTGCCAGTGGAAGAGCCTGGCAAGGTTTCTAACTTAGAGTAACCAGCGACTGTGGCCGGGATCTCGGCCATACTCGGTCAGTCGAGTACTACGGGCTCAATCTTTGGGCTTACTACAAGATAGTTACTCCAGGAGGTAAATAAAAGCTGACAAAATCTGCTGGTGTAAATTTCCTGTCAAACTGTCAACGCATGGTTGAAAATGATTGAGATGACTGAGTAAGGTGGCCGAGATCCTGGCCCGATACAGTATACCGAATGAACGTGTCAGTCCCGTGACTTGAGGCGCGGGAAGAGATGACGTGACACTAACTATGATCTGACCAATCACAAAAAGGGCGCAGCGCACAAATGCCTCGTCGCCATCTCTCGCACAATCTACGTGAACGTCGTGCGCATGCCCACCATCCCTTCGACTTCGTTGGAATCTTGCTGTCACCCCTCGCCACCACTTACCTCCAACACGTTTCCCTCGTAGTATTCCGAGATGTGAGTGAGGATCGCCGAGAACAGCACCACAGCGCAAGATTCCTCGATGATAAATCCGATGCTCGACATTGGATGTATGCAGTTTCCGAGATCCTCAGCGCTAGGTCGGAAAACTGATTTATAGCTGGGCTAGGTGTCTTCTAGGAGCAATTTTGAGGCCGCCGAGGATCGTTGTCGAATGCGACGCAGAGTATTGGCTGGTGCTATGGGGTTTCAAGAACCTGGAGGTCCTCACAGAACCTACGCGGATATAACATGCAAAGGCTTAAGGAGAGTCGATGCAGTCGAAGGTATTTGTTGTTCTCCTCCCGTAGCTTTGCACTGTCGAGTGGGAGGACCACCTCATGAAGCTCGACTTACGTGGTGAGTGCTCCCAGCAGCGCGCTCGAACACTCACTTTGGTCAGATATTCACAAGACGTTGCTGCGATGGTCCACTCCGTCAATACATGTGGAGACGATCCTTCCGTAGTTTTGACTACCACCGGGGGCACATCGAGTGGGAGGATTCCTCATGAAGCTCGATGTGCCCCCGGCGCTCAAGTACGGACACATTCGGTCAGTTCAACTCACTTGTCACGAAGTCGGCACATCCGGCAACAGTTGTCACCCTTTGGACATGCCTACTCAGGACGATTCGTCAACCAGCGCTATCTACGACAATCGTTCTCATGTTGGCTTGTCTGATCTTCGTGGTCAAATACTGTGCGCATCCGCGTCTGTCTCCCTTGTGCTCTGTCCGGCGGCCTAGCTCGACATACGCCGAGTTGACTACCGCCGCGCTCGCGCGCTTCTGTGAATCGTCGTGTGGCCTCTCAGTATGCAACTGGACGCTTAGTCGGATGGCCTTCTACGTATTGTGTCCGAGTTCTTATATCGTCGTGGATGCTCGTGCCGTCGCCCCACATTAAACGCGGTGTCCATCTGACCATGCCTGGTCTGACGAGATACGCCATTTCGAGCTTGTCCTGGCAAGGAAGAGTATCATTTCACTCGGGACTGGTGCTATGGCTCGGGAACCGTATGAGATGTCCGAAGATCGGCGAAGTGGTCTTAGTGCGGCTGTTTCATGCGCAGCGCTACTACCACACAAACCAGGCGACCTAGCAGACAGGTATACGGTAACGCATTTCCGGCCCCTTCTTTGTGGCGTTTCCGGTGCTTTTGTCTTCCTCGCGTAACAAAAGGACGACGTGCTGGATCCGAAGACCTTTTTGAGGTACGAACTAGCGCAGCCACCTCGAAACCGGCGCTTCATCCGTTGGTGTGTGTGACAGTTTGTGCAGCTTATGTAATCGATATCCCCCCCTTGTCGCTTTAACGCTCCCGACTCTGCAGATCCTGTCTCTCCCTGGTTGGTCTCTCGCTCACTCTTATCAAATCGCCACAACGAGATGTGCTGCCAGTCTCGCCTCGCCATGCACTCATGCATGTGCTTCTTTTATTCGGTATTCGTAGCGCTTCCTGTCGCTCAGGCGTCGAGCAACGGTATGGACATGTCGATGGACGGAGCGATGGACCTCGCGACAGGCAACATGTTGACCTATCTCCACTTCACACCGGGGGATACGCTATGGTTCCAAGGATGGGTGCCTGCAAGCAAGGGCGCGATGGTGGGAACATGCATTGGCTTGTTTCTACTGGCGTTGGTAGAGAGGTGGATCAGTGCGGCAAGGGCGGTGATGCAGATGCACTGGAGCAGACAGTATGTCCCCGCCATTTCCAGTTAGACGCTGTTGTCGCTAATGGTCGGTCATCGCAGGGCACGGATTATTCAGCTCCCGACTGACAGCGAGACTAATCTACCGACGACGAACGCGACACCCGTCAACGAGAAGTCGTCCAGCTCCTTCGTTCCGCTGTCCGTGCTCCCTGTGTCCTCGCTTAAGCTTTCGTCCCCCCGCTCCTTCCCTCCCTTCATGCTCTCGCATGATCTTCCGCGGGGCATCCTTCTGATGGTCCAAGCCGCACTGAACTACGCGTTTATGTTGACTGTCATGTCCGTGTCTCGTAGATCATTTCGTTTGTCAGGTTACTGATAGGATTATATTTGTAGGACATTCCAAGTCGGCTTCATTCTATCGCTGATTGTTGGTCTCGGTGTCGGAGAGATGCTTTTCGGGCGGTTTGGCAGTCATACCCTCGTTGCACACGTCTAGATCTGCTATCGCCTCACGCGGGGCCTGCTCTGGCGGATATATGTACGATAGTTGTTTTTAGCGACTGGCAAGCGGGGACTTCAGCCGTTCGTGCTTTATGATGTGAGCATCGGAAGTCCGGGTCGGTTGCAGGCGAACGTCTTTATGGCTATCGGATGTAACTGGAATGGGCATTCTATTATTTGTCAATTGCAACGCCATGCTGCTGCGCGTTGCTTCCTGTTGCTTCTCACACAGGGCACGCGTGTTACAACGTCCTTCTGGTGTTGGAGCGGGACAAGGGTTTTCGTGCTAACCTTTGAAACTTGCTGTTACACAGGACCCCCGATTATAAGTGGGGATCTATGATCCGGAATCCGGACAAAAAATGGGCAAAAAAGTGGGCCAACCCTGATCTTGTCCGGACAAAACCACGCAAAAGTCGTGGGTAACCTTGATCACATCTCCGGACATCATTGAGGGGTGCAAGGTACACACTGATCCTTGATCCAGACATAAGTATAGAATGGGGTAGGATGGGGTGACTCTGTCATCTGTCATTACATTTGCTACTAGTATCTGATATTACAGTCTTACACTCCGACTAGTACCAGTGCCAAGCCACTGTATTATGTCCGATACAACCTGTTACAAGCTTGACTTGCCACTGGGTGATCAACTACTGTGGGACATCTCTCTTCATCCAGACACAGCAGGCATTGCGCAGACATTGATCCTCAATCCGGACACTTAGGTTGCGCTGGGAACCCTACTGCTCAATCCGGACACTAAGGTCATGCCCGGGACCCTACTCCTCTATCCGGACATCCAGTCTGCCGGTAAGTCTGATTTTATCCGGACATAATGCAACAAATCTATCCGGACATTTTTGGCCGAAATTGGCCGTTTGGGATCATAGTTCACCGCATATAATTGGGGGTCCTTGTTACACTCCAAGGCGTCAGCGTCCTCAATGGTTACTTGTGTGCAGTCGGCATTGGCTAAGAAAGGTGGTCGCTCCGACGTCGTCTGGCCGTGCATGCCGTAGACTGTCAGAGTAAGACACATTGGATAAGAAATTGATTAGCTGAGACGCCCATACCAACCACATTTGGGCAAACAAAAAACTCTTTCACCAACATTTGTCCAAGGACAGATAATCTTTAGCCACACTTGTAGCGACTGGGACCGCACTGGTTGATAACTCCTTCCTTCAATCTCTGAGGGCGTTCGCTGAGCAGCCATGTCTTCGTTTGGGGCGCCGCCAACCATCCCATCCGCTTTACAGCAGTACAAGTGAGTACAAGTGACTCACTGTGTGTCGTATGGACAGGAATTCCCCTCGCTAACGGGATTTGCTTGCTACCAGCTCGTACGTCGAGGACCCGAAGTGGCAGAGGAGATTCTCCGCAATCTGGGCGACCGCAGCGGGGATCGCAATTCTTCTGTCGGTTCCGCACTTGGTTCGCTCGCTCAGGCACGGAAGGGGTCTGCGCGGCTTGCTCGGCATTTCTGAGGATGTTGCTGGCCAGCGCTATGCAGTCATCGGCGATGTAGATGCAAAGCGCAGGACAAGAAGACGGATCGTATCTGGGTTGATCGGGACGACTTCGTCTTTTTTCTGGTGGAGCATCCCCGCTGTCGGCCTGACGTTCGGACAGAGTAGGCACTGCAATTCACTCGGCCACAAGTCCAAAAGACTGACTTTCCGTCTTTGCATAGTACTTCTGGTAGCGGGATATTTTGTTGCGGTCATCGTCTGCATCACAACAAATGTCCCATTATTGACCAATCCTAACCGTGCAGGTGTGCATGTTGCTGAAGCTTCTGTTTACCATCAGATCAGCTAACTGCTGCTTACAGGTTTCCTCACCTTGGCCCAGTTTCCCGTGGTTTACCTTCTGGGAACCAAGAATTCGATCATGTCGCTCCTACTTGGTCCGGGTAATGGATACGAAAAGCTCAACTTCCTGCACCGCTGGGTTGGCCGTGGCATGCTCATCAGTGCAGTCATCCACGGCTCACTTTGGATTAAAAACCACCTCGCCTATGATATTCCAATCATTGGACAGCAGAAGGAGACGTCTGGAGTCGCTGCGCTTGGCGTTCTCTGTGGAATTACCCTGTTCTCGCTCAGGCCTGTAAGGCGATACCTCTACCAGTTTTTCTTCATCTTGCAGTAAGTATTTCTGCGCATGGTCAGAAGAGGACAACGCTCACGCGTTGAATAGCGTACTCGGATACGTCTCCTTTACTATCACGGTGTGCTATCACACTGAATATGCTTACCCATGGATATACGGGCCGCTCGCGTTCTATGGACTTGATATATTCCTCCGATTGCTCAAATATCGTATCAAGGACGCAACGCTCGTCCCTGTGGACCAGAGCTACACAATTGTATACTATCTGTCTACTTCCATTCTCAAGCGCTCGCTGAACACCCATGCAGATTCATGTCCACGACTGTACGAAAGGCTGGCAGCCAGGCCAGCACGTCCGTCTGCGTGTCTTCTTCTCCGGCCGCATCTTTGAGTCGCACCCGCTCACGATCATGAATGCGCCCTCTCCTGTCTCCTGTGTGCCGTCACAATGCTTGTCACTGGGAGTCAGAGTCAAGGGCGACTGGTCGCGCGCGCTGAACACATATGCGAAGGGGGAGCAACAATGCCTGCTGGACACAAAAGGCGAGAAGGGTGAGCAACTCGGTGTGCCGGTTCAGGTCATGTTGGACGGCCCGTATGGTGGCTGCAGTGTAGACTTGGGAAGATACGAGAGCGTGTTCTTAATGGCGGGAGGCTCGGGTGTGACGTTCACGCTGAGCTTGTTGGATGACATTGTTGCGAGGAGTGTAAAGCTCGGGCGGTCGGGAGGCGAGAAGACACGGCGGATCGAATTTGTTTGGTGCATCCGGTCGTATAGTGAGTGACCGCGGTACCGGTAAACTCAGGATGATTCTGACTACATACATCAACTCAGGCTGCATCGACTGGCACGCCCAGATGCTGACAGACCTCGCTACCGCCGTTTCAGGCACTTCCCTGGACCTCCACATCTCCATATTTGTCACCTGCCTCTGCAACCCAGATGCGGTGCCCTCGATCCCGAACTCCGACGTTATCCTCCTTCGTCCGTCCGTTGGCAACCTCCTCCGCGACTTTGTCACCCCTCCATCCACTTCGGAAATCGCCAAGGCACCAAAACTGGTGTGGGTTGGCAGCGGCGGGGGCGTGGGCATCTGTACGGCGGGCTCGGAGAGCTTGACGACTGAGGCGAGAAACGCGGCTGCGAGGCTGAGCTTGATGAGGGGATTGGAACTGGGCGGATTGGACCTGCATACGGAGACGTATGCGCTGTGATGACTAAGCCTCACTATCACTTTGTATACTGTATTGGACGACGTACGTAACAATCTCATGTCAACGTGCAGTTTCCGAGTGTGCAACATACTTCACCAAAGGTCGAAGGAACAGCTTGAACATGCCTACCGGCCACGTGCATGGTAGTTGATGCAGAGAGCTTGCAGTCGGAGGTCTCTTTGAATCTGCACTTCGTCATAAGGTTGAAACCAGACTATTACAACCTGATAAAACCTCAATGAGTACCGATACCGAGAGTACCGCCAACGAGGATGACAATTGCGATAAAATCTGCAATTGTGGGTTTTCTTACCAGCAAGTATCTTGAAATATGTAAGTCTGTTGAACCTGGCGCTAACTGGAGAATGGAGAGGGAGGCGGTGGACTTGCAGATAGACGACCTAGATAACATGGAACCCATGGACCCTGGTTCCAGGCGTGGATGCGCCTGTATGGGCACTGAGATGGTAAGGAGCGACGGCAGTGAGAGTGAAAGGAGAGGAAGGCCGAGACTTCAAATTGTTGGGTGACGGGGAAGCAGATAGAGTGCTCTCCCCAAGCTCTCACTCAGACGCTTAGAACTAGAACGGTAATACATGCCCGCGAATGTATCGGGCGACAGCAGCAACGACATGATGGAGCCTGCGCAAATTGCAAGACCAAAGAGGGGCACAGGAGACAGCAAAAGGTAGGAAAGTTGAATACAAAGACCTCCAAGGCATGATATGGAACGCTCCCGCAAAACGTTGTAAGTGCGCGGCCTAGCGCTCAACTGATGCCACCGTACCAAGATACACGGCTCAAGGCCATACCATACATTACTGTGGACAGCTAGTCTCCGTTGCAGTTCATAATAGATGCTTATCTATTATGGCCTGCTCACGTACACATTGCAAAGGGGGACCTGAGGACAAATGTTTTGAGGTTCGGCAAATCCCGCAACACATGTTCTATAGCCAATCAGCTTAGCATGGGCAGTCCTGCAGGACAGTGGATACAGTCACTGTTGAGGCTGAGCTAGAGTTCAGAGAGCATAAAATTGAGCTAGAGTTATGAGAGCATGAGCTAGAGCTAAGTAGTTGTATGATACACTTGGAGATACAAGGAGGCTTTCAACATCAATGTGTACATAGTACTGTAGTCTGCATAGGTGGGACACCATTCCTCAAGTCTCAAGAGTCAAACATGCCCACCTCTGCCCCCAGTGAGCTGTCTACTCACATTAGTCCACTGAGGAAGAGGTGGTCACCAGATGAGAAACTCCATTTTGCTCTTGGCACACTCTCTGACCTCAACTGGACAGTCTCCTAGTTCTTGTATATGCTCTTCCTACTGAAGGACAAGCATGGGAAACCAGTCTCCCACACACAATTGCATATTGACACATTTACATGAGAGCTAATACATCACATATGTGCTCATCCCCAGGTCCACCTAAGCACTACCAATATATTGATCAGACCAAAGTAACCTACTATAGTGATTACAGTAGACAGCACTATGTCTACATAGGGCCCGGCCCTCACGGACAATAAAGCAATCTACAACAACAACCACCTAAGTGCCCTGTACAGCCTGAATAATGGTCATGCTGCACAGAGAAAAGATCAGGGAGGTACAGAATCCAGATCATGTGGAAGAGGGTCGCGGGTCGTCGCCAGAAGGCCATAGTGTACATTGCCTTGGACGGCCACTGCTGAGTAACTGCCATGTAAGAAATTCTGCACAGAGAAAACGTGATCAGGAATCTACCGAACAGAAAGAACAGGGGTGCATACATGTTGGTGGAAGTGACCTATCTGATCTGGCCTCAATGCAAAAACAATATCCCCCTGGAAGAAGCCTATTGTGGTTACTCGGTATATGGGTGCATGAAACATGTTTTGAGGGTTCTGATTAATGAATGTTATATCTAACTCCTTTTCGCAATTGCGATCCGGATGATCACGATTGAGGATGGTGAAGTTCAATTTCAGAGCTGGATCATGAAAGGGAGACATGTCAGACAAGAAGACTAGGCGTGTATGATTCACGCACGTGATAGAGGAGAGGGCTGTGAAGGAGTTGAACCTGAGGGACTGGCACCACGGGAATCGTGCATTGGCGAAACTCTTCGCACCAGGTCCGAGGGTCTCATTCCACGTGCCGAGACTCGGTCGTCAAACCCGGACTATTTGTGTATGTATGATGAGTTCAAGTGTGACCTGAAGAATTGGCACGCAAGTACGAAAGCGCGTACCAGAATCGGAGCCGCAAAGACAACAGCAGATAGACATTGGCAGAGGAACAGGAGGGTCAGGCGCATCTTAAGGTCGCTCAGAGATCGTGAGGGTGTTCGTGGAGTGCTGGCGATTCAGAGAATGAAACAAACGATAATAAAGAAGCAAGACTCGAAAGGGAAGTCGAACCAGTCGTGCGAGACTGGACAGAGGCCCCTTGGCCGTATATATCTGTCGGCGCCATAAGGCACATAAGTAACAGACATCATGTTGACTCTCAGACCAATTGGCAAAACTTATGAGATGGCGACTCGTGCTGGCATGCGGTCCCATCATGAAATCATCGCATTGTCTCATCGCATCGTTCGAGCTTGATGGTACGCGACAGAACTTGCGGGGAACATTGAACAGTCATGTATGAATATTCTCTCATCGTGCTGCACCAGAATGTGTCACGCAATGTAAACTTGTCTAGCCAACTACACTAAATAAGTGTCAGCCACATAACACTGTCGATCGGCGGTCCGTTGTCGGCTACTCGCTGGAGACATGTCAGACTGGAATTCGGTCTCAGATTGAGACCAATGAGACCAGATTTGAGACCGCCGAATAGGGTTACTGTATCGGGCCGGGATCTCCCTACTTGGTCAGTCGAGTATTACAGGCTCAATTTTTGAGCTCACCCCAAAAACATTACACTAGCAGGTAGAGAAAAGATACCGCAATCTGCTAGTGTGATCCTCAGCCACGCCGCCAACACATGGTTGAACAACACTGAGTGACCGAGTAGGGAGGGTGGCGGAGATCCCGGCCCGATACAGTACTGTGTCCGGCCGGGATCTCGGCCGGGTTAGCCTACTCAGTCAGATGCATATTGCAGACCAACTTCTACACAGTAGGTATACCGTCGCATAGCTCAAAACACAAGGAACATGATGGTGTAAGCCTTGTGCAGAAACTCCTAGAGGAGGTTGAGCAATGCTTTGTATGGCCGAGTAGGTAGGGTGACCGAGATCCCGGCCCGATCAGTACCAAGAAAGGAAGATTTGAATTGAAAACAGGAGCATATCTACCTGGCGAATATCTGGTTACAATGGTCACAATTTGAGACTGAATTCCGACCAGATATTTGCCCATCTGACATCAACTCATGTCTCCAGTGACTGCCAGGTGTACTAGTGCCAGGGCCACAGACAACTCACACTGGAGACATGAGTTGATGTCAGACTGGCGGTTATTTGGCCGGAATCTGGTCTCAAATTGCGACCACTGAGATCGGATTTTAGACTGCCCAATAGTATCACCAAAAAAGGAAGATTTGAATTGAAAATAGGATCATATTTTACCTGGCGAATATCCGGTCAGGTCCCAGTTTGAGACCGACTTCCGGCCGGATATTCGCCGGCCTGACATCAACTCATGTCTTCGGTGTCAGATGCGCTCTTGATCAGTCTGGATCAAACTCGCAACAGCCACTGGGCATTGATTGGGTCCAAACCGCAAATCGCGAGACCAGGGACACCTTGTTTCGGCATGCGAAGGTTGATGGTTAGTGATGTTGGAACTTAAGTAGCTCTCCGTGGAGACATTGGATGACTTCCCGTAAGGCCATCTGGGTCGCATCAGACCCAGATTTCAATGCCTAAACCACCCCACCTCAGGTGCCGGAATTCACCCGGGATGACAGCGTGACGGTTTGAAGCTCCGACAGTTGACCCAAACGACGCGATCTGGACCGGGGGGGTGCCCCCCCGTCCAGATGTTGCCAGACAGCTCCAACACATGCGCCACTTTGATGGTCAGTAATCGTTCTTCCGGTGATGGCGATCACTCACAACTGAGACCAGGGTCAATAACAAGGTTGGCCTGAGCCTCGGCATTGAGCTCGGTCAGGTGCACGATGCGCTGTCGCGCTCTTTCTTGTTGAGTACCACACGCGACTTTTCCCCAGTGTCCGCGCTCAAGGACGGAATTTACACACCTGTCTATGGATCCCGATCCTGCACAGCACCAGCAACCAGAAGTGAGTGAATTTGGAGGAGTTCAGTCACCTCCCATGGTAATATGTGTGATCACAGCAATATCTGAGATCACTTCGATTGCACCACCGGGCCGTGCAAAATCTGGGTCATCCTGTGTCTGTCTGGGATTGATCTGGGGCTTATCTCATGGTTACGGTCTGGGAAGGCTCAGATGTCACACTTTGCGGGGCTCTACAGTCTAGGTCACCTTTGACCCAGATTCTTACGGGAAGTCATCCATTGTTGCAAAGGCACAGAGATCACCTGGGCCAAGTGAGACCGTCCAGTATCATTTACTCTGTGAGCGGCTGGACCTGACCAAATGGATGCACACGCCGTGCATTCATTTGGAGTCATGACACAGGGAAACCCATAGATGCCAATTTACTTCTGAGTAATTATTTTATGAATTGTTATTTTATGAATCGGCAACGCTCTCGTGGACTAGTAAGCCACTGGTAGCTGACGTCCATTCACCGTACAAGCCAGTAGATGCTTATATCTTCCAGAAGTCTAAGGCGGTCTCTCCTTGCTCAAACAAATAGCCCCCAGCCCCAGAACTGACTACCGCGTGGTTCTCCTTCACTGCCGCGCGCAGATCATTGACTGCAACCCGGGCAGTGTCCATATCTACCACCCTACCACCCTCCATCTCCTCCTTGCAGCTCTGAATGGCCTGACTGATGTCCACGTCGATTGCTGCGAGAATTGTCTCAAGCTCGCTCTGTTCCTCCCATTGTACACCTTTTGCTACCCTCACCACTACCGCAAGAATCTTCAGGCTGTTAAAGCCCAATCCGGCTCCGTACAGGGTACGGACTCTTGATAGAAGCCTCTGCAACGCATCGGTCGGGACGCTTGTACCGCTCGTGGGGTTGGCCACAAGCAGTCCTTCTGGTCGCGGGACATTCGTCGCTCTGGTTTGTAGTAGTCTGCGCCGCGCTAGGGCAGCAAGGCTAATAGCCGCAGCAGGAGGTCCAGCAGCGAGCATCCCGCGCATGACGACACGGAGACTGCATCGAATAGTGGGTGTAAGCAACACTCAACTTTTGATGGCACACTTACTCTTCGGCATTCGCGTTTGCTAGAAATGTATCCATCATGAGGCTCCTGTAAAGGATATACGATGTGCCGTTAAGTGCCTTCCGCGAGCTTATGAGAATGAACCACTAACACATGTCCGAGGATTGAAGGCGCTGTGTTAGAGGAAACATCAGAAGAAGGCGCCGGCATGTCCGGCCAGGTTGACCCCTGTTGCGGTGGATAACTAAATGATTGAGTGGGGACATCTCCTTTATACCTTGAACATACTCGTACAGTCTCCGCACGGAAATGCTGATGTTCTGAGGTTACAGTCGCTTGTCTAAACTGAGGATACTAGTTGGCAACTGCGTCAAGACCGCATGTGAACGACAAATCTCAGCGGAAAGTGGCACACCGGCTCCTCGATTATTATACTGGCTCATCAGTCTCATCACGTATGCCTGCAACTATCCAGATTGGTTTTGAGGGGGGATCCACCCCCACCTGGATTTCCATTACTAGCATTACACCGTGACCTGTGTACGCCTTGCCAGTGGTGCTACTGCTGCGGGTACACGATCCCATCGTCCTCAGCGCCAAGAAGACATGACAACGATGGATGGTCAGATTTACTGCCGCAGGCTATGGTCTTGGACTGACAAGCTCGTGGAACTCAACATGAAGAATCTGATGGAGGGATTCATCATCAACTTGAGAGGCACAACACCGCGTTGGGAGGAATTCTAAGCCACTTACCCACGTGGGCGCCCTTCAGCGCTATCCCGCGAGGACACCAAGCCACGCCGGTGGCGTTTCCGCGAGGACAATGTGCTCCGCTGTCTTGTAATACACTGTCTCTCGTACGGGACAGGAGGGGTCACCTGAGCCAGTTGACCTTTGAAGGTTGAGATCTCAGAGATTACTGTACCATGAATACGAGAGCTGCGGCAGTGCAATTCTTACCTCTACTCGTCGCGAGGTAGTCACATCAGCAGGGATCTGATAGTAAGGCTGACTGATACGTTCACATTGGACTTTATGAAATCGAGCTCTCAGCTGTACAACAGCATTAGTGATGCAAAGAGATGCCACAGGCGCACAGCGTCCACAGTGAAATATGCGGTATTAGGAGGTTGTCATAGCCTGCTGTTATAGGGTGAGAAGGAACTAAGACGCTGGATGGGTTGCAACTTCTTCTTGACATCCCGCAAAATGGTCGTCTTGGGTTGCCAATCATCGAATGCATCACGTAACTGGGCGAACTCTCGCGCGAAGAAATGAGCGACCCGCTCGTCGGCAATCATATCACGAAGTGACCAAGGTATCTGTATCACATACAAACATCACATCATGATGCTGTGGCACCAAAAGCTGTACAAAACACGCACCTCGTAATCATTCTGTTCCTCCACAGCACTGAATGACTCCACCGCAAGGTCCGCGTGCTCCATGTCGCCATCCGTAGTCAAGAAGAAATACTTGACAGCCAAACTATCATTGGAATCAGCATGGCGTTTCGCAACATTGTAGACCCGACGTACGAGAAGGTTGCAAGCTCCTCGTACACCGAGGAGTGGCCGATACCACTGAGCGTCCCAGCTGTGGCCTCAGATAGATGGACAAGCAAGCCACCATCGGACAACCCAGCGTTCAGAATCCGCGTGAGCAAAACGAGTAGATTTGTTAGAAAATCGGAAGAACTACACGCAACGACGTTCGTGAATGACTTGAGGCAGGCGGTGACCTTTTCCATAACGTACTGGTATGCATCGCCGTCAATGTAGAGCGCTCGCAGAATCCTAGGATGTGATGCGGCTGTGAAAAGACCCGAGTAGATCGGAACCACTTGATCGTTGAGCGATGCGATGTAGACTATCTTGGCCTGCGAGGGATCAGCTGAACATACGTCTCACTCGAGTTGTAAGTTCGCTTACACCATGATCAACGACATTGCGAAGAGCCTGAATATAGTTCTTGGACAGGCGTGATTCAGTGTTCTGACGCATGTTCACCATTTGCGCGATAAAGTCCGAAGAACAATTGATTTACCTGGAATTCGAACAGTTCCCGTGCGGAAGCATGTTCGAAGTACTGAATAGGTAATCCGTGAGTCTTCACTGTACGTGATTGCGGGCTTCAAGACATACTTGGATGTAGGGCTGCAATAACGAGCTTGTACCCAGATATCTTAGTGGTCCAAGATGAATGCCGCACAAGGCCAGGAAGCTAATACGCTGAGCCTGTGTGGTGACAGGAGGAGCACCGCCTCGAGGCACAATTGCAGCGGCAGTCTTCGCGAGGGTGTCCACGCTCCGTGACGTGAGAATATGACCATCACGAACGAGTTGATCCAGGAGATGGATAGCCACGATGCATCCTTGGGAGTGTGCTGCCACAAAGATGATATCTGCAGCGTGAAGGTCTTCCATCCAGTCCTCATTTGAAAGCAAGTGGCCGTGCACCCTGAACGGAGTCAGCACCCGTTGTTTCTAAAAGATGTGGAAGGTATTACACACTTGGACACCTTCCGCTCAATAGTTCCGTCACCTTCTAACGGAATCCTCGTGATCTTCTTGAACTTGAGGCTATGCTCCTGCTCAAACTGTTCTAGAGCCTGACACGTCATGTCTACGAATTTTGAGCTTGAGGATGGCAGCTACAGTGAAGCCAATCAGACAGCATCGTCAGACCGTCGCACGAGCCGGGTACTCACTCCACCGGCCAAGGTTCTAGTGACTGCACCTGAAAAGAATTAGTAGGGACCACCATGCACACCATCCGGAAGCCGACAACGGACCTGGCGACCATCCTGCAATACCGATGACGACCACTCTGCACCCTCCGTTGATCATGTACGGATTGAGGGTCTCCCCTACCACGTCCAATGCCTTGGGAAGCTCCTTTCCGAAGTGGATAAATCTCGCCTCCCACTCTCTTTCCTTCATCTTCCCTTTTCCCTTGCCCTCCAACTCATCGTCCCTACTAAACAGTACGTCACTCACAAGGGATATTGTCTTCGACACCTTCGATAGTCTTGACCTTCCTTGAGGTTTCGGTGGAACGTTCGAGCGCGGCGGAGACAGGAAGACTTGCTCCCATGTCGGCATCACCAGGTTTTTCGGCGACAGGGAACGTGGAACCGAAGCTGAAGCGACACTTGAGGCCTTGGACGGTGCTGGAGAAGGCGATCTCGGCAGTCCCCGCTTGGCATCGCCTTTCGTAGCATCCACAGGGGACAGAGAACCGATGGATTTCGAATGGGCGTGTTCGCGTCTTGCAGAAGTAAGAGAAGCCTTGGTCGAAGGCGAACCTGGCACTTGAGGCCGTGGCTGTGCAACCTCCTTCGCTGCCCCGATTGCAAGAGGCGTTGATGGTCCCTCTTGTTGGTCTTCCCCTTCGTCGTCGACGGTCATGATCTCCATACCGTTCTCATCTTTCTCCTTGTCACCGTCCGAGACTGACCTTGTTAGCAACGCCTTCGACATGAAAAAGGACACCCAGCCGGAGCGGCTCGTAGTGATGGAAGATTCGATTGGGTTCTGCAACTCAGACAGAGGAGAGGTCGCACTATCGTCTGAAGGCGGGGGATCGGAGGCCATGGCGACCACGGGCGGCTGCGTAGTATCCTGACACGGTTCGTCTCTGGCCAGTGCCTGCTCCTTTACAACCTCAGACTCCGTCTTGACATGCCCTGACGATCCAGCAACCTCATTCTCTTCAGGCGCTTGGGGAGCGGACGGGCCTACGCCAGTTGCGTTAGGAGACATACTATACCAAGCCCATGGGGAATACCAGACCGATGCTCGGCTCTTCGCAGTGTCAGCGGAGAGTATTGATGCAGGCTTCCTACTTGTCGAGGGGCTGTTTTCTGGTACATCATCGGAGCTCTTGCTCCTCTGCATGTCAGGAGTGAGAGTCTCCTGGGAAGTGCTCTTCATAACAGGCAGAGCGGAAATAGCGGGCGATGTCTTGTCCATTTCTGGAGGGATCGCCGGTGTCGAGGATGTATCGTCGGGCATTGCGTTTGCTTTCACCGTGGAAACGCTTTCCGGTTTCTTAGGCTTGTCTTCGGGCTGCTGGGTGGCATAGCCCCACCCCACGTAATCCCACCAGGTAGACGTGTGTGCCGGCTGCTCGATGGCTTTCGGCGTCTGGCCGTCAGATGGCAGTTTGGATGGCGAAGAAGCCTCGGCTTCTGGCGGCTCTACAGGGTCTGGTTCGGGTGCCGTGATTGAGACTGTTATAGCCTGATCAATCTTGATCGGGAGAGGAGTAGGGGGTGGAGGCCGAGTCTCTTCTTGAATAGGTTCCCAGTTATTCTCGCCTACTGAATAGTCAAGAACTGATACTGTCTTAGTGATGATGGATTTACCATGGGGAGATTTTGCGCTCTGTTTGTCATCTATCGCGGTCGACTGTAATTGGGCTATAATGGATTGATTCGTGCCTATGCACTTCCACTTGATATGTTCACATACCAGTAGCATCACTCTCAACTTTGGCGACGTCGCTCCTACCCGACGTTGCCCCATCGACCTGCGCGCCGGTCTCAGTGCTCTTCACAACTTGCTGCAACGGTATCTTCGGCCTGCCCAGTAATGGTATCCTCAACATGAACCGGCTTGCAGATGGGTTCAGGTCAGATATGGATGGCTTCCGTCCCATGAATGGGTCGTCCTGTGGCTGCACGACCGCAGGGAGGGACTCAGCGAGCGGGCTACCGAATGCGAGCCTCGCTTGGGGAACCTCCTCATCAACCGACGCTATCGAGGGAGAATCCATGACGTGTTGTGTAGCGATCTTCAGCGGCGTCAGGCGCAGTCCCGGAGAGGACCGGTCTGGCGACGACTTTCCTGTTATCGACCGCGACGAATCAAGGTAAGGGATCGGTCTCGGCTGTGACCTGGCTGGTTCTGAGTATTGGCTTGCAGGGCCATCTCTATTGGCTTTCGCAAGGTCTCCCTGTGATTGCCCAGTGCTCGTCGCCGACCCTGTGGCACCAGTTCGGATGGTACTCGGTTGAACGGAAGTACTACCAGCCCTCAACGTGTCTCTCCCTCTCGCTCTAGACAGCGACCCCAACCAAGAGCTAGAAGATGCTTTAGGTTTGACTTCCTCTATGGGTTGTTCACTCTCCGTTGTTGGGAATGGAACAGTCTCGGTGGCTGCTGACGAGTCCAGCTTGCGTTGGTCTGATGTAGCGGGAGAGAATGCTGATAAAGCTAAATTAGCTGGTGGTTGCTATCAGCACTATGATATTACGGGACCATGTCTCCGACGTTTAGCAAACTCAGCGTGCAGTGCAGCCTGCGTCGCTGGCATGCAGACGAAGTAGAGCCTACGTGGCAAACCAAACCAACAAGTGCCCAGCGACACGATGCGTCAAGTGTTGAAATGATGGTGTCGAGCTCAGTAACGCCACCTGGACTAACCGAGCGAGCCAGGTCGGACATAGCGGCATGCTGCCTCGGGTTCGGAGTCATACTGCTTAACGGGAAGACTCACCAAGTGTGTGCACACCCGTGTTCCCCAAACCAGGTACTTCTTCAGTAGCAGACGTTACCAAGTCATAGCCAGGCTGTTGCGCCGCTGCAGATGTTCTCCGAGCGCGCTTATGATCCACGTTCTCCTCCAGATGACCTGTTTCCACGCCTACCGTCGAATTAGTAGAGGGATGTCGTTCGCGCTTCTTCGACATGATGCTCGACACGCTCGAAGTATCATCCAATACATGGGCAGGCAGCTGGTCAATTGCGGACCGCAGTTTGGACCCTTGCTCCGGTTGAGCAAACACTAGTGAGACGCTCGCTGATTGTTGACTCCTCGTTGTAGAGATAGTACGCCGCCACCTCGGTGTGTGTACCGACTGAGAAGACCGACGACTGGAGGAGCTCGAGGACATGGAGGTCGATGCGCAACAACGACCGCGCGATGTTCCGACTGGAAGCCTGACGTATTCGGCAGGCACGTTACTGTCGCCCAGATAAGATTAGATCGTCATAGACGCCAAACAAACAGAGCAAGTACGTACCAGTTGCTATCTGCCGATCTTGGACAGTACTCAAAATGAACGCGAATCAGAACTTACTACTCAAAGCCAATCTAGTATACAGCTCATGGTGCTGCTACAGCATCATCTACAGTGACTCGAAACCTCCGAGCTTCTACACCGGGAGCATCTCGCTTTCCAAAGTCGACGACCCGTTATGAACGAAAGTGGGACGGACACTGTAGTCACATGGGTGACGATGTCCTTCCCGTTCTCGCTGAGCACCGCAGGAGCAAACATTATCGAAGGCATTGAGGGGCCCTCGGAGTTCCAGACACCACTCGTTCTGCTTATACCAATGCGGATGAACAACGTATTGAAGATGACTGAGATGAGTGCGGGCATCTGACAGCGACGTTGAACTCAAGTTTTTGAAAGGGAGTGAAAGACGTACGAGGCTGTTCATGACGTACTCGACTTGCAGCGCATGTATGGCAGTTACCAATGCGACAATGAGAATGATAGTGTAGAGAGCCCCGGACTCTATTATTACCGGCAACACAGGCAGAAGACTGCCATGATTGAGGCGAAGTACACTCTTTCTTGCATGCTGCTCGACGGTATCACAGGGAGATTTCATGGAGGGCAGCCGGAGTAGTGGTCTTAGGATCCTATTAAATACTGCTGCACATGTATGCTTTTGAGAAAGTTAAGATTTGACCAGGTAGGCTGTATGGTGATGCGTGGAGTCGTGGGTCGACACACTCCGTAACATGTCACTAAACCGGGGAAACCGGGCCTTAGGGTTCGCGGGTTCCATCATAGCGCGCACCGATGCCACAAGGAAAGCCTTGCTGATCAGCGTCCAATAGCGAGCCGATGATGCAGTTCTGTCCTCTCGAATAGCGCTGTGATAGGTTCAATACGAATGATGAATCTGTCACCGGAGATACATTGATAGAGCGCATCCACTCACCAAGCATAGTCCGAATGTAGTAGTATTGAAGTGAAGTTCGTTCTTGTGCGAGGATGCCACCACGACTTGCTACTGTAGTAACTTATTATAGCATCAGTGACCTGAGTTTGTGCATACAATTTTGTAGATGCATAAGAAAAACGACCTCTCTTTAAGGGTGCACATGGAGCAGTACGTAAGGTCTCCGAACCTTCAAGCCGTCTGCAATTGCGTTGGACCTCGCCCTGTTGTTGTAATTAGACAGTAGCGTGACGATAAAGGTAAAAATACGATAGACGAATAAGCACCCTCAGCGGAACGCACATGGCCGCAAACACCTTACACCGACGACAGTGGCATCACTGTCGCAGTAGTATGGCTTTGCGGCCACAAATGCATACAAGGAGGAAGTAACATCCCACCTAGGTATTCAATTGATAGCCGTACGACTCGTCGCACATGAGTGGTGCCTCGAGAAGAAAACTGCAGACTTTGTCTTGCTCAATGCCATTCTGCAGCCTCCATGCGTAGACACACGCGAGACACACGCATGTCGAGTTAGGCTTTCTGAGACCGAGGCTTATCCGGCAGCCCTCTGCTATATTGAGTACAGCCTCGCCGTGTGTCTTAACGACGGAACAAGCCTACACAACTGGGTTTCGGGAGCACCTCGTAGATCTGCCGTCCTGACCCTTAAAGGTGTAGGGTAGGTTTAGTGCGTCTTTCTAGCGCGAGGACGCACTGCACCAGGGAATGATATCGATGCTGGTAATGATGTGATCCGAATGCGGAATAACTTGCCAGATTGCGCTGAGCCCACATGTAACTGCCGAGGAGCACCCACCAAAGTACTGCCCCAGCTGCAAGCGCGCTTTCTTGCGTTTGAACACGGAGGAAGGGCGTCGCCGCTGCAAGTTCTTCGCGAGTCCATCTGTCAAGAGACCTGCTCCACCGCCTGAGAAGGTGCGACAACCAAACATAGTGCTGCTCATCTATTCATCCCATGAGCACTTGTCTGCGCCCTTCGCAGTTATAATGTTTGGCGCTATAGATTGAACTAGGTTTGATCCATAGCCTCCCGCCTTTCTGAACTGCTTAAGTATATGGACCACGAACGCAGCTCTGATATGGTGAGTGCGTCTTGACTGTGCCGACTGTGAGAGAAAGCGGATGCATGATTCAATCCGGATAGCAGAGCTTCATTGTAGACAAGTGAAGAGTCCACGTTGACTCACGTCGAGATCCGAAGAGAAGATTAACCTACTCGGAGCGGGATCCTCGGCCCGGCTCATCGTGCCAATCAACATGTACTGCATTTGCCCACGACTAACCACCCAGACTGTGCTTCGAATTCTCAGGTGCTAAAGTCATGGAGCTGAAAAATGGCTAACGCAGCTTGTCTGTGACGCCTACCCTCAAGCCACACTCATTGACACCCATCGTCTGCGAGTCGTAGAGTTACATCTTGAACTTGAGCCGTAGTAGCACCCTGCCAACAACCGTGCTCTAAAGATCAGGCGACAACCTACATGATATCATCTGGACTGCTAGGAGGCATCCTGGCAGCATCGGTATTCGGGTGGGTAAGTTCCAGCTCATGCCTATAGTTGCCTTACCGTGCGTCCGAGTTGAACGTTGGTGTTAGGCCGCCCATGGATATTCCAGAGATACGAGCCGAAAGACTTGAATGCGCTGTCTCTGTTGCTGCTGACTGGGCCAGCCATACCCGCTGTTGTCATACGCTCGTCCCTGGGTTCGACTCTTCCAGCATGGATCTTAGCATACGGGACGTATCACTTTGTCCTGCAGTTCTCCACCATCTGGTACCGCTTGTCACCAATGCACCCCCTAGCTACGCACCCAGGGCCTACGCTTTGCAAAGTGACGAAGCTGTGGATGATGTACCAAGCCAGTACAGGAAAAATGCACGAATACTTGCGGTTTCTGGCCGATCGTTCGAATTGGTATGTAGCTCCCGGACTCACTGTGCATCCGAATTTGATTATGCGTAGGCCTGAACGAGCTGTCCGTTGTACAAGCAGAGCTTCTGCCTCGCATAATGGGCTCGGAGGGCATGCCTAAAGGCCCACGTACGTTCCTCGTGGAAATGGCTGGTGATTATATCTGACCTTCAGCTTTAGGTAGGCTGGGAAGGGCGCCGTATCTCGGGCAAGCACGGCGCAGGCGCAAAGAATAACCAAGGAAATCTGATCGACAACCGCTACAAGGATCGCCATGCAGAAGCTCGGAAGAAGTGGAACCACGCCTTCACTCCGGCAGCTATGAAGGACTACGAGCCAATCCTTATCCACAGGGCGGCACAACTTGTGGATGAGCTGAGACAGAGGCGCGAATCCAATGCAGTGGATATGTCTCTGTGGTTGAGCTACTGCATGTAAGACAGACAGTCCCTGATGCGCGGCATATCCGTCTGCTGATAGTGGTTCTTGTCAGATTCAACTTTATGGGAGACATGGTGTAGGCCCGGCAGTTTTTCCCATGACATGCAATTCACACTGACAGAAGAGCCTACGACTGACAGCTTCGGTGGTGGTTTCGAACTTATGCACGAAGGCGACAAGGACGGCATCTATCGCACAATGGTCGCAGGTCTCCAGGAGGCTTGAACTGACTTTCGTGGAGTTCTGTTAGCTAACAACATACCAGCCTGCCAGCTTTGACGCAGCAGATACCATGGGTCGCACCCGCACTTCCCTACATTCCGTGGGTGGGCAGGCACATGAAAGCGCTCGGGCAGTTCGCGTTCAAGTGCATCACAAAGCGGCTACAAGAAGGATCCGTCCGGAATGACCTGTTTTACCATCTGGTGAATTCCTCGATTACCAACTTTGGCCAAATGCTGAGATCTCTCCAGCTTGACGAGGCGCCCGAGCCAGAGAAGTAGACGCCATTCCCGGTGATTATGACCAATGCCGTCACTGCCATGCTTGCTGGATCGGACACAACTGCCGTCGCTTTGTGCAACGTCTTTTACTGCGTTCTGTCAAACAGGGACGTCTATGAGCGTCTACGCCACGAGATCGACGCCGCGTTCCCACTGGACGCCGGCGAGCCCGTCGACGCAGCGAAGCTAGCAAACATGGACTATCTGAACGCTGTCATGTAAGCCAAAGAAGCCACTGTCTGTCCTCAGGTGCGCTCATGGACGCCACAGAAACGAAGCCCTCCGTCTGTTCCCCTCCATCCCGACCTCGCTTCAGCGCGCTCCACAGCCCGGAAAGAGCATCCACCGTATCAACGCAGACCTTCTCATCGACGAGCGGACGTCGATCCTCGTCCCGCCCTACGTCATGCACCGCGACCCACGGTACTTCTCGCCCCACCCCGACAAGTACTGGCCCGAACGCTGGATGTGCAAAGACGACTCGAGCGTAATAACGCGCGCGGACGCCTTCATCGCGTTCTCGCACGGCCCGCCGAACTGCGTAGAACGGCCAGCCGCGCTGCTCTCGCTGCGGATGATCCTTGCGTTTATGATGCAGCGGTTCGAGATGCGCCTTACGGATGACTATGATCGGCGTCGCTGGGAGGCGGACCTGCGGGATTATTTTGCGTTCCAGAAGGGGGAGCTGCCTGTGTACCTTACGCCGCGATTTTGAAGAGGCTGGTACCACATGCATGTATTCGAGATCCAGACTGCAGGTAAGAGTCAGTTCGGGGTTCTCCAAGTCGCTCGACAATGCACGACATTGTCTTGAAAGACATGATCCAGTGTAATCAGTTGCTGCTCACAACTACCGCTAGGAGTCTCGTCACCATTTGCCAGTTCAGGTTGCAGGTCCTGGGCTTTATGGGAGAAGTGGTGTCACCACACAACACACAGCATTATGCTAGTACAACAACCAGTGAGATAACAACACGTCCAGATGCACCAAACAGCCCAACCAGTCCTGGGCGCCCTCCTCTCTGCCGGATCACACTGTTGCGGTGATAATTCCATCCATCTGAGCTACATGCATTGGATATGTCTGTGTAATGATGGCGACCTGAATATCTGCCAGTGAGCCCTGCGCATTGCGCAATAGGCTTGGTATATCATGAAGGTCCACTGAGAAGTTTGAGTTGAATTGCAGTGAATCTCTTGGCAACCACCCAGTGCGACCTCTGAGATCTGAGTCCGTGACCTCGCTAACAGTCGACTCGACGCGTCGACCGTCTAAGACGCGTTTCTCGCTTTCACGCAGGTCGACATAGCAGAATATCTTACTGACTCTTGCACCACATATACACAGAGGCAATGACATCGATATCAACAACTCTAAACACGGTTCAGATCTATTATCGGCGATACAACCGCCGATTGTTTGTGTCTCAGTATGGTCGTCGATGATGGCAGCGCGGCGGTGAACGTGAACATGACGCGAACATGGCAATGTGGTCGTCGAGGACGGTGAGGGAAGGCGGCGCAGGGCGGAGCAGTGGTGGACACGGCGCCAGGTTTCAGGATCGATTCTGACAATCAATTCCTACGAAATGTTGATTCTGGGCCGCTGTTAAGTATTGCTCACGCCCCTCTCGCGAGCTGCAAATCGGATTTGATTGTTTTGATCGACAACTCATGCTCGCGTCGCAACTGAGCCCGTCCGCGTGAGCCCCCACAACCCTAAGGACCGGACTGCAGGCAAGGGTTCGAGCACGGCTGGTCCCATCTCCCCTTATTTTCTCTTCCACTTCTGCTGCAGTCGTGCTCGACGCACGACTCTGATGACCAGTATGCGATTCAATATCCTCACATCCGTGCTCTCCATTGCTGCTGTTGTGACCAGCGCCGCGCTTCCTACCACAGGGCGTCTGACATCCCTAACTGCATACCACAATCTATTAGCTCACCCGCTTGCTCAAGATCGGCGGACTCGCAATCCGAAGAAGTGTTAATGGAGCACCAGTTTATTTATGGCGCCGTGAATGCAAGAGCAAGTCCCAGTTTTTGGTATTCGTCAGTCATCTATCTATCTCACCTTGCGATCTATATCTCGTAGCCTTGATCCTTCGTGATGTAAAAGTTGAAGTCGAGTCTCCCACACTGAATCCCTATGTGTTTCATGCGAAGTTTGCATCCGACCCTCTCAGGCTGCATCCGCTCCTGGCGCTCAAGTATCCCATGCGTGACAACCACCAGGAATTATACAATGTCGCTGCCTTCTATGATGTATGTTTCAGACCCCACATTGTATACATTGTACATGAACTAAGTCCCAGTCCTAAAACAGTATGGAATCAAAGTTTGGGCCTATGGCATTGCAGGTCATGCCAGCTGGGTCATCCGGGAGGCTCCCCCGCCAGGTTTCACATTCTTCACTCTCACACCTGAATATCAGAAACTTGTCCAAAAACATGGAGGAGATAGGAATGCACTTTGATGCGAGGGCAAAAAGCTGATTAAACTTGCTGCTAAGTATGCGGCCACCGAGGTCAATCTGCATAACTGCAGGCACCACCTGCATGACTACACAGTGGACTGTTTCATGTTCAACTTCAAAACACAAAAAGCAGTGCTAGCTCTACTGTCATTTTTACCGCCCACTCCTGGCATGCGGATGGTTTGCTGCATCTCTGAGATATCCTTTGATTGATTAATAACTATACTCCAACAGCCTGCTGATATACGGACTCTTACATCAGAGTCCAAGAAGAAATTCAAGGAGGACGTGTGGTCTACTTTAGAAAGACAAGAATAGATGGGTTCCATGGCGTCCCAGTGAAATTTGGCATCGGCCTTGAGAGCAGTTGTAGGAAGCATTAGTATCAGGGCCATGTATAGGATTTGAGTCGGAATTTAGACAAGTTCCGGGCCTATGAGGAAGCTGCCACAGTGGTAACAGTATGCTGTAGGATGGTTGCGTGTGCTAGTGAACTCTGGGACACAATCCGGGCACCACCGATCACCTCTTTAGGGCGTCACGAACCACCTGAAGTCTGGCAAGAGTCTGAGATGACAATGGCATGTATATACTTCACAGTAGTCAGTGCGGTATGGACACCAAGTGGCATACAGGAGGCTGGAGGGTGTCAAGATCATGGCTCAACTTGATCGATCGAGCACAGGCAGAATATAAGCATCATGCCACGAGATACAAGCCCCCTTCAGCAGCTGTTTTGGCCTGACGTCCCTGATGTTCGAGATTACATGAGTGTAATCCAGTGGTATACCACATTTCCGATATCGGTCTCACCGACGAGCTCCAGCGGACTCGTTACGATTCCCCATTTCGGTTCGCAGCGTTCGGAGGTTTACAGGAGATATACAGGATATGGAGCGACTATCTTCCATGTCCGTTTATGGTTAGCAACGGAGACTAGATCTACCTTATGTCACCAAGCACCCCGAGTATTTAACTGGTACAACAACAGACGAGACAACAACAGCTACGCAAGTGACAGATGCATATAGATATCTACGTCAGTGCACACCCCATGCGATGCACACGATATATATGCGGTAGAGATGAGCGTTGAATCATAAAAGGATATTCCGGTCTAACGCCTCGAGTGCAGCATGTGTACGGACGTGGAGAGCATTCTGATGGGAAGAGTCATTTTATAGAGCGTAGTTGAATTTGAATTGGAAGAGCACAAACCTCCATGCTGTACTTGCCCTTTCTATGTATGCCTGGGCCCTCGAGTGATTTCCCTGCGACCGCGCTGAGTAAGAGCGACTTAGCATAGAAATGGAATGTGCATACCGGACATGACAAGGTCTAGGTGTTCTTTAGCGCTTGCCTTGTCTCCTGTGCACGCCCGCAGACGGCCGTACTCAAAGTCTTGAAAAGGTATCAGGACACACACACCACAAGTAAGGTGACTGGACATACGAGCAAAATAATTTAACTGATGGTCGAGTGTGATCTTGTCTCCGTCCTTGAAGACCGCTTCGAGGGCTTGCATAGCGCCGCGCACCGCATCCGCCTGCGAAATATCAAGCTTTTCCTCCGGGTCGACCACAGCATCCCCGTCCTGTGTCATACGATCGATCGTCAGTTGATGGTGCGCTACGAAAATCTAGTCTCTAAAACGGACGAGTCTTTGAAATGGCGCTTACCGGATACGCGACATACCGCAAGCATACACCCTTCAGGAATTGTGCCAAACAATAATCGTCCCAGTAGCACCCATCATACGAAGACGGTGTATTCCGGGAACGCCTCAATTCCGCAAGGAGCATCTCAGTCTGGGGCAGCATCTTCGATATGATGACCTCCCGCGGCGCGTGCTGGATGCACGGAAAGAGGTAGGAGAACTCGAGCGCGGCTAGAGCGAGCCGGCCCTTCTGGTCCTGGAATTTACGAGCCTTGCGCGCGATGAATTTCTATGAAGTAGGGCAATGATGTGAGATAAAGCGAGCAATAGCGTGACTGCGGGTGCACCTCTAGGGGTATTGACTTTCCGGCGATGCGCTGCCGGAGGTTAGGGACTTGCACCATGACCCTTGTTGCCTCCTCTTTTTGGCCTTTGTCGCCGAGTTCAATCAGACACACCGCAACTCCGTACGTATATGTCGCCTTCGACCACTGGGCGTGTATCATCAAGCATGCTCTCATTAGATTGCGAGGAGTACGTACAGTCGCATCTTTCGCAAGGGCTCGCCAGTTCACTAGAGAGGCTGCGACGTCCCACAGTGCGAGGTTCGCAATGGCGATCTCCCAGTGAGAAATATGGTGCATATTCTTGTATTGGTCCTGAACTACCACCGCACGCTGGTAGCATTCGATGGCCTGGGCTGGCTGAGAGCGACAGATGCTCAAACGCCCTTGGCCGAATAGGAAGAACACACCTGCGTTATCATTAAGCTCTATGTCCACCAAATGGGATGAGATACTATACTAACCGTTCGGATATCGCTTCTGGTGGTAGTCCAGTATCTTCTGGGCCATTGCGATGTCCACCATGTCAAATGTAAAACTAGAGAAGACGAGATGGAAGAGTAACAATGCCATGTCACATATTGGCCTGCGAATACCCTCTTCTTCTACAGTACTATCAGCAAACCAAACATGACCATTTGTGATGGACTCACCGATGCTCACTGACGGCTCATTTGAATCTTTCGACCAGCCACCTGGTCTCATCAAGTATGCCAGTCCGCTACGCCGGTCGCCCTTGTACCCAAAGAGCTCGATGACCGTCAACACCTTGGACGGCATGAGCGATAAGATGACGTTTGACAATCCGACACCCAGACAGACACCTGAACGGAAGTGCTGGTCTATTGTCTTGTCCTCAAGCTCACCGCGCGCCCGCGCTTCTGCATCGGCCGCCTCAATGAAGTCCCCAAGCAGACGGTAGATGTTGATCGTAGTCCGCATGTTCAGTCTATGCGGATGTCATAATTCAGTCTATGACAGAGACAGAGGAGACGCACGCGTCTTTGATGAACGCAAGCCAGTCTCCGGAGTACACGATGCCAAGAATTGCCTGCGAACAATTGATGCACGTTCGGGTGATATACGGTGTCAATCACACGGGCCACTAACCTTCTCAAATAAGCTTTCCGCATAGACGAGCTCAGCATGCCGTTCGACGGGTGTCATGCTCCTGATCCATCCAACGCCAGACGTATTAAGCGAGCCTATAACGAAGCCCGCTAACCTCGTAGGGAGCGACGCCGCGCGTTTTCGGTGCTGATTTGCGACAGTGTTTCCTTGCTTAACGTGTTCCAGACCAGCCAGAAGGTCCTATGACAGTAACGGTCGATCCCCTATGTTCAGATGCTTGTGCAAGGGGCGCACCTCATCCTCGAATGACATGAGACCCTTGAAGCACTGAATGAGACCAATGCCTGTTGCAAAGTAGAGGTGTTCTCTGACTTGCTATAAGACGAAGCCATCTCACGAACCGTGATACGCACCTCTTTGGATCGCACTCCTCGCAATACTCCTCCGACTCTACCATGTGCGATGCGAGGAACAGGTGCAACGCATAACTCAGTGCGGGGATGTCACCCAGCACGTTCTGTGGTGAGAATGGCCTCTTCGGGAGAGGAGGCGGGGAAGCACCCCACGGGAGGATCGGGAATCGCGAGGTCTTTGGCTCTGGAACCGCCATTGCAGTTCACTTAACTGAACCGAGTACTAGCGCACTGCACCTGAGTGCTGCTGAAGAGAAACTGTCCCAAGGGAACAGATGTGGGTAGCACTGGCACTGGCGCTGACGGCGAGAGCGCTGAAGACTGCTGTCAAACCCGGAGTAGCAGAGTCGGGTTTAGTTGAACATTTTTTCACCAAGCGTCGAACATGGGTGTGGGCGAGACCGCAGTAACTTGAGCTTACAGGAGAGCAGGAACTAAGACGGTAGCCGCGTTCAACTCTCCCAGTGCCACCGGGCAACTTCCGGCTGCCACACTCTGCTGACGAAGGCGACTAACTCATTAGATTTTCCAACTGAGAGCATATAGGACGCTGTTAGCTGAAGGGAAGAAAAACCTATAGAAGGAGCCGAGGAGTATGGTCCCAGGTGAAGTGGAGATACTCTCGCTAATAACCAAAATCGATTACTAGTAGGCACGTTTGTCCACGAGCGCGACGGGGAAGTCACGTGACATACATACGTCGAAATGGTCCATGAAATGGTACAGGGGCAGTGAAGCCTCCAGGCCGTCAGCGCGTCAGCACCCAGGTAAGGTCTGAAGCCCAATAACGAAAACAAACTTCATATTCCGACTTGTCTCGTACCCATCCGTCGTGGGGTGCGGTCATGGGTACGAGACGAGTTCCAACATCCGTACAACCCATGACATATGCCTGAGAAAAACTACGGCGGATTGCGGAACCAGAAGGGTCTTTACGGACACACTGTTCAGTCTTCACCTTCCCCCGTACTTATACTGTCCCACCTGCAGTCCGCTCCCCAGCGCCATGCAGACCTACCTCGCCCTCGTCCTCGCCCTCGCGATCGCTGTCCTTTGGCTCTTCAGATTGTACATCAGTTGGCGTGCGGTGGTCAACTCCATCCAGTGCGTGTATTGATCTTTTCCATACAGGGGCTACGTTTATTAACGACCCTGTCCTCAGGAACTACCCTGGCCTCCGTTATATATTCGGGCCAGAGAGCTTCATGATACCACAGCGCATCCCATATCTGTCCGCGGGAAACCGCAGTCCGTGGAAGTACAAGCACCAGGACTTCGCCCGCTACAACTCCGACATCATATCCTCCGTGGGCCGTGCTTTGCATTAGATTCGCCTTGACTTTGACCTTCGAGATGTGTTCAGGTGAGATGGCTTCCGAGGCCGAGTCGCTTGCTCCTGCTCGCCGATGCTGAGGCCCTCAAAGTGAGCGGCCTCACAGGATCGATGCGACGCACCGACTGACATGTCCTCACAGGAGGTTACCAGTCACCGCACCAGCTTCGTCAAGCCACCGGAGATATACGAAATGCTCGCCTTCTACGGCTCCAACATTGTCGTCGCCGAGGGCGATGAGTGGAAGCGGCACCGCAAGATCTCCGCCCCCTCCTTCTCGGAGAGGAATAACCGTCTCGTTTGGGACGAGACGATGCTCATCGTCAAGGAGCTGCGCGAGGAGGTGTGGGCGGGCAAACAGGAGATTAAGGTGGACAACATCCTTGACGTGACGGTGCCGATGGCACTATTTATCATCGGTGTGGCTGCCTTTGGGCGGAGGATGAGCTGGGTGGAGGATTTGACGGTTCCCGCTGGTCACAGCATGCCGTTTAAGGTGAGCAATCGGCTGACAGCGACGCATCAGGAGTTTCCGTTGAGGTCAATGCCGTAGGATGCTCTTCACACAGTGTCGAAAGATCTCTGGCTCAAGGTTGCTCTCCCCTCCTGGCTCCTCAAGTGGGGACCTATTCAGCGCGTCCACAACTTCCGCATGGCATACGAGGACCTCGAGGTGCGTTGCCGACCCGTACATCACCTTCAGCGCCCGCATTGAGCAGTGCTGTGAGCAGAAATACATGTCAGAAATGATTCAGCAGCGCAAGAAAATAAAGTTCAAGGAGGAGCGATATGATCTGTTCAGCAGCTTGCTGGACGCGAGCGAGGATTCGGATGACGGTATGACCAAGTTGAGCGACAGTGAGCTTATGGGTAATATCTTCGTCTACCTGGTTGCTGGACACGAAGTGAGGAGCCTACTGTTGTAAGCTGTACACGATCAATGGAGCTGATGAGGGTGGACAGACGACGGCGCATACACTCGCCTTCACGTTCGTCATGCTTGCGCTATACCAAGACGAGCAGGAGAGGTTGTACCGGCATATCATGAGTGTGGTGCCAGAGGACAGGACACCAGTGAGCGAGGTCCTCGTATCTGGGGACGAAGTGTAATTCTGCGGATTCAGGAGTACGAGGAGATGGGCAAGTTCACGTACTCAATGGCGGTATTCTTCGAGACACTACGGCTGTTCCCTCCCGTGCGTCCTCAGTGTCCCGCTGTCCTTGATCCCTGCTAACAGAAGCCTCATTCCTTCTCGTGGAAATGAACAGCTTATTGCCATTCCCAAACTCTCGGAGGAAGATACCGTGCTTGTCACGCAAAACCCGGCGGGCGAAAAGCTTGCAGTGCCCTGTCCTAAGGGCACTAGGATGATCATACATACGCCCGGACTGCATTACAACCGTATGTGTCGCCTCACGTCCTCGATAATGGAGGGTATTGTTGAATTGGTCTTGTGAATCTGTCCAGCGCGCTACTGGGAAGATCCGTATGCATTCAAACCGTCGAGGTTTCTGGGCGACTGGCCGCGGGATGCGTTCCTGGCATTCAGTGGGGGAGCGCGCTCGTGCTTGGGGCGGCGGTTCTCGGAGACAGAGGGCGTTGCAATCCTGACATACATCATTAAGCATTATCGCGTGGACGTGGTGGACGACCCACAGTACGCCGGGGAGACGTTCGAGCAGAAGAAGGCGCGGTTACTGGCGTGCAAGAGCACGATCACACTGTAGTGCGTATTCTCGAGGCGACATTCGTCGCTGAGGTTTGCTGACGTTGGTGTCTTGGCAGTCCTGCCCATGCACCGCTTGTGTTCAAACGTAGGTGATTTTATGGACGCTTGTTCTTGCGAACATTGAGAATGGAGACATGTGTTCGGGCCCATGTAGCTCTATTTAATGTCGTCTTGGCTTCTATGAGACGGCTTGCGCTATTGTAAGAGAGATTAGCGGGAATTCGTGCTTCGCCCCGACACCCGCCCTGCTTCTCGAGTCTCGCGCCTTTCCGCACGCGGCAGCTCATGGACCATGATGGAAAGCCTGGCGCATGTTAGGATGCGAAGGCCACTCAGCTGCCTCCCTTCGGGGTCGGCTTCATGACCCAGTTCTGTTCGTGGGTTACTGAAAAATGGTCGAGCTTATGGCCACTCAACCGCCCACCTCTGGGAATCGGCTTCTTGCCAGCTGTGCCTTCAATCGCAGCCAGACTGCGCATGGTCGTTTTTCGCTCCAAATGTGATTCGAAAATCTTGAATAAATATCTGCGTAACGCTTAGTCCCAGTTCAACTTTGTTCTCCGTATATAGAGGTCTTGTGGCCGCAAGATTTATTACATTTTGAGATGTATTGTTTTAGTCAAGATGAACTCAAGGTCTCAATACCTTGAGTATCTGATTCTCTTGCCCACCAAAGTCATCGCGCATGCTGCGCCCATGAAGTTGAGCTGTTAAGCCCTGGTGGAAAATACACATGTATGTTCAGTCAAGGTCTATTGGCAACCTTCGACTCTTGGAGCAAGCAGACCTCGTGTTGGAATTCTAAAGAGTTAGGATGCCAGCATGACACATACAACCGTCCTCCCCACCCTCACAAAGGTTGTGTTCTGAGGGTCTGCCCAGGGGAAACAATCGGAGTCAATGAGCCCGGCACATCCGAGTCGTCAATCTGGGGCAGATGTCTTTCTTTGCCGCCGTGTGAACTTTCGACGAGAGTAGATGGTCGCTTCGCGCCGCGGCACTGGCGCGAGTGCCAATGTCGGACTAGCAGTTTGCCTTCATCCTCCAGCCATGTCCGTACTGTCAAAGGATTATCTATTCAATCTCCTAGAGGGAAAGATTGTGAGTAATTGTACTCTCCGATATCATTGCTATCCAACACCATTCGCAGGACTTTGAGGGTCAGATATTCGTGGAGAGGATCGTTAAGTATGCATTGATTGGCATCGCAGTAAGTAGCATGCTGTCGCTGGCTACTACGTGGATTGTCACCGTTGGCTCTCCCTTACTGAACGTTGGCTCATTGTATCATGCAGGTTCTCTCCTTTGCTGCCGGCTTCTTCCTTCAGAACATACGGCTTACCTTCATCGTCTTCGGTCTCTCCACCGTTGTCCTGTTCTTGGTTAGTATCCCATTAGTTGCTTCGGTAGGAACAAGTGGACCTAACACTGGATTTGCGCAGACCGTCCTGCCTCCATGGCCCGTGTACAACAGACATCCCGTAACATGGCTTCCCGTGAAGGAGGCCAAATCTCCATCATGATGCACTATCTTCTTGCCGCTTATATTCGCCAGCAAGCCCAGACCGCTCCGACGAGTCATGTTGCTGACGTATAGATCTATGAAGACTAGCTTCCATGCGGTCGCAGATAGTTCACTGAGGGATGTGTCCCCTGTGCATGTACGCAGTGTATTTCACAACGGATGGATGAGGCTGCGTAACCGCAGCTGAGGTGCACATAAATACAGTCTGCCTGCATGCGATGTCGAAGAAGCATCCGAAGCGAAGTGCAAGCGTACTGCCGAGTTTGAAGTTGGGCAGCGTGGGCTCAGCTACGCCTGCCCCATCGTATCATACGGGATTGGCTATCGCGAGCAACCCAACAAGTAAACACAGTGAATTGCAGACCTGTTTTCCAAACTGACATCGTCTGGCATGTACTATTCCGGAGCTCGGTAGCATACAGATCAGGTGAGCATAGTCAACACGCGGACATGGTACAGACAATGCGACAGCGAAAGCGAAGAACATGGCTTCTACACATGCGAACTCGAGCTGGCATGAGTCCCAAAGCAGGTGGAAAGCTAGAAGCGCAACGAGTATCGAATGGTATAAGTAGTGTAAGAGGGGATATATGTACTACGTATGTGCCAGACAATTCCGAGCCACACCGCTCCCAAGGGTATGTACACGGAAGGCGAATGCGGATGTGAATACAAGACCCGAAACTGTGAATGCATATGCGAACACCACGATCAACTAGAAAAAGCTTACAGTACCTACAGATCTCCATCATCATACGCGTCGTCGCCGTGCTCCGAGTTCAGGTCAAAGCTCGGCATGTCATCCAAATGCAACTCGTGCTCCGGCCGCAGGTTCAAGCTGCCTGGCGACGAGGCGTCCATCGAAAAGTCTGCGGTCGTCGGCGAGATGTTCCCTGGCTCCTGCCGCACCTTCCCTTCGCGTCTGGGCATAGACACAGGACCGCTGAGCTTCGCGAGCACGAGCGTGGGTGAGGAGGCAGATAGAGGACTGCTTCGAAACCCTGCGGAATGCTCGCGATCCCCAGAGACGGCCGCGGACAGATCCTCCTCGTGCATAAGCATGCTCATGTTGCTCGGCGGGCCCGGAAAGAGCGACGACGAGGTACTCGTACGCTTGTCCATGTGGCAAGCGTCAAAGTACGGACTCGCGTCTAGGCCTGCCACAGTCGAGCTATGAGCGTATTCAGAGGACGTGCGTGGTCTGACACTTGCTGGCGGGTCATATTCGCGCAACGATGATGGTTTGTGCGGACTGCGACTCCCAACTCTGTTCAGGCGCTCTGCTGCAGTGGAGGTGTGCCTCGAATGCGGTGCCCTCGATAGAAGCTGTACCGGGGGCGGTGGCGCATACTGTAGCGCCTGGATCTCCTTCATCGCCGCTGCGAGCTTGTCCTCAACGTCCACGAGCCGGTCCCGCAGCTGCGTGTTCTCCTCCCTCAACACCTTCGCCGTCCGCTGGCTGTCCGCGAGCGCACTCAGCAGCGCACCAGTCTCTATCTGGTGTCTCTCCTGCAGCAGCTGGAGCTCGCTCTGCATGTGGGCGGACGAAGCGGACACAGACGTGGGCGCTGTGGACGCAGCAGAGAACGTCGTTCGCGGCGTCTCTGGCCCGCCCACCTCTGACATCGTCGCCGTCAGCGTAGGCGTCCGCGTCATACTGCCACGCCGCGAGATACTCGGCGTCTCGCCGCGCCCCCAGGAGCCCACCGAGCCTGCTTCGGAGAACGCCATCCTCGACGGTACGTAGCGCGAGCGCGAGTCGTCAATGCTGCTCCGTGTCGTTCCGAGGCGCGAGGGCGTGCGCCGGCCGACGTTCATGCTCGCGTCCTTGGCGTAGCTGCTATCGAGCAGCCCAGCGGCGGCGAACGCCTTGGCCGTCTGCGGGCCAAGCCATTCTGCGTTGGGACGAGAGTTGTGTGCGCGCGCGTAGGCAGACGGGGAGGTGCCTGCTTCGACTACGCTGAGGCTGCGCTTTCGGTTGCGGAAGGACGTCACGACGGAACGCGAGCCCTCGTCGAAGCTCGGGCGGACACCTGAGCGGACGTCGATGCTGGAGCGCGCCGGCGTCTGCAGCCTGGAGGGGAGACCAGCGGCGGATGACGGCCGAGATGGCAGGGGCGACAGTGATGCATCTTGCCGGAGCCTCGGTGAGTTGCGAGACGATGGGCGGGATGAGCTAGGCGGAGTGACATGAGGGCCTAAACGCGTGGGGCCGAGCAAACGACTGATCGCCGACCGGCGCGGTGCTGACCCCGTCACATCACCAACAATTGTACCAGTCCCGGTAAGCAACCGACGAGATGCATATAGACTTCGCTCGGGGGCCTCTACAGTCGTGACCGACCGTTCAGGGCTGTGGGACATCGCTCGGGACGTGCTGGCAGGAGACGAATCCGAGTTCAGCCGTTGGAGAGCCGGGCGATCGGACACAGAGCGGTTCATACGCGGTAGAGATGCGGCAGTGGACGGCAAATTGGGCGCAGGCCGTGATTTTGGCATGAGCAAAGGCTCGGGTTGGCGAGGCGGCGAGGAGCCTGGCGGCGTGCGTGAGAAGGCTGGACGACGAGGCGACTCGGCTGGCGAGCGTGGCGTGGCTCGTCGTGGCGACGGTGCTGGGAGATCGTCGACGAGACCTTGCGCAGAGGGCTCCGTGTCTGCTCTGACTAGTCGGTTCGGCGAAAGGAGGGCCGCGAGATCAGGGTCCAGCTCGCTAAGATTGAAACTCACGTCCGCGTCCCCAACGTCACCGCTCGCATCGAACGCGTCAGGCTCTGGATGAGGGTCGCGATCGTCGACGACCACCCCATTCAACCAGCCCTGTGTCCGGTCCGGTCCTGCACCACCCATGGCCTGGAGAACCTCGCTCGTCACTTTAGAAGTCGAAAGATCGAACACAGAACTCTCTTTGGAGGGTGAGGTGCGTGACTGCGGTTTGTGAAGGGTGGCATGCAGGAACTCGGGATTGGAAGTGTTTTGGCTGACGTCAAGACCGGGGGCATCATCGTCAAATGAGCGCGACACCTCCTGCGAGGAATCGAGGGGGATGTGCTTCGATAGACCAGAGTTCTCTGCTTCAATAATGGTGGAGAGGTCGGTAGGATTTATAGCTGGAGATGGTGAAGGCGAAGGGGTGAAACCTGCAGCAAAGAGCATCAGATTAAGTTCTCTTCAAGAATGACACTATGCTTGCCGTCGGAATGCTGCGCCTGCAACGATGAATGTGATGATGTGGGTGCCGAGCTGTAGACAACTGCACCCAAGCTTGCCGAACGTACGAAGGACGGCTCGGTTGTAGGACGAGGTAATCGCAGCTCCTTCACGAGGGCATCTCGCCGTGGGCGTGGAGGACTCCGTTCCTGCTGAAGAAGGTGTCTATGTTCGCCAAAACCACTCGATGGAGCTTCGAGATGCGAGCATGGTGCTGTATGACCAGAAACTGCAGACGGCAGCATATTAGAGCCTAGCGGAGAAGGAGGACCCGCTGGTGGAGATAGCGAAGAGTCAAGCAAAGGAAGGCCCAGGTCTGGTCGAGGAAGGTCTATTTGAAGAACAGGTATGTCTTCGTATGAGACCTCCTGTGCCTGACGCAAGTTAGGGGAGGAGACACTGCGGTCACCTCCGATCGAGCGGCGAAGCGATCCAAGTGCAACAGTGGGGAAGGACCGTTTCGAAACATCAGGGTTTGATGGAGAAGGTGGGATTTTGGAGAGGCCTGAGCCAGTAGAAAATAGGTTGCGGAAGGAGCGGAAAGGAGTGAGGCCCCCATTCGTGCTAGACGAGGGAGAACCAGGGCTGAGGTTTATCGGACTACCGCTCACGGAGAGGCGTCTTGTGGGTGGTACGAGGCCCAGTTGAGGTGTGGTAAATGCACTGGGGAGTCCACTGTGAGGTTTGCGGGGTGTGTAGACTGGGATGCCTGACTGCGATAACCGTGAGGTGTGCTGTGTTTCCACACCTTCCGGATTCTTCTTCCCCATGTCGTAAAAGCCTATGCTTTTCCAGTACTCCAAATCAACGAATGTGCAGCCACTTGAACGCCGCAGAGAATCCGGTCCCCAGGGTGGAAACAGCAATACAACGGCTGGCAAAAGCTAGCGGCTCAGATACATAAGCCACGAATTCTGACGATGGCAGAAGGAAACTGAGTAGCTCAGAAAGTCATGAAGACCGCTAGCGGCAGGTGTCCTTGATACGCGAGGGTGAGGGGTTGTAACCAAAGACTCATAGGAAACCAAGCAGCGTTGAATCTCAGATCCTTGCGTTGATGAAGTAAGGTGCGGCCTGCCCGGGCCGCCTCCCTGCTTCACAGCGACGACGACCACCTCGAACATACATACTTAGTAGTATTTCAGGATCTAAAGGCATGTCGTGCATTTGCCGACACACCTTTTGTGTAACTGACTACAGCGCTTCCGTCTCAACGCCCACGGTGGATCCCTCGCACGATACAGGTTCCACAGTAGACAAGTTATAGGACGACACACTCAGGTTCCAGTATGTCGCCGCATCACGCGCATGGTCCACAGGCCTCGAGCAGCGTCGACTATCCCAAGTTGAACTACGATACCGGGGCGAAATGGATCAAGCACCTCACTCAAGGTCGCTTGGGTACTTTCAACGGCGGGCACTACGCAGACGTCAACCTCTCCCAGGTGCTCTACCACCATAGGATTGACGACAGTGCGTACATCAAGCTCCAGGTCTGGAGCGCGCCGGGCTTGTCGAAGCCAAGCTTCGAAGAGGCCATGAAGCAGAAGTTCAAGACTGCGAAGAAGGGAGACTCGTTCGGGCCCTCTTGTGCGTCCTTTCCCTCTCGAACGTTCCGCTTTCCCTTTAGACGTTCCATTTTTCTCCTTGGATGTCCTTTCCCCCCCTTGGATGTCCCACTTTCCTTCTTGAGAGTAACTTCTAAATCAAGGGTTCTGCAGGGGTATGTTGCAGTGACCAGGAGACATGTCACATGCTAACTGGGATGTCAGACAAACCATTGGTGGAAAGTCTCTGTGACACTTCCGTCGTACTGGGAGCAATATGAAGTTGTCCAGTGTGAGTATGTACGAGGACAGGATTTACGTCATGGCTAAGCACCTGTGGGCGTAGTTGAGTTCGATCCTGACTGCGAGGCCATGATCTACTCCACCGACGGTACACCTCTGCAAGGCATTACTGGTGGATGGGGAGGCGACAGGCGCGTCGAGTACATACTGCCAGCTGAGGCACGCAAGGCCGGGAAATTGGACTTTGTGATTGAGTCCTCTTGCAATGGCATGTTCGGAATACCATGGAACGGTGACACGATTGAGCACCCAGACGTGAGTATCCAGCTGCGACATTAACGCTCACCGTTGACGGTCATGCAGATGAACAGGTTTTTCCGCCTCGCAACTGCTGACCTCGTTGTTCCGAACCAGGATGCCTGGAGTCTGCTCTGGGACTTCCAGACGCTCCGCGAGATCTCAGAGAACCTGGCCGGCAACACCTCGTTGCAGAACAAAGCTCTCGTCACCGCTAACGCAATCATGAACACACTTGACAAGAACGACTTGAGCACCATTGAGCAATCCAGGAGGCTCGCGGAGGCTGTCTTCGGCGAAGGCTGGAGCAAGAAGGAAGAGATGATTTACGACGAGGGTGCAGCAGAAGCCACTATCTGGGGCATCGGGCATTGCCACATTGACACGGCTTGGTACAGTAAAGCCTCTCGGAACGCAGACGCTATCTGACAGCTGTGGACAGGCTATGGCCCTATCGAGTTACTCAGCAGAAGGTCGCCCGTTCCTGGTCGACTCAGGTCAATCTCATGGAGCACTACCCGGAGCACCGCTTCACCTGCTCGCAGGCGCAGCAGTACAAGTGGCTCGAGCAACTCTACCCACCACTCTTCGAACGCGTCAAAGAGAAGATTGCCGAGGGCAAGTTCCACCCCGTCGGTGGGTCCTGGGTCGAGAACGATTCCAATATGCCCAGCGGCGAGGCGCTCGCGCGGCAGTTCATCTTCGGGCAGAGGTATTTCGAAAGCAGGTTTGGGATTAGGTGTGAGACGGCGTGGCTGCCGGACTCATTCGGCTTGACGGGCGCACTGCCGCAGTTGATCAGGCAGGCGGGAATGAAATATTTCTTCACGCAGAAGTTGAGCTGGTGAGTGACGCGACTCATTATCCAGCAATTAGCTCACGAAGACATGTAGGAACAACATGTACGTGCGTAAGCGGGGGGCGACGGTGCAGTTGCTAAACTCCGTATCCGCAGCAACGTCTTCCCGCATTCGACGTTCAACTGGGTCGGTATCGACGGCTCTCAGGTCCTGTGCCACATGACTCCTGTTGGTTAGTTGTGCCCCCTGCTTCTGGTGATCCTAAGCGCGCTCATCGGGCCTGTTGCTTCAGATACCTATACTGCCCAGGCGACTGTGGGTGATGTGAACAAAGGCCTCACCAATCACAAGGTACCATTGGACATTTCGTACGACGTTTTGGAAGGCACTAACAAGTGTTGACAGAACCTCGAATCCTCGGACATCTCGCTTCTTGTCTTCGGTAATGGCGATGGTGGAGGAGGCCCACTGGCTAAGATGCTGGAGAACGTAAGCCCGTTGAGACATATGCATCTTATGGATTGATTGATTGCGACTACTGTAGCTCCGTCGTATCCGTGCTGCCTCAAACAACTCACGCGAACTTCCACCCGTCAACATGGGACATTCGGTCGATGAGTTCTTTGATAGGCTCGCACTCAAGTCTGACGCAGGCAAGAAGCTGCCCAACTGGTGTGTTCGCAAAACTCTGCTGTGTTCAGCATTTCAAAGGTGCTGATGCGATGTACAGGAACGGCGAGTTGTACCTGGAAGTGCGCACCTTTTCCCAGGATGGTAGTGTCTGATAGCTTACTAGGAGTGGACAGTTCCACAGAGGAACTTACACGTCGCACGGTACGAATCTCGCACGGGTCTGTTCGAGGATCTCTAACCCATGTATAGGGTCTATAAAGAAGGGTAACCGGAAGTCTGAGATTCTGTTGAGGGACGTGGAGGTGCGTAGTGTTCCGACGAATACGGATGGCCACGCTCATCGGATGAGTTTCACTCAGCTGCTTGCTACTCTAGCGTCACTGTATAGGTTCCATAAGGGCGACTACGTATATCCAAACGAGAAGATCAATGATGCGTGGGAGAAAGTGTTGTTGAACCAGTGTAGGTTTCCGTACAATCTCTTTATAATTGATACTGAGGAATATGATGCCTACAGTTCACGACGGTATGTGAAATCACGCTTGCGTTGTGCTCGTGCTAATTTGTTCCGGTCATAGTACTGCCCGGCTCGGCTATGTGAGTTCCCCCTGTCTCGTGCGCGATATCTGATAATTGACCGCGAGACCAGCGGTATGGTCTACGAGGATGCCGAGAAGCTCTATGCAGAGGTCCGCAAGGAAGGCAAGGCGCTCCTCGAAGACGCGTTTGCCACGCTGTTCCCAAAGTCTTTTGATCTCTCCCACCCCGCTGCACTCAAGAACCGTGGCAGCCTGGTGGCGTTCAATACTACCCACTTCTCGAGGCGCGATGTCGTGAAGGTGCCGCTCGGCAGCGGTGCTGGCGCTACTAAGCTGAAGAGCCAGGTTGTTCAGATGGCGACGGATGGGAGCCACGGGTATGCACTCATGGACTGCGCTGAAGGAGGGAATGTGGTTCGCCCGACCGGGCTATACGCTGACTGCATGCCTGTCTCCGGTAAGGTCGCCAGAAAACACCGAAAGTGTCACCTCACTTAATCCCCGCACAGTTTTCACGAACGGAAACGGGCATTTCGTAATGAGAAACTCCAGTGTGCAGCTAACCATTTCTGATGGTAGAATCACTAGTCTGATCGACGTTGAACTTGGGTGCGTGCCTACAGCAGGTTGCGGCTTTACCGCGTGGGCGTGGAAACTCGACTGATAATTGTTTGTTAGTCGTGACCTCATTGCTCCAGGACAGTCGGGTGGTCTGGTCATCTTTGATGACCGACCGAATTACTGGGATGCCTGGGGTATACGCAATCACCTTGGCAAACATCGAACAGTTACTGAAGGCGTGCCTCCTAGATGTCGAGATCCATCATCTGGAGACTATGCATCCACTCGAGTTCTCCAACATCTCGATTATTGCTGAGGGACCTCTTCGTGCATCCATCAAGTCTGAATTCAAGTACAGACAGAGCACGATCAATGTAACGGTACGTGCGACTGCGTGTGACGATTCTTGCCTCTGCTGAGAAATCCACCTTAGATCTCTTTGGACGCTATCACAGGTAATTGCCCATATCATCGTTGGAATCGACCTGGGGTTGACACGCGACGCGCAGCTTCACTCAGGAAGGACTCGCGTTCTATATTTATCTTCGACGCATTTGTGGATTGGCACGAGAGGCACGAATTCCTGAAATGTAAGTGTCAGCGGCAGCTCATATTTTGATCCTCGCTGATACTGGACAGTCGAATTGCCTCTCAACATTCACAATGATATGGCCACCTATGAGACACAGTTTGGCTTTGTCCAGAGACCCACGCACAAGAACACTACGTGGGACATGGCGAAGTTCGAGGTCTGCGGCCATAAGGTGTGTGGAGCGAGTTTCATGGTGCTTCCTTTCTGACTCTCCTCGAGTACGCCGACCTCAGCGAGTTTGGGTATGGTGTTGCTATCCTGTCTGAGTCAAAGTATGGGTTCTCGTGCCGCGGGAACGTGCTTCGTATCTCCCTCCTGCGAGCTGCGACTGCACCTGATGAGAATCAAGACCAAGGTTTGTGTCAGAAAACGAGGTTACCGAACCAGACTTACGATATGGTAGGAATGCATGAGTTCTCATGGGCGGTCATGCCTCATAAGGGCTCTTTCCTGGAGTCAGATGTTCCCATTGCCGCTTACCTCTTCAACTCCCCTCTGCATGGTAAGCAGATACTCTTCTGCAATGGTTATATATCTGACAGCTTGTGCCAGTGCGCTATCTCGTGGATGAGACTGTTCCGATGCCAATAATGAAGATGAGGCCTCCGTTCACTGTCGAGGGTGCCCATAACGTGTTCCTCGAGACTGTCAAGCGGGGACTCGACGACGATTTCAAAGCCAAGGGTACTCCGACCACCATTGTCCTGCGCTTGTATGAAGCGTTCGGTGGACATGCGCAGGCGTGGTTGAAGGTTGCCACACACGTCCCGGTCGCGAAAGTGTTTGCAGCGAACTTGTTGGAAGACGAGGAGGCGGAGTTAACAACGCTCGCAACAGAGGATCATGCAACGCACGTCAAGCTGAAATTCCACGGCTTCGAGGTCAAGACCATCAAGATTGTGCTTGGCCGCGCCAATGCCCAGGCGTGAGTTCATGTCTCCCTCGAGGGCTTGTATCAGTCTCTGACCTGCATCAGAGTTTCTGAAAACGCAGATACTTGGGAGACCATCGACATACCTCACACCCCGTGAAACCAATACATGAGTTTCTGAGTTGCATGCAGGTAATGCTGATTTTGTAAAAACATGGACAACTGCAGTTTACATACCGTGCGCAGTGGACGTACATATCGGTTGTATTGTCTGTAAACAATTCAGACCTGTTGCACAATGACTGCTCTACTATCTCTTCCGGAAGTATAGAGTGCAGCGACTGCTGCTTGCAGGTAGGGATAGTCCATACTCGATCGCGAATGACCTCAACCTAGCTACCAATTGAAATATCACCGTATTATTCATATGCGGAATGCACACGTGAAGTACCTCGATCTGTGGCTTCCTGGTCATCAAGCAGTGGACTACACACAAAAGCACAGCAATCGACACTGGCACTAGTTAATTCACGTCATTCAACGATCCTGTAAGTACTACTTTCTCGCCCTCTTCATGGTCGCCTCTTCCGCCGCATCCCGCTTCCGCTTTCCTTCGCCGCCACCGAGAACTTTGGTCATCTCTTTCCGTGCTTGCACTCTCAGATGATCCCATACTTCCTTGTCCTCGTACGGCTCCTCAAAACTGTCAGCGTCTGGTGGATAGAACCACCAATTGAGAGCCATATGCACGTCTGTTTCGGCGTCCGACGAGGACGTCACTTCGTGCCACCATGACGCAGGCAGATACAGCATCTCGCCTGCGGAAAGCTCGATAACGTATGGTTGGCTCGCCTTTGCGAGGTTCGGGAACTCAGCAAGTGAGCAGTCCGGTGGGGTGACGGCTGTCGTTGCCAGGCCGAGGTGTTTGTGCAGGAGAGCAGTCGGGATACGGGAGAAGGAGGGTGTGTCATTATCCTGTTTCTCTGCGTGATCCTCACTCCTGCCTTCGCCAACCTCGCCTGCTACGGATTCTCCGTCTGCAGCGTTGCCACCCATAAGCGCGTCGTAGTCATCTTCACCTTCTATGTCGCCTGCAAGCGATCCCAGATCACTCCCATCCTCAAGCCGCTCGTCGTCGTAGTCGTCGTCGTCTTCCTCAAGTGGATATTCATCCTGCTCATCCTCCGCCAATGCTTGCAGCTCTTCCCGCGTCTCACTGTACCTCATCTCCAAAGCCTTCCGTTCCTTGGTAGCCGATTTTGCCTTACCCTTGCTCTTGCCTTTGCCCTTCGCGTCAAGCGCATCTAGCTGGCCTTTCAGGGCGGCAACGCGTGCGCGGAGTGCAACACGGCGGTTAAGACCGTCTGCGCGGAGGAACCTATCGTATGCGATCACGCCATTTTTGTGCATAGCATGTATTGTACCGTGCGGGTAGAGGTTTTCGTGCTCTTGAGGGGGAAATAGCACAAACCGTTTTTGTCCCTTCAGTAGACAATAGAGATTATCGTGGAAATCATGGTGCTAAATAAAGTTCGATGAGCGAACAGACCGTTTACCGTATCCATGGGATGTACCAAGCCCGACGAAGACCCACACTTTGACTTTCCGAGCCAAAGATTTGCCTGCTGTAAGAACAAGTTGCCCATCAACCGTGGAACCCCAGGGAAGTCGTCCCTAAGCATATCAGTCGGTGGGGAGAACACTGTGAGCGCGTCCCACTCTTCGCTCGAATACTGCGTCGTCAGATAATGATAGGGACCGCTGTTGCTCTTGAGAGAATGCAAGAAGTCGGAGAATTGCATGAAGATGCGCTCAACATCGGTACCGAATTGTTGGATCGTAGGATGCAAGGGCTCAACAAGCACCCTGACACCGCGCACTCTGGAGGCGAGGTAGTCGAGGGACTGACTTCACCAAGAGAGGACAGTTCATCTCTAGGAGCAAATTATATGGGCCGCGACGCACCCATTTCTGCGCTGCGAATGTTCGGTCGTCTGGAAAACCTTTGATCACGACCGGCTTACGCTGCGAGATGTACTCGACAAATAGGGCTTCTTCCCCTATATGTGGTTCCACAGAACTGATGTCAGCCATATGTCGACTCAGAGAGGAGCAGGGCAGAATCTGGAGGAGGATGAGAGGGATATGACTGGGCGGTTCAATCCGGGTTCAATGGCAAAACGGATACTTATGATAAAGGTTTACTGTATCGGGCCGGGATCTCGGCCACCCTATTTGGTCGTCCGAGTCTGAGCGTTATTCAACTATTCAGGTCGAAAAGCACACCAGCAGATTCTGGTAAGATAGGCCTCATTCATAACCGGGTCCTTGTGACACATTGTGATGGCCACGTGAAGTCACAGTCTATAATGGGACTCTCGTTGCATACATCGCCTGAGCACTGTGTAAAATAATATGGCACGTACGAGTTGTTCTAATGCATATGCTTGTGTGAACCTTCGGCTACACCTCTCAAGTCATGGTTGAATTCAGCCCAAACTGTATCAGGTATGACTCAATGACCCCAATACTTTCAGGAATAGAGTTGGAAGTAGTAATTACTAACCCAGAGTGACCCATCTTGGCTGGGTAATGTCCTCAAATAAGGACCCAACACCTCCCACAAGAGCCCTAAGTTTCTTCTTTGCTTGACCCTGCAGAGTGTACACCTTCTTTGATTTTGGTGTGATGTTCAGGTTGGCCAAAGCTGTTACGTCCTCTTCTAAACAAGAGAACAAACTGTCGTCCACTTGTGGACGGATGACTTTATCCTAAGGTCCTAGCAGGCTTGATCCCAAGGTCCTTCCTTCCTTGTCAGCACTATCGGCACAAGGGATGACTTCTTTGTCAGAAGGTGGAGCACTCCTATGCTTCCAACACCTCTGGATGCTAGCACACTTGTAGTGCCTAGCCAGCAAATGACAGTGTCTATTCCCAGATGGGGAATGAACTGATGATGTGTCCTGTGTACGTGCGAACAGCACCTTCCTCTCAATGGAAAGAGAGGGCTTGTCTGTAAACCAACGACATTGGCATACCTGTTACAATTGCTTACTCAAGCGTGCTACATTGAGGGCTTATCTTTTTCCTTGCTTATCCTTCCCAGTTCACATAGACGCTGTTTCCATTCAGTATGACTCAGTCTGTGTACTGCCGCACCTCACTAACAGTACCTATCCCTCGGACTGGCTCCATACCCTTTGCCCATCCCATCTTTCCATAGCCTTACCTTGTTGATGCAATCTCTGTACTATATGGCCGTAGTGCCTCGTTTCTTCTTCCCTTTAACTTTCCATAGCCTTACCTCATTCACACGCCAGCGAGTCAGATAGGTTGTACCAGGCTGTGCAGACTGGCGCTCTGAACCAGATGTATATATACCAGTAGACTTAGTGGGTTGAGCTCAAGCTCGACCTGGTTAATCATACCTCATCTTACTCCTACTCTTAGCTTCACTCTGACAGCCCGGCTCTGGAGGTATCCCAATACTCTAACCAGAAGACTATATACATCCGCTAGTGTCAACATCAGAAGACGGTCTTCACACAGGTACACTAACATCATTGGTTTACAGGCAAGCCCTCTCTTTCCATTGAGAGGAAGGTGCTGTTTGCACATATGCAGGACATGTCATCAGTTCGTTCCCCATCTGGGAATAGACACTGTCATTTGCTGGCTAGGCACTACAAGTGCACTAGCATCCAGAGGTGTTGGAAGTGTAGGAGTGCTCCGCCTTCTGATGAAGAAGTCATCCCTTGTGCTAATAGTGCTGACAAGGAAGGAAGGACCTCGGGATCAAGCCTGCTAGGACCTTAGGATAAAGTCATCCGTCCACAGTGGATGATGGTTTGTATAGTCTTCTGGTTGGAGTATTGGGATACCTCCAGAGCCGGGCTGTCAGAGTGAAGCTAAGAGTAGGAGTAAGATGAGGTATGATTAACCAGGTCGAGCTTGAGCTCAACCCACTAAGTCTACTGGTATATATACATCTGGATCAGAGCACCAGTCTGCACAGCCTGGTACAACCTATCTGGCTCACTGGCGTGTGAACGAGGTAAGGCTATGGAAAGTTAAAGGGAAGAAGAAACGAGGCACTACGGCCATATAGTACAGAGATTGCATCAACAAGGTAAGGCTATGGAAAGATGGGATGGGCGAAGGGTACGGAGCCAGTCCGATGGATAGGTACTGTTAGCGAGGCGCGGCAGTACACAGACCGAGTCATACTAAATGGAAACAGCGTCTATGTGAACTGGGAAAGATAAGCAAGGAAAAGATAAGCCCTCAATGTAGCACGCTTGAGTAAGCAATTGTAACAAAAGCTGGTTCACTGTGATGTATATATAGTGACATACTGTACATACTGTTACTTCTTCAGTCCATGGTCTTTTAGCATGCTCCCGTTTCCAGTCCCCCAAGTTTGCAATGACCTGGCATATTTTGCACTTTCTTACTGGCATTTGTTTGCTGATTTTCTTGTGTCATTGTGCAGCATTGCCCAGTATGTCACTTAGATCAAAAATAGAGCCGTGTTCTGCAACAGCAGATTGCAAACTGAGCTATGAGGAACTAACAAATTCTGGCATGAACATAGGCCCGTTCAGACCTCCCGAACATTCCGTTGTGAACAGATTTTCTGTTTATAGTACCATGCTCAAAAAGAGATCAATTTTATTGCTTCTGCCTGCAAGATCTGGTGTAAGTGTGACAGGCAGCCCGCACGTGATGGACCCGGTTATGAATGAGGCCTATCTTATGTTTTCTACACATTCTAGTGTAACTACTCTATGGTAAGCTCGAACATTCTAGCATTGAACTGACTGAGTACCATGGGTGGCCGAGATCCCGGCCCGATACCGTAATGAGAAGAGCCGATTGACTTCTGCTGAGTCAGCGACCGTTTACTGATCGCAGCTTGAACGCATTTTCCACGCTTGAGTGTCGACTACTCTGGGTGCTAGTGGGCCCGCCTAATTCGCAAGGTTGTCTCCTCGACGTGCAAGCCGCGTTTTGCATCCAGTAATCGAGAAAAAAGAATGAAAAGGTCTCAAGACCTCGCTCCTCTCGCTGTGGAATCAGGGTCGTCATCTGCCTTCCCAGCGCCGAAGAAGTTCAAAGCTGCAGTTCGTGTGTCGCATGGAATCAGCATCCCAGCTCCAGAGTCGCACGAAACTATGGAAGATGGGGGAGAGGGAGAGTGGACGAAGGTTGACAAGCGCAAGGCAAAGAAGTCGAAGAAAGTCGAAGCAAAACTAGACGTGTGTGTTCCGACGCGCTTTGATATCCTGAGCAAGAACATGGTTGCTCAAACCAAGGTCGTACCGCAGGCCAGCCCACCTAGGTTCATGTACGCGAAGACTGAGATTGTGAGGAGGAAGGAGGCCGTTGGGATCAGTGTGCGTGCATCCCTTTTTCCAGAGCTCTAAGTCGTCAACTGGTCTTTACAGGATATTCGGGAGTTAGTATTGCATCTATCTGCTGATGCACCGCCGCCAAGTTGGGTCAGGGTTGAGGTGTGTCTGTGGATGCACTCTACCACCGCCAATGTGTTGACATTCACTTCCAGAATCCACGTTCAGTGCAGAAAGTTGTCGTGATCCTCATTCCTGGTATCACCCCTGACATCATCTCACTGCCACCGTTGCCCACTTCCGCTACTGCAAATCCGAATCTACCTCTGCCGATACCACTGCCATCAGCCGAAGGCTCTTCGACTACCAGCATCCCGTTCATCGGACGGACCTTCAGCCATGCATGCCCCACTCGCGCACCAGGTGACCAGACTCGTATGCACTCAGTGCTCAATACCTTCTTCCAAGGCCCCATGACAGGCGAAGAGAAGAAGAAGCGGCTGATCGAGCGCGTTACCTGTATATCATGTCCTCCACGGGCGTCGCACTCGGCTGATGTATTCTGCGTTGTCAGCGGAACGCGCTTGGGAGAAGACCCCGATGCGGTATTTGTTGGCTCTCGAACAGATGATCGAAAACGACTACCCTGTACCTTCGTATATGGCTGAGGTATTCGAAAAGCCCTCAGGATGGTCTGAGACGCCTCAGCCTTCAACAAGTTCGGCGCAGCCCGAAGCCAAAGAACGCAGAGTGTACGCCATTGACTGTGAGATGGTGAGTTCTAGTCTAGTCGACTAGTGTCTGTGCTGATGGAAATGTAGTGTATGACAGAAGACGGAAAAGAACTCTCAAGAGTATGTATTATTGACTATGCCTCAGACATAGTCGTGTACGACCAACTCGTGAAGCCATCAAAGCCCATCCAAGATTATCTCACTCGGTGTGTCGCGTATACAACCATTGCCGGTAGCACTACCCCTAACCCTTCCCGTTAGATGGTCAGGTATCACAGCAGAAGCGCTGGACCCAGTCACAACCACCTTCGCTGAAGTCCAGGCACACGTCCTCTCTATCCTTTCAGCGACTCCGACACCAGTTCTGCTCGGGCATTCGCTCGAGTCTGACCTAAAGGCTCTAAAGATCTGCCACCCGATGTGCATAGACACGTCCGTAATATACCACCACCCGCGCGGACGACCATTCAAACCCGGCTTGGCATGGCTGACGAAGAAGTGGTGTGGGCGGGAGATACAGAACAGAGGAGAGGGCGGCCATGACCCCGAAGAAGATGCAAGGGCGTGTGTAGATCTGCTCAAAAAAAAGATCGACAATGGTGAGGGCATCCTGGCTACGACCTCACACTGGCTCATGGCATGCTTGATAGGCCCTGGCTTTGGCGAGTTTAAGATCGACATGGAGTCCATCCTTGAGCGGATAAGCAGGTCACGATCGGGAGCTGTAACTACCGCCATCGTTGATCATGGCAATCCCGCTGCGTGGCACGGCTCGAAAGCCACAACAACAATTTCCTGCGAGTCCGACGATGAAGTCCTGGAAGGATTGCTCGGGGCCATCCCCTCGCATCAATTTGCGTTTGGACGGCTGACTGGGCTGGCGAACGCATTGGGCTGTGAGTACCCATTCCCATGACCCTGGGCATTTGGCACGCTGACGGCATTGGCCGTTCAGGGATTACACCCAAGACGAGCGGTGAGCTCATCTCCGCCGCTGAACCAGCACCCTCCTCCCCTGTCGACCTCGACACCATTCTCTCGACATTGAATACCCACCTTGAAAGGCTCTATGCTGCACTCCCGCTGCGCACCGCTGTGATCGTATTCACCGGACATTCCGATCCCCGACGAATGTCGGAGCTTAACGCGCGTAAGAGCGTGTTTGAGACGGCCTTGAGACAGGGGAAGAGTCTTGAAGACGTCGGGAAGGGAAACTGGTGGACGACTGTTGATGGGAGAGAGTTGGAGGAGGAGGTCGAGAAGGCGAAAAGGGGGTTATTGTTTCTTGGTGTGAAGGCAACTTCGTGAATGGCACCCGTAGAACTCCCTTTCGTCGTGTGATGCTTGTGATGTCTTATCTTGTTAGCGTCCCTGGCGCAGGACCATATTCAGTGCCCCGCTTACAAGACATGGTGATATAGGGTCGGCTGCTCCTTGTGTACCTCAGTAATGATCTCAGAGAATCAAGTAGGCTGCTCTATGTTACGTACTCTACTAACACTTCGAGGACGCTTCGGTCGATTCAAGACATTTCGCACCTCTACTGGATGTAGACATCTGGATTGAGATTGCAAACATTTTACTCACTACAGGTATGACGAGGAGTGTGCTTATGCCGAAGCCGTGTATGTATGAATTGTAAAGCTAAGCTTGATTGCTCAGTATTACTCAAACTGCGATACTTGCCTTTTTTGGATATGCACTTTGCCATATGGTTGTCATGTTTGTCTTGTGGTCTGGTTTACTCGCTCCCTCCTTGACCTGAACCTGACCTGGACATGCTCGTTCCTCATGTCTCCTGCACGCCAGAAGAATGTCGACATGCGTGTCATCGCGATAGACTCTCCCCCTGTGTTGTCTCCCAAAGTCCAGCCTCGCCGATCCACCCGCTCCGACAAAGGCAAGCAGCGGGCACGCTTCGTTTCAAGAGGCAATGTCATCGAGCTCTCAGACTCTGATGAAGACTATCCCGTCCTTGTTCCTCAGCCTCACCTCGCAGTGGACGCGCCTATGGCGGGACCGTCTGGTAGTGACAAAGTGGCACTCCCTCTATTCTTGCCAGACCCAGACGAGGGGGCGGCCGGATTAGAGCTGGCGAACAGACAGATGAGAAGGAACACTGATGGAGCTGTTATTGTCCACGACATGGCAATGCAATTTCTTGCTGCCCCTCCACAGCAGCCGCACGAACCTGAACCGGTGGCCGCACAGCAACCGCAACCACCATTGAGCAGCGCCGTATCCGACTCTATGGACGTGGATCGCCCGAATATTGACGACTCGGTGCGACTGGATGCCTTTGTCGCTCAAGTGCTTGAAATCATCCCGGATGTGCAGCCAGAACACGCGCGTGCTCTCCTGCAGCAATATCTTCCTACTTACGGAGAACAGGTCGTGGAGCGGGTTCTACATATTCTCTTTGATAGCCCAAACTATCCGAAGACTGACCTCAAGGGCAAGGGGAAACGTAAGAGGGAAGATGAAGACGACGACACCGCGATGCAGGCCAAGAGTGTCAAAGTGGACTATGCGAGTACGGACAGGAGAGTCGAAGGAGGAACCGCATATACGGTCCAAGCCTTGGTACGTCTTTATCCTAATCCCGTAGACACTGTGCATGAGGTCACAGACTTGATGGTCTTGTCGACAATATGTTGCCGTGGTGAAGGTGGCTGCCTCAGTCATTTCACTAGCGGGTTCATAGAAGTGGGTGGTCGGTAGTCTTCGGTAGCGGCAAGCGAATACACATGGTCGTGCCTGCTGCGTTTCATGCCGGAGGGAGGACGGGCGGGGGGTGTCACATGTTTGGAAGTGGAGGCACGGAGCAGCTCATTTAACCACTCGTCTTCTGTTTCCATTCAAAATACTCGTGTACAGCAGCATCTAATTCGAATTTAGGAACAACTCTATGGAGACTTCCCGACCATTCCTGTTACCCACGTACGAGAGGTCTTTCGGAGACACAATCAGTTGTACGCGCCGACGTGTTTCTTCTTGCGCGTTGAGGCAAAGCAGCCAAAGTTGCCCTACAAGCCCAAACAAACCGGCAATAGACGTGCAGCGAAGGGGAAAGGGAAACATAGCGAAGAGCTCGAGAAAGAGATCGTTTGGGTGCAGTTGCAACTCGAGAACGATAAGGTCGGCATATCGAACGCACAAGCCCCTGCGGCCGAAGCAGAAGACGGCGGGATTGAATGTGGGTGCTGTTTTTCGAACTATGCTTTCGTGCGTGTCTGCTTTTCTCCGTCGCGGAATTTTCTCGACCTACCTTACAACAGAACAAGATGATCCAGTGCCCTGATGCGCATCTTTTCTGTCAAGAGTGCATGACCTCTTATGCTGAAACGCTCCTGGGCTCGCACGACGCGAATATTGTTTGCATGGATCAGTCAGGGTGCAAGCTTGCCTTCCCTGAATCGGAGCTCGAGAGGTTCCTCAGCCCGAAACTCCTTTCACTATACGAGCGCATCAAGCAGAGAAAGGAGATCGAGGCTGCAGGCCTAGACGGCCTAGAGGAGTGTCCTCACTGCGAGTACAAGGTCGTGATAGAGAACGACCAGGAGAAGCTGTTCCGGTGCCAGAACGAGGACTGCATGGCGATCACTTGTCGGCAGTGTAAAAAGCCTGTAAGCCATTCGCTGCTACTGTAATCACCGAAGGCTGATCGGGACTCCTTAATCAAGGACCATCTACCGAAAAACTGCAAAGGTCAGTATGCTGGTTGTAGCCGTCCTCGTCACCTTTTCTAACCGTAGCTTACAGAGGTTGAGGACGATAGGAAACTTGATGCTCGCCATGCAATTGAAGAAGCAATGAGTGAGTTAGTCGGTCTCTGCTCTCTTCTAATCTGACGACCTTGCATAGCGGCCGCTCTTATGCGGAATTGCCCGCAATGTCAGAAAGGTCTGTGTCAATCTGGCTGCTTTCAACCACCGGCGCGCTTAAAGCCTTTCTTCGTTGTTCGTTTGTATAGCTTTTGTCAAGGAGATGGGGGTATGATCTCTTATAGCGAGATGATAGTCCCGCTTACCAGCCGCATCTAGTGCAACAAAATGATCTGTCCCAACTGCCGCACAATGTCATGCTATACCTGCCGCAAGGTCATTAGTGGGTATGAACACTTCGATCGGGTACGTCACTTACCCACACCATCTACGGAAAGCTCAACTTAACATATAGGGACCTCCTTATCAAACCCCGAAAGACCCGACGAAGTGTGCGTTGTGGGATTCGTCAGTAGAGAAACGACACAGCGACGAGGTCTGCCATTTCCGCTTGATGATTTGGATCCCACAGTCCTTAGTGTGTGTACTTTCCTCAGGTCACTGCAGCGGCCAAGAAAGCGATGGACGAGTACAAGCGCGCACATCCCGAAACGAACGAAAACGACATTCAAGTCGATTTACCACCTGCACCTGTGCCAGGACCTTCCAACCTTGTGGGAGCACTGGCTCTCGATCTCCCTCCCGGTTTACCTGGATTCGGAGAGCCGTTCTTGAATGTCCGGCGAGACTTTGCGAATCACCTCATGCCTGCGGCGATCCGAGCACCGCCGCCGCCCCGTCATGCTCATCACATCAATGGTATCATCCATCAGGATAACGCACAACTACTCAGAGAAGTCCGCCTCGCAGTGCTACAGGACGAGCCGCAACCCGTAGCTCAACGTCGTGTCGAAGAGCGCGCCTTGAGGGAGCAACGCAAGGCAGCGCTACGCGATCGACAGGCAGTGCTCCGCGCACAACAAGCTGCGTTGGCGGAACAGCGGCGCTTGGCAGCTAGGCAGCGGGCGGAAGAACGGGCTCTACTTCGCGTTCAGGCCCACGCAGCTAGAGCGCTGCCGCAGGCCGCTGGTGACCCGCAGGCCGTGTTGCATCCAAGAGCTCGTGGTCGCGCACGGCATGCGGCAGCTATGCTCCAGCCTCTCCAACATGTTCCCCCGCCCCCTATTATTCACGCACCCCATGCCCAAGTCCCCGTGGCGCCGCCGCCAGCTGTCCCGGCGAGGCAGCTGAGGTCTCGGGCTGGGAGACGGTGATTCATTCTGTAGTGATGATTTTGAAGTACGTCCGTTAATGCTAATCATTGCCTCTTTTGCCTGCGTGCTGTTCGTCATACGCTATTGGATGACTTGTGGTGAGAATCTGGGTTGAACGTGACCAGACAGCGGTATCCAAACGCAGTGACCTGGTGTGTTACTGCCGCGTGACGATCAGTCGATGGCAATTTAGCCAGCCCCAAAGCAGGTGCGAGTGGAGCTCGCGTAACTCGCATCCTCGCACAAGCGGTTTGGATCAGTGGATTGGTCTCATCCCTAATATCGACACAGTGGTGGGGTTGGTCTCGTACCCATCCGTGAGGTCGCAACCCACCACCGCACCGTCACTGGTGGGTTGCGACCTCACGGACGGGTACGAGACCAGATGGGGGTGCGGTCATAGCAGGGATGGGTACGAGACACCATCTTTCGCGCAAACGCATGGTTACGCCACCTTGATCACCAAAAACCATTCTACCGGGGCTATCATCATCGTTGCTGACAGCAATGATGGTGCTGCTCCGAATATGGCCCAACGCCAGTGCAAGAGCACAGCCGCGGATGCATGTCTGATCACATCTTATGCTTCTATTTGCATTTGCATTTGCACGAGGGAAGCCGTGGGCACCTGGGAGCAATGCAAGCCCACTGGAAGAGGAGACAGCTCGTCCGTGTCAGACCTTCAGATTCAGTACTACAGTGTTTGAACCTGATGTCGAGGCAAAGGCGAGCGCGATTCGGATCCCGCCCTCTGCCGATCGGCGAGCAGGTACAAGATCGCAAGCTCTGCCTTAGATCTGCAAGTCTGGAGTTTTTGAACGCGCGAATCTGGCGCAACTACTCACGGTTTCAATGGAGCCAGTCGACGTGTCATTTCACTCTCAGACATCTCCAGATTTCTTACGGAAACGCACCATGTACCATGGTTCATACCCCTTTCCCAACTCATGTGGAGTGATTGATGGGATTGATAGTGGATTGTTTCAGCCTCCCTTGCAGAGTCAACTTTCAAGGTTTGATGTCTCGACATCCATGTCCAAATCTGCCTTTGTATGACGGAGAGGAAGACATCCTCTCTGTACACTGCTGGGTAGGAGACGATTACGTAAGATGGTCTGCCGATTCAGGACTACCACAATCCAGCACGAGGGAGCCCGCGAGTGTATCTGCAGTCCAACCAGTCGCCGAGGTCTGCTGAATCAGTTCCACTTTGGTTGATATTGCAGTGGGACGTAATTATCAATGCGCGCAGTTCCCCTGATTTGCGCATTAATAGGCGACTAAGGGTGCGACAACCACCAGGACCCCCGATTATAAGTGGGGGTCTATGATCCGGAATCCGGACAAAAAGTGGGCCAGCCCTGATCTTGTCCGGACAAAACCACGCAAAAGTCGCGGCTAACCTTGATGGGAGCCGGGTACTGATCCTTGATCCGGACATAAGTATGGAATACGGGGTGACTCTGTCATCTTTCATTACATTTGCTATTAGAATCTGATATTACAGTTTTACACTCCGACTAGTACCAGTGACAAGCCACTGTGTTATGTCCGATACAAGCTGTTACAAGCTTACCACTGGGCGATCAACTACTGCGGGTCATCTCTCTTCGTCCGGACACAGTAGGCATTGCGCAGACATTGATCCTCAATCCGGACACTGAGGTCATGCTGGGGACCCTACTCCTCTATCCGGACATCCAGTCCGCCGGTAAGTCTGATTTTATCCAGACATAATGCAACCCATCTATCCGGACATTTTTGCCCGAAATCGGCCGTTTGGGATCATAGTTCACCGCATATAATTGGGGGTCCTGTCTCACCTGGTCCACCTTTACAAGCGACCGAGGAAAGCGATGTTTGGATATATTGCGGTGATCTTTCTGTCTCAAACCCATTGATACCGAGCGCACCACAGTTTGTGCACCCTGCGGTATAAAGATGGGCACCAGGTCTCTGCTTACCCCAGCTCACTTCAACTCCTTCACAGAGCTCACTCGCAACCCAGCGGTGCCGGTCGGTGCGTGTTGTGCCTCCGTCGCATGCAGGCAGTTTGTACTGACGATGTGGGTCACTGGCGGCAGCCCTGTGTATATTCACGACCTTTAACTTTTGTGTCCTTCAATCACCCCTTTACGAACTCCATCCTTCTCGCTGAACAAGACACCATGCGTACTACTACTGTTTTGACCGCCGTTGCCGCCGCTGCTCCCGCCTTTGCATGGTCAAGCAATTCGTAAGTGTTGTCTCTGTCATTCGGCAGCACGCAATGGATGTGCTGATGTTGATCGTTAGCTGGGCTCGCCGCTCCCTCGCCGACGACGACTCCCTCCAAGCGCGCTACTTTGACGAGGATGCGCTTGAAGCACGCGGGCTCTACGACGACGACTACCTGCAGGCTCGTGGCTTCGACGACGACAACAACTTTCAGGCCCGTGGCTTCGACGACGACAACTACCTGCAGGCCCGTGGCTACGACGACGATAACTACCTGCAGGCCCGTGGCCTTGACAACGACGACTACCTCCAGGCTCGTGGCTTCGACGATGATAACTACCTCCAGGCCCGTGGCCTTGATGACTACGACTTCCTACAGGCACGCGAGGCTGAGGGAGCCCCCAGCCTCTGGGCACGCGACCCCGAGTTCATGTACGCGCGCGAGCCTGCGGGCCAACAGCTGCAGGAACGTGGCCCGATCAGTCACCTTAGGAACGCCTGGCGCAAGCACCACAACAAACCCCCACTTCCGTCTAGTAAAACGTCAGCCTCTGGGGGTGGTAGTGGCATGCCAACCACCGGAGGTGGGAGTGGAACCAACGGGGACGGAAGTGGTAGTGGTGGGGGTGGGGGTGGCTTTGACTCATCGGGCGGTGGCGCGAAGACATACAGGCGGCGGGCGGACTGGGAGGACGTGTATGCGCGGATGGATGGGCAGATGGATTGGCTAGACTGAATGCACCTGTCTGTAGTGATGCAATCAACAGTGGACCTTCTAGGTTGAGCCTTTCAGACATTTATTGTGATGCTGTGGTCGCGCTTTTTGTGCTGTCGCTGCTGTTCTTATTCTATTTTATTTTTTGCAATTGGTTGAGTTTCCTGATCAGGAGATCATGAATGTTGCGCGGTAGGATGATGCTATGCAAGAATACTCTTAAGTGTCACGACATGACAGATCTTTAAATATAATGCAATGTGATGTGTTTCAGAAAGGTGATGATTATGATTCTCCAACGCTCGCTGGTCTCGTACCCATCCGATGGGAGGAGTCGCACCCACCACTGCACTTCAAGGGGCCGCTCAATTCTTAGACGGAATATTTTCTAACCCCGTGTTAGGGCTCGAGGACATGCACATGCACCTACGAGCTGTGACCGCACACCATCTCAGCCCAGGCCTGGGCATCAGTCAGCTAACCTCGCCTAACCGTCCAAGCGCCCGACAGGATTCTCCCTTATGGCTGTCATGGTGCGCTCACGGATGGGTACGAGATCACCTTAGTCGACCTCGAAGTGGCCTAGGTTTACACTTCGACACCTCAAGGGGATCTTCACCTCGCCTTGCAGCAACACTACACTCCACCTTCGCAAGCGACCGAGGAAAGCGATGTTTGGATACTAATATTGCGGCGATCTTTCTGTCTCAAACCTATTGATACTGAGTGCACCGCAGTTGGTGCTTGGTGCACCCTGTATAAAGATGGGCACCGGCTCTCGGCTTATCCCAGCTCACTTCAACTCCTTCACAGAGCTCACTCGCAACCCAGCGGTGCCGGCCAGTACGTGTTGTGTCTCCGTCGCACGGAGGCAGCTTGTACTGACGATGTGGGTCACTGGTGGCAGCCCTGTGTGTATTCACGACCTTTCGCTTTTGTGTCCTCGTTCAATTGCCCCTTTACGAACTCCAACTCCATCCTTCTCGCTGAACAAGATACCATGCGTACTACTACTGTTTTGACCGCCGTTGCCGCTGCTGCTCCCGCCTTTGCATGGTCAAGCAATTCGTAAGTGTTGTCTCTGTCTTTAGCACGCAATGGATGTGCTAATGTTGATCGTTAGCTGGGCCCGCCGCTCCCTCGCCGACGACGACTCCCTACAAGCTCGCTACTTTGACGAGGATGCGCTTGAAGCGCGCGGGCTCTACGACGACGACTACCTGCAGGCTCGTGGCTTCGACGACGACGACTACCTTCAGGCCCGTGGCTTCGACGACGACAGCTACCTCCAGGCCCGTGGCCTCGACGATAACGACAACCTCCAGGCTCGTGGCTTCGACGCCGACGGCTACCTCCAGGTCCGTGGCCCCGACGACGAGGACATGCTCCAAGGCCGTGGTCTCGACGACCACGACTTCCTACAGGCACGTGAGACTGAGGGGGCCTCGAGCCTCTGGGCGCGTGACCCCGAGTTCATGTACTCGCGCGAGCCTGTGGGCCAACACCTGCAGGAACGTCACCCACCCACCAAGGAGCACTGGCACCCGTCGCTGCACATCATTGGCTCAGCAATGGACCGGCGGGCGGACTGGGAGGACGTATATCCGCGGATGGATGGAGAGATGGATTGGCTAGACTGAATGCGCCTGTCTGTAGTGATACAATCAACAGTGGACCTTCTAGGTTGAGCCTTTCAGACATTTATTGTGATGCCGTGGTCGCGCTTTCTGTTCTGTCGCTGCTGCTGGATGTTCTTATTCTATTCTCTTATTTGCAATTGATTATGTTTCCTGATCAGGAGATCATGAGTGTTGCATGGTAGGATGATGCTATGCAAGAATGGTATAAGTGGATGCGTTTCCGTAAGGCCTTTACAGATTTGCTCTTAATCCTAAACCTATTGGATCTTGATAATTTCAATTTCATTAAGTTGGGCCTTCCTTACCATGACACTACCTCCCCCCCAGATGCTTGCTATAGAATGAAAGGCCTCCTCAAGACCTTTTGAATGATGCCCAACACATATGAGATGGTGGACTGAGTGAGTTACATGTAAATTGTGACCTCGAGGGCAATGGCTGTGATGTAATGCCATTATACTTTCATTTTTAGTTAGATCCTGTTTGGTGAGTCACCATAAAACCAAAAGCAGGAAGACTTCTGCTGACTGACTTTTTGCTAGGCACTTGGGTTCACACTGTGAGAGAATGGACTCTTTTTTGTAACTCTGTTGCTGACTGCTAATGAATTGACCACTGACTAACTTAGTAGGGAGTGGGCCAATATTGGCAGTACAATTCTCTCTGTATAATTTGTTCTTCACATTTAAAGCTATTGAATTTACTGAATCATGTCTAAATGCCTTCAAAATTGAAACCTTGGCTGAACTTGCTTGTCAATATCTTCAGGACATTACTCTGAATAATCTTAAGGCTATAGACTATAGCTGAGGCATAACAATTGCTATCTAGGACAGCATGCAATATTATAGACATATTAAACACAGATTCACACAGTCACATAATCTTACACTATAGTACAGATGGAGCATCACAGCATTTATAGTTTTACACACATGTTTTTACATTATAATATGAAAGAAGATAAGAAATGTGAAGTCACTTTTGGCTTCAAGGAGATAGGGCCCCATCTCCATGAAGTCAGAACTAACAGGGAATGAGGATGCTAAACAAAGAAGAAAAGGAAAAGGCAAAAAACACCAATTAAATAAAAGACAATAAGTGGTAAGAAAGCTTATCAGAATGTAAGACAGCATGCTATCAGTGGTATTGCTTGCACGAATGCCGGAACTCAATAAAAACACAAGTTATAAATCATAAAAATTAAAATAAATAAGCTCATCTTGAAAGTAAGCCAAAAACAGTAAAAAGACTCTAGCACTCAAAATATCAGTATAGCTAGTCTAAAACAAATTTTACACTCACCTTATATAATAGAAACTAGCCATGGAAGGAAGTAAAGCAGCCCAAGATGACTAACATACTGAACCTTCACACTTAAAGCAGTGTATATGCATGACAGAATAAGACCCCTCAGAACCCACAGAAATCATTGATCTCAAAGTAATAACTGACAATAACAATTCAGTGAGGGAACTATGCAGATCAAAATATCTGACAAGCTTAACCCCAAGTGCTTAGAATAGCACATGCTTGACTGTATTGCAGTATATGTAGACCCCCAAAACACCATTATAATAAAGCTTCCAATGTACATTAGCATGCAAAACATAAATTGAAACACATACTCAAGGCCATAGAACTTAGCAAATCAATCTGCATGCCCATAGTAATATGCAAAGTGATTTTTTAAATCAAGACAAGGTCTAAAGGCAGTAGCAACATGATGACAGAACAGAAGAAAAGAAGAGACTGAAATTCTAGGAGAAAAGCATGGGCTTATATGATGCCTTGATGGGTCTTAGTCATCAAGAGCTGACTTACTGTATCTGGATTAGACTGTGATGATGTATAACATTGCAATGATGGACTCAAAGTGATTAACTATTTCAGCCTGCTATATCAAAGACATTTAATTTTATTATATCAAACTTTGATATGAATATTTCACAACTGCATGTATACTTTAAATATAACCTCATCAGCTCTAGGTCTTATCATGTGATCTGTTATAACAGGTCCAAAAGTGTTATGACAGACTTCAGGCTATCTAGTATGAACCATTATTTACTGCATGTACACTTTTACTTACTAAACACTATGACATTACTCTTTTTTGCTTACTTATTCATTTTTCATTCATATCTACTCATTAGCAGCCTCTCTGGTTCCCAAGCTGTACTATACAGGGCTAGGATAATTAAGGACATCTTAAACCAGGATAGAAAAAACTCATAGCATGCACACTTTTTTTCACAATCTATCTCTTATTTTATTCATTTATTCATTATTTCATTTGGACTGATATAGGTTGTGACATCCTGTTCCTTTCCCAGGCATGCAGGGCTTACAAGACTAATGGTCCCACCTTGTATGTGTTTCAGACTCTACATGTACTTATGTTGTATGAAGTCTATACATTTCATTGCTATGTTCTTTTTCATCTCCCCTTATTCCTTTATGTATTCTTGCTTACTATATGTGAAACCTTCACATGATGGTGAAGTAGGGCTATACCTTTATACTTAATAAACATAGAGAAGATTATGCACCTTCTCTGCCTGAAACAAAAGTGTGTGTTATAGATCTGGTTTCTCTGTAGATAACTACAATGATAAGAAATTAGTGAAATCACAATGTGTAATAGTATTATGGATCTGATCTAATAAAAGGGAGTTGAGATTAACTGTCAGTATTGTTAGAATAAAGTAGAATTTACTCCTGGAGAATATGATCAAATACACAATTAAACAGATTGAATTAAAGGATAGGAGCAGACCAGCTAAGAGTTAAATATATGATAGATTTAATGCACAGATTGTCCATAATGAAATAGTTCAAGTCAACTAGCTATAGAGCTAGTATTCCATCACAGTCCCGCTACAAATCTTGAATATATTGTAAGATTGATGATGTGACACTGGTTAGTTAAGCCTGAAATATGAGCAGCACAAGGCAACACTCTAATCACAGTAAATAGTGCTAAGCTATGTTCAAAGCAGACTTAATGTCACTATCTATAAGTGCTAAGCTATTACAGTAAAGGCTCTATATCTGGCAACCTGCCAGCACTTATGCAAGCTAATAAGAAAGCTAAAAAGAGCAGAAGCTACTATATTTATATAGTTTTGACCAAATGCTGTACAATATTCAAAAGAAAGTTTAACTAATTGTCCAGAAAAGTATAGAAGGTGACAGAATATTACAGCACTTTCCAAATGCTTCTTTCAGTAATTTCATGGCCATGCTTCATGGCTGTGAGGACAAGTGTTTTATAAGAAAAGCTGTTCTTGGTGGAGCTTCCTCAATGCAAGCCAACTTGCTCAGGTGTGTACTCAGTACAAGGACTTCAGGGTGCCTGTCAGACCTTCAACAAGTCTCTGGCTAACTGAGAATTTGAGTAAATTCTGAAAATAATTAAAATTTGCAAAGGCTGTGCTTAGATCCTTTTGAAAACAAAGATGATCACATTGATCTGGTCTAGATTAGACTTTGAAGGTATCTGGACAAAGGTATGTAGGCAAAATATCAGGAAAAACTATATTATCTTGGCAAGCCTTTTATGTTTTGCCCAAGGAATGGTGTCCATGTTATAGTAAGACAAGGGATTAAAGTGATTTATAGTGTCCTTGTACAAGGCCATAAAGCCTTGCCTACATATTGTGTCCCTTGCCAAGGTCAACCAGCCCTTACCCAAGTGACCAGTTTTTCTTGTCTACCTTGTACATACATAACAGCAAGCATTCTAAGGAGTCCAAGGTGAATGTTAATCTCAATGTGAATTTCTCTTTGTTAATGCCATGCATTCTTGGCTGACTTTATTAAAAATAGCCCAGTCTTCAATATGCCTTACAAGCCATAAGCATGACCCTGTATGCCTTATGTGCCTTGTGTGCCTTGCCAAGGAGACACAAAGTGACATCATTATTGTGTATCTTTTATACTACTATATAAATAAGAAACTTGTTTCCACTTTTTCTTTAAAAAGATGAGCTATTTGAACTATAGCATAGCATGAAGATGCAGGCTCAGTTGCGGGTCCTTCTCACGTCCGCCCTTCAGCACCCTGCAAATGTACTTATGCGTAATTAATGTAGCGCATGGTGCAGTGCATGAGTAACCATAAACCGTGTCGGGTATTGTCTGCGGCGCGCCATAATATTGATCTGCGAATGTTTAGGCTGTCTGCTCGCAAGCATTTGCTCTTGGCCTCTCCTCGCTGTCAATGTTCAAGCATCTTTCTCGCACTCTCATGTACAGTCGCTGCGCCCGACGCGATTAATGACTATGTGCTGCACAGTGCACTACATGGTAAAAAGTGTGCATATGTCTACAGGTAAGCGTGGTTGATCTTGTGTTCTGAAACCTGTACAAACCGCCTGCCTAGGCTGGTATCGGTCTGTGACTTGCCGACGTGATGCCAATACAGCCCTGATGGCACTCGTGATATAAATGGCCAAGGCGTATCTACGAAGTTCTGTACGACTGGTTCGTCCCCGCCTGCCCTCCTCATTGCCTTTTCAGACTTCCTCGTTCGTTTTGATCCGTTCTGTAGACCACTCGCACATCATCAACGAAATGACCTCATGACCTCCAGGCTTAAGATGCACCTTGCCTCCCTGCTCTTCATCTTTCAATGCCTGATCGCGCTCGTCTTCGCCGCGCCTGTTCCGGTACCTGTCTCCATGACTGGATTTTTTCGAGTCGCTTGAGCTCATTGTATGCACACATGTAGAGTTCTGGCCTCCAAGTCTCGGCACATGATGAGGTGCGACCCTTGCACCGTGACCTGGTACGGCGAGCGGACCTGTGGCCTGAAAGTGTGTGTGTGGACTGTTCTCATCTTCGTGATCTCATTTGTCCGTCCTTCCGTGGTGCAGACCCAACCATCAAATTCAAAATATTTGATCGCGAGCACCACCATTTCACTGAAAAATTGCTGGAATTGAAGAGGACCAAGGGGATCTACCCGGGCGTGATGGCCTACAAGACCACCGACCATTCACCTGACCACAGGCATGACAATTGCCTGGTGTACGGCGTGTTCCGTGAAGAGGCGAACATCTTCGCAGGGGTACATACACTGCTGTTCTCTCTGTTGCATCATCTCCTGATCATATTTTCTCTGTGCAGGATAACTGGAGTCAGAGATTTGATCGGGGTGAGGGTGCGGTGCCTGGACAAGGACCTGTATATTTCTTATTGGACAAGGTTTACGAAGAGGCTATTACGCACCCAGTATGTTTTAAGGGCTATGAGTGTGAATGACCCGGGTCAGTGTAATGTTCGCGATCCTTACAGTGTTGTATCAGTCCTTGGGACAGTTGTGCTTTCTGGCTCCTAGCAGCAGGCAAGTATGGCTGGGCATCAGTCGGCTAACCTCGGCTAACCATCCAAGCGCCCGACAGGATTCTGTCTAAGAATTGAGCGGTGCGACCTCACGGATGGGTACCTTGGTCGACCTCGAAGTGGCCGAGGTATACACTCCGACACCTCAAGGGGACCTTCACCTCGCCTTGCGGCAACACTACACTCCACCTTCGCAAGCGACCGAGGAAAGTGATGTTTGGATATATTGCTGCGATCTTTCTGTCTCAAACCTATTGATACTGAGCGCACCGCAGTTGGTGTTTGGTGCACCCTGTATAGAGATGGGCACTGGCTCTCAGCTTATCCCAGCTCACTTCAACTCCTTCACAGAGCTCACTCGCAACCCAGCGGTGCCGGCCAGTACGTGTTGTGTCTCCGTCGCACGGAGGCAACTTGTACTGACGATGTGGGTCACTGGCGGCAGCCCTGTGTATATTGACGACCTTTCACTTTTGTGTCCTCGTTCAATTGCCCCTTTACGAATTCCATCCTTCTCGCTGAACAAGATATCATGCGTACTTCCGTTGTTTTGACCGCCGTTGCCGTCGCTGCTCCCGCCTTTGCGTGGTCAAGCAATTCGTAAGTGTTGTCTCTGTATTTCGGCAGCACGCAATGGATGTGCTGATGTTGATCGTTAGCTGGGCTCGCCGCTCCCTCGCCAACGACGACTCCCTGCGAGCGCGCTACTTTGACGAGGATGCGCTTGAAGCGCGCGGGCTCTACGACGATGACTACTGCAGGCTCGTGGCTTCGACGACGACGACTACCTGCAGGCCCGTGGCTTAGACGACGACGACTACCTCCAGGCCATGGCTTAGACGACGACGACTACCTCCAGGCCATGGCTTAGACGACGACGACTACCTCCAGGCTCGTGGCTTCGATGACGACAACTACCTCCAGGCACGCGAGGCTGAGGGCGCCCCGAGCCTCTGGGCGCGCGACCCCGAGTTCATGTACGCGCGCGAGCCTGCGGGCCAACAACTGCAGGAACGCAGCCCGCCCGTCAAAAGGGAGCACTGGCACCCGTCAAAGTCGGAATTTGACCGGCGGGAGGACTGGGAGGACGTGTATGCGCGGATGGATGGAGAGATGGATTGGCTAGACTGAATCCACCTGCCTGTAGTGATGCAAATAACAGTGGACCTTCTAGGTTGAGCCCTCCAGACATTTATTGTGATGCCGTGGTCGCCCTTTTTGTTCTGTCGCTGCTGCTGGATGTTCTTAACCAATTGAAAATAAAAGAATAGAATGAGTTTCCTCATCAGGAGATCATGAGTGCTGCGCGGTAGGATGATGCTCTGCAAGAGTACTGTAAGTGTCACAACATACGAGAGATCTTCAAGATATAATGCAATGTGATGATGTAATGTTTGAGGAAAGTGATGATTTATTCTTCTCTTCCAAATCTCGCAAAACTTGGAGCTAATGCAACGCGGTCGGTCACTTCGCAAAGGCATGCCATCCCCACTAGATCTCAATCAACTATAGACAAGGATGAGATGTCCGGGCATTCATTGCTCTGTCAGGAAGACGTATGCTCATTAGCATTGATTGATAAACAAGCTCTCGTGTAAGGGTAAGTAAGTAGAAGGACATGACTCACATGAGGATTCAGAAGAAGCTGAAATAGAACCTAAGCAACGCTAACTTAGGGTCGAACCTGCAGTCACACAATCACTTTGAGCGTAGTCGGAAGCAATGTATTTTCCCCATTGGACCTAGTTTCACTTGAGCGGTTTAAAATGATCTATGTCCAGCCTGAGATGGTGTGTTGGACTGGCCCATGGACTAACTGACTCAAAGTCTAGCAAAACCACTTCTTACTCGACTTGAACTAGTGCCTTGGCATCCACTCGTGTAATTGAGTTGGTGTTAGATTTCCCAATGTGCGTGCGCAGCGTCGCCGCCGAAGTCGGGATCGGTCAGCGCTGGCATGATGACAGTGTCCAGTGCAACAATATTTCTCGCGGCTGCCACATCCACTTACTGATGCTAGAAACCTAAACAAAAATGCTACGGATTAGATCCAGAAATGTCCCAATTGAAGGCCTATCCCTTCCCCGCAGCTCCGAGTCGCCCTGCACGACATCGTCTCGCTCTCCCCGTGGGCGTGCACATAGCAATGGCAGATTCAGGTTGCGCAGGATACTAGGGACAGGAGTGCCAGGAAGGTAGCCAGGAGCGCCCCCGCAGTGCCTATGTTGAGCTTCGACCCCGACGACTCCGCCATCCACGGCGTCCCCTCGTCGCCGTCGAGGTCGCCCCTCAATTCCCTGCAATAGGTGTCGTTGAAGACCGACGTCGGTAGGAGGACCTAGTAAGACGTTACCATGCAATACAGTGCGGGACGGCAGTGTACTCATACTCACGACGGGCATTCCCGCATCGCTGCTCCACGACACCGCGCCGTCCTTCCCAGCCTTTGTCGTCCCACAGCTCAGCACGTCGATCAGCTGCTCCCCGCTTGAGTAGTTTGTGCTCGGGACGGACCAGCGTGGCGAGGACCCGGCGCCCGAATTGGTCAAGAGAGCGAGCAGGGGATACTTGGCGACGGCGAGCTGGGAGGCAGAGTTGACGGGGAACGTGACCTGCGTGGATACCGGTGCGTCAGACGAAGGCTCAAAGGGGGGACATGGGGGAACGTACGGGCGTGCCGAGGAACGTCGCGTTGTCCCACCCGATCGCCGCCTTGCGCGCCGCGTTGAGCATCCGCACGTGCAGAACCAGCGGCATGTCTTCCTCGTAGCCGGACGGCCATAACCTGCAGTCTCCGAGCTCAGCCCCGTTCTAGCCTACACGGCATGCGACGCACGCTTCGCGGTTGTACGGGTCGTTCCCGCCCGCATAGCCCTGTTCCTGGCCGTAGTACAGGATTGGAATCCCGTCTTGCACGAATACCCACGTCATCGCGTTCATCACCAGCTGCGCTGGGTCGTCAGCCCCACTGATATATTGGACACGAGACACCACCCACCGACTGGTCCGACGTGAGCGACGGGAAGCGCGGGTTGTCCTGATTCTCGAGGAACGCGCCCGCCATGAAGTCGCTGAGCCTGTACGCGCTCTGCGCGGCCTGCACCGTGGACGCGAGCCGGGTGAGGTCCCCCGACGTGTTCTGGAAGCCCTCGGTGAGTGGGTAGAACGCAGGGTAGTCGAGTACGGCGTCCAACACCTCTGCGGACACGTCAGCACCCGCATGGACACATACGCGCACGCGAGCGTCTTACGCGTGTACTCCGCGACGTACTGCACGTCGCCGTCGAGGACCTCGCCGATGCTCCACACGCCCGCGCTCTGCGCGAACGCGGGCCAGAAGTCCTTCCGGACGTGCTTCGCCGTGTCAATGCGCAGCCCGTCCACGCCGTACGTCTTCACTAGGTCCGCAATCCAGCCGTTGAAGAACGCGACGATGTCCGGGTCCTCCGTGTTCACGTCCGCGAGCGGGACGCTCGTGTCGCCCAGCCAGCACTGCTCCACGTTCGTCTGGTTCGCGTAGTCTGTGATCCAGCAGAATGGGTGGAACGAGGTCTGGTTATGAAATGGTGTAAACGCCGTGAAGTTCACTGCCGGCGGTGACGACGAGTCGGAGGTCGGGGTGGCCAGAAGCGGGGCTGCCATATGGTTTACGACGACGTCCACCATAAGGAACATCCCTCGAGAATGCAGCGTCGCGCTCAGAAGTTGCAGATCGCCCGCGGTCCCAAAGTGATCGTTCAGGCTCGTCTGGTCCACAGTCCAGTAGCCGTGGTACGCCTGGCCATCGCCGGTGTCTCCCTCTATGTTGGCGACGATGGGCGAGATCCAGATAGCGTCGAATCCCATGTTCTGGATGTAATCGAGCTTGGAGATGATCCCCTGCCAGGTGCCATTGCAGTACTGTCGCAGGGAGGCGTCGCACGGTGGCGATGACCCGTCGGATGTCGCGAAGCGGTCAGTGACAAGCTACACAGACAGTCAGCGCTTTGTAACCAAGACACCAGAATGCAGCTGTAGTCGAGACAGGATTGGTCAAGGATATTGTCACGTAGTTTTGGACTGGGCCAAAATGCGAGTGATAGTATGCGCATGGCATAATTGGACAGCAGTCTTTGGTATAGCTACAATGTTAAGCGTGGTGCTATACGCTAGGCAGAAACGCATACTGGGAGCGAGGTGACGGCTAGGTCGGTAGGCAATCGGTGTGTCCGGATATTCCTGATCGACGGACCGCCGGTCCAAGCCACAATATCCACGACAGCCCAGGCAAGCTTTGCAATGACGAACAACAGTCAAAGGTACAACTGCGACACCGGCAATAAGCAGAGAACTATCACACACAAAATAAGAAATGAGAGCTCATAGATGCAGGCAGCAATGTGCTTTAGTCAGCACCGCTGCGTGCGAATACAAATATCAAGACTAGAGCGACCACAACTGTGCATGTCCCGATACTCAGCCGAGTCTAAGCTGGTTCCCGGAAGTCAGATCACATCCATGGGGAAGATGTTCCCGAAACGCAGAGCGCGACAAAGCCGCGTTATGGCACTCTGTACCGAGCATGCTGTCTCGTTGCCTCGTCGCGCACTGAGCAAGCCATCCAGGCCACCACCTGGCTATATTATGGAGAGCTGCAAGAAGGTCCTTCATAGCTCGCACTGCACCGGCTCCCGCAAGGCTTGTCAAAGGTGCTCTGTGGGGCGTTTTCCTCTCTGGTTCCAATCACCAAGAGTCAGAAGGCTGGAACATCGGGGACGGGCCATGCGCAATAAATGAAAGGGAGATTGTGAAGGCTAGGAAAGGAACACACACCTGGTAGATGGTGCGGTGCTGCCAGTCTTCGTAAGATGCGGCAAGTGCAGAAGAAGCGAGGAGGAGGGAGGGAAGCAGACGGCCCAGCATGGTCTGCTCCTTCACTAGGCGGTGTAATGATTAGGGATTGTGATATATATGCTAGGTTGTGCGTCTGATAAGCGAGTGTGTTGACCTTCGCGGTGTCGGTGGATGGGGGACTGGATAGGGGGCGCTGTGGTGAGTTGTCGGACGAGGAGGAAAGGAAGGGGGAGAGACGGCGGAAAAAGGATGGGCTTGTATGTCGTCGAGCCATTCTGGAAATCACGTGTGCCGTGGATTGGGTGAAGGAGCGAAGGGTCATGGCAGCCGCTTTGTTGGCAGCCTCATCCAGCGCAGACGATCGAACACACCAAGTTCGCCTCTTGCCTTTCCGGGCCAGTGGCGTCCAGATCCAATCTCACATTTCAGCCACCTCCTCAGGGTCAACGGCGATAATCATTTTAATCCCGCAATTGGTACTTACTCTTCCCTCTTCCCTCTCGTACACGTCGCCAGTGCCGCCCGACGCAACACCGGCTTTGCGAGTCCAGGCGCCATTGCGGTAAATTGAAGGGTGATTTTATGCCCACAGTGTCTCCGGCCCTCGTGTCTACACTTTGTCTGACGGCCCGGCGATGTTTCTGCCAGAGTGCGTTATATACGCATTCCTGCATGATCTTCAAACGCCCCATTCAACACTTCCCCTGTTTAAGAACGGTCACTAGCACTAGACATGTGTAGCCAACTCATCTTCGAGGCGCACGTTCCCCAGACGAAAGAGATGTGTTGCATATAGAATGCTGTCTTGGAGGTGTCTCGTGGGTAGTCACTATCGGGTGACATACAGGTTTTTGCAACGCAGCGGAGTGCTCACGTACCAGCCAATATCCATGGTCGTCGCCAAGTCCAAGAGGGCTGGGTAGACAAGGCAGGCTCTCCGTGGTGTCGAGCGGAAATGCGGATGCCTGGAGCGCCGATACCGTGATAGCGGCCTCGGATGGCGTTGCAACCGGATCTCAACGAGTCTGTCTGACACAGGCGCGGCGTCCTAGATGAAGGGAAGACACACCAGTGCCAACCGTTATCAAGTATCCTGATAAGTTGATACTTTCACTGGCACATCGCAAGCATAGAAAGGGAATCCAAGGTCACCCGATAATGACACGAACCAGCAGGAACTCTGGAATCGTGACCCACGGCTGCACCGCGATATCACCAGCACGCACATAGCACATAAACATCATAACTTGTAAACAGACCCGATCGTCAGATCCCGAGATGTTGTACCAGCAAGATATCTGGGAACAGGATGTGCATTGCGACCCAGACGAGGAACCAGTAAGAACCGCCGAGGTTTTGAATCACTCACCTGAAGCTTGAAGAGACTTCTCGTTTGGACTGACTAGCCGGTCTTACTAGCCTAAGTTGAGGGTCTTCTCCCTAGACATACGACGTCTCCGTCCTCCACTTGCTCTGCGAGCGGTGCGTCATTGCGCAACGCAGTTTCACCCTCCGCGCCGTACTTGAGCAGTTGCAAAGGCTGACGTCGTCGCACTCGTCAACCGATAACAAACCATACGCATAGTGAGGCTCACATTCGCCGTGCCGACACCTAGCCTCCCAGCAAGCATGTCCAGCGCCCGTCCAGTGCTCACGCCCTATGCATCATCAGGTCAACATAGCCTCGCCCCGATCGACGCTGTCGCACGCACCTTCCTGAACCAATACACACTCTGCCCGCTAGCAGCTTTTGCGGCGTCAAGGTCCTGAGCAGTCTCAACCTCGACGTGCAATCGCTCGCCGACAGGAACATTGACACTGGGCCGGTCCTTCGGGTCCGCGGGTAGCGCGCGGTGGCGCATCTGCATCAAGGCCACCTGCTTATTCGCAGACCTCTTTGGGCGCGTGGCGGGCTTTGGAAGGCCAGCCACAGCGGATGAGGGGAAGTTGTCCGCGAGAAGCTGGCGCGCGGCCTCGTTCTTGGGTGGCGCCACCGGCATCGTGGGTGTGCATGAGTGTGAGGTGGGATCACGATGGCTGTGGCACGACTCTGAACTCTCGGTTATGTGACTTGCGGGAGAAGGGACGCACTATGCGCAATAGCACCCGCCACACCCCGCACACCTCGCCGGCGTCCTCGCCCCTCCGTCCTCCACACTACCTGCCCCTTGGACCGCGCTCTCAAGACTAGGCCTCGCACACCCCTCCTTCCCGCACTTCCCTCTTTCTCGCGTCTTCCTTTCGCCTTGGGCAGAGGCGGATGAGGCGGCAGCCTGCTGGGCAGCCACGGGGCATGCATGCGCGTCGGGATGAACGTGATCTCTGCAGAAAAGCCGGTCACAGGCACATCGGATGGGAAGGAAGTCGTTCAGGTTGCAGGACTGGAGGGCGCAGTGCGCACCGATGGATGCGATGGACGAGGACATGGTTAAGCATTCAAGGAGGATCGTGCCCAGATCTGCGGTACATACACCAACACATCCGGCATACGCCGTGGGCTGTGGCGAAGCCCACTGCCGGGATAGGCCTGGGCGACGACATTTCACCAGTGCAGACTAAGACATAATATTATTTACAGGCATCCTAGCGTATAGACGTGGAGATAAAAAGGCAATGAGCAGGTATGATGAACGGAAGAATTCCGCGTTATACCACCACTTTGGCAGATCGAAAGGAAAACCCGACTGAATCTTAACTGGTCATCTCCCCCTTCTCGCTGACTTCGTCCTTCTGCCCCGGGGTGGTGGTGGTTGGTTGGTTGGTTGTCTTCTGCCGCTTCGCAGACTGAGAGATGGGCATTTCATCAAGGCCGTCATCATCACCGCGGATCCTCTTGCTCGCACTACGAGTAGCCCTTGCTCGACTAGCACGCAATCGATGGTGGGTGCTCCGGGTGCCTTGGCTCTGACCGCTCGTAGAACGGAAGTTGTATCCCCTACCAGGCGTTGCCTGTTCCACACCGACGTCGCAGCGTACCTGGCGGATCCGGAGACGGAGGCTGCGCCTAGTGAGACGGCTCTCAGACGATTTGACCACGTCAGGCTGTGGTCGAGCAAACTTGTCAGCATCATCGCCACTGTTGTCGGCGTCAGGAAGCGTGATGTCCACGGTGGCCTCGGTATGGCTGAGCGTGCTCCTCATCCTCTTGTGGTCTATTGACTGCACCATCTCTTATGGGTTGTAGCCGCTGTGACGGGAGGGTGCCTGCCTTCCATGGAAGCGAGGCATCGTTCTTCGGCAATACTTTGTCATCAGCCAGAGCATTGTCGAAGACCCTCAGCACCTCCTCGTGAGTTGTGTGGCGAATGACTCCACTCTCCGGAGGATGTTCCATTGGCAGAGGGGGCGCAACTCTTCTAGCAGCATCGAGGCTCATTCCCGAGTACCACCAAAGGTGGCGTATACACTCTCAATCATACACTCCAGGACCTTGCACTGGTGCATCGTCTGCGCGCAGAACAGATCCCACCACCCTCGAGAACCTCAATTGTGCCCTATAAACGCCAGTGAGACGTCGTAATGCGGCTAGAGCGAAAACAAAACTTACCGCCTGCTCCTTGCAGTCGTGCTTCGGGTAGGGACCCTCAGGGTTCTACAAAATACTTCTCCAAGCCTCTAGGGTTTCTCCCATTCCGCAGGAACCGGATCCAGCTGAAACCGTAGTCAAAGTCGTGAATGCACCCGCCAAAGGCAGTCTTGCCGCGCCCGCGCGAAATCATGACATTTCCTTCACTGACGTCGCGATGCAGAGCACCAAGTACGTTCGACGGTGCCCTAAGCAGGAGTGGGAGTCAGAACTGCGTCTTCACGTAAGTCAGACGCCACTCACCATCAGTTGCATCCCGGACGGCTCGTACCATCTCTTTCGTCGACGTGAAATCTGTCAGCGGAGTGCCGATGATCTTCAACACAATCCGTGCATGACTGTGCTCGCTTTCGCGGTGTGCCTTGTGATCGATGTGGTACGCCGAGCCCGTTGGGCAACCGATCCTTTCAGCACCCTCGCCCTCGCCCTCGCCCTCACTCAAGTCCTCACTGTGCTGATACTCGGCAATCCCGTGGAAGTATACCGCTGCCTCCTCCTGTGCCATGTCTGCGCACTCCCGTAGAAGCTGTTCTCTATATGTCTCTCTCATGACAACTCACTTGCCGGTGCTTGTACCATCCGATTTCAATCCGAATGCCTCCCAGATGATGGCTGCCGAGGAGAATAGCGAAGGATAATCGACACAATAATCATTCTATTAATCCCGCAATTAAACACTCCCTCTTACCTCTTATCTCTCATACGTGTCGCCAGTGCCGCCTGAAAGACCAGCTCTGCGTGTCCAAACGCCATTGCGGTGAATCTAAGAGTAATTTTATGCTGACAGACCTGTGATACTTATTTCTGTTATGCGTTCCTGCATGTCCTCAAACGCCCAGTTTAACACCCTGCCTGTCTGAAGAACGGTCACTAGGGGCCGTGTAACCAACTCATCCTCCAGGTGCACATTCCCACTCACACTTTGGCTCGGCCCCTAAACTACATGTCAATATCCTTGACCAATTCTGTATCCCCCGAGCTCATTTTCGACTAGGCCACTCATTCAAGTCTCAATCACAGCTGTATTCTGGCTTCTTAGTTACAAAGCGCTGACTGCCTGCGTAGCTTGTCACCAGCCGCCTCCCGATATCCGACGGATTATCACCGCCATGCGACGCCTCGCTGCGGCATTACGGCAGTAGTGCCTGGCAGGGGATCATCTCCAAGCTTGACTACATCCAGAACATGGGATTCAACGCTATCTAGATCTCGCCCGTCGTCGCCAACCTGGAAGGGGACACCGGCCAATGACCAGACATACCACGGCTGCTGGACCGTCGACCAGACGAGCTTGGATGTCCACTTTTTGGACTGTGGGGCGTCTGCAGCTGCTGAGCGCAACGCCGCACTCTCAAGGGACATGCGGAAGACGCTTGTGTCGGCGTATGTGTGTATGTGTCCGTGCGGGTGCTGACGACAATCCGCGCTTCCGACGTCTGGCGAGGCTGACGACGCCCACGCAGCTGGTGATGAACGGAGGACGTGGGTGTTCGTGCAGAATGGGATCCCAATCCTGTACTACGGCCAGCAGGAGGGCTATGCGGGAACGACCCATACAACCGCGAAGCATGCGTCACATGCCGTGTTGGCTAGAACGGGGCTGCGGTCCTGGGCGTCCCGGCTACGAGGAAGACATGCCGCTGGTTCTGCACGTGCGGATGCTCAATACCGTGCGCAAGGCGGCGATCAGGTGAGACAATGCGACGTTCCTCGGCACGCCCGTACGTCCCACCACGCCCCACTTCCAGCGTACCGGTATGCACGCAGGTCATGTTCCTCGTCAACGCCTACTCCCAGCTCGCCGTCACCAAGCGTCTCCTGCTCGCTCTCTTGACTTATTCGGGCGGCGGGACCTCGCCACGCTGGTCCATCCTGAGCACAGACTACTCAAGCGGAGAGCAGCTGATCGACGTGCTGAGCTGCGGAACGACAAAGGCTGGGAAGGATGGCACATGCGGTGTTGAGTATGCATACACTGCCGTCGCCTACGCCCAAAGTATCGCATGCTAATGTCGTGCTACGTCCTCTGCCAACGTCGATATTCAACGGAGGCTGTTTCAGGCATTGAAAGGCGACCTCAATGGCGACGAGGGGACGCCGTAGATGGCAGAGTCGTCGGGTCTGAGCCCAGCGTGGGCACTGCGAGGGCGCTCCTGGCTATCTTGCTGGCACTCCTGTTCCTAGCGTCCCGTGCTGCCTGAGTCTGCCATCACTATGTAGATGCATATCCACAGAGAGAGCGAGACAATGCAATGTGGTGCAGGACGACTCGAGCAGATAGACATTCATTTGGGATATCTTTGAAACTGACACGCGCATGCGTAGCATTTTAGTCTACATTTATGTCGTCTATAAGTGGATGAGCAAATGAATGTAGGGACCTTTTATCCTTGGCTATAGTTTACATTCCTTTATTGAGATCTAGTGTGGAAGGCATGCCTTTGCGAAGTCACTGACCGCGTTGCTTTCACCTCTAAGTTTGGCGAGCATTGGACCGAGAGATGTTACATCACGTTGCGATTATTTGAAAGATCTGCCGTATGTCATGGCACTTCAGAGCACCCACCCAGGTCCTTTCGCCGCGCGACACACATGGGACAGAACAAGAACGCAACCATGGTATCACAACAAACGTTTGTAAGGCTCAACCTAAAAGGTCCACTGTCAATCGCGACAGACAATAAGTGCTACCAATCCAACTCACCATCCATCCACGAATGGATAGAGCAGCTGATGGAGTGCCAGCACCTCCCCGAGCCCGACAATAAAGACGTCCTGCGAGCGGGTGCATTCCATCCTTATGCAATAAAGAATCCACCATCCAGCCCATCTCGGGTCTGCGGCGACGTCCCGTGGACGAGCTACGTCTTGAAATGCCTGCAGTCGCGTGGATGTAATTTGAACGCCGGCGTTGCCATGCTAACGAACATGATACAGGGCGATGCCCACTAGCTACGACAGGCTTAGGTGTGCACGTAGTAGCGGCCAGGGGTATGTCCTTTAGAGGGAGTGCATCACAACATGAACCCGAACACAAGACCCGCTAATCCCGATTTCTACAGCACTGAGGTACCTCGTTGACTTGTCTTGTCCGCTAACTCTGCACCACCGCCTTCCTCTGTAACATCTCAAACATCCTCGAGTAGATAGGGTCCCTCGAACGCTTCAGTCGCTGGTGACTGAAATACTGGGTCTGACATGGTTGGCGCAACATCTAGAAAGCCTGAGCGGCCCACAGGTCCTGGATGGGAGCCAAATGATTGATCATGTCAGAACCCCACAGCGATAGGGACATTGAGAGCACCAACGGGATGGTCAATGCACTCATTAAGTATGTCCAGTCCTAGGAGGGTAGTTGAGTTCAGAAGACCTAGAGATCGGCGAAGATGACATACCTCATACCACCAAAGGAGTGAGTCGAGTATGTTCAACATCAGCATCAGTCTGTGTGATTCTTTCGTCAGATCAACTCAAACACTTGTTTCAAGTTCTAACTCAACACACAGAAAGTATATGGTCCCTGTTAGTAATGACACTAGGTCAGAGGAGCTCCAGACAGTCATCTCATCCACAACACACCATCTCGAAGGAAGTACCACATGATTGAGTCCTCTAATTCTTGGATCCTGGCATGATGTCTCACAATTCTAAAAGTCTTGTTCCATGTAATTGAAATAACCAGAACATCAGATACGATAGTGGTGAGGCGAGCAATCAATACAGCTGTATGAGAGTGCATTTAGCCTGTGTCATGGTGAGAGCAATCACCGAACCTCTGTGGCGAGATAATACAGTCAGCTGTAGTAACACCGTGAGTAAGAATGCCAGTGGTATGGTTACCTGAACAGAGAAGTACTAGATCCCTGGTAGCTCATAATGCACATCGTAGAGGAACCTAACTGAGTCATGATGGAAAATCTCGTATCTGCCAAGGAATACTGTGGTCATAAGTGTTGTACACAGGACATTCAAGTGCAGGTACCTACAATATTCACCGGGACAGAAACAAATGCAAGCACAAAAGCCAGTGCTGCTAAAATCTTGTTGCGGTTCGCTGCAGCATATACCCTGAGTGCAAAGACAACTGTGAAAGAGCAGCTTGTCAGCATCTCCTTGCCTTTGGAAAGTGGTCAGAGGCCAACCAGCTGTTACAGCCAGGGAAGTGAACAATACAATTTCACCTAATATGACCGGGGCCACACAACTGTTGCAATATGAAGTGTGTATTTAGCTTGGCATGAGCCCAAGTCATGTAGGTGGAAATAACCTTGCAAGCTGAGGCTATTGAGTGATCATGGTCCATCACTGGAAATGGGGAGGCACTCACCGAATTTCCGAAAACAGGAATTTGTGTCGAAAGAGCAACTGCTAGTCCCAGGATCGTGAATCGATTAGTGAAGAACAGTAAGGATACCGTCACAGGAAGCCTCCGGTTCCAGAACAATGCAATCTCGCTCCCCAATGTGAGGATGTAGTCATAGAGCATCAGGCCTGCATCGGAGAAATGACAATGATGTCGTTTCAGAGATTAAGGGAAGTGGAAGTAGACACCGACCGACAGATGCTGCAGCCACGTAATTGGCTGTGATATTGCACGCAATCCGTGAGAGTGAAGGCTTTCGAGCATAACAAATAGAACGCACTTATACTCTGCGGTGATCATGCTCTCGGATGACAGCGTCGATGAGTTCGACATCCTGACGGTGAGTAATCTGAGTGAAACTTGGAAGAGAAGAGACAGGCCTCGAATCTATGCTAACTTGGATGTACTCCCGCCGTTCGTGCGTTATATATCTCGAAGGATCGGATTCTTTGTGAACTATAGCCAACCCCGTGGGTGATTGATAGATGCCATGTAATAGAATGGATGGACGCACAGCACTTGTAGAGTTTGAACTTTGCAACCATTCCACGAAGCGCTGCAAGAAGTCACAGCCCAGTAGATATCAATAACTGACAGCGTTGATGAGTTCGACATCCATCCTGATGGCGAGTGGTCCTGAGCGACACTTCCAAGAGAGGGACCTCGACTCTATCCTAGCTTGAAAGTACTTCCACATTTCGTGACTTATAGGTCTCGAAGGATCGTATTTTTTGTGTGCTATAGCAGGAGGTCCAACGCCGTAGGTGATCGATAGATGCCATGTAGTGGAATGGATGGCGGCTTGTAGAGTCTGAATCTTGCAACTCATGAGGCGTGGCAAGAAGTCACAGCCCAGTAGATAAGGATAATGGTCCGATGAGGGCGGATCTGTCATAAGGCTCGACAGCAGTCTTACAATTGCATACTTGAGCTCAGTAGCTAGAATTGAACTTTGCGATGGCCCGCGCGGACATCAGTCGTGGTCATGGGCGGCGCGGATTCCGGAGCTAAAGCCAAGCTGGCATGGTTTGCGACGGTAGACTCAGAGCCTCAATTAACTAGAGAGCAAGACGGCTGATGTCCAGGAGCGCAATGAACGTGATAATCACAGAGCCTGGATTGGCTCTGACACGCCGTGACAACACTTCTGGGAAATCCTCAATACACATGAATCAGGCATAGGTGTGGAAGGTAGCCAGACACGGACCTAGACATACTATGTCTACCCAAGAAAAACATTTCCCTGTAGCGGCTCGACACTCAGCACCCCTGCTTTACGGGCGCACAGCACGCCCGTGTAATAGTTGCCAATCGAAACGCATCCCCATTATATCTGGCAGTGATGAAGCAGAAGCATCGACATATCTTGGATGCGAGCAACTGCAGTATCAAGTCTGACCATCTGACCATCAGGAAGCAGTGTCCCAGGAGGCCACGTCTCCAAGGCGTTGTAACAACTCGAGCCTTTGACACCGAGGATCCGTATTGGAATATGGCATTTGCAATCTCGCGCGTCCGTACTGGCAGCTTACAAGTGAGGGAAGTCGCACGAGCATTAAACCCGCATGACGATCGGTGAAAGCCGCCAGTGCGCGCCGAGCTCGGACTGCACTCACCCTGGCTACAAGCTATTGATCAGGTCGCCGAAAAGTGTACGAGATGCGGGACTTTGAGCTCATCAGATGGCGTGAGCCCCTGTGCTGCCGAGTTGTAGCGAGATAGACTGGACGACGTTTACTGAGCCTGTTCTGTGTTCGGCAGACCGGCCAGCTGTCGCGCGGAGGACTGCTAGGTGGGGCGCCGCGCGGTTTTATCCTTAATCGACCTAGTGGTCAACCGCAGGTATCTCGAATCCGACGTACACGAAGGGTGCACCGAGCGCACTATATTTGCCTGCGACGTAAGGCTGCGAGATGCGTCGCACTCACCACGAATGCAGCGAGCAGTACAGAAACCGAAACCCGATCTACAACGACGTCCGAGAACAGCTACACGAAATACGAAGACATCGCGCCCTGCGTCGCACAACACGGAACGTCAGCACACCACGCCGCACCGGCGAGCCGAACGTGCACGCACCGCCTTGCGCTGCCTGAGCATCCCCTTGTCCCTTTCGTTCTCCCCCGCCGCGTCGTACACGGTGAATTCGCGCGCGCCGTCCTCGCGGATCGTGAGGATGGACGCCATGTTCCCGCAGCGGTAGCAGTAGTTCGGCGCGGACCACACGGTGACGAGCTGCTCGTCGAACATGTACTTGTACCCCTCCTGCACGAGCTGGTGCGCCCGCGCGATGAGCTGCAGCGAGTTGACGTGGTTGAACTGGAGAGGGGGTGTGCCAGTGAGCGGGGAAGAGGGAGGAGGGAGGAGGGAGGGAGGGCAGAGGGAAGAGGGAGGGAGGGCAGAGGGAAGAGGGAGGGAGGGCAGAGGGAAGAGGGAGGGAGGGCAGAGGGAAGAGGGACGACGGCGCACCTCTCGCGTGACGTTCTCGCCGAAGAGCCAGCCCGCGCCCCGCGGGCTGATAGCCCAGTTGTCGATCTCGTCTGGGTCGGACCACATCAGGTCTTTCGGAAGCACGTCAGCAACGCATCGAGCAGCTCGGCAGCTCTGGCGCGCACCGCAGAACGCGCCCTCGTGCGGGATCTCCTGCGCCCGCGACAGCACGCGGATCTGGTCGAGCGTGCGGATGTCCGGCGACAGGCCGCCGTGCACGCACAGCGTCTCGCCGTCGATGATCTGCCGGATGCCGCTTTAGCACGGTGGATGCGCGGGGACGCATCGCGAGAGGAGGAGGAGGGGGAGGGGGATGAGGGGGGGGAGGACGGGCACGTACGGCTGCGAGGTTCAGGAAGTCGAAGACGCCGCAGCACGCCTTCCACACCAGCGCGCTGCCGTACTTCTGCTGGCACTCGTCTGCGCCCCTGTGTGAGCGGCGCGCGGACGGGGGCGGAGCGACGACGGCGGCGGGGACGCACCGTAGAACCCGTAGACCTGGGTGATCTGCCTGCTTTCGTGGTTCCCCCGCAAGAGGGTGACCCTGTCCGGGTACCTGCGGGACCGCCGCCGAACGACGGACGAGGAGCTCACTCGGCGCGCGCACGGACCGCGAGCGGCGAGCTGGACTCACTTTGCTTTCAGCACGAGGAGCAGGGAGACCGTCTCCAAGCTATAGTGCCCCCTGTCCACGAAGTCGCCCTGCGGGGCGCAGACGCGGACGCAGAGGGTGGGGGTGAGGGCGAGGGTGAGCTCGGCCGCCGTGCGCGCGCGACGGAACACATACGTGCCATGAAGATGTAGCTCGTCCGCGGGACGTCCCCGCCCTTGCGCAGCAGCTCGAGCAGGTCCCAGAACTGCCCGTGGATGTCGCCGCAGATCGTGACGGGGCTCGAGACGGGCTGGATGTTCGACTCTTCCATCAGGATGGACCGCACCCGCTCGCAGAGCGTCTTCATGTCCGCCTCGGAGAGGTGCTGGCACGCCATCAGCTGCGCTATCCACCTGTCGGGCTCGAAGGGCGCCATGGTCCCGTCCGGAAGTACGGTGCTCTGAGAGCGTATTGACAGAGCTGCGATTGGGCGGCGGTACCTCTCGACTGGGCGGGAGCTAAAGACGCGACTGTGTAGGTGGTGTTTGTGACCGAGCGGATACTCGTGCGCGGTTGAGTCGTCAGGCGATATTTACCAGTGCCCACGCGTAGAAGCTGAGTTGGTGGTAGAAGTGGAAGAGGACTTGGTCGAGGGCGCCTGTGTGCACGCGATGGACATCGCGGTCCGGGCCGGCTGAATGCAGAACTGGCGGGACAATCGAACAACCAATCGTCTCGAGACTGCTATACTTATCCCGCTTGAATGCTACGGACTATCGACTCGAACTCCGCACCGCGTGCAGGTGAAGCACCATAAAGTCGTGGAGCCAGCATAATCACGACGTCCTAAGTATCGAACTATGCCAGAATTAAAACCTAATAAGTAGTGGGCTGCCTGCTATGCACGTCCGTTCGAGCCCCCGCCCGTCTTTTCCCTCTCCAAAAACGCCTGGTACAGCCGCTCGCACCTCTCCACGGCGCGCGCGCCCTCGCTCGGGTGCTCGCTCCACGCGGAGATGGGCTCGACGCCGACGAACTCGTTGCCCCACCTGTCGTTCATGGCGGTGAACTTTGGGAACGCCGACCCGCTGGCGGTGGTCGACCCGCAGCTCTTGCGTTTCGCGGGGGGCCGGTCCCGCGCGTCTGGGTCCGCGGTGGAGGGGATGAAGCGGCAGGGCGCGAGCGCGACGTGCGAGATGGCGACGGAGGCTTTGTACGTGGTGAACAGCACGTGTGGCGAGCCGATGAAGCGGCACTGCGCACGGCGGGTTCGTGTCAGTCGGTCGGAGAGGGAAGAGGGAAGAGGGGGGTTCGAAGTGGACTCACGACGTAGAAGAACAGGAGCATGCAGAGCTCGAGGACGTACGGCTTGAGCAGCTCCGCGGCGACGTTGGTGGCTGTGATCCCGGGAGAGACGATGTAGTGTCTCGCGTGCTTGCTCGTGGCGCGGTTTGAGAGGTGCATGATCATGAGGTCGAGCTGGGACTTGGATGACTGGTAGGGCGCGGTGGTCTTGGTGAGCTGGGGGTCGTCATCGGGGTTGTACGCGGGGAAGGCGTCGACGGAGGACATCCAGAGGACGCGGGCGGGGTCGGAGGGGTGTCGCGAGGTGTACGCGGAGAGGAGGGGCTGGAGGGAGCGGAACTGGGGGAGGGGAGGTGAGTGAGAGGGACGCGAAGATGGAGGAGTGGTGACTGACGAGGACGTAGTGGCCAAAGGTGTTGCACTGCCAGACGAGGCCGAGGTTGTCGGCGCTGAGGACTCCGGCCCTCTGGACGTTGAAGAGGGGATGCTTGAGGGCGTTGAGGGGAGACTCGAGGCACTGCCTGAAGAAGATGACAAAGTCGAGATGGCTGTAGGTGGCGATGCCGGCATTGCAGATTATGTGCGAGATGTAAGGGTATCTAGACGGAGTGAGGAGAGGGAGAGGTGGTTGGATGGAGATGGGACGCACTTTTGTGATATGGACTGTGAAAAGTCGAGCACGCTGCTGATGGCGCTGAGGTCGAGGGGGTGTATTTCGAGGCGTAAGTTGGTGCGGAAATGACGTGCGTAGTCGTGCGCCGGGGTGTGGTCGGGTATGGAGGCGATGTGGGTATCGAGCAGTGAGAAGAGCTTGTCTCGTGCGGCTTCTGCGCGCTGCACGCTGCGGCAGGCCATGATGATGGACAGGTCGCAGGAGAGGTCGACGGTGTCTGTGTGGTCTTCTGTGAAGCAAGGCTGGGCGTCTGGAGGGCGAGGCTGGGAGAGCTGGACGAGGAGACGGTGGCATGTTCCAAAGCCGATCCCGCTGGATGGTGGGTGAGGAACAAAGAAAGCAAAGCGGAGGAGGACGCACCCGTTTGCGCCTGTCACTACCACAATCAAACGTTTCCTCTCGCTTGTCATGAGTCGGGCGGACAGAGACAGAGAGCGGGCGAAAGTCTACGTGTTGGCACAAAGAGTGGGTCAGTCAATGATGGGCGTCTAAACGGAGCGCAATGCGATCGACGCATTCGTTTGACAGGCGCCCATCATGGTGGATGATGGCACGTGACCACCTTGGGTGTTCTAACTGGGACACGATGGTGTCGCTGTCCGTCTGGTTGACCACCTACCACCACTCACACCGCACGCAAAGACGACAGCCATGGCCAACGACAGCACGCTCATTCGCCTGCGCACCAGCATCCAGCACTATCCCTGGGGCAAGCAAGGCTCCTCCTCCCTCGTCGCCCGCCTAGCCAACAACAGCGTCGGCCCCGATTTCAGTCTCGACCAAGCCAGCACCTACGCAGAGGTTCTCTCTCCTCCCCTTCCCCAACGCTCTCCCGCTGACGCCGTGCATCCGCGCAGATATGGATGGGCACCCACCCAAACGGCCCTTCCTCCCTCTTCTCCTCCCCCTCCACCTCCCTCCGCTCCCTCATCGCCTCCACGCACTTCCCGCCCTCCTCCCGCGCCCACGCCCTGTCCAAAGTCCCCGTCCCCGCCGAAATTACAGACTCGCCCGGCTCCGGTCGCGACACGACCCACATCCCCTTCCTCTTCAAAATCCTCAGCATACAAAAGGCCCTCCCCCTCCAGGCCCACCCCGACAAGCACCTCGCCGCCCGCGTCAGACACGACAACCCTGACCTCGCCCCGGACGCCAACCACAAGCCCGAGATTGCCATCGCCATCGGAAAGCCCCTCCCCGCCGGCCGCGGCGAGGCCTTCACAGGCTTCGTCGGCTTCCGCCCGCTTGACGACATCGTGAGCAGCTTGAACGCGGTCAAGGAGCTGACGGAGGCCGTCGGTGACGATCGTGCGGTAGACGCGTTCATTGCCAGTCCAAGCAAGGACACGCTGAAGACCGTCTGGACAAAGCTGTTGGAAAGGGGGCCAAGCGGGGAGGCGAAGCCATGCGTGGAATCCCTCGCCGAGCGCGTCAGCAAGGGTGATACGACCGGGCTCACGGAAGAGCAGGCCTGGCTGGTAGACAAGTGTGTATTTCTTGTTCACCGTCTCATGGTTGATGTTCCAGAGCGGCCTGTGGACAGTGTCATGTCTTGTCCGCTGGCCGAGCTTTACTGGTGCATATATCTATGAAGGCATACTATGCGCCCCGCCATCATGCCCCGCGCGTGTACATGCGGTCCCCATGACACAGGCCGCCGCCAACCACTCACGTCGTGTCTTATCCACCGAGCATATACATTGGACATGGGGACTCGCATGCAGGCATACTATGTGCCCCCCTTGGCAGTCAATCATGCCCCCGCACGTGTAAATCCGATGCATGCGGACCCCTGCATGGCACAGACCACCGCCCCAAACCACTCACGCACAGCGTATCACGCGTCTGGATTGCCCATCTCCTGACCGTTACGCTCAGTTGGCGGTGGGTTAGTGCATACACGGGCGCTGCTCGCATGCAGGCACTCCCCTTTGGCAGTCAATCATGCCTCTTGCGTGTACAAGCGGTCCCCCGCCTGCTTGGCGCAGACCACCGCACTCACGCACGGCGTATCACGCTTCTGGATTGCCCATCTACTGACCGTTACGCCGCCTCTAGGGTATCGAAACAATACCCCGGCGACGTGGGCGCTCTCGCCACCACATTCTTCATGAACCTCTGCAAGCTGAAGCGCGGCGAGGCGCTTTGGATCGGTGCGGACGAAGTGCACGCGTATTTGGAAGGAGGTGAGTGTCTCACGTCGTTTGTCGCGTTCTTGTTCCGTTTCGTGATTTGCCCCAGTCATGCGTCCCTCCGTTCAGCTCGATTCCTGCCCAGGGCGGCGGGGGCACTCTGTGACCACGCGACGAGCAGCTTCCGTCTCTAGCACGGATCGAGCATTGTGCAATCCGCGGTCGCTCCGCGCTATCTTTTTGCTCTACAACGACTGACTGCCCCCCGCAGACATCATCGAGTGCATGGCGATCTCCGACAACGTCTTCAACGCGGCCTTCTCCGCGCCGGAGGAGCTCGCCGCGCAGCTCCCGACGTTCGTCGACGCGCTCACTTACACCGCGCGGCCCGCGGCGCACTGGGCGCTCCTGCCGCGGGCGTACGCGCGATCGGCCCGCGGGCGCACGGCGGCGTACGCCCCGCCGCTGGAGGAGTTCGCCGTGCTCGGGACCCACCTGCGCGCGGGGACGGGGACGGGGACGGGGACGGGCGAGGAGACGCTGCGGCTCCGCGGGCCGGCGATCGGGGTGGTGACGAGGGGAAAGGTACGTGTGCGTGTGCGCGCGGGCGGGGAGGAGGTGGGGATGGAGGAGGGGGCTGTCGTGTATGTCGTGCCGCGTGGAGGCGACGACGACGAAGGAGGGGTGAGGGAGGTGGACGTCGTCCTGGAGGAGGGGGACGCGGATGGGGAGGGGGAGGTCTGGTGGGCGGTTTGTGAATAGGTGGGTTCTTGGGAGGGCGCGAGTGGGCGATGCCGGTGTGGAATTAGTAGGACTTGTTGTATCGATAGCCACTGACCTAGGGAATGAAATCAATGTGTGTCTATGGATATCACCCATGCGATCTTACTGCTGCTACGTCGAAAGAAGTGCGACCCTAGCGCGTTATGGTGGTTCATAGGCAGATCATTTCAAACTGCTGGTTGTCGGCGGGTTGAGCCCACAGTGTCCGACCTCGTTATCTTATAGTTATCGTCAGTACCTGTAGCTACTTATGCCCTGGTGATCGTTCTGTATAACCGTTGTAGTACATAAAATTCTAGTCGTTCTCAGCATGCTTCCTGTTTTCCCCTTTGTAGGCTACCTACTAATGACAAAGAAACTGCGTGAACTACAGACCATATCGCCAACACATACTTCTGTCTCGGGAAGTCACGGCACATTGAACCAGGCGAGTCCAGTTGGAAGAACTTCCTGATTAGGAAAGACGCCTTCCCGATTAGTCGCATGTGATACATATCATTGTATGTCCTGCTCAAATTCGTCCCATGCATGATCTACACACATTTTGAATAGAAATAAGGATGTTGGATTCACCGCTAGCCAGGTAAATCTTGCAGCAACCTCTCACTACAACGAACCCCCGCCCAGTAGCTAGATTCCATCATGCACTTCCAGCCTCGGCTCAGGGTCAAATCATCAGGCTTTCTTGATCGCGCCGGAAGTTCGACTAGCGTGCACGTATATGTAGTAAGTAACAGAGTTGTCTGACGCTCATCGTATCACCGCGGCAGCATTCAGTCTCTCAGACACATAAGCTCCTTCGCATGGCATTTTATGCTACGTAGCCGCCAGGACACCGACCTCGCTACCCTGTCGCCACCTACCCTTCCGCACCCATCACCAGCCATCAAACCTCACGCGCTCATTTCGTATCCTGACTTTACAACACAACACCGACTATGATACTAGGCCCGGCTCTGGGTCTGTACCCGAGTTCATATACCTTTCTTGACAGCCGTACAACAGGTCCACGGATCCGGACTCAGTCTAGTCGCTCGAAATCAGAAGCGTCCATCCGCGCAGACACATCCTCCAGTTCTGCCCGCTTGCGCCGGGCCTGCCACATGCCCGCGCGGGCGCGAGCCCATAGCGCAGCCACCGCCTGTTTTGTAGTTTCACTGCCTTCTTTTTGGCGTACTGCTGCCTCTCGAACTCTGCCAGGTGAGTCATGGTCTCGAACTTGGTCTGTTTGGCCTGGTTTTTCTCGTTCCCCTCTGCCCTCTTTTGAGGTCGTTCGCCTTGTGGATACATTTCCCCGTCTCCTGAGTCTCGTTTCCAGAATGCACATGTAGTGAGGGAAGGACCGCGTTTGTAGAGTTGTCATCAAAAGAGCTGCGGGAGAAGAAGCTGGCAAATGTAGTGGTGAGAACCACTAGCGTAGCGGTGAATATGAAGACAGTATGACAGAGGAGGGACGCATGACGCGACGTGAAAGAGCGAAGGTTTGTAGTCTGAACGGTTGGCTGGATGCACAGGTGCTTCACTAAGGAATTTATCAAAAGGGCTAAGGTCGTCTGCAGTGAGTCGAAACTATGGTTTTGAACAGACAGCGACGTACTGGCCAGCACCTCTGCGTGTTGTTGGGCTCGTAAAGAAGGGAGGCCGAGTATACGTCCGTGTTTATGTCACCGTTCAGGACTTGATTGGGGGCAGCATAATGATATCCGAAACGTCCGCCCATGGCCAATAATCATCTAGATCATACAGAAGAGTTTCGCGGTCATCGAGGCGAATTGGGGATCTCACCAGAGCCCATCACGGACTGTGGCCGCGTTCAACCTCGAGTATGCATAGATTCCTTGTCTCGTACCCAGTCGATGAGGGGATCGCACCTCATCGGCGACCGCATTCTCTCTAACGTAAATCCCCTTGCATGGCGTTTCTACGCAACATTGGTGCCGGCACGTCTGTAATGGCCGAGACGCGATTGAGCAGACGGGCGCGGACTCACGATGAAGTCGGAAAATGCGGCCAGACGAGGCGCCCATACAGCCATGCCTTAACCAAAAACATATTTAGGTAAATATCTCACGCGCTGTTCTCACTCACTGCATCGTCGACACCGGCCAACTCATCGCGGAGGTCGTGCACTGCCATGGCCATCCACGTATGCACACGCAGCGGCGGGCTGCTCGACCTTTCCAGCTCGTGCGTCCGTGAGTTCTGGAGCGCACTCCTTCCGGTTGTCGCCGTCCTCGTCGTCCTCGTCAGCGCACTCCCCCAGCCTCAGTCCGTCCGCAGGGCTGTCAGCGCCCTCAAAAACCCCTTCCTCAATTTCCTCACCCTCGCCGAGGCGCAGGCACTCGACGCAGACGAGAAGACCACGCGCGCGACCAGCGTGCCGCCCGTCCCGTTGTGGCGCAGCCTCCTTCTCTCGCTCGTGTCCCTCACGGAGAGTCTCACCTGGCTCGGCCTCGCCTGCTACACACTGGTCGTCGCCGACACGCACCACACCCTCCGTTCCCTTGCCCTCGCGTTCGCATGGCTGTACGCTGCCGTGCGCCCTATCGCGGCTCCTGTGGCAACCCCTCCTGCTGACCTCTGCGTCTTCTTCACCCTCCAGCTCGTGCTCAGTGCGTTAACTTTTGGTGGCGTCCTCTTTGACACCAGCGTCCGAGGCTTCCCCGCACCTGCGCCATGGGTGCTCGCGGGGCACATCCTGAACTTGGCTGCCGTTGTGCTGCTGATGCTAGTAGTGCTCAACATGCCGCTCGGCGTACCGAGCGAAAAGGTAGAGAAAGAGCAGATTGTGAGTAGCCGCTCGATCGTCTTCTCCGTAGCATCGCTCAATCGCACAGGGCCAATCTATCTCCCCGGAGGACTATACCACGCTCTGGGGCTGGATGTCCTTCACCTGGATCCTCCCCCTCGTCGAGCGCGGCACCAAGACAACGCTCTCAGAGATAGACGTGTGGGCCCTCAGCCCGACCATGCAGGCCCGCCCGCTATACATCAAGTTCAGCCGCACGTTCCGCAGCACGCTCCTCCGCCGCCTCTGGGTCACCAACTCGCTCGACCTCATCCTCGACTTCGTACTCACGTACGTGAGCATCGTCTTTAACTACGCGAGCCCGTTCTTCCTCAAGCGCATCCTCGACGCGCTCGACGTGCACCAGCACCCCGACCCCGAGAAGCGCGCGCTCGCGTATGTGTACGCCGTGCTCGCGTTCCTCTCCACCCTCTGCAAGGCGCAGGCCGACGTGCAGCACCTCTGGTACGGCCGCCGTGCCGCGACGCGCATGCGCTCGGAGCTCATGGCCGCCATCTACGACAAGGCGCTGAAGCGCAAGGACTTTTCGGGCATCGTCGACAAGGACGCGGGTAAGAGCGCGAAGGGCCCGGAGGTCAAGGCGAGCGCGAAGGGCGACGACCCGAAGGCCGGCGCGGACATCGGGAAGATCGTGAACCTGATGGCGGGCGACGCGAATCGGATCTCGCAGGTCATCTCAGGCTCGTACTTCATCTATGGCGCGCCGTTCGAGATCTTGATCGCGGCGACGTTCCTGTACCAGCTCCTTGGGCTGTCCGCGTTCGCGGGCTTCGTCGTGCTGATCGTGGGCTGGCCGCTGAACAGCCTCGTGAGCCGGCGCGCGGTGCGGATCCACAAGGGCGTGTCGAGCGCGAGGGACAAGCGTATGGGCGTGCTGAACGAGCTGATCGGCGCCATGAAGTTCATCAAGTTCTTCGCGTGGGAAGAACAGTGGATCCAGCGCACGATGGGTGCACGCGAGGTCGAGATGCAGTGGATGATCAAGGCGCGCCTCAACTCGGTCATGTTTTCGCTCATATGGGTCTGCGCGCCGATCTTGGTATCGGTGACGAGCTTCTTTGTGTATGTCGTGCAAGGGAATGAGCTGACGGTCGGCACTGCGTTCACGGTGAGTGCGGGTTCGGGCATGTGGGGTGGCGGGACGCTGACGGGCTGGTTCAGGCTATTGCCCTCTTCAGCATGGTCAGGTAAGTGCGCAGATGCCCCCGCAGCCCAGGCAGCTGAGTCCTTTCTTGAAGGGCGCCGCTGAACGTGATCCCCGCCTGGATCGTCCAGATTCTTCAGGCCGGGGTCGCCATGGACCGTATTGCCACATACCTCGACGAGGAGGAGGTCGACGAGCAGGTCTCCACGTTGAAGAAGGGCCGCCAGCTGCCCACCGCTGAAGACGACGAGGGCCTCGGTATCGTCCATGGCTCGTTCAAGTGGAACGAGGTCGAGGAGAAGGACGACAAGAGCAAGGGCAAGCCTCAGGTACAGAAGAAGTTCTGGTCTTGGCCGCGGCGGGGCTCCTCGCCCGCAAGTCCATCGGACGACGTGGAGACGGCAGTCGACAGCCAGTCGACGACGGGGAGCACAAACGGGGGCGGTGACCACCGCTTCGAACTTCAGGATGTCTCGGTCATGTTCCCGGAGGGCGAGCTGACGGTAGTGACTGGGCCGACAGCAAGTGGGAAGACGGCGCTCTTGGTGTGTGGTGCTTCTGTTACTCTGCTGCATCGAGCCACTGAAGGTGCGGCGTAGATGGCTCTCCTGGGAGAGATGACCCGCCTGGAAGGCCGCATCGTGATGTCGAAGAACTCGTCCAAGGTAGACGAGCACGGCCTGATGCACGCGATCTCGTATGCGGCTCAGTCGCCGTGGCTCCGGCACCAGTCGATCAAGGACAACATCCTGTTCGGCTACCCGTATGACGAGGAGAGGTACAGCCAGGTCGTGGAATGTTGCGCGCTCAGGCCGGACCTCGAGATCCTGGAGGATGGGGATGCTACCGAGATTGGTGCTCGGTAAGTGTCGGCGGACTTGGCGATACAGGCAGCTGAATTTGTGATGCGCAGCGGTGTGAGTTTGTCTGGAGGACAAAAGGCGAGGTAGGTCTTAGGTTCACGTTCTGCAGTTCGCTGGGCTAAATTGTCGGCAGGGTGGCTCTCGCTCGCGCAGTCTATGCGGTTAGTGTGTCGCGTATGAGTCGGAGGAAGGTACTCATGCTCAGCTGTAGCCTACCAAATACGTGCTACTGGACGATCCCCTCAGCGCTGTGGTGAGTCATTTCGATGATCAGAACAGGCTTTTCCATCTAATGACTCGTCCCATGTTACTAGGACAGTCACACCGCTCGTTTCCTGTTCGATCGGCTTTTCCGAGGCCCTCTGCTGGCTGATCGTACTGTGGTGAGTAGGTGTAGTTTCACGGACTAGCTGGGGCTTGACAATATGCCTAGATCCTTGTCACTCACCACGTCGAGCTCGTGCTCCCCGGAGCCCACTATCTTGTCCGCATGCTCGACGGTCGGATCGACACGCAGGGAACCTTGAGGGAGCTTCGCGTCCGTGGTCTATTAGATGACATCACCCACGATGAGGCCGTTGAAGCCCACAAGGAAGAGAAAAAGGTGGAGGAAGACGAGAAGGCGAAGGAGCCGAATGTGGAGATCGACGCCGATGCGCCGGAGGACGAGGTAGAAGCGGACGCAAAGCCGGACAACAAGGGTAAGAAGCCCAGGAAGCTGATTGAGGACGAGAAGCGCGAGACCGGAAGTGTCAAGTGGTCGATCTACAATACCTATCTGAAGGCTTCGTGAGTGATATGGGCGTCTGAGAGCTGCCACACATACTAAATTTGATTCAGGTCATACTGGACATGGGTGATCCTTTTCTCGTTGATCATCCTGACTCAGGTATGCCACCCATGGGTACCTGTCGCGTCTTTCGCTGAGTAGGCACACAGCTGTTGGGAGTGTCCGAGAAAGTGTGGATAAAGGTATGGCGGTGACACTTCGAGAACGAGCGCGCCTTGACGCGTTACTTGCAGATCTGGGGCGAAGCATACGGTACAGAGAACGCCACCGTTCCTACTTATGCCTTCACATCTTTCGCGACTCCCGAGCACGAGACGATATTGGACGACACGCTCTACAACATCCGTTTCACGCACCACAGGAGTCACCATCCTGTTCCCTACGCGATGACGCCGAGGATCAACTGGCCCCAAGCACAGGAGCATCCGCTCTTCTATATCGGTGTTTATGCTGCGATCGCGTTGTCTGCAGGAGTTGTCAACATCACCGGGGTCATCACTCAGTACACTGGTGCTTTGAGGGCGTCTCGCCGTCTATTCCGCAGGCTGTTGGTTGGCGTCGTGCGTGCGACAATGCGTTGGCATGATGTTACTCCCCAAGGCCGTATGTTGAATCGTTTCAGCAAGGTATGGTCTCTTTGTGCTGTCTTGTGCGGCTGAGTGCGATTGTCGCTGCAGGATATTGAGACTGTCGACGGGTCCTTGGCAAGCTCTCTGCAGGCCGTTAACACGGCGCTGGCGAACTTTGCTGCGTCGGTCATCACTGTGGTGTGAGTATTTCTGGGTTTAGTATCACTCTGGCGTCGCTTACGTCCTCCTTGAAGTTTCGTCTTCCCGCTCTTCGTGGTACCTGCAGCCATTCTCGGGTTCTTCTATCGGAGTGCCGCCATAGGTTACCTCAACACAGGTCGTGACATACGTCGTATGGAGTCAAACTCTCGCAGCCCGATCTTTGCCAACTTCAACGAGCTCCTTGAAGGTATCGTCACCGTGCGAGCGTTCTCCGCCGAGCAACGGTTCCTCGACGACCTATATAAGAAGGTCGACTTGACCACGCAGATGTGGTACACGTTCTGGATGACGAACAGATGGTTGCTCCTGTACTTTGACGCACTTGGTGCGACAGGGGTGCTAGTAACAACTCTGTTTGCGTTGGCCGGTTATGTCGAGGCAGGAACGGCTGGCGTTTGCATCACTTCGGCGATGGCGTTCACTACGAGCGTGTACTGGGCTTGTCGCTTCTGGACAGCGCTGGAATTAGATCTCAAGTAAGGTGTACGTTTCGAGCTCTTGAACCGCGCTGACGTCCTCCGTTAGCTCCGTTGAGCGTGTTGTGGAGTACCTAGATCTGCCACAGGAGCCTCCTGCCATCACTGAATCTAATCGCCCGCCTGCGTATTGGCCTTCTTCCTCGGGCCCAAATGAGAACTCCATGGTCTCCGTCGAGGATCTGGTCATTAAGTACGCGCCCGAGCTACCTGCTGTGTTGAAGAATGTCTCGTTCAGCCTGAAGGCACGGGAGCGTGTTGGCCTACTGGGCCGTACGGGGAGTGGGAAGTCGACGCTCGCGATGAGTATATTACGCTTTGTGGATCCGACGGAGGGGCGCATCCTGATCGATGGCCTTGATATCTCGACCATTGGGCTTTATGATCTGAGGTCGAGAATTGTGTGTATCTTGCCCTTTGTTCCAATAGGATAAATCTGACAGCGTCTGCGCGCAGACTTTCATACCACAGGTAAGCCTGTATCGCGACAAGCATGCAGCATTGATCCTCACATACTCTCAGGATGCTACACTGTTCTCTGGGACCTTGCGTGACAACCTTGATCCCTTCCGTGCGTGCTATCTCCGTGCAGTCAGATGTTACTGCTGACAGGGACATGCATGTAGATGAACACGAGGACAGCGAGTGTCTTGATGTTCTCCACCGTGTTCAGATGATCACCGATAGTCAACTTGCCTCTCAGCGGACATCCCGTGCGACGTCTCGCGCAGCGTCTGTTCATGAGGGAGTCGAGGGCAGAGAAGGAACAATTGCTTCCGTCTCGCCGACAGTGACAGATATTGATGCGAAGACGACAGTATCGCTTGAGACGCAGGTATCGCCGGGAGGCTCCAACTTTTCACAAGGACAGAGACAACTGATTGCGATGGCGCGAGCGCTGCTCCGCCGGAGCTCGATCATTGTGCTCGACGAGGCGACGAGCAGTATCGACTTCGCAACTGACGCGAAGATCCAAGCGACCATTCGGGAAGAGTTCAACGACTCTCTCCTGCTCACGGGTACGTCGTCGTGTGTTCCGGTTTGCGAGCAGAGCAGTCACTAATGATGATCAGTCGCACACCGTCTGCGTACGGTCATCGACTACGATCGCTTGATCGTGTTGGACAAGGGCGAGCTGGCGGAGTGTGACACGCCGCTCAACCTGATCCAGAAGGAAAATGGCATATTTCGCCAGATGTGTCTCAAGAGCGGCACGTTTGCGGAACTGGAGGCCGCTGCAAAAGCCAAGGCTGAGAGGGATGCGCGGAGCGCCAAGTAGGGGTTGAACACGTATACTAGAGCACGTCTACTATTGACATCATAACAATAGGACATTGTGGTTTTTGTCTACCACTGGTCTGCACGATGCGGACATCTGGCTACACGCGAAGTAGATATAAGTAATAGGGATGAAGACATGTCGCGATCTGGCAACTATGAGAGCGGTGGCAGCGTGCGCATCGCATGCTGGGTTAGTGCGGACTGCCAGCTGCATCCCGCTGCGCCTAACAGTCCGCCGCCTGCGCCCGCAACCTCGCATCCACAACCGCTTCATACTCAAGCTCACGGAGCCGGGGGCGCCAGCGAGCCAAGTCGAACTGAGGCACGAACGTAGAGGCACAGTGCGATGAACGAAATTTGATCACAACGATGGATACTGAATATAAGACACTAAGCATACATGGCGAGTTTACTAATCATACAGGTACGCCATACGTAAAAGGGACAGTGGTTACCCTTTCACGCTTTTCCCCCTGGGGGCGACTCTTGTAGGCTTTTTACGCGATCGTGATCTTCTTGGGTGCCATCTCAGGCGTCGTCTTCGGGAAGGTCACGGTCAGCACGCCGTTCTCCATCGAGGCCTTGATGTCGTTCTCCTGCGTACCAAGTGGCATCAGCATCGTCGCACCGTCACAACGAACTTCACGGCGTACGCACCTTCGTGCCCTGAGGGAGGCCAAGCGAGCGGGAGAACCTGCCGAGGTGGCGCTCGCGGACGGCGTAGCCATTCTCGTCGCGGTCTTGCTCCAGCTTGGACTCGCCCGCGACGGTCAAGACACCGTTGTGCACGTCGATGGAGACGTTGTCCTTCTTGAGCCCGGGGAGCTCGAACGTCGCGGTGACGAGGTTCGAGGTGGTGTCCTCGTGCAAGTCCATCCTGCATGGGCACGCGTGAGAGACAGTCTTTTGCGTGAAAGAGCGAGAGGGGACTCACCTTGGGCGGAGGAGGCCGTCACGGCGCTGGACCTGACGGTCTGCTGTGCCGTTGCCCGAGCCGCGCGGGCCAGAGCGGGCAGAGAAAGCCTCGTCGAAGAGACGGTCAAAGTCGGCGAGGGAGTAGAAAGGCTCGTAAAAGATGTTGGACAGAGACATGATGGTTCGTGAGCTGCGAGAGTAGAGACTGTAGAGTTTGTCGAGCGGATGTGTTTATGTTGGGGGAAAAGGGGGGCGAGGAGCGGGGGGGTATTTATACGCTGGACGGCGACGCCCATGAGGTTCAGTAGGCGTCATGGTGGTCGTCATTCGGTCTGGACGGGTGGTCAGGCGACGAGGAAGGTGCGAGCACACTGGCCGTGCAGAGTGCGCGCGAACGCTCTAGAGGCGGGGCTTGCCCTCTGTTGGCGGGGGTCGAGCTGGTGCTGGCCCTGCTGAGATGTTTCTAGAGCATTCTGTCATCTTCGCTACGTCTAAAGAAGGATCTAGCAGCCCTCGACGCTCGGTAGTCCACATATGGACCCCCCACAGACTCAGCGCATCATGACCCGAGGAGGTGGCCGTACAGGACAGACTGAGTACGCCCGCTGGTGGTGGACGAGGAGGCGGGAGTGGCGGGCCGGGGCAGGATGCGAACACGTGAGGGCGCCAGAGGCGGGAGACGGGCGCCATGGATGGGATGGGTCTAGGCGAGTGCTCGACTTGTCCTCGACCATCTCCTCCTCGTCGGTCCACCAAGCTGACTGTCACTGTATCATAGTCCCCGCCCTCCACCTCGCTCTCCTCTGGTCAGGCATCCTCAATTCTGTGTACGCACAGCGCGCGCTATAAGTGGTGAGTACCTGGTTGTCTCTTTGCCCATATTCTGTTGTCGGCGCGCGAGACTCCCTGCGCGGCATTTTCGTCGCTATGCCCGTCGGATGGCGTTTAGCTGCGTATCTCCGTACGTCGTGTCGCCCGACCAACTTCGGCGTCCCTAGTTGAAACCGCCTTCTGGTCTCCTGCCGTGTCGCATCGCACTCCCGCATCGCCATCGCACCCGAGCCCTTCCAACGACTCCAGATCGGTGAATGTGGCGATGCTCCTCTCTCTGTATCAATCTGGTTGCGCCCTCATCCATGGCACCGCTGTCGGAAGCGTGCCTACTTACACACGCACCTTCCAGGCTCAATATCTTCTGATAATTGGCAGCATGTTTTGGGTGCTCGCTAGACATCATCACACTCTGAACAGGAGCATTGCAGTCCCGTTTGCATTTCGCTGGTCGGCAGACTTTGGTCTGCCAACCTCGCTTTCTCCGTGCCGACCACGGCAGAGCGATCAGTGCATCCAACGATGACGCCCAGTATAGTTTGGAGCTCGGGGATGCTCACTAAGCGACGTGAATAGAATGACAGGGAATGGCGCGTCGCATTCTCCCTTTCTGTCCCGCTTTCAACACTCTCCGCTACAGACTTTATGGACCTCTTTTCTAGGTTTCATCCCACCTTGTTTCCAAGTGTCCTAGCGGTGGCTGCGCGTGCGCTCATCGCCTCCGTTGTCTGCCCGAGCTTGCCCAGCAGTTGCTGACCGGGGCAGCCCGGAATCCCCCGCTCCGCACATAGAGTGGTTCACTCGGAGTGAACACAGCAGACTCACCGAGGGGCTCAGGCCGCGCCGCGGCATCGCCAACCATTCGCGCGCTCGTCCTGACACGAAGCCCTTAGGAAGTTGTCTTCTCTCAGGCTTGACACGACTGTACTTGCCAACTACCGTTGCGTACTTCGCGTATTGTCACTGACGCTGCCCTCAGTTTGTCTACATTGCCACGACACCTCAAACGCGACGACCACGTCATATACACAGACCTGTGACGATCCTATCCCCAACATTCCTGTCGCATCACGCACGGCCACCATGCCCGCCTCCGCCATCGAGTACTTCAACAGCCTCGTGCCCTCACTGCCCATCGCTCTGCGCAATCACCTGCTCGGCCTCCCGTACGACACCGTCCACGCGGTAGACACCCTCCTCCGCTTTGTGCTCGAGGCACCCTGCCCGCTGACGGCCCCCGACGAGATGCGCGCGAACTGGGACAAGGCGCAGCACGAGGGAGCCTGGCGCATCGCCCGGCTCAAACAGTCCCAGCAGCACCAACAACCACAACCCGGCCCGTCGACATCTTCGCCGAACCAGGCAGGCGTGAAGCGCACGCGGGAGGACCCATCCGCCTCGCCGCCCAGCACAACGACAAAACGGGCGAAAACGGACGCGCACGAGACCGCGTCCCTGGCTAGGCGCGCAGACGACGCGGACGACGACGACGACGACGACGACGACGACGACGACGACGACGACGATGACGACGACCCACCACTCTTCACGCTCCACGCGCTCTCGCTGACAGCACCAATCCGCAAAAAGGCGGATATCACGGTGCACGCGCGCACGCTGCGCCTGGCGCACCCCGCGTCGGGCACGCCCGAGCATCCGCCGATCCGGCTGGCGGACTTGAAGCGCGCGTTCCTACTCCCGACGCGCGGGAAGAGCAAGCCGCACTGGACGGTGATGCTGATGCCGAGCGACGTTCCGGTTGCGGCGGGCAAGGCGGGTGCGGAGGCGCGGGGGAAGGAACGCGCGGGCGAGCAGGCGGCGCTGGTCACATTCGGCGTGGACGCGGTGCCTGCCGTGCTCAGCACGTCGACCTACGTCAGCACGAACAGCGGGGCGGCGCATGCGGAGACGACACACCACGCGAAGGGGACGCCCGCGCTGGGAGCGCTGCGGGCGTTCCTGGGGCACCTGCCAGCGGCGGTGCTGGAGCCGTCGGTGGACGTGTTCCGGAGCGCGGGCGGGCTGGGGGCGGCGGATGGTGTCGCGGGCGTCGAGGCGCACAAGGGCGCGAAGCCGGGCACGCTGTGGTTTCTGCGCGAGGGCGTGCTCTGGGATGGGCGGCCCGCGGAGTTCTTCGCGCTCGAGGACCTCGCGCGGGCACGCGGCGACGGTACGGATGGCGTGCGCACGATCAGCGCGACGGGGAGGACGTGCTCGGTGATTGTCCGGCGCGTCGAGCGCGATGACGCGGACGACGCGCGGGCGGGTAAGGAAAAGGAAAAGGAGGATAATGACGACGAGGACGAGGACAATGACGAGGCGCGGGCGGTGGAGGTGGACTTTGGGATGGTGGATGGGAAGGAGCAGGATGGGATCGCGCGGTGGGTCAAGCGCCATCGACACCTCTTCGGCAGGCGGGACGCCGCGGCGGCGACGACCCCTTCCTCGCGAGTGCAGGCGCACGGTGCCACTGCCAATGCCGCTGCGGGGCCCAGCACCGCCGCGGACACGCACCCACCTGCTGAGGGCTCAGACTCGGAGGACTCGGAGGACTCGGACTTTATCGCGGCGTCGTCGGACGGCGGGTCCGCGACGAGCGAGTCTGCGTCGGACGCGCCCGGCGCGGAGACCGTCGAGGAGGGTGAGGATGAGGCTGAGGCACCCGGTGGAGAACACGAGGAGGACGAGGAGACGCTCGACCCCGCGCGCCACCCGCTCCTCCGCCCGGGTGCGATGCCGAAGCGCATATCGCGCATGGCGCTGGACATGGTCGTGGGCATGATGGAGGGGGAGCTCGCAAGCGGGGAGAGGGAGCTCGCAGGCGGGGAGGCGAGCGACGAGGAGGAGGAGGACGAGCTGGAGGACTGAGTGCTGGGGCCGCGCGAGAGGCCGGCGGCTGGCTGGGACGAGGGAGGGCTGCTGCTGCTGCTGCAGAGGGGGAGAGGAGAAGGGAGAGCACGGAGCGAACGCTGGGGACGCTTGCATTACCGCTGGGATCATGCACGCCGCGTGATCCCGACCACACATGTTACTGTACGCACTTGGGGTGACTGGACTCGGGTCTGTAAAGAGGTTATCATACATTTGACCACCCAGGCGCGTGCGCGAGTCAGTAGCGGATGTCGATGAGTGAATGCAGCTGAAGTATGAGGGGCGTGGCTGAACGAGTTCCATGTCGTGCTGAATTACCACTGTCGAACTCGAGTGATTTACGGTTTATGGCTAAGAACTCTACATTGTACGAGTTCCGCGTCTTTGGCCAACGGATGTCCGGCTGTCGGTCTTGATGCTCAGTTATGGTCGGGAGTCCTCCGTGTTTCCATTGTCAAGGTTCGAGTCTGATATCTCTTCTGGAGGAACTAACTTTGAAGGCTCAGTCCTGGGTGCCGTATGCAAGAATGGCTCTACGGAATACACATCGAGACACCTGAGATACTGAATACATGGATCTGATGAACCAAGGGCGATGACAGCGCTAACATAGTAGTATGGGGTGTGAGGACCTTCGCAGTTTACTTCACAGCTTCCGAGCCTGCAGTACAAGCACAGGTGGCTAGCCAAGGATGCACCAGCCCAGGCACACCCCTCGCGGGCGCCGGCGAGGCTACAACCTTGCTACGAGCGCGCCAGCTTGCAGAGGCCGGATGGACACGAGGACTAGGATTGGTCACTCTGCGCACTCGCGCAAGGTCATGGGCGAGAAGTAACAGTATGTCGCGGCCGAACGGTACGGCGAGGGACGGCCCGGAAGATGTGAACGGAAAGGACGCCGTGGCGACGAAGACTCACAAGGAAACCCTGCGAGGTCGCATGAGGTGCGCAGGGTGCTTTTCTTCGCCGTGGGTAAATTATCGCTGTGTTTCCGGGGACCTCACCCAGTAGCCTATCACAGTGCCAACCGAACTAGGATGACATGCATTTTGCCGAAGCCTACAAGCTGCTGCTATACTGTTACATATGCATATCAATCGATACTCCGCCCCCATGCCCTGCTGCACGTTTGCACAAACACAGAAGAATAACCTCAAGCGATCGCAATCATCCTCGGCGCCATTCCGGGGTGGTCTTCGGGAACGTCACGGTCAATACGCCGTTCTGCATTGCCGCCTTAATGTCGCTCATCTGCGACGCGGGCCGTCAATATTTCGTTTGAGCACATCAGGAGTGGAGGACAAACCTTTACGCCCTGAGGAAGCGCAATGGAGCGCGAAAACTGGCCAACGCGCCGCTCGCGAACGACGTACCCCATGTCGTCGCGGGTCTTATCAGACCTCAACTCGCCGGATATGGTCAGCATGCCGTTGCGCACTTCAATCGCGACGTCGTCCTTTTTGAGGCCCGCCATCTCGAACGTCGCACTGACCATGTTCGACCTGGGGTCCTCGTGGAGATCCATCCTGTCGGGGTGCGTGAGCGGTGGGCGCGAACCGTGGATGTGTGAATTACCTCGGGCGAATGAACCGAGACATCTGGCCTAGGTACTGGTGTTGCATCTGCCGCTCATCGCGCCCTACGCGATCGCCCATGCGCGCAGAGAAGGCGTCGTCGAAGAGGCGGTCAAAATCGGTGAGGGAGTAGAACGGCTCGTAAACTGAGGTCGAGAGGGACATGCTGATCACCTGGGTTCGATGGGGAGGAGGATATTATTCATGCAGAGTTAGTGTAAGTGCTACTCCGCTTGGGGGGGGTGAACTGGAGGGTGAGAGGTTATATACCGTTCGGACAGAGAAGAGCATCGAGTTTGCTAGGCATCATCACCGTCGTCACTTTGAGTTTCGGGGTGGGTCAGACGACGGCGACGTGAGCGCATGTGGTCTATCATAACACTTCGAAGCCGGTGTTCGAACGCTCTGGAGGCAGAGCTTACCTTTGAGCAGAATCTTTGCGCAACATTATTGGGCCTTCGTTGGTCCGCACACGACAGGATTCGCGCGTGAGGTGCTTTCGATTCCATTATAGTCTCTTGCAGTCAGACTTATATCTCCACGCCGGTCCGTGCATGGGCTCCTCGCTGCCGTATGAGTTCGGCGCGTATGACCATAGGGTGGCGATAGTTCAAGGCCTGACTGGTGGAATGCAAGTCGCTGGAAGTCCAATCAGAAGAGGATATATTTCGGAGTGAGAAATAGGCTCACTCCATGGCTTTGGAAGCCCTAGTTCGACATTCGCTCTGCTTTCAGGCTGTCAGCTGCACTGCTTTTCAACTCTGAGCTGCGGAAGGTAGATGAGATTATTGAATGCATGCTAAAGGGAATATACACACAGCAACCTCAACTAGACTTTGCCTGATCTGAAGGTTTGGTTAGTATGCCACTCCTGTCCTAGGGGAATGGTTCAACTCACATGTCCTAGCAAGTTTTGGGCTGCAACTTGAATTATCCTTCTTCATCAGATCGATCTCGTGGTCCTTGCACCTCCACGTCATTTCTTTGGAGGACTGTGAAGTCGGGGGGACAACTAACCATTGGTTAGCCTCCTTCGACCAGCATGCTAGCGGGCTTATTCCGCGAATCAGCCAGGGGTTAGGGTTTACGCACGCTATATTCCAGTCAGTGTCGGACTCCGGCCCGATCGGCGGTCTAGTCCGCGCTTAAGATCGGGACAATATCCACTCAAACCGCCCACGACTGTGTCCAGTCTACTGTTCCAGAGTAAACCCAGCTCCTAGAACCATCTGTCGCTACAGTGTTCTCATTCCTACACATGAGAAATGAGTTCGGTGTCCAAACAATAGATCATGTGCTATATCCTAGAATAGAAACTACAGACAATTTTCTAATTAGTCAATTTTATCTATATTGGGATAATAAACAGAGGAAGAGAACACTGCAGCATGGCTAGCCAAACTGGTCCAGGTGCACCACAGACAATGCCTGATGTGGTTGATGGTTACTTGTATACTGCACAGTGCACTACATTAATTATGCATTCATTTGCATCAAAATGTGAACAAAATGATCTTAGGAATTGAACCTGTGACCTTTCATAAACTGTTCCTACACTACTTTCACACTTTAGTCACTACACCATACAGCCTTATTATGCTGGAACACTGTTCCACTGTACCTTTAGGTGATAATAAGAACTTGATTGTACTTGATGTCTGACTATATTGAACTTATAGAGGAGGAGTATAGCACAAAATCTAATTATGCTATGCTGTGGTCCAGATAGCTCATCTTTTCAAAGAAAGAGTGGAAATAAGTCCCTTATTTATAGAGCAGTATGAAGATACACAATAGTGATGTTACCTTGTATGTCTCACATAAGACACACAAGGCACATAAGACATACAAGGTCATGCTTATGGCTTGTAAGGCATATCAGACACTGGGCTTCTTTAATAAAGTCAGCTAAAAATGAATGGCATTGACAAACAGAAAATTCACATTAAGATTAGCATTTACCTTGGACTCCTTAGAATGCATGATACTGTGTGTGCACAAGGTAGACAAGAAAAACCAATCACTTGAGTAAGGGTTGGTTGACCTTGGCAAGATACACAATATGCAGGCAAGGCTTTATAGCCTTGTACACATGAATCACTTAAATTCCTTGGCAAAACATAAAAGACAATATGGTTTTTTCTGATGCAAAAACTAAGATTTCTCTAAGTTCAAGAGCTGCAGTAGACACAAGAATAATAGTGAAAACATACATAATAAGGCTGTATAGAGTAGTGGTTTAAGTGTAAAAGTAGTGTGGGAACAGTTTATAAAAGGTCATAGGTTCAATTTCATCTGTGTATTAGGAAAGATACATTTAATTTGTGGATATTGTCAAGGCACATAAGGCAGTTGAGCCATAAAGACAAGTGATTTACTTTCTGGTCTTGGCCAAGTTCTATCAAAAACACAGTGTTTTGATCAAGACAGCCAAGGTAGCTATAAACATGGACAAAACTGAGCTTAAAAAAGAAACCTGCCACATAGGGAGTTGAACCCATGACCTTCTATAAACTGTTCTCACACTTTGTCTGTACTTTAATCATTGCTCCATATAGCTTTATAATATCTGTTTTCACTATCATTCTTGTGTTTGCTGTGACTTTACCTTCAATCAATAATTAAGACTTAATTATTCTTAATGTCATAGCTGTAGTAGCAGGGACATAGCACAAGATATAATCATGCTATGCTGTAGTTTAAATGGCTTATATGCTCAAAAAAAGATGTGTATTATAACTCAAACAAGTCCCATATCTATATAAACAGTATGTGACAGAGGTAACAGCAATGCCACCTTGTGTGTCTTGTACAAGGCACACAAGGCCATGGCATGGCTTACAAGGCATATCTGACACTGCATTTCCTTAACATAGTCAGCCCAAAATGCATGGTGTCAGTAAAGAGAAAGCCATACATTATATACCAGCACTGCAACATACTAATAGGCCTGTCACTGAAGAATGAATAAGAATGAATGTATAGAAAACACATGTGTCTTGGGCCAAGTACAACTACAAATGAAGATATCTTTAAAAAGGATATCAAGGCAGAGCCATGTTTTGTAGGCCTTGTATGCCATAAATGTCATGCCTGGTACCTTATATGCTTTATACAGCACTTATCAGCCAGCAGATCAGCTTGCAGTCAAGAAAGCCCTACAGTTCTCAATCCTCAATGGAGACCTTTCACTGGTCTATAAGCATAATTAAGTTATATAGTCAAATTAAGTAAGTTTTGTGCACCTTCCAGTATTGCTGGCTTAGGATAAGCCTTGCAAGCATTAGAAAGCAGATATTGGGGGGCAGTGCACTATCAATAGTCAAGCCTATAAAGATTTTCTGAATGCAATTGTGGTACATTTCTGCCACTGTTATGTCCTCAGTTGATGAGAAAATGCCAATGAGTGTGTCATCAAACTAGGTCCTGAGCCAGTGCAGAAAGGTCATGTAGTTGTTAGGTAGATTGGAATTCCAATTTCTGATCCCCTGCATCAGAGTTGCATATACATCCCAAAAACAACCTCTAAGGCTCTGAACATGTTTCAATTATCAGTTCTCTGTTTGAGCAGTCAAGTCTACCCTCGAACATGCCTCAAATACCACCCAAGCTTCAATGACTATGACCATAATGGTCAACTTAGCACATGACCACCCATGTATGAGCATGCTCCGAGTACATTTAGAGTCCATCAGTCTTCAAGAGATAACCATCGGTCCTTGAGTAATAGCATCAGGACCTGAGATCCTCCACTGTGCTGGTATTTGTGGGCATCCATGCCTGTCACAGTGACCCATGTGAACCTCCCCTTGCATCTGAGACATTGGAGGCTGAGACCACTTTGCAGTGTCATGAGCCAAAACTGTTCAACTCATGGACATAGTAAACTATGCTCAGAAGCTCACTATAATTTTTCTCATAATTTTTATATTTTATTTGAATTTATATAAACAAAACAAAGTAGTTATGCCAGTAAGTTCACTTAGAGCCCAGTTATGCCCTGATTATGTAATCCACCAGGAAGCACCACAGACCCCCATCCATGCAAACAACCCCCAGAACAGTTGAGGCTATGCTACTATTGGCCAAAAAAGTATTAGGCTACACACACACATTTGTCCTTGTTGAGCACAACCTCATGTTCTGCAAGGCAGTAAAGCACTGCTTTGATGTCTTTACAATGCTGTTCCCAAGTTTGAGAATAGATGATAATATCATCAAAGCAGACCATGACAAACCAGTCAAGAAATTTTCAAAGGATGTTATTCATCATATTTTGGAAGGTTGCGAGTGTGTTGACAAGTCCAAATGGCATGATGCAAAACTGATAGTGCTTGAATTGGGTTTAGAATGCAGTCTTTGATTTAGCATTATTGGCAAGACGTACCTGCCAGTACCCAGATCAAGTGATGTGAAATATTTTGCACCAGCAAGATTTTGATATGAGTTGTCTATGTGAGGCAGTGGGTAAGAATTTCACTTCATGATGGCATTCAAAGTGCAATAATCCACACAAATGCGCAGCTTCCCATCTTTCTTTCAAACAGGCAAGAGAGGCGATGACTAAGAGGACTCACTTGGCTCAATAATCCCATCACATAATCCTTCCTCAACAAATTCCTGAATAGTGTTATGCTCAGGCAGTGATAATGGTCTTCCACGAGTGCAAAGGGTCTGCTCCATGGAAAGCAATGGAGTGTCAATATGGTGCATCCAGCATGGTCATTAATGTGACCAAACATGCCTCTAAACATAGGAAAAGAAACCCCACCACACACTATACCAGGTGAAACACCGGTATGTGGAGCCTGGGCAAAAGTGCACTATGAGGGTCAGGGTACTTGAGTACCCTACAGCGGTCTAGTACGAGGGTGCCCTGAGTAAGGACGAGACTCTCAATCCATGCAAAAAGCCTTTGAGACAGGCAAAGGGGCCTGAGAGGCTGGACAGAAGAGCACTAATGCTTGAAGAAGAGGTAAGCTGTTCGAAGGAGTGTGCTGAACATTTGAGGGCATGTGCGAGGTGCTTGAACTGTTGTGGTGCTTGCAAGTCTCTGGGTGTTAGACATTACTGGAGGGAACATACTCACCAGATGTTGATGAGGGTGAAGGGGTAGGCAGGTGGACAGAAACCAATGGGTCAATACCGAAGGCGCACAATGTCGAAACCAGTAAGGGAATCTTCTTCTGGAAGGAAGTGCAGCAGGCAAGCAAGGAGGATGGTCAAGAAGATAGATGGTAGCAGTGATATATCCCAGGGAGTATGCGGTACTCAAACTCTACTCAGGGCATGAGGTGCAAACTCAGACTTGTGGATGTAACTATGTGGTAGCTCCCTCTTCTCAGTTCCTTCCCTCCGGTTCTTATTCTTCTCCCTGCCCCCTTTCTCACACATTGCCTATGCCTCCCTTCCATTCCTCCTCTTCCAGCCCCTTCCTGTTGTCCCCCATTACCTCTTTCTCTCCCTTCTGAGTCTTCTCTTTCTCTTTTAACCTCTCCCAGGTCTCTCCCACCCCTTCCTAACTGCTAGTTTCTCCCCCCTTTACAACTTTCTCTCTTGTTCCCCACTTCCCCGATGTCTCAACCACATGGACTGAACCCATACACCACCAGTTACTCACTGTGGTTCTACGACCTTCTCAAAATGGTTCACCATGAGTGTGAGTTCGAGCTGCCTCTGGTCCTAGCCAAACCTGGTGAGTGGCTTGCATGGGCCCATGGCCTTAGGTGGATGATCGTGCATCATCCCCTTGTCAGTTCTCTGTCTCTGCCCCTTTACACTTTCTTCTGCAGCATATACTTTTTGAGTCTTGTGCCCATGCCTCTGTGCATGGCGACATCACCATCCCCTCCCCTCGTGCCTTCCCTCTGGTCAATGATACCATTGTGTACCTTGACGCTGTCTTCCAAATGCTTCCTCCTGCACTAGAAGGAGCAGGTGTCCCATACTCAGCGATCGCCTGGTCTCCCAAATGCATTCAAGCCAAGCAGGAGGCTGCTGACCTTGGTGGTCCTCTTCCTTCTGTTCTCTATGAAGACCCATCACTCTTCTTGTCTTTCCTCCAGGTGTCAACTGATGGCTGGGAAGAGTTCTCCAGGAAATTGACTTTCACCCAGCACAAGTTCCACGACTCATTCAGTCTCCTCCATCTGGAGATAGCTCATCTCGGGGAAGGCTTCATTGCCGTGAACTCTTGCCTCTGGTCTGTCCATCACCAGCTGTTTGAGGGTGTTTTGTTCCAGGACTTACACTCAGGGCTCACTGCGCAACTCATATTTGATCGAGTAGGAGAGATGGCTCCTCCGGAGTGGGGAGAGTTGGGTGATGAGGATGAGAAAGCAGAACTCGGTCACCTTCCACTGCACTCTATTTCGTAGATGATAGTTTGCCATTGAATCGTAGCTGTCCGCATCTTGTCCAAGCTGAGTGACTAAGTGCCTGACCTTCCTTCCAGCTCACATTCTCCCTTCCAGAGGAAGAGCAGAGTTTGTACGACTCCTGGAAGGGACCATTGGCCTTCCAGAAAGTGTTCGTTTGCTCAATTCTGGGACCAGAGGGGTGGGCTTGGCCCACACTGTGTGTAAGGACATTCGAGAATACGAAGGGACATTCAAGAGAAGAGGAAGGACATTCAAGGGTACAAAGGGATGTTCAGAAGGATGAGTTACTTAGCAGTGGTGCACTTGAAGTGCACCAGGTTGCTCAAGGACACTTGAAAGTGCTTGGGCTAGGGCGTCATGTTTGATAAATGCTTGAAGGGTCATGGCGTGTGCTCGAAGGGCTGTAGTGGGGCATCAAGGACATGGGAAGATGGTAGACTTATCAAGGGAGGAATGAGAGGGTCGAGCTTTGAAGGCTCGAGAAGGAGAGGGGTGCTGAGAAGGAGAAGGAGATGACAAAGGGAGTTCTGAGTGAACTCAACTATTCAATTGATGAGTGGAGTTGAGAGACTGACTCTGAGTGGTAAACTTCTTTGGTTATTAGGGAGAGTAGGTATGGTATATATACACTAGTGTCAGTATATCTACTCTACTCTGAAAGTGTGGGCGTGTCTACAAATGCACCCAAGAATGAGGTCAGGAAGATCCCCTCAAGTGAATCGAGTAGATTGCAAGGTACGGGAACAGAGTGGGAGGGCCAGGAGGCCTGAGATGTGTTTTACCATATCAGGAAGGCCGCCACAGGGCAGGCATAGCTTCTTCTGTTATTGTCGCCAGGAGGCAGCATGTCTAGCTATCATGTTTCTTCCATTGGCGGTGGCCCTCTGGAGTGGACTAGCTCTTCCAGGAGTTTGGACTCCAATGCCATTATTCAACAGTCGATGGACCCCCAATGTGCTTAAAGGCTGCTCGGAGATGTTTGAAGATGAGTGGGAGCATTTGACGGTCCGGTGTGCATGAGCAATACTTGGGGGCATTCAAAGGCTCAATGAGCATGTGAAGGCTAGCTCACAGTGGCAGGGGGTAAGGCTGCTGCTTGAGTGAGAGGTCAAAAATGGTGGCCTCAAAGGCTTTTGGAGCTTGGCTGAATGCCAGCCATATCAACGTAAAGGGGGGTGTCTGACCTTGGTATGAAAGATCTTACTGAATTTGATTTTCATTATAGACTTCAAACGTTTGCCAAGCATTTTTTCAGGTTCTTCTTTTTCATTGGCCACAACAAGGTGCAATGCAACAGGGGTATGTGTGACTGGCATCAGTTGATTCATCAATGTTCCTGTACTGGGCTTTAATTCAACATAGAGACCAGAACATGGGTTGGTGAGTTTCCAAGAGTTCTTTGACCAGTTTGGTTGGGCATCATGATGCTTTAGAAAATTTTGTCCAACGATCAGACTTAGGTGATCATCATTAAGCACATAGGCATACATCAGATACTTCATATGGCAAACAGCACTGCCACAGGCTGGATGCATAAGAGAAAAGGTGGTTGTACATGGAAAGGGTAGTGAGCACTATATGCCATTGGTCAATTAGGGAGACTAATATGGAATAGTGCATTGTGCATGCAGGAGTTAGGAGTGCCTACTAAGAGCTGAGTAAGCATAAGTCAGCAGAATATATAAGCTGAATAAGCATGAGTCAGCAGGACAAATCAGAAAAAGTGAATGATAAAGCAGGTATTAATCAGCCAGTTCAGAAAGATATATAAACCCCCCATGTATGTACCCCCAAAGCAGTTCTTTCACCAAAAAGTAATATAGTTGAAGTGAGTGCAGAGTCTAAATGTGTGACTTGAAGCCTTCAGTTACTAACTTGGTAAGTTGCTCAGTAAAGCTGCACCAAAGCCAGCAAAGCTCAACTAAGACTGCAGTGTTAAGTCAGTCTTTTAGTCTTAGTATCATTCTCAAGTAGGCAGTTAGTGTCCCTGCTTACACAGGTATAGTCATGTTCTGGTCAGTCTTGCTTGAGCTAACAAGTGGTAGTTCAGGTAAGAAACTCATTGAAATTTCAGCATAGTTAGTTAGTTATATTCAGAGCATTCAGAGCCAGTATTATTTAAGCTAACAAGTAATAGTTTAGTTAAGAGATATATTGAGAAAAAGCTATATTCAGAACCATCAGAGGTGACATATTTTTGACCTAGTAACCAAACTAACAACCCCTTAAAGCTGTGATAAAACACATATAAAAACTACTCAGACCTCTCACAACCAAACAATCATAATAGCCTAGTATTATTGTCATACCCAGTGAACTGTGGCAGAACAACATATTTTGACCTGATAGCAGTGTCTTCCCTGACATAGTAAAACAGGGTATGGACCTCCTGGCCACATGCACACCCTTGGTGCTGATACACCTGACCCTCAGTCATGCCCTAAAAATGGCAATTGCACCCCAAATATGTCGAATATGCCCCAATTTTTGGCCTTCTCTTTGAGAGGTAAACCCCACCCCTTAAGACCTTCTAGTGCCCCTTGAGACCTTCTAGTGCCCTTTGAGACCTTCTAGCATCTTTTTAACATATTGAGGATGCATCATCCTTTAGGCAATCTCATCAGGCCCTGAGATCTCCAAAATGAGCTAGTCTGCTCTAGGTGACTGCACCCACTGGTGATACACCTGATGTTTGGCCAAGCTCAAAAAACTTCTGATGCCCTCAAACACCCCTCTGTTTTTGGCCTTTTATTTGAGTGGTCAGCCCTCCTTTAAGCACTGCCCTTGACCCCTGCCACCACAACTTGCCTCTCATGCACCTAATGCACCTCCAAACAAACTCAAGCATTGCTTGAGCATAACTAACTAGTGATCACTGTGGTCTGCCTATCATGCACCCTTTGAATGCTCTTGCTCACCTTTGAATGTCCCTTGAGCACATTGGGGATGCATTAATATTTAAATAATGGCATTGGAGTTTGAGTTTCTGGATGAGCTAGTTTGTTCCAAGAGACTGCCCCCAATGGAAGAAGCACAGTAGTTAGGCATACTGTCCCCTGGTGACAACAACAAGAGAAGCTATGTCCACTCTGTGATATACTCCCTGACATGGTGAAATATGTCTCACACCTTCTGGTCCTCCTGCTTCCCTCCTGCACCTAGTGTTGCCACAGCTCTGGCTCTGAGCCAACTTAAGCCAGCAGCCAAGCCAATTTAAGCCTAGCCAAGCCAGAGCTGATCCTGGAATAAGCCAGCTGGTGGCTCCAAGTGGCTGGCTGAGCCGACTCCAGCCACACTGCGGGTACCAGACCGCCCTGGTCCACCTCCTCCTGCTTTGCCCATTGCACCTTGCGAGTTGCCTGACCACATTCCTCCAGCTCACGACTGTGTAATAGCAGTCGCACTTGATGTCTTGCACCTCACCTCCATCGGGATGAAAACACGCAGGTGGGCCCACCATTCCACTGCCTGTCCTCCAACGAGAATATGCACTGCTGCAGGAATATGGCAGTGCAGCATGTCAGTGACATGTGCGAGGTGAGTCCATCACCTCGCTTTGCCCCACTGACCCCGCCAGCATCGACACCAGCTCTAGCATAGGCAAGGGCACGCAGACACAGCTGACGAACAAATGACACGAGGGAGCAGGCGAACAGTGGACATGGCGGGGACATGTGAATGGTGAGCATGGTGAATGGACAGTGCATGTGGCACATGTGGTGAGGACAGCACAGTGATCATGGGTACACAGGGGTCAATGCCCCGCATGTAGACACAATCAGGTGGGCATGGACTTCATTGGATGCCCACCATTTTCAGTGGCATGTGTAGTGTATTGTATCTACATTAGAAAATAGTATAGATTTTATTACAGCTGCTGTAAACTATTAAGCTGGCCAGTAAGATCACTAGTACATAAGTAACTATGGCTTAGCTGGCTTGAAGCCGCAACTTAAGCTCAGGCTCGCGGCTAGCCTAGCCGTGACCAACTGTATCACTACCATACTACAGCACTACTTACTCATCTACTAGTTGTACAAGGCTGCTATATAGGTGTTAGTATTTTTCATTGGCTGTCAGCTGGCTTAAGCTGGCTTGGGGGATATGATGGCTCAGCCAGCTGGAAGCCACTGATATGCCTGGCGTTCAGTAAGCTCCAACAGTCCTCGAGGTCCCCGAACTACTCACTGTTTTTGAACTTTCGTTCAAGCAGCCGGCTCTCCTTCAAGCACCAGACCGACCCCCTGCCACCGTGAGCTAGCCTTCAAGCACTCGTCGAGCAGTCAAATGCCCCCAAGCATCACTCGAGCACACCGGTCCATCAAACACTTTCACTCGCTATCAAACATCTTTGGGCAGTCTTCAAACACATCGGGGACCTGTTGGCACTCAAGCGATGGCATTGGTGTCCAAACTCCTGGAAGAGCCAGTCCGCTCCAGGAGGCCACTGCTGACAGAAGAAGCATGGTAGCTAGGCATACTGTCACCTAGTGACAATAATAGGAGAAGCTATGCCCACCCTATGGCGGCCTTCCTGACATGATAAAACATGTCTCAGCCCTCCTGGCCCTCCTGTTCCATTCCCACACTGCATGATCCACTCAATTTGGTCAAGGGGGATCTTTCCGCTTACTTCATCTTTGAGTGCATTTGTAGATATGCCCACCCTCTAAGGTAGCGTAGGCATACCTGCACACATGTATAAATACTGTACATGTCTTCCCGAATAAGCAGAGAAGTTTACCACCCAGAGTTAGTCTCTCAACTCCCCTCATCATTAGTATAGCCTGAGTTCACGCAGAACTCCCCTCGTCATCTCCTGTTCTCCTTCGCAGTGTTCCCCTCATTCTCTCGCCCCCGAAGCTCGACCCTCTCATCTTCCCTTTGACAAGTCTATGCCTTACCCGAGCCCTCAACAATGCCCAACGGCCCTTCAAAGTACGCCGCGACCCTTCGAGCACCCTCCGACCAAGTCCCTTCACCCTGAATGCATCCAAAGGTCCTCAAATGGCCTAGTGCACTTCAAAGTGCACCTTCACTGAGTATTCTGCATTCTCGAGCCTCTCTCGTACTTTCAAATGCCTCTTCGAAGCCTTGAACAACTCATTGCGCTCTCAAGCACCCCATTTACCTTCGAATGTTTGGCACTACCTTTCAAGCAGTTGCCTCTTCATCAAGCCCTCATGCTCCTCTCTTTGGCCTCTTGGGCCCCATCTCGTTGTCTTGAGGGCCTCCTGTGTGGATCGAGAACCTCATCCTTACTCAGGGCATGCCCATACTAGACCGCTGATGGGTACTCAAGTACCCTGAACCTCCTTGTGCACTTTTACCCAGGCTTCACATACTGGTGTTCCACCTGGTATAGTGAGTGTAGGGGTTTCTTTTCCCACACTTTGAGGCTCATTTGGTCGCATCACCATGGCTTAAGCCCAGCCAATCACAAGCCCAGCCATACTTGTGTAAGCTAAGCTGAGCCGGCATGCAGCCGTGGCTTTTCCCAGCTGGCTCATGGCTAGCCCAGCCACAGCAACACTACCTGCACCTCAGGATCCACTTAAGGGAATCTTCCTGCTGACCTTATTCTTGAGCACATTTGTAGACAAGTAAAGTAGGCATACCTATACTCATGTATATACACTGTACATGCTTTCCCCAAATAATCAGAGAAGTCTACTCCCCAGAGTCAATCTCTCAACTCCACCTGTCATTTGCCCAGTCCAGTCAAGTTCACTCAGAACTCCCCTCACCATCTTGTTCATCTTCACAGTGTCCCCCTCATTCTCAAGCCTTTATTGCTTGACCTCCTTGTTTACCCTTCATAGAGTCCCCTGCTTTCTAGAGCCCTCAACACTCAATCCCAGCACTTTGAACACCTGCCTCACTCTCTCGAGTGCCCTCTACCATACAGCCTGCTCCTACGAGCATCTCTGACATCCCAAACTCTTACAATCAACCTCAAGTCCTAGGCACACTTCAAGCACACCCCCGATGTGGTGCTTGCGAGTCTCCAGATGTTAGATGTTACCGGAGGAAATGTACTTGCCAGATGTTGACGAGGGTAAAGGGATAGGCAGGTGAACAGAAACCAATGGGTTGATACCAAAGGTGCGTGATGTTGAAACCAGAGAGGGACTCTTCTTTTGGAAGGAAGTGCAGCAGGCAGGCAGGGAGGATGGTTAAGAAATAGATGGTAGCAGTGGTATATCCCAGTGAGTACATGGTACTCAAACTCTACTCAGGGCACGAGGTGCAAACTCAGACTTGTGGATGTAACTGTGTGGTAGCTCCCCCTTCTCAGTTCCTTCCCTCCGGTTCTTATTCTCCTCCCTGCCCCCTTTCTCACACATTGCCTATGCCTCCCTTCCATTCCTCCTCTTTCAGCCCCTTCCTGTCGTCCCCCATTACCTCTTCCTCTCCCTTCTGAGTCTTCTCTTTCTCTTTCAACCTCTCCCGTGAGGATGAGGAAGAGAATCCGGTCACCTTCCACTGCACTCTATTTCATAGACAATAGTTTGCTGTTGAACTGTAGCTGTCCACATCTTGTCCGAGGCTGAGCGACTGAGTATGTGACCTTCCTTCTGGCTTGTATTCTTCCTTCCAGAGGAAGAGCAGAGTTTGTGTGACTCTCAGAAGGAACTGTTGGCCTTCCAGAATATTGTAGGTCATAGACGTCACACAGCAGGGGGAGAGGAGACAAGAGGATGATATTGCATGGCTCGAAACAAGCCCTATATATACTGTACAGTGAGTGGCTATGGAACAATAGCAAACTCATACATAATGCTACACTACAATGGATGCAAGCAGCACAGGGTGTTGTTAGCGGTCAGACGTGATGTGTGTACTATAACACTCCCCCTCAACCAAGCCGCAGAGCAGCTCCCTAGGTTCGTAAGACACCGAGTTGTGTCATGAGTCCTTGGTGACAATCACAAGCGAGAGCCTTTGTGAAAAGGTCGGCTGAATTAATGTCTGTAGGGCAGTACTGTAGCGAGACAGTGTCGGCCAGGATGCACTCGCAAATGAAGTGATGTCGAATGTCAATGTGCTTCAAGCGCGAGTGATTGACATTGTCTTTGGACAGTGCAATCACTGACTGGTTGTCTGCATTAATAGATGTTGGTCCATCTTGTGTGAATGTGAGCTCGGTGAGCAGAGCGCGTAGCCAGATTGCATATCGAGTCACATACGAAATGGCCATATACTCAGCTTCCATGGTCGAGAGAGCAACAGTGGTCTGCTTCTTCAAGCTCCAGGCGATGATACCATTGCCCACAAGAAAAGCATAGCCTGAGATGGACCGCCTATCATCCGGGTTCACGCCCCACTCTGCATCTGAGTAGCCCTCAAGGTGAAAGTTGTGGTAGAATGCCTTAACATTCAGGTCACTGCTCGATCCATCATATGTGATTGCGAAGTCTTGTGTGCCCTTGAGGTACCGTAGGACATGCTTTGTGGCCTTCCAGTGGTCTTTACTCAGTCGCGAGTTGTGTTGTGAGAGTGTCTGGACGGCATAGCTGATGTCTGGGCATGTTCCGAGGGCTGCATACATGAGACTACTGACAAGAGCCTGGTGAGGCTTGGTCTTCATGTCAGAAGTATCCGCATTGGCTGGTGTCTTCGCAAGCTTGATGTGCATGTCAAGCGGGGTTGAAACAGTCGAGCAATCAGACATCGCAAATTGGTCAAGTACAGTTTGCACATACTGATGTTACAATACTGTGAGGGTGCGTGATGAGCGGTCTCGAGTGATCTTGAGCCCTAAGAAGTGCCGCATAGGCCCTTTGTCCTTGAGGTCAAACTTTGTGTCAAGTTCTTCCTTTAATTTCTTCATATCTTCCTTTGAGTCTGTGAGAAGTGCCATGTCGTCAACATGTACTCCCACAATGGTGAGGCAATTGTCCTTGATGCACCGGATGTAGATGCACGGGTCCGAGTGGAGTTGCGTGAAGCCGAGTGATAGGAGGACATTGTTCAACTTGATGTTCCAGACACGCCCTGCCTGCTTCAGTCCGTAGATCGCGCCGAGCATGTACATACCTCGGCCGGTCCCATCATTGTATCCCTCTGGCTGCTCCATCCAGATCTCCTCCTCCAACTTCCCATTCAGGTAAGCCCCCACCACATCCATCTGCTCCAGCTCCATGTTGCATTTCATGGCAACAGTAAGCAGGACTCGGATCGAGTCCATGCGAATGACAGGGGCAAAGGTTTCGAGGAAGTCCATACCTGGGATCTGTGCAAATCCCTTCGCAACGAGACATGCTTTGAATTCTTTCACTTTGCCATTTTCATCATGTTTGAGATGGAAAACCCACTTGCATCCAATGGGCTTGCAACCTGCCGGGATGTCACGTAGCTCGTAGACTTCGAGCTTCTTAAATTGGCCCATTTCACGATCCATCGCAACCTTCCAGTAAGGCCAGTATTCGCTCTTCATGGCCTCTTCAACAGTGTGAGGTTCAGAAAGCATCTCAGTGCCAGAGAGTGAGTAAGCAGAGGTGGTGTGCAAGTTCAGCATCGGCCTCAGTGTCATCCTCGACAGTTGCCTTCAATTTTTGCCACATCAGGTAAGTGACAGTTTGTCGTGCCTTGACATCCGTGAATGATACATAATACAGCTGACCTCCAATTGCTGCGGTCCGAGCCAGTCCCCACACATCCAAGATGGTCAGATCGCCAATCTCTTTGACCTCGGTGAGTGATTTCTTCGGAAATGGCTCAACGTGCTGCTTAGCCTCTATGCAGGTCTTGCACTGCTTGTGTGCCAGCGCGGACTCATCAATCTCTAGGCCTGACACCATCCCCTTGTGCTTCAGCGTCAAGACCACATGCGCGTCCATGTGGCCGAAGATCCGGTGCCACTTATCCAATGACTTCCACTGCTTCGGGCACACTGGTGCTGCAAGGTGAGTCTTCTCCTCGCATTTTGGGCTGATGGCCATGTGGTACAGATAGCGTGAGATCCAGGTGCCACGCAGAAATGTATATCCGCCTTTGTCCTTTGCATTGAGCTGCCCACCACTGATCTCAATCCGGTGTCCCGCTGCCTCAAGTCTTCTAAGTGAGACAAGGTTATGGGGGATTGCAGGTGCGTGCACAACATCTCTGAGGGCGATCATCTTGTGCTGACCATCTATGTCTGCAAGGACCTTGACTGTCCCCCTCCCAAGCACTGCTATCGATCCAGTGCCATTGAGTGTTGCACCCGGTGTGGCGTGATAGTCCGAGAAATAGTCGTGACAGCACGCAACATGCACCATTGTCCCAGTGTCTCCCAGCCAATCATTGGCATCGAGAGCAGCAAATGCGAGGTCAGAATCTTCATGTGGCACGATCTCAGTAGCAACAAATGCGTAGCTGTCCGTGTCCGACGTCTCAGCCACCATCGCCTTCACCTTGCCACCACCCTTGCCTTTGTCCTCCTTGGACTTCTGCTCAGTGTGTTTCTTTTCTTTCCTCCTCTTTGCAGCTCCCTCATGATCTGGACAGTCTGACTGGAAGCTGGGCTTGCCACAAGTCCAGCAGCTGGGTGGCTCTCGCTTGCCCTTGCTCTTCTGCTTCTGGAACTTCCCGTGCAAGGCCGTCTCCTCGGCATGAGACTTTACACACCGATCCTCGTCCATGATTCGAGCAATCAACTCAGCGGAGTCCTTCAAGCCGGTCCAATAATCGAGGGTCGCCATGAATATGTTCCATGACTCCGGGAGTGCGGTGAGTATCGATATTGAGAATTCATCCTCCAAGACCGTCTGCTGAAGCGTCAACAGGTCATCCCAGTAGCCTGTCATCTGATGGATGAACTCCTCGATGTCCTGGTCTTCCATGCATGTCACGCAGAACATCTTGCGGCACGCTTGAACAATTGCGAGAATGCCCTGCACCTTGTACATCATCTCGAGCCTTTTCCAAGCATCATGGCTTGTCTGCGCCACCTTGACATAGATAAGCACCTTATCGGCTACCCGCAGCCAAATCGCGGTAAGTGCTTTTCGATCCTTTGTCTTCCAGGTACTTATCTCCTTCTCCCTCGCCTCCTTCTCCTCTGCCTTTGCGCCTGCTCCCAACGGCGATGGACACGTGAGGTTGCCACTCACATAGTCCCACAGATCTGCATCGATCAAGATATCCGAGAGGCGCACCTTCCAGGTCTGCCAGTTGTTGGCTCCAGAAAGTGCTTCAATCTTGTATCGAAGGACATCGGCCATAGCGTCTGAGAACGGAGGATGGGAGAGATCACAAGCAGAGGGTTTGAGGTGAGTTCTTCAGTTAGAGCAACCTAGGGCTCATAACCTATTGTAGGTCGTAGACGTCGCACAGCAGGTGGAGAGGAGACAAGAGGATGATATTGCATGGCTCGAAACGAGCCCTATATATACTGTACAGTGAGTGGCTATGGAACAATAGCAAACTCATACATAATGCTACACTACAATGGATGCGAGCAGCGCAGGGTGTTGTTAGCGGTCAGACGCGATGTGTGTACTACAACACAGAAGGTGTTCATTTGCTTGATTCTGGGCCCATAGGGGTGGGCTTGGCCCACACCGATAAGTACCTCATATCTTTGAATGTACCTATGGTCCTTTGAACATACCTACAGTCCTTTGAACATTTGGCTTGTTCTTCAAACATTTATGTCACCCTTCAAATGACCTCTCTTTTACTTCACACTCCTTCATCCAGCCTTTTGGGCCCATCAGTCAGTCTTGAAGGCATCTCATGTGTGTCATAACCCTTGTCCTTACTCGGGCACCCTTGCACTAGACCACTGTAGGGTACTCAAGTATCCTGACCTTCTTAGCACACTTTCACTCAGGCTCCACATACTGGTGTTCTATCTGATAGTGTGTGTGGTTGAGGTTTCCTTTTCCTGTGCTTCAAGGCTCATTTGGTCGCATCACCAGAAGAAGCACTGTAGTGAGGCATATTACCCCCTGGCAACAACAACATGAGAAGCAAAGTCCACTTTGTAGTGTCTTCTCTGACACAGTAAAACATGACCCAGCCCTTCTGACCTATATGCTCTCTTTTAGGCTCTTTGGTCCTCTTGAAGGGGATTCTCCTGCTTATATAATCTTCAGACTTGTTTGTAGATATGCCAGACCTCTAGTGTAGAATAGACATGTCTCATTCATGTATATATACAGCACATACTCTCCTTAATCATCAGAGAGGTTTTCCCCTGGAGTTTCACTCTCAACTCCCCCTAGCCTAAGAAGAGTTCACTTGGAGCTCCCCTCATTGCCTCGTTCATCTTCACAGAGTACCCTACAATTTCAAGTCTTCAACACTTGGCCCTCATTCACCTTCACAGAGTACACCACATTTTCCAGTCTCTGACACTCAACCCTAGCCCTTTGAACATTTCTCACTCATCTTGAGCACCCTCAACCAGTCTTGCCCCTCTTGAGCACCTTTGACACCCCCAGTGCTCTCCTGAGCACCCTCAAGCATTAGGCACACCTCAAGCACACCCCTGATAAGTCCTGAAAACCTTCTAATGTTTATTCCCATCTTTTTATTGTTGTTCACATTTTTGAGCATTTTTGCTCCTTTACTCAGCTGTTTAGGCCCTCAGATCAGTCTCAAACACCCTCGAGTGTTAGGTGCCCCTTGAGCACACCCCCAATAGGTCCCAAAACCCTTCTAACCCTCATTTGCATCCTTCTATCACACTTCACATTTTCAAGTATTTTCACTCTTTCACTTGGTCATTTGGGTGCTCTTGTCTGTCTCAAAGGCAACCTGCATGTATAGTGAACTTGACCCTACTCAGCACCTTCTCCCTAGGGTACTCAGGTACCCTTCCCTCTTGACTCTGCCTTGCTCAGGCTCCACAACATTGTGTGTGTGTTTTGAGGTTTTGTGTGGGGTTTTGAGGCTCTTTTGGTCACATCACTGTGCCAGCTAGCACTATATACTTACACACATGCAGATACTTAAGTCCAGAAGTGAATAATATAGATTAATGTAACATTCATGTTACAGTGTCATTCCCTTTTTGAGCTGCACTAGTTCCCACATTGTGTCACTGCACCAAAACTATTGGAACAGTTCTGGGCATCATATAACTAATGTACTGGGTATATCTTACCTGTGTATGCTTATATAATGTTGCCAGTTGCCTTAAAGGCAAGCAAACCCCAAGTCAAAATGCCCTTATGTGGCCAGTAATTTATGCTTTTTGATGTACTGCGTGTGTAATAGCCATATTATATACCTCATTCACGAAGAAATATACATGCCTTTCTCCATGCACTGTGCCCTCACCCCGCCCCCCATCAAACAACATGGCGAAGTTCTTCTGCACAGAGAAAAGATGATCAGGAGATGATGTGACAGAGAGAGCAGCAGGGCATGTACATCAGCGAATTCCTCCGCCTCATTGTGGAACACACCATACACCAGGTGATTGTCAAACCTGTGGTCATGTGTATGGTCAATGGTCTTGTAGGCCACCACACCTTGGCGGATGTTCTTGGTCATCTTCAATGCCAGCTTTCTTTTGATCCATTCGAAGGAGTCCTCAGCCGTGCGGGTGTGCACCTCGAATTCAATGGTTGGGTCTGCACCACAGAACAACAAGAAAATGAGATCAAAAATATGAGAACAGTGCACATGCGCACCTTCGGGCCACAGGGAGGCTCGCCGTACCAGGTCACGCCGCAAGGGTCGCACCTCACCATGCATCGAGACTTGGAGGCCAGAACTCTACATGTATGCATACGATGAGCTCAAGCGACTCGAGGAATCCAGGCATGGAGACAGCTACCGGTACAGGCACGGCGAAGATGAAGATGATCAGGGATTGAAAGATGAAGAGCAGGGAGGCAAAGCGCATCTTAAGCCTGGAGGCGTGAGGTCGTTTCGTTGATGACGTGCGAGTGGTCTACAGAACGGATCAAAACGAACGAGGAAGTCTGAAAAGGCAATGAGGAGGGCAGGCGGGGACGAACCAGTCGTACAGAACTTCGTAGATACGCCTTGGCCATTTATATCACGAGTGCCATCAGGGCTGTATTGGCATCACGTCGGCAAGTCACAGACCGATACCAGCCTAGGCAGGCGGTTTGTACAGGTTTCAGAACACAAGATCAACCACGCTTACCTGTAGACATATGCACACTTTTTACCATGTAGTGCACTGTGCAGCACATAGTCATTAATCGCGTCGGGCGCAGCGACTGTACATGAGAGTGCGAGAAAGATGCTTGAACATTGACAGCGAGGAGAGGCCAAGAGCAAATGCTTGCGAGCAGACAGCCTAAACATTCGCAGATCAATATTATGGCGCGCCGCAGACAATACCCGACGCGATTTATGGTTACTCATGCACTGCACCGTGCGCTACATTAATTACGCATAAGTACATTTGCAGGGTGCTGAAGGGCGGACGTGAGAAGGACCCGCAACTGAGCCTGCATCTTCCAGGAGACCGGAACCCGGAATGTCTCACCTGGGACCTTCCCTTCTGAAACCATCCCGAGCCTGTCTGCGACTTGCCAATATGACGACAACATAGCCCTGATGCGGATAGCATCGCCATATGAATGGCGAGGATATGTCTGTGGACTTCGCCACGACTGATTCACACCTGCCCTTCCCCACTACGGCACGACCTCCAGGTTCACGATGCGCCTCGCCTCCCTGCTCTTTATCTTTCAATGCGTCTTCGCAGTGCCGCTTCCGGTACCCATCTCTGCATTCACTCCTAAATTGGACAGGTTGCCCACTTGTCGACACAATCACTGAGCTTATACCAGATTTAGTGGCCCCCGACGGCGTTCAGTACGAGCTAGATTGGTGAATAGTACTATAGTATAGTAGTACAGCAGTCCAATGCGAAAACACCTATACTACAAGTCCACCCTCGAGAGAGCATACACTCACGACACGCTATCCGCTATCCTCTGCGTCTGTCTCCCGTGTGCCCGCCGTTGTGATCCCAAACTCCACATATGGGGGGTAGCACCCCTCGACCCTGCTCACCTCATTGGCATGGCTACAAGGAATGCAACGTCGAGTCGCTCACTGCACAAAAAGGGCGGTAAGGGTTGGATGGGCTGGTGTGTTTGTCCACGGTGGCGCATGCTCGTTGCAGCTGCAGGGAGGATAGATGCGCGGACAGAGGGCATGGACATCATGGTGCTCAGCCGCTTGTGGAAGGCAGCTCTTTGCGCCGCGTACAATAACGGGCTGCCCATTAGAGATGCGATGCCTTGAGCACGAATTCCACAGAGGAGCATGTGCACGACTCACCATCACCGCGTTCCACCAGCTGTCATTGAGCCCACGGGCCTTGCCCTTATCTACAGGAGCAATACCTAGGTAGACGTCGAAATGCTCGGGATGTTTGCCGAGCTGGACAGCGCTTTCGAGGGAGATGCCGGGCGCAGGTATGCCGCCGATGAGCCCGTCACGAATGGCGTGCTGGACGCGGCGGCGTTGTCGCCGACGGATGAAGGTAGGAACGGACAATAATTGCGGTGGAGACGGAGAGGAGAAGAACGAGCATTGCTGCATGCAAATTAGCGGAAGTGATGTGAAGCAACAGACCGGACTCACCGAGGAAGGGATGGGAGTGAGGCACCGAGGGGAGGGGACGCACGGTAGAGCTGCCAGATGACCCGGCTTGGGATGCGGCCGACGCGGACGTAGACGGTGCTGAGGATGGGGGCGTGAGGGGGACAGTGTCCGAAGGCGTCGAGGACATAACTGTCGAAGTTGCTGTCGTGGATGGGGTCGCACGCGGAATCTGCTTCACCTGGTATCGGTGCCCCATGGGCGAGTGCCATACCATTTTCAGCAACTCTTACAGACAGAGTTGAACATCCACCATTACGTCCATCCTAAGGATCTGCTGCTCTTCGTCCGGATCATCCCATCTCGACTGGCCAGAGGACGTCCGTGCAGCCTGGATGCCCAGTTTCGTCTCCGCGTACTCGTAGAATTTCCTGTTCGCCACCGAATTGCCTAGTCATAGTGGCATTTGGGCTGTTTCAATTGAAGATGTTGTGAGCATGAGGGGACCTTGCGCCTCACCGTCATGATTCAGTGATGGCCGAAACGCTTTGTCTACACTTCAGTACGAGGCGTCGGGAATGTGAGAGGACGCGAGTGACCGCGATGCTACTGCCCCTTTTGGCAATAACGCCCGCTTACCTAATGGTACTATAGCTGAGGCAGGCACGTCTGGGCTGACCTGCAAAGAACGTTGACGATCGTATTATGGAATCCCTCAACCTCAACATTCTCGCCAACTCTCTCCCGCCGCCCAACCTCGCAAAGGCTGAGAAGGATCTCACAGACAACTTCAAGGGTGCGCTTCCCTTCCCAGCTTCCTCTCCAATGTAATACTGATCGACTGGTGCGCACAGCGGCCGCACTTAGCTTGACGACCCTCTATCGCTCCTCCAAGCGTACTTCCAAGCGGGCATACAACGTGGGGTACGCGGCAGCATGCCAGGACCTCCTCGTAATGATACAACAGGGCGTATCTGCCGGCGAGTCGAGTGACTCCGCTGGGCAAGGGGTGACAATCGGGCGCATCATGGACTACATCGAGGCTCGTCTCGAGGCGATCAAGTCTCGCGAAGAGGAGGAGGACGAGGACGACGAGAAAGAGCGGGAGCGGGAGCGCACGAAGCCTGGGACGGGCCCATCCACTACCAGCACCGTCGCTACCAAGTCGGCGTCTCTAGTGGCCGCTGCTAAGCCCCCGGCCGCACCCGCACCCGCTTCGACGTCGAGCGATGTACCAGCCAAGGCCAGTGATTCTGTACGTGTCCCCCCTAGCCAATTTCCTGTCTGTGCCAACAACATCCCTGTGCAAACCGCGGTCGCTCCGCAGACACCCTACACCCCGTCCACGTTACCCACTCCCTTACTCACGCCCTCCTCCCCCTCGCCACCCGCTCAGCCCCTCCAACGAAGTACCAAGTCTCGCCTCGCCAACGCCAAGGACCCAGCCCTCATCGCCTCCGCCGCCTCGCACTTTGATGCACCATCCACCGCCGTCCTTCCACCGATTGGCATCTCCCTCGACCTCGACCCCCCAGCATATCCAGACGTGGCCGTAGGCTCGAAACGACGTCACAACGTGATGATGCTGGACTCGCCTCCGACGCCGACTACCACAGAGAGCGGCCCCTCAACGCGCCGGCGAACTCGGAGCGCGCGGGGCAGCGCGCTCGGGCTCACTCACCAACAGTCACATCCGCAGGGCTTGTACTTGCAAGATCAGAATACGAGCATGGTCTTGGATGCGATGGAAGTGGAGGAGGAAGGACGCGAGCGGAAGCGTGTGGCAAGGAGATAGGACCCGTCGTAAGAGCGGTCTCCGGAACTGGTAATGGTATCTGTGCCGAGGAACACGCTCACAGGCAAGTATATGTTAACCTGATCAGTTGTAGGCTTCATAGCTATGACTCATGATCGCGACGATTACAACCGCGTGTAATACATCATGTCCACCTTCCTTCTTTTCGGTTTGCGGTTTTTACACTGCGGCTCACCCTCTTTTCGCCACTGAGTTTTCTTTTGTGCGAAGGCATTGATAGTACTTACCGAGACAGTTGTAGGCTTGTACGTAGGCATACCATCGACAACATAAGCAGTATACACACACATAGATCCGTATATACATATGGACTGTATATCAAGCCATTCCCGTATATGCGCGGCTTGAAGTTTCAGCTATAAGAGGACAGTATTTGCAGCTGGAGGCCAAAACCACTAGTCTCCGTGGCTGACCATAAACGGACAGTCGTTCCATATCAAACCCACAAGTGTGGATATCGCACGTTGCCACTTTGGGAAAACACACACTCGTACTCAGAAAGCGCTCACCATTTGGCTTTCTTTTCCCCGGCCGCCACACTAGCTCAACCTCTCGCCTGTCTTGGTCCAGCCCGCCACAACTATAATGGCACTACAGCTGAAGTCCGCCAGCTCATCATTCCCATACCTTAATACCTCCATTCCTACCATCTCTCTCGCCACCTGTCAGTCCCGCTACGTCTCATCCTCGCCTTACGGCCGCGCGCACGTCTGGAAACACCGCCAGCGTGTTCTTCCTAAGCCCTTCGTGCCAGTATTTCCGCAGCTTGTTGTGCGCGCCGACGGGAGCACCTTCACGCACTTCATCACCTCGCCGCGCTCCGTCATCCGCCTCACGCGCGACACCACCAACCACGCGCTTTGGAATCCTGGCCGCTGGTTGAGCGATGCAGAGGAAGAAGACAGTATCACAGGGCGGCTAGGGCGGTTTAGGAGGCGATTTGAGGATCTGGGCGGCCAGGGCGGCGTGGATTGGATGAATGAGAGCGATGGCTTGGGCGCGGAGAGTGCTGAGGGCGCGCAAGCGGAGGCGGGGAAAGTGGAGAAGGAGATGAAGAAGAAAGTGAAATGATCGCATGAGGTATTATGGGTGGTGACGGGTACTTTTCGACGTCGAAGGGTGGGTGGCGTGGTCGGTGTCCCCACCCTAGCACAGGTCGGTTCTTAGCTCCTTCCTTCTAGAGGTTTAACGTAGCACTCTGCTTGCAGTGCTATATAATACGTCGCGTGTGCTGCCGCGACCTTCCATGTGTTTTCCGCGGATTGTATGCAAAAGCTAACGGTCTTTCTTGGAATGTACTTCTCGAGACAAGGCGACAATGCATTGCCAATCCATACCCAATGGCATTGTCACCCGCTACCTATTCGGTTATTCATAAACTGCTTGGGGATGTACTCCCTGTTTCTCTCACTGAGGTCTTTCCAGCATGTTTTGTGCACTCAATCACTAGGTGGTCAGGCAATTTTTGGCGCTGTTTCTTGCTGTCCGCCAACGTTACACAACCTGCTGATGGGATATGATAGGGAGACTCTGGTGCGTCGTCCAGGCGTTCGCGTGTTCCTGCATGCAGGTGGCCCGTTCTTTGCGGTCATGGTCTCACTTGGCCTGCCGTGGTTCTGAACAATGATTCAACAGCTGAAAAGTTGACGCGTCGAAAGTTGCTGAGACACCGCCCGTCTGCAACGTTACCAAAGGCCGTCACTGACACTTGGAGCAGGGGATTGGATAGCTGCGCGAGCCGCCTAAACTGCAAGGGAATCCAACCCAGCCTGCTCAAATTTGGCACTTTCCACTTCGATGTGTGCTTTAGCATGCAGGCCAGCATGAGAAGCGTTCTCAATGAATAAAACGGCACCGGTGGACGGCCAGCGGAGTATCTCTAACTCCCACCTGCTTGCCGTCGCCAGTACCGCAATTGAGGGATCGGCTCGTCCTCATCAGACGAATTACGGATGTTCTGTCTCGTTGTACGTGGCATGTTGTTCGCCTTCGTTGATTCCACCGCCAGGAGTGGAACTGTTGCACTTCTGACTCGTGCTTCTCTGTTCACGCGCTTCCCCACAATCCGGCTTTGCACAGGGTAAGTTGTAATCAGGTTTTGTACTCATCAGCGGTGGAATACCGAACGCCCTGTTAATGCGCGTACAGCTACGTGGTGAATTGACATGTACTGACCCTGAGCCGTATCGCAGGTTATATGGATGCTCGGGACGCGGTGAGCGATGATATGCTGATCTGTTCGCGGTACATGTCAACTCAATTTCACATGGCAGGAACATTTTCCATCTTCTGATTTTGCCAGTCTACAAGCGCACACCGCAGAACGTGAGCGTGGTGTCGCACAGGTACTTGACGGAACGACCCTCTATGCCCTTATAGGCAAAGACAATACGGCTCGCGGAGGCAAGGGAAGGTCGTCGCAGAAGGCATCAGAACGCAGGTGAGGATGGGGGAGTAGGGAGATCTAAGATGAGCTGGTTGCCCCGACGTTGCTCGACGAGCGGAATGGACAGAAAGATCGTCATCATGCACTTCGGAATGAATGGATATGTTGCGGTGGACAACTCGCGCGACTGTCAGTACGCAGGTATTCGAGTGTGCCACTGTCACTGAAATGCAGGTGAAGTCCATCCCGTTGTGGGGGTACTCGAGCACAGACTAACACCTGAGCAGGAAGGACCCAGGTGCGTCATAACGAGCCTGCTAACTGTCTGTTGACTGTTTTTTGTGAGCCGTTCTTGGATGACGATGAATCAGCTATAGAAAGATGTTTTTTTTTGTAAATCAGCGTTGGATGAACTTAATGGTTAGTGCGGACGGCCCCTTTTAGTATCAAGGTTTTGCTGAGTAGACGATTGGTAGATGTCGGGCAGCGGTATCAGAGGTGCGGAAGGTTCCTTTGCGGGGGATCTGAGCCTAGGCAAGTGTCGAGAAGACTGCCAGTAAAGAAAGTGCTCGCGAGGTCATTGAAGAAGGAATGAAGGTCCCATGATTCAAGACGACAAGAGATGGTTATTTCTTGGTCATCTACAGCGCGTTTTAAAAATTCACGCTTCGTGAAAGCGATCAGATCGAGACCACCACCATCCACTTGGTTCTACCGGCTTGCAAGTTTCATTGCAAGCCCGACCCCACCGCGAACCACTCGCTTCGATGTGCGATGCTTGGACACCAGCATGATTTGCGAGCGCAACAGGACTATTCCATTTGTGTTTCCCACATGACCCCCAGGTGTCACAGGCGACACAATTCCGTACGTCTTGATATACAATTTCTGCAAGAATTCACACATACTCGCCCTCTTGCTGAACTAGTTGCCTGCGATCCCATAGCCTTGATTCCTGCACCACGAGAAAGCTCACGCACGCTCCTTGACTGCCTGCCAGGACAGGCGCGCACTGATATCCTCCCACCACCTGCAGAGTGCACATGCGAACAGAAATGGTAAGTCAGTCATTTGTCAGGCCACACTGACAGTTTCATCGGGTGTATCGATGCAGATCAAGAGCGGTGGAGACTCACCTCGAGACGTTCGGCCGAGCGGACGTCGTTAGCAGGTCATAGCCCATGTTTCCGAGTGTAGTTCCGAAGGGCAGGTGGAACAGGTCCGCAAGCGTCACCTCCTGCGTTCGCGGGACGACAGTGTCAGTCGGAAGACGAAGGTCAGAAACTGCTAATATGCGCCACACATTGCCCGCTAAGTATACAGACTTCGAGAGGATCACATCGTAGGCATCCAGCTTCGCGTTGAGCGTCTTCAGCAATTCAGCGACGACTGTCTCGTCCGTCATCCTTCCCGCATACCTACACTAAGGTAAGCCCTTCCATACCACCAAGAGCACTCAACGTTGAACAGAGAAGGTACCGTTTGAGGATGACCTCCCATGCCAGTGCGTTCATGTATACGTCAAAGTTGTTCACCTCCACGCTCGCCGCCTGTTCAAAGAGTGCAGCCTTCTCGAACTCCTCCGCTTTGGGCACGAGTCGCCCACCGGGCCTGCCCGTGCCGTACTTCGCGACGAGGTACCGTGCAATCGCACGGCTCTCGAAGAGCACGAACCCACCATCGTCGATGTACGGCACCTGCCCGAACGGCTGATGGATGAGGTAGTCTGCGTCCTTGTGAGCGTTCGCGAGCATGTCGACCTGCACGAGTTCGTATGGCAGGTCGAGCTCTTTGAAGATGAGTGCTGTGCGCCGCGTCGCGTGCGAGGACGGGAAGCCATACAGTTTGATGGGCATTGCCGAAGGACGTGCTCGGGTGCGGTCTGTGCTTGGGCAGACGGGAAGTCGCTGGTGCGGGGTGGAGGTCAGAGCGTCGCGGGTGTCGGTGTTACAGTGACTTATAAATCTACTCTCATGATTCTTGAGAGAAGAAGCGGCAGTGGGGCGGAAGTCTAGATAGTAAGGTTAGAACCTTACTATCTAGACTTCCGCCCCACTGCCGCTTCTCTAGGGTGCAAGGGGTGTCTCATGGAAGCTCTCAGTGCCTAACACTGAGTGGTATGTTCCATATGATCTCAGGCGGATAACACGTAAGTTTCGCGAGCCACCGGCCTTCGTTTGAAAAGCTAGGCTTTCCATGTGAGCTGTCAACGTCACGGTTGGACCAGGGTCGAGCATCGATAACGCGGAAGTGTGATCCTCTAGACTTTGTTGGGAAAAGAGTTTGTGCCGATGTTTGAGCTGTGTCTTGATTCAACTAGAGAAGCACCTCAGGAGCATGGGAGCAGTATAATATAGATACCAACACTATGTGACTGTCGTATAGATCACGAGTATCCATGAGCATACACGCCGTCGCTGTCAGTCGGGAAATAGCACCCTTCGTTTCTGACAAGCACTCCTGAATCGATCATGTCTCGTCATCACTGCCGCCAAATACCAACTCCCCATCGTCGAGGTCATCTTCATCAGAAAATGATTCAGTCGTCTGCACAAGGCCATTCCGCGAGTCTGGGCCTAGCAGGATATAGTGTCTGTGGAGATGGCGTGTTTGTATGAGCCTCAGATGCAGTCGATGGGGAGCATAGGACAGCGGCGAAAACGCACCTCCGCAATAGGTCTTCTATGCCCATTTTAGCCTCCCAGTCTACGCGCACCCACGTATGCTCAAGTACTCCGCCACGGTAAGCAAGTAGCGTAGGCAGCACGTCTGTATCTACGTTGTCGTCTTCCCATGCGTCGTCGTCATCGCCCTCATCATCGCTAACATTGTGGCCATCTGAGTCATCTACATCACCGTAGGGGTCATCCGGTCCATTCTCGCCCCAGGACGGACGGCGTGTGATAGGGAAGGGAGAGAGGTGAGTCGGACGCACGTTGGAAGTGGTGTTTCGTTGAGTAGCGAAGCCAAGCGCACCGGCTCGTGCATGGAGGAATTTTGTGGAGGAGTACGTTCGTGCGAGACGCGATAGCGCCTCGTCGAGCGCGGCACACCGATCCAGAGACTTTCTGATATCAACATGTTGGAGGGAAGGAGAAATAAATGACACTCACGGGATCGTATATATGTACGACTACCCAGGTGTTTCGGTCCTCTTCGAGTGCCCGGTCAAAGCTGCGCACGCCAACCTCCATGAGGTGCCCGAACCGGCCTCCGCGCGGTTTGCCTTCCACGACACTCCCCGCCTTACCCTCCAGTCGCGCCTGCTGTGCGATCCTCTCGCGATCCTCCTCCGCCCACGTCTTCCCGCCAAGGCTCGCTTTCTCCATGGCGCGGTTAAGCGCGGTGAGCCCGCCTGCGCGTTTCTGACGCGCGAGCGCGGCGGCCTCAGCGTGGTCTCGTATGACACCCTTGACACCTGTGCGGCCGGGGCCCATGCCGATGGAGTCTTGCCCGCATTGCTGGGTTGCATTGTGCTCCTCTATGGCACAACGCCGCTCGGAGTCTGAGTCGTAGTCATAGTCATTGCCATCGGTGGGCCATTGAGCGATGGTAGGCGAAGGAGAGCGTGAGCGTGTGGGGGAAGTTGAGCGGGAAGGAGGATTGAAGAGCTTGCCGGAGAGGACAAGATCCTCGAGGTTGTCGCTGTTCTATACACTGTCGCCATTAGCGACCCTCAGTCGCTCGGGGGATTATTGAATGCTGCGATGCCAACCACTTACCATTTCGCTGGATTTAAAGGGTGGAGGGCGCTCGAATGAGTATCTTGTCGGCACGGTATGTAAGGATGACCTACTAAGAAAGGAAATCGGACGCTGGCAACAACGGTGACTGTCTTGTCCTGTACTTACTATGGACATTATACTTTCTGATTAGTAGCGCTTACTGCAGCTCTACCGCCAGCTCCGACAGCCCTACATATATAAGACTGCCTTCAATATGGGTCCACAAGGCGGCAGTCATGTCTCTCCAGCCATACCACTCGTTGCTTTCGTTCTTCACCGCTGACAGATCAGCAAGGCGGCTAGCTGACGGACCATACTGGCGGAAAAGGCCCAATAATTTGAAGAAACAATGATCGTTCTTGTCGATGATGTCGTCGATCTGGAGACGTACCGCGGTAATTGGCGAAGTACCTATCAGAGGCGTCTCTTTCACGATTGGCTTTATGACGAGCAGTCTTAAGAAACAGCTCCTTGGTAGCACATGTGGTACTACGTCTGTCCCCAGCGGCTCAATGATGCTGTAGTTCTTATATAGCAACGGCAGTCTTAGAACTGCACATGAAGCGACCAGGCATTCATTGCCGCGGGTATGCCATTCTGCTAGAACTCTACAGGTTCAAGGGCAGTGCTGGTATCAACTGCGTACTCATCCGCTACATCGGCGTCTCGAAAGCTCTTTGTGCTGTGTCACCACTTTCTTGAGATCTATCGCAAGAAAGCAAATTCAGGCATTTACACTCGCGGGCCTATGATTAGAATCCAGATGAAGTTGTGTGGTGATCTTCTGCTGAACTCACCTTGATTAAAGAGGCGACCCGTAACAGCTTATACTAGAGAATTACTACGCAAGCACGTACGAATCTGACAGTGGCGCAGGTCAGTGTCTCCGCAGTGGGTCATCGTAATTGGCAACATACGATAGCTGACACAATTACGATGCGATAAATGGCGCCTTGACAACAGGGAGTGTTAGCATCCGAGCAGGCTCGCCATGACGGAACTATTTAGTCAATTGTGTCCTAACCCCATAATTGTCTGTGGTGCACAAGCACAGTGTCTTTGCACTACGCCGCCACTAGCTAGCTTGGGGTCGACAGGTTACTGGGATGAAGGCCTCACCGTGATCTAGAACACCCAATATGACCCATCCAGGCAGCAATGACATCCAGACGTGGTGGGAACTGAACGCGGACACAAGAGAATCCCAGAAGAGAAGAGGGACGAGATGTACTAGCTGCGTGCGGATCTGACTCGCATCGACTATTGTTGTCTCGCCCTGTCTCGCCCTTGCCATCCTCGGCGAGAGCCCACCCACCGCCTCGCTCCTTTTCGCATCCTGTTTGCTCTCGAACTCGTCTGCTATGCTCGCCAGCGTGACATTCGCGTGTCCATCGCCAACGATCGGGGTGCCATAGAACCGGCTGTCGTGCAGGCCTTCGTGGGCTGCTTGCCTTTTGGTGTCGCCTCCCAAAGCTTCGGAGTGTCGACCTGCCAGTGGGCCTCGAGGGCGGAAAGCACAAGCTGAGCTGGAGGATGTAGACTGTTTCTCAGCGCAGCCACATGCGCGCTACAGATGGGGCAGACAAGGTCTGCATTGAACGAGGCGTGTGCAACGGGTGAGCATGCCTCAGCCTATTGTTTCGGCAATGAAATTGTTGGACCACAGGCCTGACGCCCCCTCACTGGCGTTGATCTATTGATCATGCGCACCCCCGCGCCAGGGGCGTGCACGACGCCGCGCGAGCTGCCCTTCACGCGCATAGCCAGACTGCCCAGCTGTAGATTTCGAAATAGGCCATGGCTCAGAGCAGACAGTTGTCCCAGGATTGCGGGAGGCAGCCCGCTACCTGAGCCCTCGAAACATACTTATATCAGTGCTGACGCCAAATAATAGTACTGTCACTCACCCTCCAGAGCTCCCTGGCACCACGTCGGTCTGTGAGGCGATGTGTGGGACGTTGGTGGTGTAAGACTGCAACTTGAATGTACAAAGAGCCTGATTGGGTATTGCCGTGTCGGAGAATGAACCCGCCGGTGTGACCCCTGTAAGCCGCCGTCCAGAGTCTCGCGGACAGGCACTCCCTGCGTTCTAGTCAATCATTTTATTCATTGCTACTTACCACTGTGTGCACAGGACACTATCCTAACTGTCTCCAACAAAAACTTGTGCATTTCATGGATGCTTTATCGCGCTAGTTGAGTATGAGTGCGCTAGTTGCATCTCCCCTTTCGTAGTAAGGCCTCGACACCGGAGACATGAGTCGGTTTTCGGCCGTTAAATATCTGGCCAGAATGCGGTCGCACATTGTGACCATTGAGGCCGGATTTGAGGCGGGAGAATATGTCTGACAAATTAATTCGGTTATTTCCATATTGAGTAAGCTGTCTCCCGGTCTCATTGGTCACAATTTGAGACCTCATGGTGATGTCAGACGCGCAGATATTTCGCCGGAATTCGGTCTCAAGTTGTGACCATTGAGACCAGATTCGAGACCGCCCAATAGGGTTACCAAAAAAGGAAGATTTGAATTGAAAAGAGGAGCATATTTACCTGGCGAATATCTGATCGCAATGGTCACAATCTGAGACCGAATTCCGGCCAGATATTCGCCGGTCTGTCATCAACTCATGCCTCCAGTGCATCGAGCGCAGGACCGCACATCCTTGTGCATCCTGCTCTCGCGTTGGCCTCCATCGTGTGTCCATGTCTGTAACTCGCTTGCCGCCGCTCTCCATCTGCTTACGCCGTGCGCTTCGACCAAGTCAGTGCGTGACCCTCGCTACGACAGCGCCACGGCAAATTAACCATCACCGATGGCTGATGCGTTCTGCGGTATTAATGTGTTGCTTCTCTCCTCACTCACTCATTAACAACAGGTTGTGCTGGTCGGTGCGTGTTATGTCTCCGTCGCATGGAGGCTGCTGGCGCTGACAACTTGCTGGGTGACTCTTGACAGCCCTGTCTATATTCACCACCTCTCTTTTCTTATCCTTAGTCGTCCTTTTACAACCTTACCACTGTGTACGGCATGCGTACTTCTGTTGTCCTCGTCGTTGTCCTCGTCGTCGCCGCCGTTGCGGCTGCCGCTCCCGTTTATGCGTTGTCGAGCAACCCGTAAGCATTATTCTTGTCTGCGGCAGCACGTAATGAAGTGCTGATGGTGACCGTTAGCTGGGCCCGCCGCACTCTCGATGACGACTACTCCCTTCGGGTACGCTACTTTGATGAGGACGCACTTGGGGCTCGTGGTTTCAAGGTTCAGGACATGCTCCAAGCCCGTAGCTTCGACGCCCTACAAGCGCGCGAGCCTGAGCACAAGCTCAGGCGTAGAACCCCAGGTGCTGATCAGAAGTCGGGACACCCAGGCGGTGACTCCCGCCCGCAGCTTGTCGTAACGACGGAGGGTGCACATGGCTCCGGAAAACAAACCCCTATAAGCCCTCTACCTGATAGGATGCGCGAGGGACCACTTGGTTCCCCTGTGAGTCCCTTGACCGCAGGTGGACATAACTCGGGAGGTGGTTTTGACCCAAACCGCCGCGCAGGGAATGCCGCCAGTAGCACCCCAGTCGATCTAACGTCTTTAGGCGGTGGTTTCGACCCGAAGAAGAATGCAGCGAAGCCCAATATGCAGGGGCTGACACGCAGCAACGCCGTGAGGTGGAAGAAGCCTGGTGGAGGGAAGAAGCTGTGAAGAAGACGGACTCCAGTAGGCTGGGGGTGGACTCTAGTCGGTGGACCTCTCAGCGGTGTCGGGTGGTTTTGACCCCTAGGGTGGTTCGACGGGTGGTTTGCGGCTGCGTATGGATTGCGAGTTACATTGATTGGACTTAATGTGATCAGTCGCCCGTGATGATGGTATTCCTATTAGGTAGGGTACATATATTGTTATGACATTGACACCGGGTTGTACTTTTGTTCTGTCAGATGTTCCTTTCTGGTGCCAGTGGCGCGACGGGCAGGGCTTGACATCCATCACATGCTCTTGCACGTCGCATCCCTTTCCGCGTCCGAGCGCGAGCGCGACCATCTCCCAGTCGGAGTCCTACCCGGACGTCTGCCGGGTGAAACCAACGCGTTGAGCGGGCGGTTCCGAGTTGTACCTTGGGATAAGTAGAGGCGGTCGCAGCCAACGGGGATGCTGCATCGCGCTGCGTGAAGCGCGACGGCGCGGCCGGTCTCTGGACAAGTTAGAATCGGAGCCGTCCCCCAGCGGGTTCAGCAGCGTGCCCGAGAAGTCGGCTTTGTCCAGGTAAAGGCTCCGAAATGTGAACGGCGCACCAGTGTTGAATGTTCTCGTCTATGTCAGTGAGCGTTTTCTCCATGCAGAGAGAGACAGACAAGAATACACCCACCCATCATTTTCAACCGCAGTAAGTCGACAGCGTTCTGAGTGCCCAGTATTGTCGCAGGCATCTGGTGTTTTATAGTTAGTCCTCTTATTTCCGATGCCGCCCCAGCTCTTGCGGAACATCGCGCACATGATGGTGTGTCTGGGACGTATTGATGGCGAAGGAGGGGGGGGACTTCAGGAAATTCGGGGCGTGCTGGCTTTGAAGGGTTCGCGCTCGGTGTCCGATCGTCGGGGACTCGAACTGATGTATGGGCGAATTGGGAGAAGTCTCAGGAGTGTTCTTGAACGTAGTGGCACCGAGCCGGGACAGCGTGGGCGTCTTCACACTTGTAGGGAGCTGGCAGTCGGTGTAGTCGAACGTGATACGGGAAGATACGTGTACGGTATGCACAGTTCTACAAGCAGGACTGGGTGTGAGTGAAGGGGCGAAGGATCACCGTCAATAATCTCACCGGCTTGTGAACCACCACCTTGGAATTTTGTGTCATGCAGGTGTGAGTGCATGGTACTGCTACCTTTTCTCTGTAGGAAATCGTGAGCTTCCTGTCAGGTCTTCTCTCGTCTTCGGGACTGCGCAGGACATCGTCCTTCTGCTGTAAATAGCGGAAAGCAAGAAAACACAGCACGTCGCGACAGTTGAGATTAAAAAGACAATTGAGATGATCATTCCGCGCGGAATGTATAAGGAAGATATGCTGTAAATGTCTTACACTTCTCGTCAGACAACCGCTTCGAAATGAGGTAGACAAAGACAAGGAAATATAAATATGGAGTGATTGAGCAATGTGTTGCACACCAAAGCGCCCCCCTGCATCACATCGAGAATAACTAGGTCTGATTCGTTCTCAGAGAGAACATAAGCACAGCACTTTCTGTCACTACGCGACACCCAGTGAGCTCAGCATTTATCGCTCGACAAACAAGCGAAGGTAAACTCAACGACTCGGAAATACAGGTATCAACCAATCCCACGGTAGTTTGATGAGCGATCCTCTCCGTATGCAAACGGACTGAACGATCGAGGTTGCTGAAAGAGAAGAATGAGGAAGTGGGAACAGGTCTTGCTATTTATCACGCTCTCATGGCACACACAACGGAATCCATAGCGATTAGGCAGCACGGTCTAAACATAAACGACAGCAGTGCGAACAGTACGCTCGTTCCTTTTACCCGAAGTGAATTGGTTTCGACGATGTTGCCATTGCTGCCTCCTTGAATGCCTCTGAAAGCGTGGGGTGGGCATGACACGTCCGCGCGACGTCTTCTGAGCTGGCACCATACTCCAGCGCAAGCGTTGCCTCTGCGATCATCTCGCCCGCATTCGGGCCTACTATAATTTAGCACCAAGCAATTAGCGAGGGCAGAAAACGCTGCTGACCCATGATGTGCACGCCCAATATTCTGTCCGTCTCTGCCTCAGTGATGAATTTCACCTGGCCCTCGGTGTCGAG